>JASUAB010000006.1:35042500-35670000 GCA_037013595.1 Dicorynia guianensis
AAGAAATACAAGAAAAGAACAATGTAAATAAACAAAGTGATTGATAATATTGAATAAAAAAAAAAAAAAAAGCTCTCCAATTTCTATACATGTCCATGATGGAAATTCCTAGATAGAAACCATGAGCTCAACACCACAAAGACCACCCTTACCCAAAGTCAGCAAAAGGACTCATATTTTTCAATAAAAAATCTAAGCATTAAATTCCATCCAAATACACCAAAAAACAGCGTAAATGACATACCAGCACTAAACTCTACCCATTTTTGATAAATGACTACTCTTCAGAAAGTAAGGAAATACAGAACATGGGGATCAGCCTCCTATCAGAGAGAACAACCAGAAAGAGAGAGAGAGAGAAGAACAAGACAAAGAAGAAGAAATGTCAACTCAAGAAGGTTTTCCAATCCCTTTGTTTATTGCTATCCTGCTTACTCCAATCAAGATCAAAACATCTTCAATTACCACTTTGTTTTCATGTAATCTCTTTCATAGAAGGTGAAAGAAACACATGGTATACTTTATGGGAAACAGGCATGATAACTAGCTTCTACCCAATGCCCAAACTATAGCATTTAAAACAAGACAAATCACACTGAAAAATATAAGACAAATTTCTTGTGATGTCTTAAAATAGTTTCAACAAGATGTCACAAGCGCTCCCCAACAAAATTCAAATGAAACAATATCAAGATTTATGGGTATAATTCTTCTCCTCAACCACATATCAGCATTAATACATTTAATATTCTAGTATGTATTTGGTTCTGAAACATCCATCTCCATGCAGTAACAATTGAAGCTACTATTAGGCAGAGTTTTACAGGATGTAGGATAATATATCCACCAATACACGTTTTTTTCGTGTGTTTGTGTGTGTGCTCATGCATATATATTGAACTGTGGGCAACGCTTAACCTGCAGCTCAATGATAAACTCAGAGGGATTGTTAACCACACTATTCTGACCAGATACTTCATCAGCGCTTCCTCTCAAAGACAATTGCCGAGGACTTGCATCTAATCGTTCCAAGTAGACATGATCATCCTTCAAAACTGAATAGCTACTATTTGCTCCAAGAAAAACACAAGAATCCAACAGTTCTCCATCCTACAGGAAAAAAAATAATCAAAGCTAATAAATTTTCAGCAATTCACCTATAATTTATGCATTCATAAAGTGGGGGACAAAGATAACTGATAAGGTGAGACCTTGATAACAACATTTCTGAATTGCAGTTTCTTCCCACTTCCAACGTATATTATAGCCTCAGAGCCAGGAGCTGTGAGATTAAAACCTTGTCTATCTTTCAAATATAATGTTCCACCATCACCATCATAAATGAAATGATCAAATTTTTCATCATCGACTATTAAAGGCTTTTGAGGGGAGAGAGAGAATTCAGCACAGGGTTGCCTGTAGATTGACTGATCCAAGAAGATAGCATCCCCTAAATGAGAGCCATCATGTTCCTCATAGGATAGCATGCTGCTGACTGTTGGAACAAAGAACTCAAATACAGCAAGAAGAAAATCAAGTGCTACGAGCAACTGAGGCCTCTGGACACATAAAGAAACAGACATTGACCTCTGACTGAATTTCACATCAACAATCAGCATTGCAGGAACTGGAGGAAAATTGTTCTCCTTTGATATGCTAGTCTCAACTAAGTCCTGGTTTTGATCATATGCAGGATCATTTAATGGACTGGTTCCAACATTCTCAGGCTTTCCTATTGCTAACCGAAATTCTCGTTCAACACCCTCACGATCATCCAAAACACTAAAACCTTGCAGTGTTGCAGAAAGGAATCCTTCCCCCAAGGTACTTGACTTGTACAGCAGCCATGCACCACTGATCTGCACAAGATTGAGCTAAACGCTGAGCCAATCAAAGACTAATTTTCTTTTAGTTTAATTGCAGTATTGGTCCCCCCATTTTGCTTATAAGAGCATATCAGTCCCTCTAAATTAGAGTAATATTGTCCTCCTAGTTTAATAATTCATTAAGAAAAGTTCCAAAATTCTACTTATGTGACTGAAAAGAGATTACAAAATGCAATTATCTTCATAAAAATATTCTCCATCAGCAATATTTAAACAATTGTTTCAAAGTCTTAATGGAAGACAGTTCTATCCATGTGCACCTATGGCACAGGTTCTATTCTGCTTGCCTTCGTATGCTTCCTGTCATACACCTTCATTATTGGTGGCCTCAAAAACCTCTTGCCAAGAAAAAGGAGGATGCGAGGAAAATATTTTCTTACAGGCTTTTCCTCACCTGGATTTCACTCGTCTCTGCATCATTCCCCCATTTTAAATTCTCCACCACTCAGAGCTTCCACATCTCTTGGTTGCAATTCTCAATAGTATTCATGCTAATGATTTGTCGCAAACTCAGAGGCCTAACATAGTTTCATCTCCTGATATGGCTATCATGTATAGCTCTAAAATAAAAAATGCTGCTCATATGTTTGTACATCGTCTTTCATCTCCTGATGTGTCTATCATGTACAGCTCTAAATTAGAAACACCTGCTCATATGTTTTTACATTGCATTCCAACCACTTACATCCAGATGGTGTATTTGTTACATAATTGGGTGTGTCCTTCAAATTTGAATTAGTTCCTTTTGTTCAAATTCAGAGATTTCTAGCAGAACAAAGAATATGTGCTGTGTTTGAAGTTCATTGAGATATTTGATTGGAGAAAAATGCCAGTGGAAATTTCAGACCTTAAAGACTATAGGAAAGGATAGTTTTTATGACCTCTTGGTGGTGTTTTTATGACCTCTTGGTGGTGTTCACCACATGGTTTTTTCTAAAAGATCTTCAGGATAAACAAGCACAGCAGTGGGAGAGCTGATACCATTTTACTTGCTTTTCAGCTTTGTCAAAAAATAATTTAGAGAAAAAAGAAAAGCCAACTTATCCTCTAGCCTTTGCCCTCCTTTCCTCTATATAATTTATTCATCTAATCTAATATAATGCAGATATATACCTGTACTGTGGCCAGAGACGCATCTCTGGTTACCCCTGTATACAAGCTCAATTCAGCCAAATTTATAGCAACAGAGATTTTTAGCGAAATAGAGGCTTCAACATTTGTGGTCCTTGAGTCAACACCATTTGTATCCTGAGGAGCAACATCTCCTGTGGCACCATTAAAAGACATGAAGGAGTGCTGATTTAAAAGTGGAGCAACATGCGGTGCCTCAGATAAGTTAGAAACAGCACACTCGGTAATAATTTGATATTCCTTTTTTGACACTACTGCTTTCAACTCCTGAATCTGTAGAACCACAATATCCAATAAACGACATGTTGTAACTATACCATGCTAATGATAATTAACAAATCTACCCAATTACCTTGGTTATAACTTCAATACTTGGTAATTGATGTAACAAGTCTCTGAGTGACCTATTAATAATCACAGATAACCCATTCACATCCTGAATTATGCTTTCGCCCAACTCTGTTCCAGTTCCAACATTTAGATTAATGTCTTCAACCTAGATCGTACAGAGAGTCTTGTTAAAATTCATACTGTATAATATCACAAATGTAAGGAAGTAAACTCCAATTCACAAGTTCACAGCATATTATTAACAGAAATCTTTGAAAGAAGCTATTCACCTCCAATTCAGCAAATTAATAGCAATCAATCTCACCTGAACCATCATAGTTTCCAAGTGCACTGAGTTCATTTCACTTTTACTTCCACCAATCCATTCAAAACTGTTCTTGATAGTTATATGAACTATGTCAAGCCTCAGAAAACTGTCAAAGGAATTCAAATCACTGATGTTAAAGAAACAAAAACCACACATGAAGCATTTCTAAACAGATTATGCTTTTAGATTGAGTGGCTGTTTGCATAAATTACATGTCACATTATGTCCAAAGCAACAAATAAATAACAAATTGATTACTTAGTAAAAATCAAAAAATAGATGCTTCAACTCACTCAAGACTGTCCGTTCTCCGAGGCATTAATATTATAGGCTTCCAAAGAGAAAGGTCCAACTTCACAGCAGGCAATCCCTCAATTTCACTAGATGAAAACCACTTCTCCGAATTCGTTATTTGATCTGTTAATTTGACAACACTTTTTGGACTATTTGGAACAAGACCCATAAAGTAACCAACAATCTGCACACAATTGGAAACATGTACAAAACCCTATCATTCAAGTACACAATTTACATAGAGGTTGAACCAATCAGTATATTACCTCTTGTACAAAACGATTCAAATAAACAATGCGCACTTCCGAAAGCTCACCAACAAGGCTATAATCATAGCCTTCATAATCTTCATCATCGCTGCTAAATGATGTGAAATCCAACTGCACGGGCACGCAGAAATTTGTTAATCAATTTATTATACCAAAAGAGAACATCAAATAGTTTTTAAAATTAAGTTAATAGAATGCATGATTAAAACAACTATCAAAAACCACTTAATCTGTATGATGACATTGTTTAAAGCCATCTTACTCAATCTATACATCAAATATGAAAAAACTTTTCAGTCGTACATCATGCTAACTGACATTTTGCAGCTAGGATGTTTGAATGTTGAAATTACAGGAACAAAGCGATTAAAAAATACATGAATGATTCACTAAATACAACATTCCTTGCAAAGCCAATTACTAATCATGCGCACAAAAAGGAACAACAAAAAAATTGAAAGTCCCACAACCACAACCAGCAATGAGAAGGGCCTCTCTTCACTTCAAACCTTAAAACATCTAGAGCAAAGTAAGAAAAATATTCCTTACCATGCTCCTATAAAAGAATTAATTTTACAAAAACAAAAGGAATACAAGAGCTGTTACTTCAGGCCACATGGCAAAGAACAAAATACTCTTAATCCCAATGCATGGTCAGTACATGTAAAAGGAAAGGCAGAAAAACAGTGTACCTCCACAAAAGATCTGCCCCCAGGATTCCTCATATCACATGCCCAGTAATACAAATGACTGCTAGATAGGCTGTCATCGCTTATTTTCAGATTCCCAAGGGCTGCTTTAATACGGAAGGAGGAAGGGAACACCTTGATGTCTGTACGCAAATTCTCCTGTGACAGGCTAGCAAGCTTGGTTTCATTTTCATTCATCAAAAGAATTTGGGCCTGCGCCATCTTTAATGACAGATTGAACATAATTCTGGATTTTCCTTTTCCAAGCAAACCCTTAACAGCAGGTTCCTCCATGGTATTGGAATGTAAAAGATCCACCTCTCTTGATACGTCATGTTTCATAATGGCTGTTGAAGATCTGTCACTGGAAGTTGTGAGATTTTCATCCTCAATGTTAATTGAATTAACAAATTCCATAATGGCTAAGATTGTTGGTCTACGACAAAAAAAAGTCAAGGTTGACAGAGTCACTATGACCTGAAATGAAACGCATACAATATTGGTCAGAAAACCACCAAGAACTAAAGGCAACTTGTTTAAACACAAACACCAACCTGCTTATCTATACTATTGTATCGAGGAGAGTTTTGGTCATATATAACAACTTGTGCTTTTACAAAACTCTCTAATGTGTCATTCAATTCAATTTCCTCAGTACTAGTATTAGGAGCATCACTAGGTAGAAGGCCAGCAATGCGACTAAACTTTGGGGGTTCTGATGGTGAATGATCATATTGGATCTGGCTGTGTGAACTTGAGGGGTGCTCAGATGTAGTTCCAGGGGACTGGAGAGGATAATCAACACTATCTGCCAAAGTCTCAAGTGCCTCATAGAACTTATCATCAGTTTCAGTTGGCGTAAAATCACCACTTGTAACACCTTGTTTCATAGTACCATGAAAAGATGAATGTGCATCTGCGGTACCAATGAATGATCTTGCCAAATACAAATGCTGAGACACCTCGCTGCAGCAAACTAAATCTTCTATTTCTAAGGATTTCAAAATAGTGCCAATGAAAACATCGTTCTCTCTAATAGAAAGCTCCACCTGATTTCCAAAAAAAAACTTCAAAAGGGAGTAATATCAAATCATCAAATTGAAAAATGGAAAACCAGCTAAATTACCTGACCACCTATTGCTCGAAATTCAAATAAACGCTTCTCTTCAGTTAAAAGCACCCTCATCAAGTTGTGATTAGACTACAGAAAGCAGCACATATTTAGAAAAATGTAGAAACTGAAATTCTACAATAAAACAACTAGATGGAATCAAATGGCTAACCTGATAACTATAACTGAAGCAAACCTTTAATTCATCAAGTACACCTGTTATGAACAATGTCTCAGCCATTGATATATCAACCACACCCTGATCATCAACTTCTAGTGCTATATCATCAGCATCTGATGAGGTTTCTGACAGGCCACCAATAGGAGCAGCATCCTGCACAAATATCCAGAGTAAGAATTCCTAAAAATAGGGATTAAAATCAGATTAGTCACTATATTATTTAAAAAAAAAATCCACAGTCATGCTTCTTTCAAAATGCAGCAATCCGAAGTACATTGGGAACATATATCAAAGAAGCACAACAGGGAAAAAGAGCTTCTCACAGTAATTTCCAGAAAGAAATTACATATTTAGTAAGAGAGAAAGAAATTTTATCAGGCAGAGAAAAAGAGGCTTAAAAATGAAATGAAGATTGCTTTCTTACTACATCTCATATGGCTCCTCCATTATATGCCCCAATGAGAAAGGACCGGGGGGGGGGGGAGTCATTGAAAAGTCAACTAACACTCATCTTCCAATATCTAATTTACCTCATATATACACTAAGGACCTTATAATGTCCTCAGATATTGGAGAGACAAAAGCTTGTACTCCCTAAAAAAATAAGTAGGGAAAACAGCAATGTTGACCACAAATCCAACCTCCATCCCCTTGAAAATCTAAAGGTTCAATAAGAAAAGAGGAGTAAAGCATGGAACAATGTCAAGAAGAGACCATATCAACCAGGTTGTAAGCCCATCATGCTACTTATGGCAGGAGCATCATTTACCATAATGGGTTGCTCAATCTAAATAATTTAAATTCTGAATAGAAAAGCAAGATAAAAGTTCCGTTACTTTCATCAACCAGAAGGATGCAAGGCCATATGGAAAAAACATATTCTATTCACCTCTCACTATTTAAGTTATTCACACATCACAAAAAATATATTCTCATTGAAAAAATCAATGGAATAAATTCTTCTGATCAAGATAAACAAACCGATGCATGATAAATAGCTCCTTGTAAGCGGCTTTGCCAGGTTTTCCTCAAATCCTCTGATTCACAACGTAAAATCAGTGCATTTGTGTCCTCCACAACCTACATTCATTACTTTTGACATCAAGAGACATTCAAACCTTTCCAAAGATAGAGCAAAGATTTAGTCCCTAATAGTTTAATAACAGACAAACACAGCTATAACCTTATTGTTGGACCTTGAAGGACCACAAACAGCCAAAACATGCTCTGCATTACCAATAATCTCCGGTGGAACTTGATATATCTGCTTTCCTCGTAGGCTATGACAATCAGATAAGAGAATATTAGTAACATATATGATGCCAGAAAAGATACAGCTAACATCAAACGAAACACAAATATTTCAACGACATGACTAGATCTACAACAACCTGATTTCTTTGGTCCATTTAATTGGACAAACGAATTCCTGAAAAGATTAAAAAGTTCTGTCCAAACTATGTCTACAAAATTCTGCCTCTGCTATTTCTTCAAAATTTATGAAGATAGAAATACAACAAGTATTTTGTAACCATATGCTTACAAAATTATGCCTGTGCCATTTCTTTAAATTTACAGATAGAAAACCAATGTTGACACATTATCAGCCCATGTAATCAGTACTTTGGTCATTCCAACGAAGAAAAAGGCATAAAGCACTATCTTAAGTCCATTTTCCTCTATAATATACACCAACTGTCAGGACTAGGCGCCACCAGTGATACAAAGGCTTGACATCTTTACAACTACAATAAAAGGAGCGGCCACTGACATTCAGCATATCATAGCTATTTATCATGTTTTAATATTGGGATAAATAATATCAATAACCACCACAGAACACACCAGTAAAATGGACGTTTAGGAGAGAAGGGAAAGTGAAACAAATACTGGACTTCATCAGACAACATGAGATAACCACTAAGAAAATAATTCAAATAACCAAATTAAAGAAGGTAACAAGTGATGGAGATTGAAGATAATTATTAGAGAGATTTAATTAGGATTTCAATTTGGGAATTTATCCTGTAATTTTGGAATTTTATCCTTATCTTAGATAAGGATATCGTTAGATTTATTTGTTATTTATCATTAGGTTTATTTCTTTTATTTTCATGTTTATCACTTGTTTAGCTACAAACTATAAATAGAGCTTCAACCTCACATTGTTATTCAGACTTATTATGATATTAAATTATTCAAAAAATACAAACTTTGTCATATTTTCTATCTGTTCTACATCATTTTTTGGTATCAGCATCAAGTTCCACAACCTTTTGCCAGCCACAACATCCATTTTCAGTCGCCCTCCTTGCTGTTAATAGCCTTCCACAACCAGAAAACCTCCTCTTTTGCCGAAAAAAGCAAAGAAAACATCTCTTGATCCACCTTGGAACACATGCCCCACAGATGGGTTCAGAGGCTGCTAATCTTGCCGAAGCTTAAATATCACCACAAAACTCCTCACCACACGCTACATGTGCTGGCAAACTTGTCAACACATGAATCTCATGTGCCTTAACACACAACGCCCTAGATTCGTGATACCAATAGCCATGCAAGGCGCCACATCAGATCCCACATTAGCAACACGTGACTGCCACATCATACAAAGCTACCACGTCATCATTGACCTGCTAACTGTTGACCTCCAGCTAGACCACTTTCCTAAGGTTTTTGGGCCTCCTAAGGACGATTCTGACCTTAAATTTGGCATTTGGAGACTCTAACAGAGTTTTGGGCTCTCATACTCACTTTTACTTCATAAGGTGCAGCCTTTCTTTTGGAAACTTGTTCTAATTTTGACATCAATTAGGTTTGTTGGTAATTTGCTTTTGGGACTCATTATCTTCTTCTCATAACCAAAAAAGACAATTGCTTCTCTTTTATTTGTTTGCCTATTTAATTTCCTTTGTTATAACCAATTTGCCTTCGTTTATCCTATCCTCTACCAATTTTAATTCCTTGTTTAGCTCTACCTTTGCATATTACACATTTATTCACACCCTTTAAGTTGCTCTTCGAGAGTCCCTTGGTCTCCATATAAGACTCTGGACAGGGACAAGTAAGATACACCTTCGAGACACTTTCAATCTCCGCATAGGCTCATAAACACCTCGAGTTCCTTAAACCTCTTGCATTTACATAACACTTGCATTATTATTATTTGATTTTAGAGTAGTTTATAATTATCTTAATTTTGCAACAAGTCTAATTGGATTTTATTCATCACCTTTTAATTAAAAAAAAATCCCTTAAACATTGCAAAATTCTTATCTCAATTCAACCCACATATCTCATAGCCACTTGATAACCTCACCCTACTAATGGCACAATCTCATAGGGATACGGATCCTCAAAGTGGATGCATTGATTGGTTAGAAGTTGAAATAGGAGAACTTAAGGATATGTTTCAGCACCTCTATTAGCAAATTCTTGGTAAGGGCATTAATGGGGATCATGTCAATTCTTCCCAATCTATTAACAATAGACATTACCAAGACTTTCAAAATAACTTTGATGAGTTTAATGATCAACCAAGAAATTAGGATAGGTTTGCCCAAAGTAACAATAGAAATAATGAGTTAGTTGACATCACTAAGAAACTTAAGATAGATGACCCTGAGTTTAGTGGTAGCCAAGATCCAAATGTCTTTCAAGACTGGTTATTTGGCATAGAGGATTACTTTGGATGATATGGCAATGTGACTGATGAATAAAAGATCCACTTTGCTAAAATGAAACTTATATGGTCACCCAAACATTATTGGCATACCATGTAAAGAGAAAGAGCCGATATCGTAACCCTATTTCTACTTGGGTTAAGATGAAACAAAAGTTAGAGGATAAGTACCTCCCTTTTTACCATAAGAGTAATCTGATGGATCAATAATTGAATCTTAGACAATTACCAGGTATGGTTCCCAAGTATATAGATAACTTTGAAAATTTAATACTTAAATGTGACATTAAGGAAGAACCTTGGGTGACCATTACCAAATTTATTAATAGGTTGCAGAATGATATTAAGAGAGAAATTAAACTCTTTGGCCCCACATCTCTTCATCAAGCTTATCAAAAGCCAAATGAGTTAGCTCTATTCCCGAGGACTTCTAATCCAAAGCCATTTTCTCAATCTACACTTAATCGCCCTAATCATAATCAAAATACTTATAGGGCCCAGTCTTCTACTTTTAAGGCTTACCCTTTTGCTTATAGGACTTCTGTTCAACTTAACTCAGGTTCTAATACTCATCCTAATTCTTACCAGAATAATAATTTTTTCAAGGGTAATTCTAATTTCTCTAGTACTTACTCCAATGCTTCAATTGAATACCATAACTATCATGGTAAAAGCCACAGTGCCAATTAGTGTCCTAGTAGAGCCTTAATCATAGATCCAGTCCTTAAGCCTATCCTAGTAGAGAATGAGAACCTAGATGATGAAGTAGTTAAACTTGCTGAATGCCCATCTGATATAGACGAAGAGATTGAGATTTGGGGAAGAGAACCCTAATTATCTTAATGTCATAAGGTGTATCATGTTAATACTTGATTCCCCCAATTCTTGGAAACGCATTAGTATCTTCCTTACCTATATTACTTGTGGAGGAAAAACTTGTAAGTTGGTTATTGATGGAAGAAGTACTATAGATGCTATCTCTACTGCTAGAGTAACTAGGTTAGGACTAAATCCCAAAGCTTACCCTAGACCTTTTAGAATAGCTTAGGCAGATGCAACTAGCCTTGAAGTTAGACAAAGGTGTAAGGTACCTCTCCAGATCGGTGGATATAAGGAAGACATTTATTGTGATGTCTTACCCATGGATGTTGCCCATATCCTCTTAAAACAACTTTGGCTATATGATAACAATGTTACCAACCATGGGAGAGAAAACATTTACACATTTCAGCACCACGATAAGAATGTAATTCTAAAGTCTGTCCATCCTAATCAACAAAGTAGTAAGCTTAAGACACAGACTAATCTCCCAAGTCAAAAAAAGAAAAGTATTCACCTTTTAACACATAAGGAATTTGAAAATGAGAGTATTGAGTCTAACATAATATTAGCTACTATTCCTAAGGCCACCATTAATTGTCCCAACTCCCTTTCCATAGAGACCTCCCCTAAGATTAACTGATTAATAGATGAGTTTAAGGACATTGCGCCTAATGAACTTTCCTGTGAGTTACCTCCTATGCGGGACATCCAACATGTCATGGACTTAGTATCTGATGCCAGCTTGCCTAACCTTCCTCATTATAGGATGAACCCTAAAAAGTGCAAGGAGGTTAATAAGGACATAGAAAATCTGTTGTCCAAAGGTCACATCCACCTTCATCTTAGTCCTCCCGCCGTCCACACCCTTTGAACACTTAAGAATGATGGATCCTTGCAAATGTGCATAGATGGCAGAGCCATCAATAAAATCACCATTAAGTATAGATTTCCCATACTTAGGCTTAAAGATATGCCGGATTTAATTGCTAGTTCTAATTGGTTTTCTAAAATAGACTTATGCAATGAATACCACCAGATTAGGATTAGGCCAGGAGATGATGGAAAATTGCCTTTAAGACTCAAGATGGATTATATGAGTATATAGTTATACCCTTTGGCCTATCTAATGCCCTTAACACGTTCATGAGGGTTATCCGTCCTTTTCTAGGCAAGTTCTTAGTTGTCTATTTTGGTGACATTTTGATCCATAGCAAGTCTAAGGTTGAACATCTAAGTCATCTTCGTCAAGTCTTTCTTACTCTTAAAACTGAGAAATTTTATGTCAACCTCCTAAATTCCTCTTTCCTACAGACTCGAATTATTTCCTTAGGATTTATAGTTTCTGCCCAGGATTTATCTACTAACCTTGAGAATGTGAGAGTTATTAGAGAGTGACCTACCCCTACATTCATTGCTAAGATTCATAGTTTTCACAAGTTAGCTTCTTCCTATAAGAGATTTCATTCAAGGTTTTAGCAACATAATGACTCCCATCACTGAGTGTCTAAAACAAGAGAAGTTTATCTAGTCACTTGCTACCTCTAGAGCTTTTCATGAAATTAAAAGTGCATGACTGATGCACATGTTTTAAGACTTCCTAATCTTTCTATGATTTTTTAGGTGTCTTGTGATGTTTTCAGGTAGGAATAAGAGGAGTTTTAAGTCAAGGTCAACCTGTAGTATTCTTTAGTAAAAAACTCAATGATGCTAAGAAGAAATACTCCACCTATGATAAGGAATTTTATGCCATAATTAGGTCCCTTACTCATTGGCAGTATTATCTACTCCTCGAGAGTTTGTACTATATTTTGACCATCAAGCCTTAAGACTCATCCAATCCCAAAAGAAATTAAATGCTAGACATGCTGCTTGGGTAGAGTTTCTTTAGCAATTTACTTTTGTCGTTAAACATAAGTCTGGGGTAGAAAACAAGGTTGCTAACGCTCTTAGTCGGGTTGGTTTGGTCTTGCAAATTATGAGTGTTAGTGTTATAGGCATTGATCAGTTGAAAGATAACCATCCTGCATGCCCAAATTTTAGTATTATCTATCTGTGTTAGTTGAAAATTGACAGGATTATGTCAGTTTTGTCTTAGACAAGGATTATCTATTTAAGGGTACCAAGTTATGCAACCCTTCCACTTCTCTTTGTGCCTTCTTAGTTTAGGAGATGCATGCAAGAGGGTTAACCGGTCACTTTGGGAAGTGTGAAGAGAGATTATGGAAAGGAAAAACTTCTGAAGTCTAGTCTCTTTCCATTAGAATTTATAGTAAGACTATACAAGAATTAAAACTAAGTCTAAAGTTAAAATTAAAGCCTAATTGTCTACTAATTAACAACTAATTAAAACACGTGATACATATTTTTATATTTCAACACTCCCCTCAAGCTGGGGCATATAAGTCATATGCACCAAGTTTGTCACAAATAAAACCAATACAAGGACCTCGAGGAGACTTAATAAAAATGTCTGCTAATTGGTCAGCTGAGTTGACAAAACTAGTAGTAATGCAACCAAATAAGATCTTCTCTCTAATGAAATGATAGTCCATTTCTATGTACTTAGTCATCTCATGAAAAACTGAATTCAAGGTAACGCGCAGTGCTGCTTGATTATCACATATCAACTTCATTTGTGTCACCTCGCCATACTTTAGTTCTTGAAGCAATTGCTTTAACCATATGAGCTCACATGTTGTCATAGCCATAGCATAGTATTCAACTTCTACACGAGATTGAGTAACAACATCTTGTTTCTTACTCTTCCAAGATACCATATTGTCATCAATTAAAACACAGTATCCAGGGATAAACCGCCTATCTAAACGAGACTCAACCCAATTTGCATTAGAATATCCAATAACCTTGGTATGACCTTTATCTTCATATAATAATCGTTGACCTGGTGCTCCTTTGATGTACCTTAGAATGCGAACAACAGCATCCCAATGACTATTGCAAGGAGATTGAAGAAATTGACTAACAACACTAATAGCAAAAGAGATAGCAAGCTGAATGATAGTGAAGTTGTTTAGTTTTCAAACTAGTCTTCAATATCTTCTAGGATCAGGTAAAAGTTGCCCCTGTCTCGGTAAGAGCTTAATATTCGGGTCTATAGGACAATCAGCGGGTCTACAATCATGCCAGCCTCCTCAAGAATGTCTAATGCATATTTCCTCTATGAAATGACTATGCCACTTTTTGACTGGGTTACTTCAATGCCAAGAAAATATTTCAACTTCCCTAAGTCTTTAGTTTGAAAGCGGTTGAAAAGATGTGTCTTTAGCTGGAGAATACCATCTTGGTCATTACCAATGATGACAATATCATCCACATAGACCACTAGATAAATGCATCTACCATTGGATAAAAGGTGATAGAAAACAAAGTGGTTTGCCTTACGACGAATCATACCAAATTCTTGCACCACTGTACTAAACTATCCAAACTAAGCTCACAAAGATTGCTTCAGTCCATAAAGAGAACAGCAAAATTTGCATACTAATCCATGTTGAAATATAAAACATATGTATCATGTGTTCTAATTAGTTGTCAATTAGCTAACAATTAGGCTTTAATTTTAACCTTAGATTTAGCTAACAATCAAGCTTTAATTTTTACCTTAGATTTAGCCTTAATTCTTGTGTTGTCTTATTATAAATTCTAATGGAAAAAGGCTAGACTTCACAAGATTTTCATATCCAAAATCTCTCTTCACATGGTATCAGAGCCTCTATGATTAAACAGTCAAAAGTTCAAACCTTGCTGTTTCCATTTGTTAAAATTAAATTTCAGCACAAAGTTTAGTGAACTTGTGCATGTGTCCACACTTCAAACCTAAAGGGCTTTTATGTGAAAAGGCGTGTTAAAATATAAAACTAATCTTGAGCCCTCACCAAACAACTTAAGCTATTTGGATAGTTGGTTTCTTGGTAGGAAGGATAAGACCACTGCCTTAGTAGAAAATAGATTTTACTAGCCTTCCGTAAAAGGAGATGTTACTAGGATTGTGTCCTACTATAGAACCTATCAAACTATTTAAGTTAAGAAGAACACTAGATTGTACACACCCTTACCCATTCCCCATGCACCTTGGGTAGACTTAAATATGAACTTTGTTCTTGAATTACCTTACACTATTAGGGTGCATGACTCCAACTTTGTTGTTGTGGATAGGTTCTCCAAAATGGCTCACTTTATCACTTGTAGTGAAACAGCTGATGCATCCCATATCGTTAAGTTATTCTTTAGGCAAGTTGTGCGCTTGCATGGATTACCCATAACCATTGTATCTAATAGGGAAGTCAAATTCATGAGTTATTTTTGGAAAACACTTTGGAAATTATTTGGCGCCTAGTTGAAATCTTGCTCTGCTTTTCACCCACAAATTGATGAACAAGCTAAGGTAGTTAACAGGAGCTTAAGTGATTTGCTTAAGAGCTTAGTTAGGGAGAAAACTGGTAATTAGGACTTGATTTTACTTACTACTGAGTTTGCTTATAATAATTCTATCAATAGGTCCATAGGTGAGAGTCCTTTTGAGATTGTGCATGACCCACCTCCTTGACAACCCATTGATTTTGTACCTTCAACTTTTAGACCTTCTAATTCAGCTAAAACATTTGCTAATTATATACGTGAGTTGCATGCCAACATTAGATGCAAGCTTGCATTAAGTAATAATAATTATAAACTTGCTGCTGATGTTAACCATAGGGATCTGAGTTTTAATGTAAGTGACTATGTGATGGTTCACATCCGTTCTGTACATTATCATAAACATTCATCCCAAAAATTATTTGCTAGAGCTCATGGTCCTTATCACATTTTACAAAAGCTTGATCCACATGCATATTTACTTTACTTACCTTCTTATATGACTATTAGCCAGGTTTTCAATGGGGAAGATTTGTTTCCTTATCTAGGCACTTTTAACCCCCAATGTTATCTCCAGCTGTTTCTGCAGGTTTGAAGAAAACTGTCACTGCCAAAAAACCGTGCTTTATCTCTACAATCCCTAAACACGGTTGAGGCCATCTTGGATGACAAGTATATTGGTTCTTCTTCCACCCCATTTCACCACTACTTGGTTCAATGGAAGAACTAACTCAATACGGATGCCACTTGGTTAAAGGAAGATGATCTCCTCCAGCTTGATCCAGACGTATTGGAGCAATACCAACACTTTCACTCTCCAAAGGCAAATTCTTCTCAGCGGGGGAGAATGATGGAGATTGAAAATAATTATTAGAGATATTTAATTAGGATTTCAATTTGGGATTTATCTTGCAATTTAGAGATTTTATCCATACCTTGGATAAAGATATTGTTAGATATATTTGCTATTTATCATTAGGTTTATTTCTTTTATTTTCGTGTTTATCACTTGTTTAGCTACAAGCTATAAATAGGGCTTCAGCATCACATTGTTATTTAGACTTATTATGATATTAAACTATTTAGAGAATACAAACTTTGTTTATCATATTTTTTGTCTATTCTACATTAGCAAGCATGACCCTTTTTAGCTCACAGGTGGTTCATGCTTCCCCCTAACAAGTTCTCCCATCCCTCTCTAACCAAATGGTCCACATAATGCAACTTGCAACTAAAAGTCAGATTATGCATCAAGGATAGCCAAGAAACCTCATATCAAAGAAATGGAACCTACTTACCACTATGCCAATAGAAGCACTTCGATTTGAAAAAGACCAACCCCAAAACCAAACCTAAAAAATAAAGGAGGATTCTACACTAATTACCTAGAGAATGATTCTCTTCCTTTTCATAGGAGCATTGGTTCCACTTAACAATTTGTCTATAAGACCCAAAGATATGACGTGTTCACCTGGTGTACTGCTTGTAAGATTTTGAGCCGGGGCTTTCAAGTACATAAAGAAAAGGCCCAATTAAACAGAAGTAGCGCTGCTGCCATACAGCTTCCCTGCTTCCGACACCCTGTAACATTTAATTGAAAAACAATTGATAGCAGTAGAACCACAAGGAAGACAGAAACAACCACTAGCTAGGTGAGGAAATCTGAAAGACTACTACCTTCCATGTAAGGAGAGACAACCACCCCTCAAGGTCGGCCTGATTCCAAGGACGCAGAAACTCTGAGCTCTCAGCATCCTCCCCTGCAAATATCTTTACCACCTGCATCAATCTATGATACCGAGCAGGAGAGAAGTGAAAGACCAATGATGGAAGTCGCACAGCAAGACGTGTTGAAGGATGATACAGAGTCTCCATCCGAATCTGATCAAAGTGACAAACAAGAATGCAAAAAATTCTTAAAAGACATATACAACTAAAGATTCCAAGATATGAAAAACTTCACCTGTTGAAGTTGTAAGATGACTCCACACTTATCAATAATTGGGAAGAAACGGCTATCAGCAGAATGGGCAAACTCATTCAGAGAAATTTGGCTCCAGTGACAATCACCATCAAACAAAAATGCTGATACATCACTTAACAGAAAATCAAACTGCAGGTACATATTCTTCTCAGCTGATTCAGGTTGACAGTTATCCTGCATGGTGCATATAATATATAGTTTGCAACAAATAAAAACAATTGCAAATATTACAATTAGAAAATTTTTTTAGGAGTAACTACCTGTGTACGTATCACCAAGTTCCCCAGGTCCAGCAAAAGCTTTGTAGGATGGGTATTGTCAGGACAAAAATCAGTAGGGATTGTAATCTTGGGAGCTGCAATATCTAGGTCTAATGAAAACCTAGCAGAGGTTCAGCTACTTGCATTAGCAATTTTCACTTAAAAGCCGAACAATTGCAACCATATTATATAAGCATTATGTACTGGCAAAGATAACATATAACAATCAAATTACGCTTTCAAAAATGTAAAAATTGTTTCTTTTCTGATATTCACCAACAGAATTGCAGATTAAAAGAGATTTATTGTTTACATGATTGAATCCTTTCTGGTTTGTTAGTCACAACACAAAATTGAAGATGATGGAAAACTGGAAATAACCACAAGTAACTAATTATAAATGGCCTATTCCAATCTTCTATGATTTCCACCCTTCCCTCTTGACCTTCCCTGAGGTCTTTCTTGATTTCTTCTAGGAATTACTTGTGTTTTGGGAATAAAACAAGGAGTTACTTTTCTCGGCGTTAACTGGCCTAGTCTTTCGCATTATTCCTCCGTGTGTGTGCGTGCATGAGAGAGAGAGAGAGAGAATGTGTATGCCCACACAAGGGAATCTACGTTTCAATGAGAACTTTACTTTGCTCCATACAATAATCATAACTAAGAGCTTTCACAGTGTCATCCCTCAAGAATCCATAACTGTTATGAACATCATAGGTCTCTAACACAATTATAACTTAGTTACAAAACTTGAAAGCTACTAACCTCGCATGATTCTTCAACGCCCTATTCATCTGTTGCTGAGCAGTGCGCTTCACTTCATCAATTGTCAACTAAAAAAAGTGAAAGAGCCATGATAACATTGTGCAATCACAACAAACACATGTTTGACAAATATCTAGAACGTGGCTAACCTCTTCAAAAAACATGAATGCTATTGCCAAAATAAAAACATCGAATACAATGGGTAAAATATGAACCGAGCAATAACTACTACACGCTTATGTCCATGGAAATTTTCCCTCAGGGAGGATGTTCTAAACCATTGATTTTTTTACAGGTGGTTACTGGCTCTCATTATTTTTTTAGTTAGAAGAAAATTTATTAGAGAAAATTGGAAAGAATTAAAAAATACAAATAAAAAAAAGGATAAGATACCCTACTTTAGATTCTGAGAGGGCCTTTGGGTGAGGGATCTCCCCTTTTAACAGGTTTTTCCTCGGTTACACGACCTTTCCTTCATCGATTTCTACAAGATTAATGGTTCCCAAACTAAGAATTTCCAGTTCTTCACAAAGTTGAATGACAGATAATCCTCTAAATTGAACCCCTATTGCTTTCGCCTAATTCTGATTTATCTATTTTCCAGTATAAGCAGGAATATTTAGACCCTTGATTATTCTAGTGCATTCCAAAATTCCCAGAAGGAATTGGAGTGGTTATAAAGCTGTTCACTTGAATAACCACTATGAGTGGTTATAATTCCTACTGAGTAAATTTATTTTTAGGAATGCCTTTACTGGAATTCTCCCTTTTTTTACTTGTTCTCCAAACTGAGAAATTCCTCACTGGCAAACCCCAATGAAAATGCAGAGCTCCCACTGAACTCAATGTGGACAGAAATACTTAATTCGGTTAATACTAACAAATTGCAGCCCCATAAACCTAACAAAGCCTTGTCTCCATCTATGTCGTGTGTGATGTCTTGTCATGAAAAGACATTTATTTTTAGACAGCTCGGCAGCCAATAACATTTGGAACAGACTTTTATAAACATTTGTTGAATCTTAAAAATGCAAGCAAAACTTGGAATGTTCTCTCTTCTATAAATTCAAAGATTCTGCCAGGAGTAATTAGAGAAAAGTAATATGGCAGAGTCCTTTGTCCTTCGGTGTCTTTGGTCAAAGACTCAAAGCACAATCCTCAAATTTTTTGGATCTTCCTAATCTTATAAAAGAAACTTCGTTGAGATTGATAACTCTGCTATGCCAGAAGGCAAACACCACAGTTTATGGTAATCCGTAAACCTATCAACCAGGAAAGCAAAGAGCAAGGTTTTCCTTGGAAAATCAGGAAAGAGATGACAAAACTAGAAAAGTGCACCAACTAAACAAATCCCATTAATATTAGAAAAGTAATAGCAAATAAACTTCTGGTTAAAGTGAGGAAAATCATCCTGCTGAACCCCAAATGAATATAGGAAATTATACTAGTGAACTCCTAATAAAATTGAGAAAATGGCAATAACCAGAAAATTAACATGTATACTCTATGCCAAGTGTGCTGCGTCCATGCTCTACTCTTAAACTTAATTTATAATAGGAATAGGGTCATAGCCTTTCTTTGGTGTTCAACAGATGATCTCTTTTAAAGGGTATCCTTGGTGGATTTGCAAAGGAGTTGAAGAGCTCAAATTATTTTTTATTTGCCTAGCTTTGATCTTGCAAACCAAATGAGACATAAATATAAAATCAAATGCAGTTGTCCTTCGCTGTGCACAAACACCAACATCTTTTCCCTGTCGCAGATGTATTTATATGAAAACAAAAAAATTTTGCAAAAAAAATACTGTTTGCTTATTTATTCTTCTTTTTATCTTAAGAAAAAAAAAATTATAGTTCTGGAAACCTTTTTCCTTGTTATTCAAGTATGCCAAGTCAAATAAGACATGAATATGAAAATAGTTCTGTCACTGAATCACTCTGTGGTGCACAATCATTCACAATCTAATTTTGACTCCCTGTGAGCATATTTACAACTCAATAGTCTCTGCAAATTTTCTTTTTACATTTTAACACCATCTTTTGCTCAAGAAAAAGCAACAGGTCTCAGTGGCAACGTGCTTTGTTGGCACCTATTTACTGCGCTTGATTGGAGCTAAATGCAACAATTTTTACAGAAGCTCATGCTATTTGGCGTTCATCAGAGAAGGTATTTTTCATTTTTGGGGCCTTCAGTATGGTGTTCAAGCACTGTTATCTTAAGGGAATTTATGCACGATAGGGGGCTCTATTGTATTGAAGGATTTCTTCCTGCAATTTCAATTTCTTCTTCCATCTATAGCAGGACATCTTACCCACTGCTTTCACGGCATTTTCCTCCTTTTTCCTAAATACTGTTTTCTTATGATTAAGAAATACAAACGCGAGAGAGAGAGAGAGAGAGAGAGAGAGAGAGAGAGAGAGAGAGAGAGAGACAGACAGACAGACAGCCAGCCAGCCAGCCAGCCAGCTTTTCCTCTTCAATATATATAAAATTCAAGCTTTGCTAATCAGATTTCAAGAAAGCAAAGAAAATAGGTAAATAATACCTGCACAGCAGCTGCAGTTTCCAGTGCTATGGTCTGACTTACTGCAGTATTACTTTCAAAAAATCTCATAATTTGATCAATGCTGTCCTTCAAATACTGTCCAAAGATTCAAAAACAAAATAATGAACAAGAACAAACTCATACTCGGAACAACTAAAAACGAGAAAGTAATAGCAACATACAGTCATGTAACATGGAGAGGCTTTGGCAACCATGCTCCAGTCCACTTTATCATCAAAGGGTTTATAACAGAAGACACCAACTAATGAATTGTATGGAGTTGCACTCTGCAAGGATATGGACAAATATCAAGCATACCAAATATCGTGTTCTGCAACCATGAAACAAAAGTGCATATAAATTTCCACTGATGACCCAACTACAAGGTATATAGTCAAACCTCTGCAAGGAGACCCTTTGGTGATGATAACTGATATGACCCCAAATTCATCTCAAAGACCTTTGTTTCTGAATAGAGCTTTATAGAACAATTGATGTCTTCACATGCTAATTCAGTAACAAGCTCTTTGGCTTCCCCAATAAGCTTCGAAGCATTATGTTTCATGTGAATTACCAAGAAAGTCTGCAGAGCATCCGCCCTGTTACTTATAACTGACTGCCCCTCATCGCCTTCCTTATACCCAATAATTTTATTTAACTGGTTCCAGTCTTCCTCGCTGAAATGAAATGCATCACTTCCCTCTTTAGGAGACTGACTGGTCCTGGAAGAATACATGGTCATAGATAAGCATCACTGCAAAAATTAAAATGAAAACTATTTTACCTCAACATTGGTATATGAACATAATCTAAAGACAAGACTTCACCATCCAAATGACCACCAAGATTTTTTAGCTTTCTGTTTCCTCAAGTTAAGATCTGATTCCACTGATTGCTCCACAAATTTGTGAGCCAACATTCTGCACACACCATGAAAAGGAAAGTCTCTTCAAGGTTGAAGATTAAACAAAGGGATTTCATAATACAACAGAGCAGTCTCACATACTTATACATGGATGTTACTGTCAGAATCCTAATGGGAGATGTGTGGTTTTACAGGTGCATGTGAACGAACAAGTTTCACGTTCTCATACAAAGAGGGAAGAGAAAGAAACACCAGTAGAACTTTCACCTAGCATACACTTTCTCATCATATAAATAAAAACAGTAATCTAATTTTCGGGAAGTAACAGTCAGACCAAAATACAACATTGCCCAGAGTCAGAAAAGAAAGAAAATCCTAGAAGAAAGTAAAATAATTAGTACGGATACACTGACACATTTTTTTATCAAGTAGTAAGACATAGGCTTTAACTATATTTTAATAAGGACTGGCTAAAAAAACTCAAACTAATAATGCTCCAGCTTCACGAGTTCAGCTGATCGCCCTCATTCAATAGATACCAAAAACAAATTTGCAGCATGTACAATTTGAAGGAGCAGCAACCACTAGTTCCACTCTGAATACACAAACTAAATGGCACGAAGAAAAGAGTGAAAATCTCAGAATGCTAAGCCGTCAAGTAATTTCAAAAATCCCTACTGCTAGGTTCCACTCCTTGTTTTCTGTCTTTAGATGAGTATGTACCATGTTCTTCAGGTTTCCACTTCCACACAAATTTTTGTGTGTCCTAAAGCAATACTCATGATATTGTAGTTGAATCAACTAATAGCTTATATAACCATGTTTAATATCATGTAATTAATTATAACCAGATATTAAGAGACAATACCAATTCCTAGGGAAAAGAATACCTCCATTGCAGTATAAGCTCAATATCAAGTTGGCGATCTAGTTCCTCGATTTCTTTGTTGCCACTAATTGTCACCTGACTGAGATCAGACTTAAGCAGTGAAGCATATATGGGGATATATCTCTTCCGCAAGCTTGCATATCTCAGAACCTGCTCCCATGACATTTTTCCACTACCAGAATTACAATAGTATTAGTCCAAGAAGTCAACCAAAAAAACGAAAAGTATTGGATTCCATAAAGCTCCAATATTAAGAATATCTAAATTTTGATAGAGTAAAGAGCGATAGACAAAGCTTGGAAAATATTATTACTGATTCAAAGGTAGTTACAGAAAAGGAGAACCAAAAGTCTGGCAAGACTCTAGTAAGAGGGAGAGGGATTGTAACACCAAAGAACAGCAAAATTTGTTGTCCATGTCAGAAGATAACTGACAAGACTCTAGTAAGAGGAAGAGGGATTGTAATTCGGAAATTTCTGTCATTCAAGTTTTTGAAAAAAATATTGGAAAAAAAAAAAAAGAGATTCCAGGAGGTAAATGAGCCTAATTGACGTAGAAATCTTGTGCAGGGGATTGATAAAGAGAAGAAAGGCAATATTGGCAAGAAAAGGCCTCTAGAAAAGGAATATCACCTATCTGAAGACCCCCCCAAAATATAATTTCCGAACCATTTTGCAGCATTCTACCAAGGGCCTAAAAGAACCATATCTTTGAGACATACATAACTTGTTGATATCAAAAACCTCAAATCTGGAAAATAGATTTTGGTTTTTTGAAAATACAATAGCCAGAATAACCCCAAAGCAGGGCTAAGTGATCTAGAACAAATACCTTGCCTTCTTCATCTGGTCAGAAACAGCTCTGTAAGCATACTTCCACCAAGACCTGGCATCAGCTTTAACCGGAACCAGTGGACGATAATGAGCATACTTTAGATGTTGGTTAAATGCAGCAAAGTTGTCTGCTAATTTCAAAATATCCCTGTACCCATCCTGCAAATATATGAATGCAAAGATTATCAGAAAAATAAAAATACAACCATTCCTATAAACAGAAAACACCAAAGAAATCTCATTAAATGTACACCTTATATAAGCAGATTGTAACATCATTTAAATCAACCACAGCCTTCTGTAAAGGTTGATTGCCATCAGTGACTTCATTTGGCCGCAGTTTTGAGTACTTTGCCAACCCAGTCACCGGTTGCAGAATGTATGAGTGCTTTCTTAACAAATTTTTAGCAGGCATCCCATCTCTAGTACCAAACCTAAAAACCTGAGGTTTTTTTGTTAAATAGCAATAAGACAACTCATCAAAAATAAAATAAAATAATTTGATGAAAGAGGTATATAAAAAAAATAGAACAAGAAGAAAAAAAAATCATGTGGCACCACCAATAGGAAGCCAAGTGAACCATTCTGTCAGAGGTAAGATGTCTTCAACAACTGAAGATTAAAATTTACCCCATAAATCTCCCAAAAAGTTTACCTTCCCAGCTATCCCATGTCTAAACTCAAACGTAACAACCATTTCCCAAGGGACAAAACTAAGCCACCAACTATATTGCCCTCCTTCCTACACCGCATTGACTAAGCCATCAAGCCAAACTAAACCAAATGGCTGTTTTCTTAAGAGGTACCCCAACACATAAAAACAGATTTCAAGGGGCAGAACTAGGATCTTCTCACCAAAAATAAATTATAAATATTCATCTTCATCGAAGAACAACTTTAGACCTAAATGCTTAATGCTGTTAAACAAGAACCCAAGACTGGTTTCTATAACAACATGGCCCATCATGTAAAAGTTTCAAATATGGACAAAATACATACTTAGCAACCATCTTATACAAAAATTAAATACTACATTACACTGAAATTTTAGATTATACAATAGATTAGTGAAGGATCAAACTCAACAGTCCACAACACTTGGTCAATGAAGCTCCAATGCCAAGTCAAAAAACCACTAGGTCTAGAAAGACAAAGGAACAGACTAGGAATTTCCTGCGATTTATATTGTTAGAATACTGTGCATAGTATTCTTTTATTTCCTTTAAGTTGTACTACATTTTCACTAACTGTACTACAATTGCACTACACGGCCCAATGCCCATCATCTAGCTGTATGTGAGAAAGAAAAATGGAGAGAAAACCTTGAGAGATTAGGCCTCTCAACTCTTTTACAGGGGCTGTACAATAAATACAGGCCTATTTAACTCCTAATTATAAGCCTAATTAACTCCTAATTACAAGTTATTTGACTACACATTATACACATGTATAACATGTTAACCCACATGTTAAATAATAAAACAGCCACTAATCTAACACTCCCCCTTATGCTAGAGCATATATGGTAGATGCTCAAGCCTGCTACAAAGACAATAATAGTGAAAAAGACTTAAAAATAAATACAAAGCAACCCAGTATGAAAGATTTCAGTACCATACTAGCCCTACCCATCAATCAAGAGAGTATAGAGACACGAACAGAAGCAAACTCTCATTAAAACAGCTTATTAGGACCATGCATACTGGTTTTCCCTACCATCCAAGAGAAGCAAGATAGAGAAAGACCACCCTTCCAACCCCTCCCGAACCCCCCACCCCCACAGCACACACAAAAAGACTATCAACCTTCACAACAAACCTAGTATCTAGATAACAACTTACTATGACAGCCCCAAAAGAACCACAAGAAGGAACATACTTTCACTCTTTAAACTCGTAACATAGATTTAAATGGAAAAATGCCCACTGCTCGACATCCACTAAACATACCTGAAACCACTCTGAAGGAAGCAAATCCTCCCATGGTTTGTTAAGATGCCATGGAATAATATCTGAATCTAAATAAACTGCAAGTCGATCAAGCTCAACAGACTGCGAAGCAATGAGGAAAAAAGAGATCAACCACCAAAAATAAATAAATAAATAAATAAAAACAACATCAACATCATAATGGAGACAAATAATAGTAATCCCTGCCAAATAAAAATGCCCTCACATTGCAATTAATGACAAAACTAGTGTTTCTAGTAATTTAATTTCTCTGATAAGTCATAAATATATTTCAAAAACCTAAGGAGAATAGAGAAACGCTGCAGAATATGATCCAAAAGTTAAATCACTTCCTCTCAAGTAATAAAAACATAAAGATAGTGGATAATAAGACAAGTTTCCTTTGGTACAAGATATTCTTAGAACTTTATCATGTGTAAAAGTAAGCATCTAAATCAGTAAGTAAAAAAATTCACAGGTTACATCCAGCATCCATTCCCATTAGAACCTTTTGAATGCGATCTAGTGCACCTCCAGTAATAAAAGTCTCTTTCCCAGTATCATCAACTGTCACAGCCGAGAGTTTTTCCAACTGAACACCAGCTGCAAATGGATGTCCTGGATTGCTACAACGCAGAACTTATCAGGCTAGAGAGCAAGTTAATAAGCTACACAGTGTCAACAAATAAAGTACAAAGATAACAGAAGTAATGAAACTTCGGTAGAAATAACAAGAAGACCATAATCAAAATACTTTGTTACCTTTCAAGATCCTCATATCTGATGTGAATATTGGATATTGAAAGCTTCAAATTTCCAATTATAGTGCTGATGAGGGACCCCAACCATGATTTATTCTTAAAATGCAGCAGAACAGATAAAACACAAGTTAAACTAAACAATGTTCGAACACTGGCACACACTTATATTTATAGGACTACAAGAAGGTATTTGGCATACAAAATCCTAACTTCCCATATTGTATGCCCAGATCTACATACGAAATGTCTACATTTTAAATAATCACAAATTAGTTTTACCTTTTTTCACTATTGACTTCAAGTACATAAAAGCTACACATATTTTTGAAAAGCCAATTTCATAGGTTGCTGCATGCAGTGTTAAGACAAAATTTGTGTTGATTAAAATACACATGCAAAACAGCAAAACATACATGTAATTCCACTTGCATATGCAATTAATGTAGAAGCAAACATCCATATGTTCATATATGTAATACACCACCATCAGTGCATTTTTCTGACTCATTCTTGGAAAAACAGAATCATACCATTTGTGACTCTAACTGATCTAACTTCACTCCCACAGCTTCATTCACATATATACACACAAATGTATGTAACCCCGCAAGATATATATGCACATAGAACCAAAAACAAAAAAAAACAGATAGATTAGAGAGAGATTTGTAGTGTCATACTCGTACACCACCCAAAGTACAATTTTCGTACTCATAAAAATTAGAGAGAGAGAGAGAGGAAGTAGAGGTAAATGCATACCATTTCGGATTTTAATTGCTGTGACTTCTCCCAAAGCTTCACTTCCATCTCCTGTTGCCAAAAAGAAGGGAAAGCATTTTTCATTAAAAAGCCAGTCTTGGAGGAGTAGCACCAAAAAACACCTTTTTAACTAGCTTTAAATTCTTACCCGTATTCGGTTCTTCTTAGCTTCCTGGACAGAATCCTCACTGCATCCCTCAACTTGAGTTGCAGGTTCAGCTAATAAGAAGATCCGATCCAAATATACTAAGACTGGATCCTGGCCAAGCCTACTCCAAGGAACCTTATATAGAAATAGAGAGAGGCACTCTAATTAAAGATGCAAGAATGACAACTAGGTCATAAGTCTTCTTGTTTTCCAAAATGTTACAAGTCACTTTTTTTTCAGAAAGAAATGTGCTACATGAATAGCACATTCAATGAGTACATCACTGAAAATTTAAAGACATTAAACAATCTATATATTTCCTCTTAAAAGTTCTTACAGTAAAATAATCATAAATTCAAAAATAATTGTCATAACAAAGAATTGCCACCACAATCCATAACTTCACTAGGAACTGCATGGCTGGCTTATATTAGTAGATAACAGAACAAGCCCACATAATGTAACCTGGATTCTACCAAGAGTAAATAACAAGAATACCATCTTGAGGGAGTAAAATGCTTCTTAAGCACTACTCTTCAATTTAATACCCCAAAACATAGCAAATACAGCCCATTTGCACAAAAGCTTACCATCTTTACTTCTCCTGAAATCTCATAATATGAAATCAAGAACTTCTCTGAATGTTACAACAAACTCAAATCTTACCAAATAAGAAAGATGACCAACCTTGATCAGAGAGATTTACAATAGAATGAAACTATCAGGAGATGCCACTATGAGGAATATAAGAGCAGCAAATAAGAATCTTACAGTTAAATTATGTGAAATGGAAGCTTCCCCATACAAAAATATCACTTTATCATGACCAGATTTAACATATAATACTTATAAATTTCCACCAACCTTGAGTTTCACTGATCCGAGAAACCCTGCCTTTACCTTCACCGGCAATTTTAAAGCATTTAGAGCTTCAGGCTTCAGCTGCATATTCTTCAGCTCCACATCACCTGTTTCACATTTTTTTTTGGGAAGGGGGGTGGGGGGGTGGAGGGGGGAGTCAGAAACCCCTTCTGAAAAAACTATTATTTAAATCAGAGAGCACAAAGTTCAGAAATAAAGCTCCCTCAACCAAGATTAAATTTAACTCCATTGAAAAAATCGCATGGTGCAACTCTTTTAGCTCATGTAACATGAGACATAGAAGGGAAAAAATGCACATGTGTACATCTGTAAATTCATTGTAATTCTTTCAAACTGATAAATATGGCTTGTTACTCAATATCTTTCAACCACCTAATCCTACAATTAGTGACACATATAGATATACACTTCAAAGTATGTGCAGATTGACCTTAGACAAATAAAGAGTTTCCCAGCATTGCACATTGAACTTTAAAGATCAGCATGCCTACTCGCCTGCTTTCTAAAAGGCATGAAAAGATAAGGACAAGTGAAAAAAAAAAAGTATTATATTCTTCTCAAACCACAATTTACACTCTTTCCAGCCATCTTGCATGGATCATATTTAATGATACTTGATCTGACATGCATTATATTCTGATGAGAGGAGTAACTGTTAGCTTCAAAGGTTCAACATAGATGACCTTATGCATCCAAGATCCAGGTCACTTCATCAATCGTTCAAGCATTACAGGAAAAATAAATCAGTAAAGTTCCCTACACTATGATAATTAGCAAAAAGAAAATGATAATTAACAAAAAGAATTCCTTTCTTTTGAAATAGGGGAAAGGGCCAAAGGGGTCTATAGATAAAACACACAATTTCATTTGAAGTCACAACCTGAAGTAACCAAGCACACAGGATTAACCTCTGTAAAACACAAAATATTTCTTTACACAGGGGAGGGGATTTGGGGAGAGGAAGTAGAATGTAAAGAAAAGAAGGAAAGAACAAACTTACAACTCTCCAAGGCTTAAAATCTAAATTCCACTCTTGGCAGAGACAGACTGAACCAATAACCGAGTTAACATCTCAAACAATTCTCTGTAAAACTGTTAAAAGAACCTCCACCCAAGTCCATAAATAATGTTATCACATTCCAAGAATGAATTCCAAAATAGAATATAAATATAATCATGACCCACTTAAAATGGATAACGTCATATTAAAGAGTATACGTAGCAACTGTTTAACTACAGAGAAGCATGGAACATGCAGCAAAAATCCCAACGATTGAGAAGGGAGAGCTTGAGATTAGTTTAGCATGTTTTAGACTTAAAAGCAATCACTACCATAATGTCACATGTTTATATTGAAGCACGTGCATTTAAAAAAACCATATACAATGAATTCCACCCAATCTTCTATCTAAGTTTCGATAATAAGATATCCCTAACAACAGAAGATATAGCAAGTAGTTTCAGGAGATTAGTTAGCACGTTCCTCTTCTATCTTCACCAAAAGAGAGAGGGGAGGGGAGTTCCTAATCTATATATTTCCTTTTTTTTTTCCAATTTAAATATCCACGCCAATTACAACATCTACAATATCCAAAATGTCATTTGTTAACAACAGCTAGAGGGATATTTATCCTTTATCCCCATACATCAATTACTCGAACTGTTTTGGCTCTCAGACAAAATTATGCTAAGTGGAACAAATTACAAATACAATTCACGGATTCACCAAAAACTACAATTTCCTTAAACAAACTAATTGTCTCTCCTAACCACCAAATATCCATCTAATTGCAGTTCATGACAAGTTGACAACAAATACTCGCACATTATCTTACAAAGTAAGTCCTAATCAGCAGATAGCTCCAAATTAGTTAGGAGCCGTTGTAACAGTTAGAAGCCTAGTTGCACAGCTAGGCGGCTGAAGAAGTGAATTAGTTAGAACGGTTTTAACTGCCCAGATTGTGGGATAGTGTAGACATCGACTTGTTTAAACAAATAAGGCAGGGTACATTCAGGGATCATCTGATTAGAATACTCATTTGTTTCCCAATTTCTCTCCAATTCACTCTCAACACTTGCTTCCCTATGGGAACCAGTCGAGGCATAGGCATTGAGAAGAACGAATCCGGTAATTGCAGTTGATGACAAGTTGACAACAAATACTCGCACATTACCTCCTTCACTCACTACTCCTCTGTCCGTGTAAATCCATTCGCGTTTGTTCAACGCTTGGAATTCAATTCAATCACAACACATAAGCGTGAATTGCTTATTCTTAACCACTCACTCTGATTCAACTCAGAAATTAAGTAAAAGAACTAGAATGTTTCAGAGTGCGTAAAACCTTTCAGGGAGCTTTACATAGCGATTAAGCAGAAGACAAAGAAATAAAAGGTTTCGTACCTTGCCAGACACTGATTTTGAGGGCTTCTTTGTTGAGGCCCCTCACATAATTGCCAAGGTACCTCTGCAAAAGGTACGCCACCTGATCCTCCAACATCTCGATGCCGTTTGATCATGTAATCAACATAGGGATGATGCCAACGGGGACAGAGACGACGACAAGGACGACGATCAGAAGATGATGAAGTGAAGAACGAAAGAGTACATGGAGAAAGGCGATTCCGATCTTGAAGGCCACGTTGAGAAAACTCTACCCTCGTTGCTCTGGAAGTAACTGTCAGTAAAGATCTGGGAGAATGGGGAACTATATCTCTTATATTGCTTGTCCAATCTCAGTTGAACAAGTTGGTATTTATATCGCGTGAGGTCTCGTTACATATACGTGGCAGTTTTAGAGATTGTGAAACAGTGGTCGCATCCGCACCGAGAAATTGTTCTTTTTTCTTTTTACATAAATGCCATTACCTGAAGGCGGTGGGTCTCTCTCGAAGTGGGGTCAAGGAGTGACAAGTGGAGGGAGCGAATGACTATTAGCACGCGCAATCTAGAGCGATGTCCATTTTGTTGATAGGCTTGTTTATATATTATTTTTTTTTAAATATTTACATTATAAATAAATTATAAGAAAGTTTTATTAATTACGTTATACATTTTTTAAAATATAACGAAATATATGAAAAATTAGTAAAATAAGAAATAATAAGTAACATAATATTTTTATGAAATAATATTAATACAAAAGAAAATAATATGAAATAAGAGTAAAATAACAAATTTTCTATATGTATTTTAAAAATAATAATAATATGTGCCGCCTGTTTATTGCAAGCAAAATCCGCAGTATACCATTCGGCGAACGCCGCGCAACGTGGATCCCATCTATGCCACCTGGCCAAGTTTCGTATAAATAAGAATGCAAAGCACCCCCCAAAAAAAAATTAGAATCTAAAGTACAATTGTTCTGCTTTTTTTAAAAAAATAAATGCAAATAAACAGGCGTTATGTAACGAACATGTGCCCCCAGCCAGGCAAAGTGCAAGGTACAAAACGAGTCATCCATACTAATAGCAACTGTTGGTGTTCGGTGAAACTAAACGATCAGTCACTGCAATGGCTCTCTTCTAGACATGTAAGGTCCTAAGGATGCGATTAAAATTTATTGACTTTTATTTGGTACAATTTTTTTTTAATTATGTATTTAAATTTAATTTATAATTTTTTATTACTAATTATTTTTCTCTCATAATTTTATTTTTATTTCTTCTCCAACAAAAAGCAAAGCCTACAAACATGACAAGAGTAGAAAAAACTTAGATTCAAAATTCTAGTGCCTAAAGCAAAGAATGTAATAAAAGAAAGATATAAATAAAATTAAGAAAGATAAAAAATTAATAAAAATAAATAAAATTTATAAATAGAGATACTCTCTATTTATTATCTTTTGCTCAAAATCATCAAAGTTATAAAAAAATTTAAATGAAGTGAATTCAAATCCAACAAACTAAATGTCAGTGTGAAAAAGTTGGGGAAATAAGGTCATGTTCAACAAAAACATAAAATATATATATAATTTTTTGCAATTATACTAAAGTGACACTCCTTTATTTATAAATATTAAGAGAATTTTAAGATTATTTAATGTAGGATTTCGTTTTCTTTTCATTTTTTCAAACTATCAACAATTTTGTGCATTTGCAAATTTAATTTTGCACCTGTTATGTGTGATTTCTATTAGAACATATATTCAATTTGTATAACTCAATAATTTTAATATTTTAATATTGTAATATTTTAAATAAATATGTAATCATATTTAACTTATAAAAAATAAATCACTCTCGGACTTTATTCCTTTGGAATTAGGCATTTATTGTATTCTCATTTCTTCCATTGAGGCCGTCCAACTGATGTTGTTCGGAAATTTGTCATTTTTTGGTTTGGACTTGGGAAAGAGATTGCGTTGCAGATTAGAAAGCGAGCCCACGGATCTGGATTTCCCTCGCCTTATTGTAGAAAGCTTGTTAATGTAAACACAAGGCCTTGGAGAACGCTATTTACTGGGAGAGTTGGATGCCAAACCCATCGTGCAGTCCTCAACTACGCTTAAGCTGGCTTGGGCCTGCCCACGCAGTTCAGGAACAGACTCAGGCCCATAAAATATTGTGAGTCATGTTTCGAATATTGCTGTATAAATATATATTTATTTTAAAAGATTAATAAATTTTTAGTACATTTTTTGCCACCTAATTTAATTTATTTAATTATCGCGTTTATTGTTTTAACATTCACATTTATTTCTTGTTTCATTCTTTAACAGCCACAACACTTAATCTACCAATGTCTCGTTCATGTTTTAACAGCCATTTCCTTGTTGAGTTTGAGCTTATTTTTAATGCACTTAAACGGCTCTCTCCTTATTTATAACAATAATCTCTTATATTTTATAACATCCGTATAATTATTATTTTATTAGTCCATTATGTACACACTTAATTGCTATTACTAATTCTTGTCGCTAATTTCTTTCATTATAAAAGTCTTTAGACGCAAGATGCCTATTTTTATTCTGGCTTTAAACCATAGGTGCACGCAATCCTGTGAAACAGTTACTAATAAAAATCTCTCTCGTCTTTGTGATGCCTCTACAACGCTAATAATGGAGCTTGATAATAACAGGTGATCCGATGGCTGATTGGTTTCAACTTTCAAGTAAAATCGAGAAAGAACACTTTTGAAGCTCAAAGCAAGGGGATCAAAACTACAAAGGGACTGCCCCTTTTTTTTTTTTGATAAGGATAGGAGGACAAAGCCCTTATGTACAAAGGGACTGCCCCCTTTTATTTCAGGTTGGAGTTAACGGAATCACGGGGTGCCCATGTCTACCGTCAAACCGCCCCCACGGCCCTACCCCCAAAGACCAGCAAGATTGACGAAGTCCTTTTACCCTTCTCCAAAAGTCCAAACAAGGTAGCCGGAAACTCCTTTTGGTGCTTTTCTTTTTTTCATTTGTTGAGTGCTTTTAAATTTTAATTTTGTTAAAAAACACATCGTAAGATGTTAATACTTTTTTTTTATATTTTTTTTGTTTCTACTGTAACAAAACAACAAGTTCAGATGTCGATTGTGCCTTTTTCGCGTAGTTTATTGATATTAGTCTTTATATATTTTCTGCATGACTTCTAACTACTGCTCCTTAAAGATCTTGCTCAAAACAGTTTTTTTTTTAAATTATTAACTTAATAATTTAGTTTCCGAATCAATTAAATTTTTTATTTCAATTATTAAATATATTTAAAGATTAAAATAATTTTCCTAATTCAAAGGCAAAATTCATTGAATTAGTAATTTAAAAATTAAACTACTCCCCTTGAACTCTTTCAAAAATTAAATTAATAATTTTTTTTACATAATTTATCACTCACTTCTAAGTTTTTATTTTTATTGATTCCACTTCAATTTCTTAACTTCATATATATTTATAATGCTTCTCGTCCTCCGTGCCCCAGCATACAGAACCACGCCCATCGTACTACAATTAGCAAATAACATTGTTTCCCATGAGACCGAAAGGAGACAGAATACATAGGACGAAGAAGAACATTAGACCACGAGAAAACTCAAAAAAAAAAAAAGGAAGAGCCATTTCATGGAGAGTCTCCCTGAAATAACACCCTTATCGATTCGATATGTATAGCATTTAGTTTATTTACAGCTACAATAACAAAAACCTGTAAGCACTTACACCCAAAAATAAAAAATCCTCAGGACAGATCTCCTCTCTCTTGACCCTTCGTCCTGAGAATAAAGACTTTGAACCCCCTTTTCTTCGTTCCCTGTTTTTTTTTTTTTATCTCTAAGTTTTCTTTCTTTTATTTTTCTTTCGGTTTTCTATAGTTACGTTCCCCTATTCCGGGAATATTGCTATGGCTCTTCTGCTTTCTCTCTTACTCTATTTTGATAGCACTAGGCAGCTGCAACTGTGCCAGTGCGAAAGGAATAATCCTGGGTCTTGTTTGGCGAGGTAGGATTTGTTTGCTCCTTTTTTCTCAAAGCCTTCATAGAAGAAGAAAGGTTCCTATTCTTTTCGTTGGCTTCGTCTATCTCTATCTGCTCTTGCCTGCACTCTTCGCTACAGAAAGGCGTATCCCCTCTGCAATAGGTTCAATTGAAACCACGATCAGAAGCATGTATATGCGGAATCGCATTCCTAATGAAAATAATATATTGCCATCCAAACCCGTTAACGATATGAAAATATGAATTTTCAATTTTCAACAGAAAAAAAAAACAGTTTTAAATCGTCATAGTAAAGAGCAAAGGAACACATCTGACATCCCCTTAAAAAGAACACAAAGAAAAATAAAAATAATTAGAATTAGAATCAGAACAATAATCTTTCCGCAACCAAATCCAGAATAAATAAAAAATAATTTCTTTGGGGGAATTCTCCCAGAACAAAGAAAACTATTGTGAGACTATAGAGAAATACTATTATGCATGTAATAACAAAGATTCTGGGTCGCTAACCTGTACATGAAAATGTCTCTGTTATCCCCAAGTGGCTTCTTGCAGAGGAAACAGGCTTCCAAAAAGTGGGGTTGATGATCTTCAAGTCTAGCATCATAGAATCTCCCAGATCTCGGCCAAAACGCGGAGAGATTTCGGAAACTGCTTCTATTGTAGGAGGTGGCATAACCCATGGATCTTGACACAAAACCATGTTGGTAAAGGTAGTGATTGTGCCCAGAATATCCAGCTTCCATGTTTGCTATGGAAGCCAAACCATCGTCTTCCTCCCAAAAGCAAGGTCTTTTAGTGGTGGGGGTAGAGTCCATGAATGTACGGTTGGCTCAGAGTGGAAACTTTGTGCACTGTAGAAAGAAGCGAGACCAGCTGAGTTCAAAGTCAGAGGCAATGGTGGTTTATAAAGAGAAAAGAATAGGTAAAGAGCTGAAGGGTTCGTTGCTTTGTATTGCGGAACAGAAAGAGTGCTACAAACAGCAGCTGGCTACGAGAATCCAGGCGAGTGAATCCAACGGCTCAAAGTGCCTGCATCCTCCCGTTAAAAATTTTGTTATTAATTCCCAAGAAATGCATAGTTTAGAGTGACCTAGTTGCCACTGCTATTGGTGAATATTATGCTTATGCCATTTAGTTTAAAAAGATTGAGGACTGGCATCTGACTGAGAAAGTGGCAGTTATGTGGTTTCGCAAGGAATATAAGGCTTTTGTTCATCATGGAGGGTGAAAAATGTGTAGTCCGTCTGCGGTACCGAGGTGCTTTCTTTTTTTTTTATTTTATCTTTTTATAATTTTATTTTTTTTTAAAAATTAAATTAAAATAAAAATTATAATATAATACTTTTAGAGGAAGGCTCTCTCAAAATTATATGTAAACAATAATAATTTTAATTCTATCAAAAATGAACTTAGAACATGGGCATCTGCAGGAGCTCCTCATAATTTTTTATTTAGTAAAGATTTATTTTTTAAAATATTTACAATGTTAAAACATGTTTTATAAATAAAATTTTGTATATATAAAATTTAAATAATTTATTTAAAATATTTAACTTTAGACCAATTCATGTCAATTAAGACTTTGGCTCTTAATTGTATTTATTTGTATTATTTTTATAAGTAAACTCTCTGAAGTACAATCCTTTTACAGCACTAAGTTTTTTGTTGTGCTATTTTTTTCTCTATTTTTCTGCTTGTCTGCTCAATGGACACAATAGTCACTGTGGTGGATTTGATCCAACTAAAAATGGTGTGATTTACCATGGAAGAACGGTCGGACATTTGCGAGGACCTAAGATACAATTCAGCGATATTGCAAAAAGTTTTGAAAGTATGAAGTAAAATTTTAGTTTTTAAATTACAACACTTCCTTACTTTATTAAATGAAATTAGAACGAGATTTTTTAGAAGTGTCCAGCCAAAATAGATCATCGACCTAAGGTGACTGTCGTTTTCACTGCGAGAAAACAAGAGACAACTAAATAGATTGAGTAATTAAACAGAGAAGAGAGATCTAAACGAAAAAACTTAGTGATAAAAAGATCATACGTTAAGATGGTTGATTTGAAAAAGTAATACCAATAAATATATTTAAATAAGAGAGATATTGAATAGTTAATTCTGCTCTTGCACAGTAAATATTTTTAATATGTAAATTATATATTTTTAATTTTTTAAAAAATTATTTTTATAATATGAGAAGCAGTATTATTTTTCATTTTTCTCACAGAAAGATCTTCCACAGTGCGAAGTGGTAGGCCCCATTTTCGACCAACCGCACATGTCCCTCTCCCTTCGCTCCTCTCCGCTCTGCGCCAATTTTGGGCTGGAAGTGGAGAAAGGTGTGTGCCCACGCTCGTACAATCCGCGTAAACGTAAAGGTCACACCGCCCTGGTCCTGATCTGACTTTATCGTAGCAAGTTGATAGGCTGGGGTACCCTCCAACGTAATTTATGAGTAGCTGAATTTCAGAGGTTGGACAAGTCTGTTCCCACATTCTATCGTGGCTTTGAGAAAATGTTCTTTTCACTTCGCGGACCGTTGAAAACTTTTTGGTAATTTTCATCAGCAAAACGCATTTAAGGAAAAAAAAAAGTGTCAGCAAAAATACAAATTCATTTTATCGCTTTTGTAAGAAATGTTAATTCTATAATATAAATATAAATTATATTTTATAAAATAAATAATAGATATATTATTAATATATTATGCAAAATTAAAATGAATAATCTATCAAAATTTATACACTTAAAAAATAAATTCTTCCAAACAAACTTAAAATTTGTAAGTAGGAACGGAGTACTGTATACCAAGACTGCCATGGTCATTTTTCTTTTCCGAAGAGGAAGTGTGACCCACGGTTCTTAATGCAAGTATGAATTTCCCAACCACCCAACACGCGAAAAGTACGTGTACTAATAACTTTCCCGCTCCGAAACTCAGGTTTTCGCTTTTTCCCCAAGCCTTGATTCTCACTCCAGTGACCTGACATCATCAATCTCCTTAACTATTTCCCGGTTCCTTCGTCGTTTCCTCCACAAACCACCGGGCCCACGACACCGGTTGGTCCCATCTCCAAAAACCATCGAAGTGTTGGGACCCAGATAGACTGAGACCCATGATGCATGGCATGGCCCCTCCCCCGTAAATGCTTTCTGGGCTCTTAGGGATTTGATTATTACGCGCAAAGAACAGAGCTCTTTTTCCAAGGACTATGTTCCCCATATGCAAAGCCCATTCTGCCCGTGACGCAGAGGTAAGGTAGCTGCCGAAGCCTCTGCAATTGATTCTCAACACGTGTATTATGATACGTGGCCGCAGCCACACTCCCAACTATTATCGATCCACCACGTGGTTTCTAACGGATGCGATGAATCCCGTATCTGCTGGGTCATCTTTATTGGCTAATAAATAATATTTAATTAATTAATTGAAAAAAGTATTAAAAAATTTTTTAATTTTACCAAAGAAAAAAATTTTTGTAATAAATTATTTCAACTATTTTTTATTTTACATTTTTATACAATTTTTTTATTTTTAAAATTTATATTAATATTGCTTATATTTTATTAATATCTTATACATAAGTTAAAATATTAAAAATATATGAATAAAAAAATTTTATGATTTGTTAAAAATATTTTTATGAATTAAATAATAAAAAATTTTAAATTTTATATACAAAAATAATCTCAGTGAATCATTTTATAATTATCAATTTTCGTAAATTAAAAAATCATTAACTATTTTTTAAAATTTTACATAAAATATATAAAATAATATTATAAAGATATTTTTAGTATTTTTACTTTATAAAAAATTATAAATTATAAAAGAATTTATATAGAAATTATTTCTCTTGTTGAAATGATAAACATTAAGTTTAAGAAAAAAATTTGAAACTAAATTAAAAATATTTTTGATGTTATAATAAATTAAGTTTATGTATAATGCACTTGTAAAATACATAAAATGTTAATATAGATTTTAAAAATAAATAAAAACTTATATGAAAGAAATATAAAATATTGGAAATGTATGAATAATTTACTCAAATTTGTAAGCTACGGTTCATTCTCCTTGTCACTCAATGTTTGATTAAATGATTATAGAGAATCAGATCTTTTGTTTGATACATGTGGGTAAGATTTATTATAGATATCTGAATTAGTTGTGTTCTGACTACAAATACAATCGGCTTTTGTTCCTAAGCTCATTAAGATTGCAAAACTCGTACGGACATAATAGAGATGGCACATACTCAATGGTAATTATCAAGCATTCACATAGAGCGGTATATCTTAAGTGGAAGCAAGCCAAAAAAATCGAAGTTATTAATATAAAGCGTATAAAAATTATTTCAATACAAACTAAATTTTATTATTTTTTAAAAATAAATTATTAAATTTTACAAATTAAATTATAAATTTTAATAATTTATCATCAATTTTTACAATTTGATATTTAACTAAAATGACACTACCTTTATTCATACAAATATATACACAGTCGTTCATTGTTTAAAATAAATTTAAGTTATAGTAAAAAAACAACTATTGAAATAAAATATATTGCTATCTCGAATTGAACTATATTAATTTTTAATTAAATTTTATTTAAACTAACATAATGTAAAATTATTATTAAAAAAAGGGTATCCCAAACCTCAGTAGCATAAATTCCATTTTTTTCCTTGGGAAAAGAATTTTGGGGTTCATGATTGATTTTGTTATGGTAGTAGCCCATCTGATAATGACACCATAGAGATGCGGGAACCCTTTTTGATGCTTGGCTTCCTTGCAACCAGCTGGAAAGTACCAGCCCCCGGATCCGATCATTGCCGTTCATGGGGGCCACACCTCCCAACTTGTCGTGAGGCCCTTCTATTTGGTAGCGCGGGAATAAAACTGAGTACAAAGCAGTACGTTTCCCTTTGAAAAACTTGACTCATCTTAAAGTGTATTTAACACTTAAATGTATGGATTACGAAAAGAGTAGGTATTTTCTGCATAAAGAAAAGAGAAACATATTATTTCACTTTTTTCCACTGAAACAATATATGCAGAGTTGATATGTTCTGCGCATAAATATTATAACTCTTGACACTCATTTTTTGTTTTTTTCGGTAATACAAAAGGCTGAAACCTTATATTAGAAGTTAAGGAAATGAAAGAAGAATATAAAAAATGAGATACCTAACACTAGGTTCGAACCTGTCTCTCAAAACTAGGAGACAGACGCAAGCTATACTGCGCTCGGCCTCTTGACACTCATTTTACTCTGCATAAAGCACAACTTTGAATTTAAAAAATTTTTCAACTTTCCTCACCCATACATTATTAATGTGATTGATAGTCAACCAAGTACTACCAACCTTTTTTTCTTAAAGTATCCTATAGGAAAGAATTAAATTTTTTGGTACGAAAAATTAAAGCAAATAAATTCTTTCTAAGATAATTTTTTTCATATATAAAATATAATTTAAATATAAAATAATTTATTTAAACTATTTAAATTTTTATTACTTGAATTAATTTATATTGATAAATTTTTTTATTGATAAAGTAATTCAATTTATTAATAATAGTTTGAAAATAAGTAACTACTTACATTATGAAATTAAATCAATATTACAAAATTAAACAAGTTGAAGCCCGTCTAGACAAATTACTACATGGTTTCTATGGAAACTCAGTACACTCATGCTGTGAAGAGAGGTAGTTGTATTTGTCGTATTTTATCAGTTACTCCATTCTTAATCTCCAATCTACCACTAACTGGTAGCTACTGGTAGCTGCACTAAGTCATCAACGTCTATAACTTGCTTTGCTTGGTGAGAACTTCTGAGTTCTGACCGGGATTGATTGGCTCAAACTTCAAGCTCCTGCAACCACTGAGTTATCTTTCAAGGCAGCCACGTGTTTCGCCATCACCGGCATGTCCCCCGATATGGAACCTCCTTAGCTTGGATGTTTAGCATGGCGGATTCTCGTCTTTCCCATTTAATTTAATCTCTTTATTGGATACAACTAAAATATTTTAAGTCAGTGTAAGGGCGTCACGGTTTCGGCAGATTCTCGAGCGGACACCTATGGAGCAAAACAATACAGGTGTTGAAGGGCATGTGCGCCTTAGAGCAGGTGCCCGTTGCTTTTCTTAGCAGTCAAAATCTACTCAGATGCTTATTGTTCATTTGTTTTCTCTGCTTGTAACCGAGGCTTCTCTGGGACGTTGCACGTGTTGCTTCCAGTTTCGCCTAAAGCAGTGAATGATGTAAGCCACAGTGTGACGCCTCAAAAGGGGGTATGCCTGTATTATTTTTGGCGGATTCCATAACATGGAGTATCTACTGCTCATTTTATGCAGTATATTTTTAGAAAAAAAATGTGAGAACATATATTTTAAAATCAATAAAATAATAATGTTGATACAGTGCAATGAACAATACTAGTGATGAAACAAGATGCCTAAAGCTACTTTCCGAAGATGCATCGTGCAGCGCTAGGCTCCACTTGGGCTGGCGAATATACAGGGAGAGAATAATGCTGGTAAGATCTTTTCAGTATGCATTTAATACATTATTGCCATTTTCTATCAACTAACCATCTCCTTCCCCTCCTCCTCCTTCTCCTCTTCCCTCAGCCCCTGAATTGCAAATATTGGGAGACAGTCCCATTGGAAGATTCTGTTAGTTTACATCCTTAAAGTGCGACACTCATGTGGGTAAATGATGAAACGACTGAAAGTCCACTAACGGGCAAAGCAATTAAAGCTGATTAATCAAATCTGTTCTTTTTTTTATGGCTTTTGAAGTTATTGTACAGAGCTGTTAGGTTTATGTTGCAGGTTTCCCGTTGCCTCGCTGGCTAAGGAGATATTCTTCTAACCACTAGGTCCAGGGTTCAAACCAGCACCCAAAAACCCATGTTAGGTTTATGTTAGAAAATATACGTTTGTTAATATTTTTTTATTCAAAAAAAATTAAAATATAAATAATATACATATACTATTTACATTTTTATTTTTTAAAAAAAATAAAAAACGTTGAAATAAATTTACTCTATTGTGCACTTGCTAAGGGGCAGGGGCTGACAGCCTGACAACAAGAAAGTAACGACGACTTCTCCACCCAGACTTTGCCAATGCTCCGAACCATTCATTGGCAACTTACTAATTTCGGATCAGCGAACACATAGAGTTGCCTTGGATCTAGATCTTCTGTGTGAAGGTAAGAGAGAGTGAAAGAGATGAAAAAAAATTTTAAAAATAATGAGAAAAAAATTATATTTTATATATTAAATTAAAAAAATTATTAAAATAAAAAAAATTCAAATTCGATTGCCTTAGATCAAGAGCGCTGCATCAATGAGTGACAAACCAAAATGGAGATCTCATCCAAGAGTTGGAACTGTTGAGTGAAAAAAGTAGTTGAGAAAATTATTACTTTAGTCTTCAAAAAATTTACAGATTCTTAATTTAGTACTTTAAACATTTCTCGTATTAATTGGGTTAGCTTAAAAAAAAAAATTTTCTGTTTAGTTCTTCTATCACGCTAACGGTTCAAGATCAAAATGAGAATCTATGAATTTCTCAAGATCAAAACAATAGTTTTTTTAAAATAATTTGTATCTCTAATACCATGGCCATAAATAAGTGAAACAAGGTGAACTGGTGAACTATGCTATATGTAACTTGACTCGCATATGGTAAAAAGTTTTATGCCTGCTGAAGTGACAATCTCCTTCTCCAATCAAGGTGTTGGAGCGTTTGCTGAAGGGTCTCCCACAAAGCCCATAATATGCATATTAGAGGGCTAGTGAAATTGTTGCTTGATGGGCAGCATTTTTCGCATAGAGTCTTATGCGAAAGATGCCCACTATTAAGATTGTTTTGTTGGTGGTTGGTCCACATAACCAGCCCTAGAAAATGCGATACTGATTGTTGGACAAACCTTTTTTTGTTTCTTTGGGCATCTTTTTCGTCTTGCACGCCCACAATTACATTTGTTTCATGGCCCATCAAATGTGGAAGATTCATTCTGAACCTCAAAAGAAATATTAAAGGGACAGCTTTGTTTTTTGTAAACAAATTCAGTCATTCAAGAATTTAAACTTTAAAATAGAGATACAAGAATACTTTTTATTTTTATATTACATTTTTAATCTATTTTGTATATAAAAATTTATTTTTAAATTTAAAATATAAATAATTTTTAATTTTAAAACAATAAAAATTAAATTCTTAATTACTAGTTCATAAAAATTTTTCTATTATATAAAGATATCCAAAAAATTAAATTATTAATCAGACATACATAAATAATATTTACTTTATATTTTTAACAAGTGTCTAGTTTATAAGAAAGTTTGAAAAACATAATAACAATAATAATATGAGAAGAGAAGGCTATGTGGATAAAGAATTAGTTTTTATTGAGTTATCTGAGAGTGATGCTACTTGCAAATGATTATACTATATTGTTCAAGTTTATTTTCACACTCTTTGTTTTTTTTTACACAATACTTAATTATATTTTGATCTCTTTTAAATTAAGTTCGTGATTTTCTTGGCTTATGTTATAAGCCAAATTTCATGGTAGCATTTTGCTGTCACGAATTCTACATATAATTTTGCTTAATGCATTGGTGTTTGATGGATTATCTAGGATGGGTGATTCAATTTTTGACAAGATTGAATTGTGTTCTTATTTTTTGTGTTTTGAGAGATATGAACGATATCAACAATGTTGCCAGCTTTGTCCATCAAAGGCAATGGTGAGTTTGATATTGAATTTTATAGTAATGAGACAGTTTATTTATAGAGTTTTACTGTTGATTTTTTAAATGAGGTGAATAAGCCAGAGAAGTGAAGATATAGAATTATGTTTACTAATAGCCAGATTTATAACTTTAGACGTGCAAAGCTAGTTTATTCTTAAAATTGCATTTACATATATTTTGGGGTCGAATAAAGATTGAAATGATAATGAATTCATTTTCTTTTTGACGATGGAATATTGAAAAAAATTACATTGTACATTTCTGATGCAGCCTAATTAACTATAAAATTTATTAGATAATTTTTTAAAATTCTAAAATAGTGTTCAAATCTTTTGTAAAATTGTTTAGGTTGTATATTTTAATTTTTTTGTCTAATTGAATGGATTGTTTTGTATATTAAGTTTTTTTATTGAAATAACTATTTGAGAGGAATTGAATACATTCATAATTTGGAATTTCTTATTGCTCAATAGGTGAAAATTAGTCATTTCTGATAAAACTGTTACTAATGAGGACAATCAATGAAGACACCTCAATGCCGATAACTATAAATTGTTCATCTTATTTGAAGTATAAAAATAACTTAAATTTTGGGTTTATAATAGAGTATTTTCAATTTTGGCATATTTAGCCAAATTAGAGGTAATTTATTCACTATAAAAAATTTTAGTATTTTTGAGAAATAAATTATTTAGTACAAATAAATTCTCTCCCAAATGATAAAAATAAATTTTCTCGGTAAAGTATTTGTCAAAAATTTTTATCAATAAATTTATAATGTTTACATAAAAATTTATCTCTCAATAATACTAAAATTTTTTGTAATAATTATTGATGCAAATTTCCAGTTAATTTTATGCTTCAAGCGAAATAAACAATTGAGGTGCTTTGGTTATTATTCTTATCAGCAACCATCTTCCATTAGAAATGACAAATCAATTTTTATTTATTGGGCCATAAGAAATTCCCACTTTATGAATACATTCAATCCTTCTCAAATAATCCCTTCAATAAAAAAGATATACAAAACAATCCATTCAATTAGGAAAAAAAATGTACAACTTAAAAATTTTTAAATAACTACAAAATTGTACACTACTTTAATTTGCAAAAATTAGTTGACAAATTTTATACTTACGCTGTGTATAAAAATAACCAACTTAACTTATACACACAAAATTTTTCCTATATTAATTCCATCATCAAAATGAAGGTGAATATATTACCATTCCAATATTTCTGATCTTAAAATATAGATTTTGAAATAAGGTTTTGCAAGTCTGAAGTTATAAATTTAAGTATCGGTAAGAATACTTCCATGTTTTCATTTTCTTGATTTATCCACATCATTTAAATGATCAACTGTGAAACTAAATATGAAAATTGTCTCTACCATGAAATTAATATTAAAATCATCATTGTTTTTGACTCAATTTTATGCTTCGAACAAGATAAACAAAAAAGGAAGAAGGGATATGGCCGGTATTGCTCTATTTAACTCATGGATTGTGTGAAATATAGTAAGAATGAGTTTATTTATATTTTTATATATAAAAATATATTAATTTATAGATTGATTTGTTTGATGGATTAATATTTTTTTAATTTACCATAATTTTAATTCATTTGATTTATTTTCATTTATCCTATTTTACTTAATTTCAAACCTTTATAAGATAAGATGAGTCTTCCACTTTGTCACCCCTAAAAGAAGGAAGAAAAGCGCGAAGGCGTGAGTGAAGAAGGAAGAGGAGAGCAATCTAAAGACACAAATCTCATAGACACAGTTATGCTGATTGTTGAGAAAATCAAGGCCAGAAGTTGGATGGGAGAGAACCTGATAATCATGAATTTATAAAAATGCAAATATAACCGATATTGCATTTGGATTGGCGTTTTTCAGCTTTTCAAAATCAATTCTACCGTCTTAAACTTGTCGATTCATACCGCATCCATTTGTATTTTGCCTCATTTTCGCACAATCAAAATCAGTTTTGTACTATATATTGTGATTTTGCCCACCCTGACTCAATTATTGCTTTTCCGTTTCCAAAAACTAATTCAGCACACTCAAAAAGAAAAATGAGGTTACCATTTTATTGTTGTTTATGACTAACTTTCTCACAATAACGCAAACTATAATTGTTGTGTGCTTTTTGCCATTTTAGCTTCAAACGTGATTTTCGAAATTTCATTCAAACACATTTGTAAAATCGATTTTAAAGTAAAAAATTTAAACCCAAATTAATTTTTATCATCAGTTTTTTAATATTAATTATTTTAAATTTAATTCTAACAAAATTAATTTTACTCTTCGCATCCCAAACTGACTATTGATTGGCATTCGAATAGGCTTTGACAAACTTTTAAGAGTATGATATGCAATATTTTAAGGCCAAATATTCACAAACAAAGCAAGATCTGACATTTCCACTGAAGTAAATTGGAAAAAAAATCAAAATGTATGTGTCAAAGTGAACCATGGAGATGATCATGAAGGTAGTGTGAAAGTGATGGTGCTAGAAAATGAGACGTTTGAATCTAATTACCCATTTTTTTTTTTTAACTTTATTACAAATAAGGTAGCCTGCATTTCAGTAGGTTGCAAAATAATAAACACCGATATAATTAAAAAGAGAAACCAAAAAAAGAAAGAAAGAACTAAACTCTTTTTTTTTATTTCCACATTATTTTTTCAAATGGTGATGAAACTCAAATCATATTTAGTGCTCAATAACATGGATATTCTTCAAACAAGATGCTCTAGGCAATAATTTGCACCCCATTCTCTTCAATTTTGCATCAGTTGCATGTTTGCTTTCTTTTTAATTAATGATATAAATAAATAAATAAAGCTTAAGGGGTTGGTTGGATTTACATATGATTGTGATTATTTATATGCTTTTTAAAGTGTTTTGGAGGAGAAAAGGAATTACTTACTAGCAAAAATTCAATTAATTAACTTCCTACTGAACATACTTTGTGATGTAAGCAGTGAAAGAAAATTATTAAAAGAGATAGAAATATATTAAGATTTTGAATTATTTGAAGATGTTGTTTTATCGGTTTACTTCCAGAAAATCAGATACATGTGCCAAGAGTGATCTATCACCTTTTTGCACCGAGAAAGCTGATAATGTGTGTTTCGGCATGCATATGAGAAGCACCCAATTTGGAGATCCTTGAAAACTTAAAGTGCTCTTTATAAAAACCTATCTACAAAGGTGACCTATATCCTCAATTTGGTGGATGGTAGATGCCAATAAGCAAAAGCTAAGAAAACCAGCGTCTGCTTCCCAAAAGAAGATCAGCAGTGCCATGTTTTTATCATAATAATGGGATCAAACAGTAAGATGTGTAATCATACCAAGCAGACGGTTTAATACGCCTGTCCTAAACTTCCATTGATGTTAAAGTTGCAACAGTTGGAAAGAAACTCCAACGGAGGGAATTGCTCTCTTTTTACTTTTCATATACTTGTGCCCTTATCTAATGTACATCTCTTCCCACCTGTGATAATTATACTTCAAAGAAAGCAATAAGCCAGTCCTTATCATTACCCTCTTGTTGCATTTCCCTTTGCTTCAAAAATATATTTTTGGGTCTCTGTCCTTATCATAATGGTCGTACCTCATTTAAAAACATATGCAACACTATTATACACACATATCAGTATTCTCGAGAAAAATCGGACAGACCAGCTAAGTCAGGTAGTCAAATTGATAAAACCCATTTTGCTGGATTATAGATAGGGTTAATGCTCAGATAGTTCAGATTTGATAGGAATGATCAATTTTATAAAATACAAACTGTGAAAGTGAATCATAATCTTCCTTGAAATAATCAGAATCTGGCATGCTTGCATCCCTCCACTATTTATGACAACTCAAACTTGTTTTCATATGTGAACGTCTCCCTCGCAAACTGATCAAATTCAACACGGAACTCACTACTCTCATGAAAATGAAGTTTTTGTCATGTGTAGTGTTATTCATTGTTCAATTTGGTATTGGGGAAAAAAAAGATAGAGCCAATGGCATAGACTATTTGTGTAAACTAACCTGATGACTTACACAGTATTTAATTTTTTTTCTTTGTAGATAATATTTATTTATATTTTGATTATTATCTGTCTAAATAATATAATTCTTTAGTTTTAAAATTGGTTTTCATTCACACATTACATACAATATAATTAATGTTTGACTTATTTTTTATAATAAATAATTTCATATTTAATTTTTATTACAATAGCACCGTTGTTATATTAGAGTATTGCTTGAAAATCTTGAATTTAAATACACAATATTACATGTATATTAAATAATTTATTACTTATTTATTTAAAGAAAAAAGACAATTATTTCTTACTATATTTCAATTTATCTTTTGGAAAAAAATTGATTATTATTCGTTTATAATGCAATCCAAAGCTAAAAAATTATTTTTATTTAAAGTGAGAACACAATACTCATTCAAATGATATGAATTATTAAATTTATTAATTTAATTGATAAAATTTAATAAATTTAAATCATAAAAATAAAACTATGTAAAAAATAACCTTAATAGACTGATTTTGTTTCTAAGCAGAGTAAAGAAGTGAAGGACCAGGATGTGTCACGTGTGATGACAATGTAGGGTTTGTGTATAATCAAGCAGCGAACAGTAACAGTTATGAATAATAAATATTAAAAAAGAAATGAGATACCTCTACTTAATATAAAAGGCTTAATAACAGTAACGATAGCCCATTCTTTCTCTGCTGCTGATTTCACGTGCCAGATAATAGCTATCGGTTGAATAGACAATTAATTTCATGGAGATGACTTCACAACCAATTTCCAAGCTTTGTCCAATTCCTGATTCTTTCGTTTTCCTTTCCACAGGGCGGAGAACTGATTCCTTTATTTTCCAAACTGGCAATGCTGCTTTTTACTATTGGTTTCTATCGGAAGTTGGAATGAAGGGACTGTTTTGTTTTCTTCGCACAGGCTTCACATCAGACTAGAGAAATGAATTCACTTTAATTTATGGAAATGGTAAATCCAGATGGTTTGAGCTCTCAACCCCGAGAGCTATGGCATGAGACCACGGACAATTTTCTCCGAAATCTATGGCCTTTGTAATCTATCAATTTCCGTACATTAAAGAAAAAAGTTTATAAAAATAAAATTTATTAAATATATTTTAATATAAATCAAAGATAAATGAATAGAATATTATTAAAATTAATAAAAAATAGAGAAAAGAAAAATCAAAATCCCAATCTCGAGTGGGCTCGCAAAGGATTTTCGAGCTGTTTCCTTTCACTTTGAAGGGTCAATTTAACTCAGATGCCTATGTTTGTGCGCACAACAAGAATTTGCTTTAATCGAAAGCTTGTTTATGGCAAGAAGCAAGAATTGAAGAAAGTGAAAGAGGCAGGGGGAGGGTATGTCATGGTACGTACAAAAGATCGTTCAAAAAGAGATTGAGAAGAAAAGCAACAATGAGAAAGAATGGGTCCTTGTCAATCGTCGATGGGGCCAATGTTTCCCCACTTGTTTTCCAAAGCCAAACGGGCCTTCAAGTTTACAGCTGTTCACTAGGTTCGGTTGGGCTCTGCTAAAGCTCTTCGGTGCATTGCATCTGTGTATCCAATTGCCAGCAAAAAACGACAAAATTTAGAAACAAAACTGTCCCTTAAAGCTTTAATTAATATTTTCACTGATTTTTACTTTTGATTTTTCAGTCAGAAGTTATTGGGTTATGTCGGTAGTCGTTTCCCAAGTAAAGTCCAAAATGGATTTTTTTAACTGACTGTAGCAAATTTATGAGAATTTACGTTCACACGCCCTCTCATCAATCACCATATTTGATTTGAAGTTGGAACCTAAATTCATTCACACAGAATGGAACCATTTTCTATTACAACTTGTAGACATTGTAACTCGTGAGTTGGTGCTTTGATTTGAGTTGGAACCTAAATTGAATCATATTTGAAACCACCAACTCAATAAAACTGCAAAAATTTGCATGATTGCCAATAGAAATTATTAATGCCACCTGCATGTACGGGTGCGTAAAACCACAAAGTAAAGACCGTTCGTTACTGAATCATAACAATATGAGAATGTTTTGATGTATGTGTTAAATAAATTTAATGATATAATTTTTTAAATATTAAATAAAAATAATATAATCAATAAGGAAAACTCACATGATTTAAATTCAATTCAGTGACAAGTTTACATCTATATCTATTTATGACAGATTATATATTTTAATCAAATTTAATTTAAACCAATCATATAAAATACATATAAAATCGGTTAACCGATTAAATTAAATTTGACATTGGTTGAATTTATGTCAAAATTTATAAACCTCATTTCACACAACATAATCACCCGATTCGTAGGCACCCTTCCTGCCTGTACTCAACACACATGAATGCTACTTCCCCCAACCCACCCCACACCCCAAAACAATAAAAATTCATCTAATGAAAATCAAATCTTCAATCAACAGCTTAATCACAAAAAACTTATGCAATCATCACCCAACAGACACAAGAATGGCATCAAAATACAGCATTCCATTTTGGATTTGGAAAACCATATGGAGAAAATCTTTATCCAACGAAAGAATATATAGCAATTAAATTTTCAAAAGTGAGAACAAATAAAGAAAAAACAATGCTGCTACCCATGTACATTGCCTCTATGTAATTCTGCTTTACGAGAGGGAATTTAAAATGTAAGAACAAAAAATAAGAAAAAGATTTGAGTCTCAGAAGGTCACATTGTCTGTCCCCAAACCTCCCTTCAGCCGGACCAACAGGAAAAGAAAATTGTAATTTTTATTATAATTTTGTTTTTTATTTTATTTTTATTTTTTTTGGTTCTATTTTTGGTTGGGCCTATCACCAAGCCACTCCTCAGATATTGAGCCTTAAGCATATTAAGATAGATGGACTTCAACGGTTGAATTTTTCACGGTGAGGCAGACGGGGCACGCTCGGAAATGTCCGTCGCAGTCGGGACAGATGCATAGGTGCCGACACGGCAACAGAACCACGGAAGCCGCTCGCTTTCCACACCCTCTACATTTTGGTCCTGCTAACACGACTCGGTCCGGGTCAACATAAGCCGACACGGCGTCCTCCGCTTGGCCCTCTACTCCAGCGGCGAACGATAGTCCGCCGTCCTCCGCCACACAACCTCCCCTTTTGTCCTGGCCACTCCCACCCATTACCGTACCGCTGATTATAGCTTGCTGCAGTTGGGCTTGTAAAGAAGCAGCCGTCGCCTCCTGCGCTTTCGCCTTGGCCTGCCAAACTTGAGATTCCACGCTAAGTTGTGCCGCGCGTGCCTCCAACTCGGCGTTCCTGCGCTTAGCTTTTTCCACCTCAACCTCCTTCTCTCTCAACCGCCGGGCCGCTGATTCTTCCGCTGCGCTCAGTAGCGCGCGATAATGTCTCTGCCTCTTCTCCACTAATGCTCGCCGCAATTGTTCTCCCTAAAAATTTGACAAACCGAACGATCAATCATTTTATTCCCCAGCTCTAAAAACATCTTAAAATTCTGTAGAAAAAATAATAAACACTTATACCAAAAAAAAAAAACAACAACAACTATACCTGGGCTTGAAGGAATTGATCAATTTCGTCTCGTTGTTGTTTCATTTGCGAGGCAAATCCTTCAGACAATACAGATAAGAAAGCAGAGGACTGACACCCATGTGATTGTTGTGGCTGCTGATGTTGTAATTGTAGCCTTTGCTGTTGTTGTTGGTGCTGGTGTTGGTCACCGAAGGATAATCGGAGGCCGGTGGAGACCACATTTTGTTGTTGCTGATTATGGAGCTGAGATAGGTCTATGAGCTGAGTAGGCTGGGATTGCAGCGAGAATGGATTAATAACATTGGGGGCTGTTGGGGCAGCGCCGGTGGGTGTTGAAACTTCTCTTCCTCTCTTGCGAGAATTAGTACCTGCTGTGTTATCAAAAACGAAATGGAACGTTTTCAGATTGGTGCCCTGCGAAAACTTTCAGCAGAAAAGAATCTAAATTGGGCACCCGACTGAAAAAAATAAAAATAGAGAAACTGTGAACTTTACCTCCATTGTTGAATAAGATATGAGATTGATCAACCAGTCCTCCTGGTTGTGGTTGTAATGAACAGTCATGCCCTTCTTGTACGTTTCTGCAAATTACAAATTGACGAAAGGGGATTAGTGCTTCAGAATTGAGAGTGCCCATATTTGCTGCATAACAATATAAGGCTCAATTAGGCAAAACATGAGAAAATGCAAACCTGTTTAGGAAGAGGGCATTGGCCGGGTATTGAGCTTGAACGGCCATCCCAATTTAGAAGATAAATATAATACGGAGCAGAGAAGAAGATTAAGAGGCAGAGGACTGTTGTTGGGTATTTGAGAATATGAAGGGGTGAGCGAGAGAGTGAGAGAGAGGAAGTGGCGCTGCAGGTAGCCAAGGCAGGAAAGGGATGAGAGAATTAAAAGGTATGGAGCAATGTGATGAAGAGCAGGTCAATAAACGCAAGCACATAACATGTATGACAGAGAAGGAAGATGGCCCTATAGGGCCAAGGCGGACTCTTCAATAAGGGTGCAGCCAAGTTAAAAAAAAAAGAAAAAGAAAAGAAAGATAAGGAACCAGAAGAAGTAAACGAAATTGTGTCTATTAAGAAGCCACTGTCACCGAAGCCATCACCGTGATTTTCCTTGCTCCTCCTTCTCCCACTTTGTTTCCACCTACTTTTCCTCTGTGCTTGGCCTGCCTCTCTGTGCAATACAAGCGATGCAAGATATGATTGATAGATAGATAGTAGCAGAGGTGGGGAAGAGATAGATGCGATCGAAGCGAATCAGTCCAAGGGAGAGACACCTTATTATTCTGCTCTTTCTCTTTTTCTTTGCTTCTCTTCTTCTTCGCGTGGGGTTGCCTTTTCTTCAGAAAGAGTCTCGCGTTTGTTATTGCTTACATTACTCCAATATTTATTTAAATACCTTCTCATAAAATATATCAAAATTAGTTTTCCAGATAATTATGGTTAACAGTTAATGACAATAATTAATTTGGAAAATAATAATAAAAAATTGTTAAGAGAGAGAGAGAGAGAGAGAGAGGGGTGCGTGGGATTGTGTGTGTGAATGACCGAGGCGTTGGTAAATGGGTGATGTATTGTTGTTGTAGTTGTTGTTGGGGTGTGCAGGTCTCTGCCGCTACCGCTGCCGCTGAAATTGTTTGTATATGGCCCATGCGTCTCTCGCCAGCTTTGCTTTCTTCACAGCCTCTTTTTTTCCCCTTATTTTGCTTCAAGTTTTTTCTAAATTCAATGAAAATTTTTAAATGAGGCACATTCATTTCGATGCAAAAAGGGAATTCAATAAATACCCCCCCTCATGGCCTCATCCCTATTTAGTTTTTTCCTCTTGGATAACAGAGACGTTTCAGAACTTCTCAGAAAATGGGGCACTCCCACGTCGAGTAATTGCTCTACTTAATTCTTTAGGTATCAACTTATACCACTCTAATTTAAACGCTAGCAGCTTTATCAACAATTTGGAAGCGCCTATAGAATTTGGTTTTCATTTGATATGTTATACCTTTCATTACTTTTTTTAAATTTTTACAAAGTATTTTTTTGATAAAATTAATTTTTATTTAAAATAAAAGTTGATCTGATATATTTTTATTATTTTTTTAATATACTTATTAACAAATATTACAAATCTATCATGGAAAAAATGATATTCTAAATAAGAATTATTATTAAAACTTCACAAAATAAAACATAGTTATTAATTTTATTAGATTTTTTATTTTAAATTTTAAATTTTAAATTTTAAATTTTAAATAATTTAAATACTTTTAAATGAGATTTAATTTAAGAGAATAAAATGATTGATTTATCATTAATAAAAGCACTTACTATTAGCATTAATTTAAAATGGGAAAATTGTAATTAATTAACTCTACTTTTGACAGAAACTGCAAATTGTTACTGTCCCTTAATGCTATATTTAGCTTTTATTTAATTATTATATATAATACAATGGGTACAAGTTAAGGTGAGAATATTTATAACAAAAATTTACTTGGTTTTGAATATTGACTTTTCAAACTGTGTAACAGCTGTGTTTCTTGGTAACTCTTATCTTAGAAAACGATGAACAGATCGATGGAAATATGGGCAATCTAAAAGCATGATTGGATGAGTGATCTGGGTTCCCTCTTTCTTTGCTAAATTCTTTCCTCTTCGAAAAGGATTTCACAGAGGACCATTTCAAAATGACCAAAAACAATAACGCAGCAAGATTTAACCCCATGAGTAACGCACACAATTGTGAAAAGGAGAAAATTTCAAAGCTGACATAAATTTAGTTATAACAAAATTGACTATTTTGGTTTAAACCAATAAAAAACCGATAATCCCTCTCTCTCTATTTAATTATATTTAATTCTCATTAATTTGCTAATATAGTCTATCAAACTTAATTTAAACAATTTTTTTACTTAATCGCTCAGAAGAAGATCTCAATCACTTACCCGAAACAAATAGATTCAATAATAAATTACATATTTAAATAGTTACCTAACTAGATATAATTTTCCTTTATATGAGACGCGGTGGGAAGCTAAACAAGTAGTAATATTACTATGAGACATAAATGCAATGAACATAATTAAATAAGTAACTAATAGTTCCTTACCTTTTAAGCTTTCATGAATAGGATAAAAATTTCTAATAATATTTATGAATAATTAGTGCGGTTAATTAAATTAATGGTCAACTTTTTCCCTTTTTTTTTGGGTTTTGTGTTAGAATTGATGGTGATTTGATTCCATGATTAATGACATTAAGATTAGGAGTTATGAAGGACAAATAATTTATTTTATTTTTATTTTTACACTCTTTTTTTTTTCTTACTATAGAAAGTGTTGAATTATATGATATTTGAATATTCCATGTCTATAAATTTAGTAAATCAATAATTAGATAAAGATTTATCATGTCTATAAAATTTGATATCTAATTATTTATAATTTTTTTTATAACGTACCACTTTGAGGGATGATGATCTCTTCTATTGGTTTCTAATCTAAGGTTAGATGTGAAAATTAGGTTTGATATAATTGAAGGTTAATGAGTGAAAACATCCCGCAAAGAAAGTAAAGACTGAAGGGGGAATTGGGTTGTCCTCCCCAAAAACCAACATGGATTTCTAACTTTAGTTAATGGAGGAAGAGAGACAAAGAAAGAGAGAAGCCACCAAAAAAGGAGAAAAAGAGAGGAAATGTGAAAGAGAGCGCTTGGAATGGCATCACGCAATTTGTCTTTGCTTAGGTCCCACTCCGAGGGTCGGCAGCCTAGTCCCCCTGCCTCCTCTCCCTTCTCTCCCATCCCGTCTATTCCTATTACTATTAATTAGTCATTTTCCGCTAATATTACAGCACTGCACGCAAATATGACTCTCCCTCTTTCTCTATGTTTCTTTACTTACGTTTTCTTAACCCTCTTAATCAAGACAACCCCTCCTTTTCTCCATAACTGCATTGCTTTGTTTGTTTATTGTTTCAGTACATAATGTTGGTGCTTATACAGTTAATTAACTGGCCATCCACTTGTCTGCCTTCCCTTGTTCCTTCCAAATGCGTGAACTCAATACTCTTTTTCCCTTTCTTTTCTTTTTTTTTTGGTCCACCAATCCAACAGGCAGATCACCCCATTTCTTTCTCAAGCTTTGCTATTCCATAATAATCCCCTCACTGCTTAATTACAAATAAAAACACAAAAAAAAAAACCTGCCCAAAAACAAAAGGGAAAATCTCAATATAAATTTAAGACAAATAACAACGGGTTATGCTTTTCTCTTTTATTTTTTTAATTCATTTACTCTCATATCTTTATTTTTATATAATTATTAATTAATAAAATTTATATTATTAAATTTATGAAATATTACAGATTAATATATGAAATTTATTTAATTTAAAAGCTATTCTCCCTTGTTGAGAGCATTTTCTAAAAAGTGACAGTGTGAACATTTTTTTTTCCTGTTTGAGATTCTAAGTCAGATCGGTTTATATGTTTGACAATTATTACCCAGAATTAAAGGACCATTGTCCTTGATTGAATGAACATCCTAGTTGGTTGACCTTAAAAACATATTATCCCATGCTGTGTTCACAGCAGGATTGGAGATCAATCGCTAGGTTAGGTACACCGAAGCCAATGAATATTCCACCATTTTTTTTGAAAAAAAAAAAAAGTGAAGGCAATATGATGGAGTCAATGCATGGGCAGGTCAAAGGGGTTGTTTAATTTCTTACCGTAAAATTTAAAGATACAGCTGAGACATATCAGCGATGCTTATGGCAGACAGGAGCAAGGCATGCCCTTTGAAAGCTTTTTCTTATGCTGCCGAGCTTCTTCTTGGGGTTTGGGTTAAGAAACAGGCCATGGCTCATAGGTTTTCTGAATTTTTGAGATTCGCAGGCTTTGAAAAGCAATTCATCAATCAGTATATGCATTTTCTTTTTCTGCTGTCTGCTCTGAGCCTAATATTGTTTCGTATCTTTTATTTGTTTATTATTTAATCTTGGTTAAAACAACTATTTCGTCACATCATTATATCGTATGCTCCATCAAGTCATGAACCCTCCCGGGATCAGCAATCCAAAGCGCAAAAAGAAAACAAAATTCAAGATGCTACCAATTTTTTTAAAACCAAAAGTTTAATAAGTGGAAGCTTGCCCAAGTATGTCATAAATTTTAATAAAAATTTATAATAATATTTATAAATTATTTTTTAAATAAGATTATTGACACAAAGATTAAACTTAAATCTAAAAAGTAAAATATTCTGAATAAATTGTGAACTAAATCAACTACAGTCAAGAGCTACATTATTTTAATATTAAAAAGGAGCGTCTAAGATGAATTTATCTCATCAAGCCAAGCGCATTTCCTTGGTTGAGGACAGCAACTTTGCTTAAGACATTTCTTTAGTCCATATATAGCCAATAACCCCGATTTCTTTGCCCCACACATTTCTAACCCAAACCAAACTCCTTTCATTTTCAAGCGTTTTCATTCACTTTCTCTTTCTTATTCTTTGCTTTACAATAAATTTTGTTTTTGGATTCCCTTGTTAGTTTACATGGCCCACCCCTTCCCACCCCATGTAGTATCTAATCCACCACCTATATATATATAATATAATTCAATGGGTTATGTCATTTCATTTTCTTCAATATTTAATTTTACAATTAATTCTTTATTAATTCTATTTTTTCCAAGTCTATCTCCTCCAAAACCACTCCTATATTCTACTCTATTATCATAATCCAAGTGTTGTGCCGTGAGCATCACACTTTCAACGATTTATGCCACATCAACCGTTTTGATTATGCATACTTTTATTTTCGGTATATCTATCATTATATTGCTAAGGGTGTGTACCGATTAAATTTGGGTCAAATTTAAATGAAAGTTTAGTTGATTATGTAACATGAGTTTTGAAATATTGACCAAAGATTCGACTAAAAATAAAATGAATTAAAAATATTTATTTGAGACCTAACCGGTTGTCGATTAAACTCGAATTGAGAACTCACATTCACTTTGTGGGGTTGAATTTGGGTCATTTGCACAACTCACATTTATTTTTAATTTGTAATTAGGCACGTGATTATAGTGAATTATTGGTATCAACCGATATCTTCTTGCAATTAGAAAAATTTATACCGCACTAATCTTGACTTTTTTAAAGATTAGTGACTCAGAAGTGTGTGCGCCCTACATAGTGAGTTATCACTCCAACCGAACCAAGCTACAGTAATGTATTACACAATAAATAAATAAATAAATATATATATATATATATAAGGGACCATTAGTTAATGTCTAATAAGTACATATTAGATGGTAGCTTGAATTCAATGTCCCTGAATTTGTATGACTTGACTTGCCAAGGAAACAATTTGGTCTTTAATTTGGGGCGCAGAAAATGTGAAACTTTCTACTCGGTGACTAGGAAAGAGTACAAAGGGAAGAGCATATATTATAATCCACCACCATATTCAAAACGAAAATGTTGTTCACACACAATGTCTTTTTCTCAATTAATGTTATGTATTATTGATTTTTATGAGTTTTATTATTTTATCTGTAAAATTAATAAATTTAATAATATAAATTAAAAAAATAAAAATTATATAAAAATAAAAAGAATATATTCAAGAAACAGTGAGAATTGACTTAATTAATTAAGTAATTAGCTGCAACAACATAGAGTAAAACCTGATGATGGGCAAGTTGTTTACTTCTTTTGGTTAATGCATGTAGTCTTGTACGACAATCAATCCCACTAAAGGATTCTTAGTTTGTGTTAAAAGAATTATCAAAATCGCTTTGTAATTATCAACCGAATTAATACCAATGGAGCTTATACAATGATTCAAATTTGACGAATGAATGGCATGGAGCAAAGGGAGACCCATCACTGATCCACATCCACCTCGAAAAGGACTACCACGAGACACGTTCAAAAAATGGTGTTAAAAATGACTAGTAGAGAATTATTTATGGTATTGTCAGTATAGGGTGGAAAGGTGGGTGGTGCTATAATTCATGAGGCTCTATGTGTAAGTACATTGGGCTTCTGCTTCTGTTTCTGTTTCTGATGATGATAATGGCAGTCACAAGAAGAAGCAGTAGCGCAGACAGAGGTTGGCAGACTGAGTGGTAGAGAAACAAAACAAGGTACATAAAAAGGGACTCGTAAGAGGTAATGGGGAAGTAACATCAAAGTGTAGGGTGGGTGCTGGTGGGTCTCTCTCTCTTTGTAATTTCCTGCAAAGGAAGACCCGCCAATCCCTACTCACTACTCATTCACAGTGGGCATAATTGATCCTTTTTTTGTGTTTTTTTTATAGGAAAATATCAAATTATTTAATACATTTATGATATTTTGAGTTTGAATCTAAATCTTAAAATGCCAGCTTTTTCTTTCTTTTTTTTTTTTGATAGATATTTCTTTCGTGTTTTGATCACACGAGTTTAGGTTTGTGCTAATTACGATGTGCACTTTCAAAATGTGTTGCTTTACAGCTTCAAATAATCAAATGTTTGAAGAATCGTTGCGTCGTGCCGCGTGTGACCTTGTCCACACTTAATTATGTTAGAATTCAATGTCTACTACGTCACCATTCGGAATGGTAAGTTTTGGAAAATTAAAGAATTGGAGGATTACATTTAGATTCATAATATCTTACTAAAATAATTAAATAATAATTTTTACAAAATTTTATACTTTAATTTATCAAATTAATAAATTTAATTTAAATAACTAAATTTGTGCATGCACAGTAATTACTTTTATACAGCATAAACAAATTTGATTAAAAGAAGAATTATTTTCTTCTATGCTTTCGCTTAATAAAATATAATAATATTTATAATAATTATAAAAAAAATTGAATGATAGTATATAAGGCCAAGCTATATATGGGAATGAAATAGATAAATAAATAAATATTTTTTAAAATTTAGATAAATTTTATCATTTTTGCCGTGTATAAATGAAGAAAATAAATCATTTTTAGCCTTCTAAAATTTCAGAAGTTCACTACTTACCCCAAAACTTTAAACGCATATTTCAACCAATTTGAAGGGATTTAGATTCGGGCCCAAAAAAATTAAATGATAAAGAAATCCTTCTGGAAACCCCAAATGGACCACCAAAAAGTTCACCCCCTCGGAGGATGGGAAAACTTTTAATTCTCTCAGATTTTTTTTTCAAAATTTTCTAAAATTGTCCATCACTTTCTGCTGCCTTGTCAAACGATAAAAGAAATCAGTGCCGGCACCCAAAATCCAAAACCAGAAGGAGCATGGGGCAACTTGCGTTAAGAACAAGCGTATTCAATTCTCAAAAACCATTTGAGTGTGGGTGGTCCCTTAATCAAACGGAATTTAACACAGCTAACATATCGATGGTAATAGTACGGCGCCTATCACGTCATGCATGACTGTACTACTAAGGTGATATTTAGTATATTTTTGAATATAATTAATTTTGAATGTAATTATTAATAAAATATATATAATATTTGAATAAAAAAACTTTTAAAAAATAACGAAACTCATGTAATTTTTTTTATTGTTAGAATTGATTTGGAACGTACAAAAGCTACAAGCATTAAATATTTACCAATACTTGCCACCCTTGGGTTTTTGCCCTCTCTAAGATGACGGACAGTGAGACGGGTACCCCACTAATTAAGGGTGCATTTTGGGACCAACTTTCTGGAATTATGACTTTTGTTGGTGCCATAGTTTGGGAGCTTAATTACTTTGCAATTTTTGCACAACACATTTACTGCTTCACCCATGGAAAGGACTATTTTGTCTTTTCGTGAAATACAGTAATGGAATTTTTCATTTTATTTATTTATTTTACCTCACGAAAATAAATGTTTCCCAAACTTGCTAATGGGATATACTTAAGTTTTCATTTTGATTTTTTTCAAATATTACACAGTTTTAATTTTTTGATTCATATAATTCTTGTCTCAATTTTTATATTGGTAAATGTATTTTTAAGAGAAAATGAGAATCAATAAAAAGTAGATTTGATAGTCACTTTGGGATGTGAATGAGCATTCTCCATTCTCGCAAATGAGATCATTTGTAAGTCTTTAAAACTGGAATGAGTTTTTATTTAATCATTTATTTAATGAACTTTTTTATGGAATAGCTCATATTTTTTCTTATTATTATTACTTCATTACTTTCATTGTTACCTTTACAAATAATTCCATAATAAATTTTGTTGTATCATCATTACTATTATGTTGTTACTGTCAAATATTATTATTATTATTATTATTATTATTATTATTGATGTTATCACTGTTTTATAATTATATAATTTAATTAAAAAAATTAAATTTGTAATTTTCATTGATTAGATAAAATTATTAACTTTTATTCTTTATTAATTCTAATGTACTGAGCATATTAATTGAATAAGTAATTATATTACTTTAATCATATCAAATATGATATTGGAATTAATGATAATTTTTTTTTCCATTCCATTCTCATTATATTAAAGGCCATTCCGTTCAAACAAAAATGGCTTAAATGTGAATTGTAGTCACTTGACCCTACTACTTTCGCTGTGAAGCCAGAAAATGCCGAGTTTGCATGTGAATCGTTTTCTTTTGGGGGCGGGGAAGTAGATACACAACGAGATGAAGAAATCAGGAGCAAGGGACGGAAAAAGAATTACAGAATCAATCCGAGCGATTTGGTGATTGATTTGTATGGTGCCCAACAGTTAGGACCAAGAAAAGTGGCATGATAAAGTTGACATTCTCTCGGAACAAAATTGAAAAAAGCTTATTAGTAGAACTCAACAGTAAAATTTAGTGCATAAAATATAAAGTCAAGAATGAAATCATATGAGGAGAATAAATATTACCATCAAATAAAGTTTAATTTTATTAGATGAAATCGGTTATATAAATAAGATAATATTATTAAATTTTATAAAAAAATAATATTTAAAAAATTTATAAATAATTTTATATTATTATTAGATACAAAATTAATTTTTGTTTGAAATAAGTAATTTTAAACTTCTGTTAACAAGGTTGATTTTAAAATTTAAATTTATATATATTGACACTAATTTTTTTTTAAAATATAATCTCTTAACACTTTATTAATAAGCATTTGAGATTTTAAAAGTTCACTATGCTAAATTTTTTCTTAAAAAAAACCGGCTGCATTGATTGCCTCCTACCCTTTCAGTTGCAGGCTGCATATATATTTGATCAGAATAGAGTTTTTGTCATACAAAGGTACTGTATATTAACATAAGGACCATAAATATAAAAGGATAAGTAATATGGGGGTGAGGTGGAAGTTGAGAATCTTAAATTTCAATGTTTCTTGGTGAACAAACAAATTATGTCATACAAGGGAAACAAGAATATAAATGAAGAACAAAGAGGGACAAGAGAGAAAGCGACTTGTACTGCGCAACAAAGAAATAATTAGCAACCACGACTATGATGCGAAGCCAACCAAATCATTTATATTATGAATAATGGATCTCAATGTATACATATTATGATGGTTTAATTGTAGCTGGCTAGCTACCAAGCAGCAACCAAAGCCAAGCTACCTTTTCATTCTAACCGCTGGTTAGAGCACGAGGCACCACCCATTACCCTCCTGCTTTCAATTTTAGCCTTGTCCACATTTAGAAGCAAATTAAAAAGAAAAAATTATTTTATATTTTAATAATATAGTAATATTTAATTATTATTTTAAGATTTTTTAAAAATTTTAAATTTGATCTTATATCTTAGATGCGTACATTAAGTAATTTGTCGTTTTTATTGTAAAAAAAAAAAAAAAATTCTTATAAGTCACTATATTAATGCTTAGATTCTCTCTCTCTTGAAGGTTTTTCTACGGTGATGATGAGTCACGGGACCAGTAGAGAAAGGGAGGTGGTGCCGTGGTGGTAGGGAAGGGAGCGAATTCTCAATCAAATTGCCATGGGTTGGCATAGTTTGGAATGACTGTGTTGTTAATTGGCATTATATTGGCTTTAGTTGCAAATAAGGGAAGCTGCTATTGCCTTTCAAAGGTAAGGTGCCAAAGGAATATATGAATAATTATTTCAACAAGGCATCCCCACTTTTAGCTTCTACGCTGCTTCTCTTCCGTATGGGGAAAAGGGTTGGGAGGAAAGAGGGCGCCAAAAACTATATTGTCTCTTTCCAAATTAACTTTACTCTTTTTGATTCTTGAAGAAAACAAAACTACAGGTAAAACAAATCGCTGCCAAACTTTTGAATTCTCATATATTTTTGGTGCTTCAAAATAAGAAATTAGATTGCAAATTATTAATTTTCCTTTTAGGTACTTTAATCTTTTTAGGCTCTTTTTTTTTCCTTATTTATGCATGATATATATTCAATCTAAAAATATAAGAAATATTTTTTTCATTTGAGTTTGGTCCAAATGTGTAACTTTTTTTATTGATCAATGGCTAGGTTACAATTCTTCCAATTACCATGATTAATGTAATATTATCAACAAATTTTTCTACTAAAAAAAACAAATATATGTGTGTGTGTGTGTGTGTGTGAGTTTTTTATATGAAGAACATATGCAAGTTTTCATAAAATTTGTGGCAATAGCAAAGGCCAAATATTTTTAATAACTCTAGCTAGCATCATTAGGTATGTTTTATTAATGGGTTCCAGGAAAACAAAATCTATAAACATATCATCCTTATGCAGAAAAAAGTGGACCTAAATTTTTAAAGGCCAGGTGGACTGATCACGTGGCCAATCAAATCTCAGCTTATATTTTTAAAATTAATTCTATCCACACTATAATTTACAAATCAATATGATTATATGGCAAGGATTATTTTTTGGGTAGAAATATTTTTTTTGTTGCTGCTAAAGTTGCATGATTAATGCAAGAGTAGGATGGGTGTTAATAATTTTGCGTTATAAAGTAATAAATCAATCAATAATAAAAATTGTAAAACAGAATTTTAAGAAGTTGTGGGCGAGAGGGCTTGGAGTAGTAATGGAAATGGATATGTGTTGCTTGGAATATGTGATTTGATAATTTTTATTATTTTTAAGAAATTATATTTGTAGATATTAATTGTAATGAGATTTATTTATTTAATCACTGCTATTTTGAGGAGAAAAATAGAGAAGTCGGATCCAAATTATATTTAATCAAGTGTTTGCTAATTGCTTAGATCAGAACATCTGAAGAGATCAAAAGAGATCAAGAGACGAGTTGGAATGTGAATTTTCCCAGATTTTCTTTCTTTCTCTTTCCACCACTGTCCTTTTCCTCTCTTGCACATTACATTATCACTCTCTAGGAAAATGAGACCCCCATTAATAACGTTCACGCGTCAGACACACATGCAGATAACAACGAACCAACCTCTCTTTTCTCTTCTTGTCCCTCTCTCACGAATGATTCTCACTACTTTTTTACTTTTTTTTTGAATCAAACCCAGCTCACAAACACAAATAAACGATGAATCGCTCAAACACTGTTGCCCTCAAAACATACATGGAAATTAATCTTGGTGTCTGCTTCTTTTTCTTGTTTGTTTTCCTTGATTTTTTGGTTAAGGTGCTGTTTTATAGCTTGGCATGACATGTTTGGTTTAAGTCATTTTCTGAGAAAACAAGTTGTAAGAAATAGGAGAATCCAATATTTAGAATATATATGTAGATGTGATGAGAGATGTAAGCATATAAACCTACCTTGAAGTTCTAAACTTACTGAACGATTCCATGTGGATGTGGGACTCTACATATTCTAGTGTTCAATCCCTTTCTCTTTTACAGTTCATTTAAATTCCTCTAGCGTAAGAAAGAAAAAAAAAGGGTGGGGGGGACTGTCCAAACTTCTACGCTGTTCGAGAGAGAGAAGAAATTCAAACGCATCAATCACAGGTTCATTCGTATTCAATTAATGGTGATTGCATACATTGGACTATTCAATCTTTTTCCAGAGTGAGAAACAGTTATAACCTTTTCTTTTTTAAACCTGAGTTTGTCTTATGCCCCTTTTATCGAGTCCATTCGGTAAAATTATAGAAAAATGAACCAACATCGGAAGAAAAAGAGAAGGGTTTCTTATTGTTGAAGAATTTTCCTGACAGTGCAAAACTTTGTACTGTGCTTGAAAAAGATTGAATGTCTTTTACGCCTAAGACTGAGAGCTCAGAAGTTTCGGGTGGAAGACATAATTTCGCAAAGACTTGCTTGAACAATGGTAAATTTGACCAAGCATATCAATTTCTTTTTCTTTGGTTGTGAATACAAACTTGGTACCTAAGCGGATGACTATTAGCTGCACATGATGTGAGAAGGAATGGGTTGTACTTTTTTTTCTTTTGTCCTCTGGTATAATCTATCGATTGGAGAGAGTAGTGGAGCTGAGAGATACCGCGGAGGGGTGGGGTCAATTTTGTTGTCAAGTTATACATAATGCACATAGCCATATGCCAGGCTCAACCAGCATTAATAAAGAAATAGGGGGCTACGTAACAGATTAAGAGTCACTAAGGGACGACCTTTGTTTCTCCCACCAATCCACCATATACTCCGAACCCAACCAATTCATCGTCACAGGCTCACAGGTCACAACCATATGGGTGTCTGTCCGTATTATTTTCAACCTGTTTACTTTCCTTTGCCTCCACGTTGCTTTGTTGTTGCCTTCTTGACCATCTTCCCTCTCTCTCATTCCCATTATTCACGCCCTCCTTCCTTCCCTTATGCCGGCACATTTTCCCTTTTTTTTTTCCCATGTAAAGTGTCCCATATCACTATTAAATACAAGATTAATTTTATTCATAAAAAAAATCATAAATAATATATCCCTTTAACAAGGATCTATCTAAGACTCATTCAAATATATTGACACCAAATTTATTTAAAACACAATCAACTTTTACTGATATAACATTTTGTTAATTTCCAATTTCAAATCACCCTTGACTTCTTAATTCACAGCTACCCTTGCTAGGCATTTCTCCATAACAATTTGGTGAGTAATTCATCAAAAAGGGGAGTGATAGACATCACACCTTTAGTAAATTAATTAATTAGCTTTAATTTGACCCCCCTTTAGTAAAAGTAGTTGTCCGTCACTGTTTTCTAATTCTTAATTACCACTATATATAATTATAACATTAATTTGCCATCATAGTTTTACAACTTTTAACCACTTATGTAATGCTAAAAATAATAATTAAAAATGATGAACGTACGGTGTGACACATTTCTTGATTATGAATTTAATTAAAATAATAGTAGTAACTTTTTCCTAACTTTTTATCTACATATAGGAACAACAATAATATAAATTTTTTTAATGTGGAGTGCAGACGTGTGACATTGCTGAGTTGCTTGTCCCTTTCCTCTCCTTTGTTTAAAGTCAGCTATCTCTATTATTATATTTGAGGTCTAAAATATAAAGAAACCCTACGCTTTAGTGCCCCGAGGGAAAAAAAGTAATAGCAACTGAAATAAAAGAATTGGATGGTCAATACATCAATGAAGTAAATATTGGGCCCACATATATGATACATGGGCTAAACTAATAGGACCAGCGGCGGGTACATTTGTACCCGACCCATTGATAGCCCCTAATTAATTTGGACCCAAGTTGTCCTTTCTATCACGGTTGGGGACCCAACTTTTGCCCCGTTTTCATGCGTGATGCATGTGTATGAATATCTTTTTCACCAAATATACTATAGGTGCCGTTTAGAATCAAGCATATCATGTGGCTAGCATGTGACTTGGCACCCATGGAAGGCCAAAACGGCAGTACAAATTATAAAGACCCTTGGATATCTAATCTCTGTTCCCCGTACATCCTAGTTTTATTGTGGCCCTACCAAAATGCAATGTTTTAGAACATTTTCAGATCGAAATTCTTTCCAACTCTCCTCTCTCTATTTCACTTTCTATCCGTTCTTTGATTGATTGTGGTGCAAAATGGCCTTTTATTGATGCTGTAATCATTTCACCTACCCAATTAGAAGGTGTGGTGGTTTTCTTTGATTTTAAGAACAGTGAAGTAACTGAGACACCATTAAGACTCGTTCTAATCAGTTTTGATGTACCCAAAAAGAATTATTATTTTTATAAATTTAATTTAATTAAAATTCATATAAAAAATTAAATTATTAAATTTAATCTATACGTTAAATTTAATAAAATTTATTATTCAAATTAATTTTATAATAAATTTATTACTTTAATTAAGTGGACGACATCTTTCATTTTAACTATATATTTTTTTTATCTTTATTTACTAAATTACATTGTGTCAATAGCTTTAGGAAAATAGTGGCTTTGGCCATGGTTGCACTTGGCTAGAGCTATCTCAGCAGCCATAATTATTGGCTTGGTTTTCTTTTAGTTTTAGCCTTATCAAGTGATGAATGCAACTGATCCACTCACTCCACTTTATACCCATTGCTTTTCTTACCACCTTATTTAATAATTTACCCAGATAAAACATCTTTCTCCCCCCTAATAATTCCCTCTCTATCTTTCTTCTTTAGGACATGTTCCGCAATTTGGCTTACATGCCCTAACATAGAAAGGGAACAATGCTGATGAGAAAACTAAAACTCTGTGTCTGCCTTATTATGCCAAAAGGATTTTACCAAAGAAAATTTAGCATTAATCTTATTAGTAATAGCTATGAAAGTTGCTAAATAATAATTTTTATGGCTAGCTTCGCTGTTGATTTTTTTTTTATTTTATAAAATCTATATCTACTAGAGTATTAACTGTAACTGATGTTCGTCTAGAAATTTCTCTGTAAAACACAACCCCACTTTGCTAATATTAAATAATTAATTTTTGCAATGATGGAAAAGAAACTCGCTTAGAATAAAACAAGAGAGAAGAAAGGCAGCTTGAAATTTTGGAACTGAAGAATGGTTTGTTGGGGAGGACACTAGGCTTTGTTTATATCGCCCATGAATTGTACATGTAGGTTAGACATATTAGACATTCCGTATGTATAAAGTCCACTAACCGTATATGAAAAACTATAAAAACGACGGGGGAGTGTGGGACAACTACATACACACACACACACACACACACACACAAAACCTCTTAATCAAAACCTTGAATTTTAGACAAAAGACGATGGTTTGGTTTGATTAGATCAAATTCAACTAGCTCTAAGTGCCTTCCCTGCTTTCATTATGACTACGATAGCCATTATTAATTCAACAAAATGAAAGGAAAACAAGAAAAAATCCAAAGATTGAGAATAGCCAGTACATAATTAAATGAACCTAAGGCCTCGTTTTGTACCAATTTGGCTCTTAAAACTGAGGATATCCCGTGTTGAACACTCGGTTGGAAATCTGAAAAAACAAATGGAGTCTGAAGAAGACGACACAAGAGTTAATAGAGCGCATGGTATAACAAATTCTAGATGGAGATTCTTCATATCACGTTCAGATTTAAAACATCAAGTATTCTAACCACAAATCAAGGAACAAAATTAGAAAAAAGAATTAGGAAAATGGGTGTAACCAAAAATGAAGGATTCTAATACCCTCTTCCCAGAGGACCAAGTCTTTGGCTAACAACTTTTTGTTCCAAAAATTTGAATTACACTAAAGGAACATGTATACTACAACACAATAACAGATGGCTATAAAGTGAACTCAGGTTTATCTAACTTTATAATATCAACGTTACAGTAATTTTATGTATATTTTTTATTAATTTGTGGAATTCGCACAATAATAAACTAAAAGAAAATAAAAGAGAGTTTTGTGTAAAATAGAATACTTTATATTGGGTTTGCTTATTTTTTTAATAGAAAGAATGGTAAAATCATTTAACAGATGCACAAAACTTTTAGTTTAAAATTCAAAATTCTGAATGAATCCTAAGACAAAAATGAAGTGTTAATGCTGGTGCTTCGAAACACTACTTAATAGTGTAATAATTCATAGAAAAAAAAAAAAGAGAATTGACTTCTTGCTCAAACTCTTGAAAATTCCTTTTACTTTTTTCTTGTGGGGGTTGCCAAATCGTTCTCAACTCTTATGTCTTTTGTCTCTCATGTCTCCCAGATAGGCCTGCCTTGATATGGAGGTTTTAGATTTGAATCATGTATATCTAAAGTTAACACCAAATCTCTATCCTTTAACTGTGTCTTTAAATAAAATATAATCCCACCAAACAAATCCATCGGAGCAAAAGGTTAAACGCAAAAGAAAAGCTAAAGGAAAAGAACGTGGAATTGGATTCAATCATGCCATTATTATCATCTCTATCATAGAGATTTGTGTTTGCGATCCAAAGGGGAAGAAATTTGATTCAGCCATTGTCATCAATTAGGACTTGAGAAAAAAAAATATACAACTTGTGAAAGCTTCAGTTGCGCTTGGAATTTCTTGTTTGGATCAGCCTCAGGGAATGTGTTTTGTGGAATTGGGATTCCCTATTTTTCCACCTGCCTCCTTTGACTAAATCCCACAATAACCTCAATTGTGCGCCGTGTCAATGAAGCATTAGTTTGATTAAGCTTTTCTTAATTAAGCATAGTGATAATTGAGGTTTGATAATTAAGCCAGCCACTCTCTTTTGAATACATGTTTGGTTGTTTGGGAGGATATTTTGCAACTGTTCAAGGATGGAAGCCATGGTAGGGTCCATGTAATATAATGAGGCATGCATTTTTTTGGGAATAATTTTTCACCAAGTCATTTGGATTGTCTTCTCAAGCCTGCCCTCCTCCAATTTGTCATTTTCACCAAAAAAGATGATGGGCTAGCTTATGTAATAATGATAAAAACCACCCCACCAGCAAATGAACCAAGCTAGAAATCAGAGCAATTTGGTTGAACACTTCAAGATTAGGTTTCTTCTCCAAATGATAAATGTCTGTGGACTACTTCAATCATCAGGTGCCTATGGAGGATTTTGACCCATTTTAGAAGCTCACTATCCATAAGCAGCCAAGGGCAAGAAAAATTGCATTGGCTCATTTCCATATGGTTATCACTTAGGAACAACTTGACCAAACTCATTCCCACTTCCTAATCTCATCCTCCAGCTCCTATTGAATATTACTTGTTAACTTCCACGGCTTTTCTAATATGGACTGGCTAACGTTTTGAAAAAAATTCAATGCTTTGTGTGTGTGTGTGTGTGTGTGTGTGTGTGTATATATATATATATGATGTTCTCAAGATTGGCTAGGAGAGTAGAAGGTGATTCTCCATGATATAGTCTTAACCTATTTTTGGACGTTTGGACGGCATGACCGATCAGTAAATTAAACATGAAAATTGAGAATCTAATAAAATATAACAAGCAAGAAGCTGATAAGCAAGAGTAACATAAAAAACAAGGGGAAAAAGATTAGGTTAAAGACAAATTTGGCGTGTTTAGTAAAAATTGAACTAAACTATGCATCTTCTTCTTCTATATAATTTTATTGTCTGTCTTCTCTCTCCCCTATGACTAGTGCAGTTTTTTCTTCCCAATTTGTCTTTCAATTATATACTAAAAAAAATTAGAATACAAGCAAAATTATACATTTTTCATTTATAGTATTTGAAATTCACCCAAATTATTATTGTTTTTGATATAACTGCAGTAAAGAGGATTTAAATTTAATTTCTCTTGCAATACTACTCAAAACGTTCTTCATTGACCAGAGCTAGTAACTTGATTTATCCAAAGTATTATTAAAATTCCTGATGAGTGATAATGTGGCCTGTCTTCTTATGTTCGGTACTGAATTTACATCAAGAAAAGGCACAAAATTAGGGTTTTTTTTTTAACTGGATAGAAGGTAGAAAAAGAGCTGGGAAATGGCCATCTAGGGTTTTTAAATCATGACTTCAGACGACTATGTTATGCTTCAACCAGACAACTACCATGAGATGAGATTTGTCACTGCGAAACCATGTGGCCCCTGGCACTTGACAGCCAAAGATGACTAATGATTTTTTATTTTTGGGAATTCCTTCCCTTTTCTGCAGGTGAAAGCTTCCCTAGTACTGCTCGGAACCCAAAAACCAGTGGCGTTGGAATGGCATCAATCACAGCTCAAACAGTGCCAATTCACAATCATAGAGTACCCACGATTCGTATCACCAATAAAAACCATGATTCTTGGCTGCACAGACACATGGAACTACTTTTCAAAAAGAGGAATATATAACCAAACCATCTCAGAATATTAAATGATGCTCTCTACTCAATCCCAGCTCTGAATAAATCAAACTCTTTGAGAAGACTCCGTCTGTTTTCATAAATTAGATTTTATAAAAATCTTATTTAAATAATTAGATTTATTAAATAAAACGCAATTGATCTAACAATACACTTTTTATGAGATTTTTTTTATTTCATTTTGTAAGAACAGTTTTTCCTCTATATTAATATCTATTTTCAAATTTAATCCCCTTGGGAGGTCGCCATTTTCATGTCATATTCTTTTGCCTCTATCCTTATCGCCAACATAATCATAGTTCTGTGGGCTGAACCAAACAATAAACTTAAAAGGGCGAATAAATTTTGAATCAGTTCCATATAAAAAGCATGTTAGTTTCGAAGTCCTAAATAGCAGAAAGTGAGTTGTTTTGAAGTTTAATATAATTTGTCGTGTTAGGAAAGAGTTAAATATATATAAATGGACACGTTACTGAAGTAATTTGCACGACATATTACCAATGCTCAAAAGTAAAATATTGGTCAGATTACGTTGATTATGTGATGTGTATTTCCCACTTTGCATAGGCTCTTTTTCATTGCTTTCCTTTACCTGGTGTGGGTTGAATCAAAATCTTACAAAGAGGGAATCATTATTGACGGATGGAGAGCATTTGGCATTATAATGGGTTTGATAGATTAGCAAAGACTCTTCAAAAGGGGATGTGATGTTGAGATGAGTATGGAGCCATTGAAACTTAAAAAAAAGTATTGACAGCCTTGTTTCTGGGGAAATTGGCCTTGAAAGTCTCATACCCACCAAGAAAGTTGTTGTGGATGGAGAGGTCTGTAGGAGAGAATAAAGCAAGAAAAAGCACTTGCCCATTAAGAAATCCACAAAGCCTGATGGGTGCCGAAATGCTTAAAGGAGAAATACAGTAAAGATAGAATTACTGTCATAACGGTATCATTTGGATTTTGGAACCCCTTCTAAGATTCTTTTGAAGTAGGAACCAATGAGCCTTTTGAACTGATAAGCCTTTGATTCAAAGATAGATAATGTATAATGAGGAATTGATGGAGTGTCCAACCGAAAGTAGAATTATACTCATATGATCACTATGCTGCACGTGGACTCGCACTTGCAAGGGCTTCATCTAATAAGTGATTCTTGTAGTTATGTTTCATTTCTGTGATTTGCTAAGAAGGGGCGCACTGCCAATAATAATAATAAACTTAACAAATCAAAGTTTTTCTTTCCCCCTTTTTTTCCGTTGGATGCGTTTGGTTGCCTAGAAAAGGATAATTAATCTATAGAAAATGATATCTGGCAAGTGCGCATATTCCAACGGGTTTCTTCACTTCAAAGGTGGTGAACAGAGCAATCCAGACACAGGGCAGGAATATGTACGGCATGCTTTTCATCATCTTCATATCTATCACTTATTGACCCACTATCTTCGCCCGATGAGGCTGTCCTGAGGCATGCATGCAGCTTTATCTATTCCCTTCATAAAGTCAAATTAGTAGAAGTCAGATTCCAGAGAGTCCTTGGAGGTATTCTGGTAGTGACCGATGGAAACTACTGGAACCTATCGTCCTGTAGTTCCAAACTCTCCAAGAACCTCCCCTGCACGCTACGTGCTTATGTTTGGCCATCAACTACATTTGAACTTGGTATCTTCGATTACCAATTTGCCGAAAAAAGGTACCATAGAAGACATTTAATGATGCATATTCACAGAAAGATAACAGCCATTCGCAGCGTTAGTGACAAATAATATTCTTTGGATGAATTCTGCAGAACAGAAATACAAATACGATCGCTGGCTAAAATAAGATATCAAACCTAAACACGATTTTCCCAAAGAAAATGAGGCTGTGGTATCCTGGCACCGTTTAATGTATGGAGTAGACAATACAACATTGAAAATTCTGACACGCTAGAAGCTAAAACCTAAATTATTAAGGGGTCTTTTATAACCGTTCTACATGCTCAAGGGAACAGAAGTGTTTATCTATGGCGTTGAGCGTTTCTTCATCAATTTCTGCAGTCCCAACCAATTTAGGTAAAGAATAATCCACTTCTTCTTTTGCTGGTACTGAAACACTTTCAGCAGCCTGATTCTTATGCGTTTCATTATCTTCAGATTCTATTTTGCTAGAGCCTTTGTCCAAATTGAAGAGCTGGGACTTCATCTCCAAGCAAGATCTCAAATCCTCCTCGTTTCGGGCTTTATTAATTTTATCAATAAGATCACTTATAGCTGATAACCTCTCAGTCCTCCAATTCTTTGTCCTTTTTGAAGCTTTATCAGGTTCTTCTTCATCAATTGGTTCATTGATGTCACCATCTAGCGTACGCTTTTGAAGCTTCTTCAATCCCTCATCCACAATTTGTTGTATTCTCGTTCTCACACTTTCACTTATCATTGGGTTTGATCTCAGCTGTGATTTCAGCCCAGGCACAAACTCATTGTTGTTCTCCACTGGTATAGGATTAGACTCTGATGCAGAGGACACTTGGTCTTCCATAGACTTCAAGGATAATATTTCTTCTAGTAAATCTACATTATGCATGTATCGGTCAAAAGCTTCATTCTCCACTTCAATGTTTCTCTCCTTGTATTCCCTTAACTTGGAAAATCTCCATTCATTGATAGCGGCTGCATCCTGTAATGACTCCCAACATTATATGTAACACACAACACACTGTCACATTGCTTCCCAAAACAAGTTATTCTTGAACAGTGTTTAAAAAGATACATACCTTTCTAGTTAGCGGTTTCCTTGAGCGAAGTGAAATGTGCAAATTATTGAACTGGGCAAAACTGTTGGAAAGTTGCCGAAGCGATGCAACTCTACTTGCACTCCTGAAACAAATAATAAAAAAATTAGATTTTTTGTTAAAAAAAAAGAAAGTTTCTAAGGGAAAAAAACCTGAAACATGCTTATAATTATACAAATTCAGAACTGGGAAGTGAACCGGTCAAAATCATTAGAAAAGGAGGTGATAAGTATACAATCTGGATGTTGAAGAAAATAACTGCATTAAGAAAATGTTTAGATGCTAAAAGATGTTGGACGGAAAGGACATACAAAGACACAGATAAAAAATTGCACAACAAATATATATAAATGCTTTAAATGAATTCCTAAGTCAGCAGCCTCTTGCAACAAATTTGAGTCAAATAAATTTGAGTTTTGAAACCAAGGTAAATTCAGAGCCATTACTGAATAGCATTACTCATGTTAGGTGAAATATGAACTTAGATGAGGCGCTATCGAGTCTAGCCATAATTGCATAGTTTCCAACATAATAAAAAAACCGCAATGCTTCTCTCAAGGAAAAGATAAGGCACTCCTGTACCTTACTAAAATCTAATATTTCCTCGTTCTTTTTGGCTAGGCCTAAAATGTGTAGGATGGACAGGATCCAAAGTTGGGAAAAAGATAATAATAATAACTTACGTTGATGGAGATGGTTCTGAGGATTGCTGGTCAACTGTAGCAGCACCAGAAGATGGTGCCTTGTCGGGAAAAGTTGAATTTGCTTTCAACACTGCTTTCATGATAGAAAATTTGGGGGAGGGGAAAAGGCAGTTAGGATCACTATAATATGGCACAAAAATTAAACAAATGATAGAAAGAAAACAGATATTCTCATCATGTCAACCAAAAGAGTTGCATTACTATGGAGCATAATAGTATACAACAAGCATGAGATAAAAAAATAAAAGTATATGACAAGCACAAGAAATCAAAACCCCATACTGAATGTTGATGGTTTGTCAGTCATTTATTCGGACATTGTGCATAACCAATTACAACAAATTTCAAATAAAAGCCTCTGTTAAATCAGTTGCTGCACTACCTTGACATCATGGATTGTATTATGTGCATATATCTGAGCCCAACAAACTAATATATTTTTAAGCATACTGCCACAGAGAGAGAGAGAGAGAGAGAGACAGAGACAGAGAACCTATTTTTGAGCCTGCACTCTGCACCAAATAGCTTAAGATTTTAAGTTGACTGGTTTCTTAACATAATATCAAAGATTGGTGAGAAAAAAACAATAGCCATCCCACCATGCCATCTTACTAGCAAAGATTTTCCCACTCCTATTATTACCTCTTAAAAGTTGACTTCATGTCTAATGCCAAGTGAAGAAAGAGAGAAAAGTGAAAGACCCTTGAGTGAAAATTTGTCAGTTTTATAAATAATAAGAAGTTTAGGATGAATGGATTTTGACAATAAATTAAACAAGAGAACATTAGCTTTCTCCCAAGCAACTCTTTCTGCTGCAGGAATGTCATCTACTTTTGTAGTCAAATGATCTACAAAACCTAGACCCATAAACCACAAGCAACAAAAGCAGCTCAAGACATGTAGTTGGCACTACCAACCAACTTTTAAGAGGTAATAACAAGAGTAGGAGAGACAACAAAGGAGAAAGAACCAGATTAAGAAACCAAACTGATTGATGAACTAAGATTTGACATAACATCAAAGCTTTTAAGACCAAGTGGTCTAAAGTTTGACCCTTGTTGTCATTCTTCATAATTAAATTAAATTTCAACATAAAATTTGCTGTACTTGTGATTTGTCCACGTTTCATGCCCTAAGGATTTCCATGTGAGGAGCATGTTAGAGATAAAACCTATTCCTGAGCCTACACCTTAGACCTAACAGTTTAAACTATTAGGTTGGCTTGTTCCTTGACACTTTATTAGCATCTTGACTTTGAAGGTAAAATATGAAGTACATGTTCTCATTGAACTCCACAAATGAATTTAACAGTTTTTGATAGAACATCTGTACTTAGTGGAGGAGTTCTATTATTGCTTAAGCTTTTTGCCATCAAAATCAAGAGATACCAGAGTTCAACAAGGGACGCATCAAAACTCAAAAGCATAAAATAGTTATTATCATTCTGTAAAAACCACATTTTCCCCCCTCTCACCAATATGACACAGTACCAACATTTGACCTTCTCCAAAACCACAACCTAACAAGAATATGTCTAATACTACAAGCATTAAAATTTCTGGGCAGCCAAGAGAATAGAATAATGTAGAAGCAGAATAACCTAAATACAAGAATAAAAAACTACCCAATTAAACTACTGCTATGAGAAAAGACCAAAAGTAAAGGGGAAAATTCATGAGCAGACAACTCAATTTTGTGAGGTAACCCTAACCCCCGACCTAAAAAAGGGAGGAAAAGGAACAATACAACACAATTCCTAAGCAAACGATTTTAACAATGGCAAGCAACCACCAGATAATACACACAAATATTCACTGAGACTCTAGATAATATGTTGAATAGAAATGAGATGAATACCGCAAGTATTTACTACACTTAATACCCAACACCTTTATTTATTTTGCACTCGAGCATGAAATTAGACCACAATCAAAAATACCAAACAACAACAACAAACCGAGTCTTTTCCCACTAGGTGGAGTCGGCTACATGAATCAAACGACGTTATACACTTCTATACAATGAAAAATCAAAGAGAAAAATATGTCTCCATTTTATTATAGATAATAAACATAATAAAACAAGAAGAAATTTACAACCCAAAAATGCACAAGAAAAGGCAGAACAAGTGGACGAAAGGGAAATAGATGCCACCTAACATAGTTATATAATCAAAGAAACATATATATGAAAACAGTGTTTGAAAGTTTAGCACACCATGAATATGACATGGATTTTGGTTTTTTGAACAGCAACTCTTGCATGATTCGAATGGACACCTGCAGGATTGATAAAACCCATCAAAACAACATAAAAAAAAAAAAAATGAGATGTAATTTTAAAGTATACCACAATATTATAATTTCCAATACTAATTCAACTTAGGATTTTCTTTTGGTTCATTTTCCTCCATCCACAATAGACAATACAAAAGAACCTGTGCTACAAAGTATCTGAAGACAACATCTTTACATAGTTTTGCTGCCTATGTACTGGAACTCTGTTCTCAATAACACTTATTCAAGCGCTTTCATAATATTACCGATCAGTTAGCCTCAACTGCAGAAAAGAATTCCCAACATTATAGCTAAAAAATTAAGGGTAATAACCTGGTGGGAGTAATATTTACCCTCATACACTAATTGACCACTCAGTTGGTTAATTAAGTTCGGGTGTGGTTTGGCTAATCAGTTTTGAATTGAATTTACCAAATAGGTTCGTAAGAGTAAAAATACACTAAGCAGGTCGCTACCCTCAAGTTTCCTAAGATTCAATGAATTGGTTAATCAGCTCAAGCACATTCTCAATGTCTTAATTCCTCAGAGAATTATATAATCAAAATAAAGCAGCTACACACTGAAAAATGAAATCACATCTAGCACATGCAGATAGATACAGAATGCAATCATAAGAAAAAGACCTTATTCACGGTCTCCTAACTTTGTGTGATACGAAATTTCATCTGCATTAGGGAATCATGGACCTCAAACAATACTCACTGGACCTACACCTAAAAAATCCGGGCGCTTAGAGGGCACCTCTCATTAACCCTTTTCCGCTCCATTAAACACAATTTCTTATAAGTCCTGCAGCACCTTTACAAGCATATTTCAAACAATCTACTCTGTTTTTAACGTCAGAAGACTAAGAACAACTAACAAATTAGCTTTTAGGATTCACACTCAGGAACAAGCAACATACATACCGTAATTGAAATATGCACAAAGCGCAAAAGACCGTACATGGGCCAGTAAATTTTTCTATTCTGGGTAGCCACCCTCCAAATTGACAAACAGATTGAGGGACAGGGGAGAATCTAAGTGAAAATAGAAAAGGGATTCACCTGGAGCGAGCAACATTACCGCACTGTTTGCACTTCGGTTTGTTGTGCCCACGTTGGGATTTTGGAGGTGTCTCCGAACGATGGCCCAAGTTAGCCGCCGCAGCCAGGGTCGCTGGCTTCGCCGGGGCCGCGGCGGCGGTCAGGATCGCATTGTTGCTGTTGTTAACGGCCGGTGAAGCGGCCGCCATAATTGCGTGCTGTGTTCTTCAAGGGTAGCGTCAGAAATTTTGAAATTTCAGACGAACCAAGAAGCAAGAAGAGCGACAGCAAATTCGCTTGCGTTTTCGTCTTCTTTCCGAAGAGGAAAATGACCTTCCCGGTTTTTTCTATTGTTTAATTTCGTCGCTTTGACGCTCAAGGGCATAGATGTGCGGAACAGACGACGGGGCGGAAACGACGATCGCTCAGGAATTACAAAGACAACAGTCGCAGAAGTTTGGGCTTTTTCGTCTTCTCCGGTCACTGTTTGGGCTTTATCATTTTTCGGGTCTCAGCTTGGGCTTTACCCTTGTTAATGGATTCATCTAATTCGAATTTGGACTTTATTATAATTGGCCCACGCCCTTAGAAGATAACATGGGTCGGCTCTACTCATGTTAGAATTCTTTTTTTTTTTTTACAAGATGGTGTTATCGTTTTCCATTTTCTTGCGGCAACAACAGTGTCTCACCCGATTTGTCGGCCATTGAAACCAGCAAACTTAAATATACTCAATTACTAATTTGCCATTACCCGCCATCACATGGTCGTCTTTATTCAACCAACCAGCTCTGCCCCTTTGGGCCCTCCCCATTGCTCAGTCGCATTCATTCATCGACACTCGGTCCTTCAGTCTTATCTAGTCCCCAAAATCATCTCGCTGAAATTATGGAGGGTCTGATTAAGGGCTTGGTCGATATTGCTCTCGGTCGTGACGACAATGACGAAGAACCCGAATCACAGTCGCGCGATGAGCGGTCCAGATCGACTTGGGCGCAGGTGCTTGTTTACTTTTCTGTTAAAATTATTGCCTTGTATCGTATGGTTGATTTTTTGGCTGACCACCGAAGACATGCATAGGTTGTGTCCGGAGATCAGGATAATGATGAAGATAGGGGTGATAGCAGAGACGGCCACAATCGGAATCGTCAGAGTGGAGAGGTTTGTGCTTGGATTTGGTTTTGGATCGAAACAACTGAATTCTATGGGACAAGAAGTGGAAATTATGAAAGAAATTTGTATCTAATGCGATTTTTATTTTACAGGAACATTCTCGCCCAGAGCAAAAGGCGTGGGAAGCCGACAGTTCAAGAATTTCTAACAGACCCCACAAGGTGAAATAAATGTTGTTATTTGGTATTGTCATTCTTGTTGCTGAACTGAAGCACAGAACATTGTTGTGCGGAAATGTTTTGGTTTTGTTGATGAATATGGTCCTTGTTGGAACAAAATCGTCCAAATCAGGAGGAGTGGCTGGGCGATAGTTATAGAACTTCGAACAGACCCCATAAGGTGAAGTCTTGTATATTGTTGATTGACATTTCCATTCCAGTACATGAACTGCAGACTGCAGGAACACATGTAATCCCGTGATTAATTGGGCTTTTGTTACTCAATATCGTTATTGCAGAAGCAGTATCCGGAGCAGGAGGAGTGGCAAACTGAGAGTTCGAAGACTTGGAATAGACCCCAAAAGGTGAAGTGTCGTGTATTGATAATGAAGTATGAACAAAGCCATTCTAGTCAGTGTAATGCAATGTTGGAAACCAGGGGTGGGAGTTGGAGCCTCGGTGGTCACAATAATGAGGAAGATGTATCAATAGTGTAATCATGGAAAGTGGAACCATTCTAATTTTTATTATCATAACGAAAGAACACTCTTGTCATGAGACTTCTCATTGATGTTATAAAAAAATTGTTTTAGAATCAGAATCAATTTGTGATAGAACATGACATGTACTGGATATAAACCAAAACCAATTTCTCATGGTCTTGATGGTGAGTCCAATTTTATGTTGTCCTTAACATTTCATGCTGGCACTTGCTTTTGATCAAAACCAGTTCCAGCATAGCAGTGGAATTGAATATTTTAAAAGCTACTCTGTATGCAAATTTCAACATGGTATAAGCTCCTGACACAGAAGAAATGATACAAAATTAATGATAGTTAGTTCTCTATGTGCCTGCAAGTATTCGATTGAGAGAGAGGGACAGCTTTCCCCTTTTATCCTGCCAAATGCACGTGTGTCTAATCAACTTAGCTTATTATGATAGGTACTAACACCTTAGATGGCTCATACATTTTAACCTTCTTATTGGAGAGACATATAGAAGGGAAGAAGTATTTGTGTGATTAATTTTAGAAAATCAATTATGGTTCACTTATCTGTATATGACATTAGGAAAATGTGGAACATGTTGAGCGAGCTTGGTTAATCTCCAATCTTTTGTGCTTTCTTATGGTTGGTAATACTTAGAATTAAATATTATTAATGTTCGTCAAAATAATTTTTTTATGCAGTTGGATGGAGATAATGATGATGGATGGCAGAAAGTTGGCAAGAAAACCCCACATCGGCCACACAAGGTTAATTTTTAATGAATTATGTCACATACTAAAATGCATTTGGGGCCCACAATATTTGGTGGACATATCATTATTTCAAATTAATTTTCAATTTGGAGTACTTTTTTCTATTCTTTTGCTCTGTCTTTCTGGGTTTCATATTTGAATTAACTAAAATAGTTTCTATGAAAGTATACAACTATACATATGTTTATGAGGTGTTATCAGGAGCTACATATCTCAGTGAAACCGAACTTGCTAAACAGTAAAGCATTACCTTGGGTCAATGACTCAAATTTTTATGAAGTTTGGTGTATCAATTAACAGATTATAATATGCAACCTATAATGTCACAGCTATTTTCTTTTTTAAAATCCAGCAATATCTCAACCTTGTCATTGAATGTGAGATTTGTCCTAAGCATTTCAAGTTGCATCACTGAAACCAACCAACTTTGTGACAGGTTCCAAACGACCACTGGCATGGTTATAAACTACCTCCCGGTGAGCAAGAATACTCTAATGAGGTTGAAATTGATGCTAGTATAGAGCCCTCAGAAGAGGAACTTGCTGATCTGTCACAAGCTTGCAACAAACTCTGGGATATTGATTTCAATCGTTTAGTACCTGGCAAGGACTATGAAATTGACTGCGGGGAAGGGAAAAGGGTTTCCCAAAGGGAAGATATGGCACAAGGGAGCTTGTTTACCTGGGTTAGGGATGATGTATTCAGAAAACCTACTTTTGCACGTTTCTTATCACTTTTAGATAATTACAACCTGCATGAAGGGCACAAGGAAGTTGTCACATCGGAAGAGAGGCAGGAGCAAGCTGCTTTTATAGAAGAACTCAGTAGAACAGCACCAATTAAATACATTCACAAGTATCTTGCATCCAAGGGTATTGCATCAGAGAGCTACCAAGATTTCAAAAGAGTGATGACCAGTTTGTGGTTTGACCTTTATGGCCGAGGTGGCACTTCTGGTTCCTCTTCTGCTTTTGAACATGTTTTTGTTGGAGAAATCAAACACAGTGAAGAAGTTTCTGGCTTTCACAACTGGATTCAGGTGTGTGACTTCATACTTATTTTTCATTCTTCCTGTTAGTATTTTGGAAGTCATATTTTGAGTTCAACCATCATTTAGTAAAATCAACTTAGCAGCCACATATATTAGTGAATCACTATTATGTGAAGTTATTCATTATAGCATTGTAAATGTATTTTCTTGTAGCTAGCATTGTAAATATATTTTCTTGTAGCATAACTTAAAAGTTGGCATTGCTAATAGTCTTATATGTCAGAGTTAGTTGTAATTTATCTCCAGTTTCTTATTTCTTATGAAATTCATGCTTGCTCCATAGGGCAGTATCTTAATTTGGGACATTGCTCAATGATGTGCGACTTGTCTAAAGGTCCTTATACAGCACGCATTCCTTTGGTTCTTTCATTTTTTCTAACTTCCATGTGTGAAGCCATCGAATAGATAGATGAGGGCTTAGATTTTTCTTCTTCTAAATAATTTGTATATTGACTTCATCTGTCAATTTTTTCTTTCTTATTTTTCACGGATTGATGCATTTTGGCAGTTTTACCTTGAAGAAGCAAAAGGGAGAGTTGACTATCAAGGCTACATTTTTCCCCGTCAGAGGGGACAAATCGTGAGTGACTTCATCTATGTTCTTACTCAATACTAATCCTGAGAGAATATCTATTAAAATGAACAAACATTTTTATAATTCATGTCATTTGCATAATCTCTTCATGTTTCCTGCATCTAGTTAGTGGTAATTATGTCCTTAAGTTATAGTAGTTGCATTGATAGATGACTCTGGGGAATGTCCATGTAAGGGAAGTTTAATAACCTTTTTCAAGATAATTCTTCAAGTCTATCAGGAGACTGATCAGTAACTTCATTAACGTAAAAGGTGTTTATGTAGATATAACCTCTTGGTTTTGTGTTTGATTGTTTGGGCCTACATTTCTGCAGTATTCAAAGACTTTTTGTTTGGCAGCAGCAATAGAGTCCGAATAGTGTTTGTTTTTGTATAGGAATTTATGCACTGGAGTAATGTCATACCGTTTATAGAGATCAAATCAGTGATCCCAGACTCTAAAATGACTAGTCAGAGTGGTTTTTCAGATAATTAATATGTAATGATGGTGCCACTTTGGAGAAATGGAGAACTGAAATATTTGAACCCCTTTTAAACCAAAAATACAAACTGATACAGCTTCTTCTGGTTTTTTTGTTTAATTTGTTCCAAAAGTGAAAATCAGTTGCCTATTCTTTGAAAAAGATGTTTCTGTTTCCCTATTTTTAAAATTTTATTTATGATTGTTACACCCAACCTACAAAATAAGCTTTTGCTATACCAAATACAGGGAAATTATGCACTTTCTGCCTTGAACATCAAAGAATGATGAAAAAATTTGCTAACAGATTAATATTGTAAAACAAAATATTATTTGGCCTTTACGACAATCTTTTGTTTCATTCCCTAATCTTTAAAAATTTTAATCTTTTTAGTTAGCCTGAAAGTTAGTATTTGTCCTAGTTTGAGCTGTAATAACATTATCTGATTTTCTTCTATTGTCTATGGTAACTTGCAGCCAGACTCCGAAACCCAGCTACTCACCATTCAGTTTGAATGGAATGGTGTTCTGAAATCTGTCTCAAGCTCTTTGGTTGGAGTTAGCCCTGAATTTGAAATTGCCTTGTATACCCTGTGTTTCTTTGTGGGTGCGGAGGATAACCACATTCAGTTTGGTCCTTATGCAGTTAATATCAAGTGTTATCGTTTTGGAAACAGAATCGGATCTGTGTTCCCCATTGCTGATTGCTGAATACTCAGTTTCCTGCATGGATCATAGTTGTTCCTTTTGAAGTCAATATCTTATGCGTCCCAGAGAACTTGCAGGTTACAGCTGTAAAGTCAACAATTAAGTACAAAGTACTGCAACATAATAAATCATACATTCGGTGCTCTTTCCTACAAAAGATTCTTGTGGAATATTTTGCTTAAACTATTTCTGAATATTTTTTAGATCTAATTTTTGAATCTTCTTAACTGTACTGAGTTATGATTGAATGTCTCATGATAGTTCCGTGGCTCGTGTTGTTTAGAGTGGGAGACTGGAGATGGGTATTTGTTTGACAATTACCAACACAAGTTTGTGTCGATATTATTATTACTTTTTTCGATTTTGGTGTATACAAGTTCTAATCATTTGAATTTGGATTTGATTCTTTACTTTTATTATTATCTGATTTTAGTTACTTTCTATCTATATCTCAAAGAATTTCTTTCCTCATAAACCTCCAGGGAGTTTTATGTATTGTTGCAAGGGCAACCAATGGCATGTCTTATGGAAATATCCATGGAATCTGAAGATATTTTGAAACACTTATTTTTAGATTTTATGTATATGCTAAACTTTCATATCCCAACTTTTTTATCTGGTACACAGCCAAGCTTCTGCTTGTTCACAACATTCGCAAAATTGCTGTGCACTTCTTGGTATACTTTCTAATAATTTCTTGCCCGAGTGTGATGTTTCATGCTCAGTGTGAAACTTTCTTTTATTAACTTTGGTGGGTGTTTGTGGGGGTTGATTGAGGGAGCCTTGGGAGAAAGTGTAAGTGACAAAATCTGTTCGTTATAAGAGTCATACACGTGCATATTCCGTTGAACCAGTTATTTTCCTGGCTGGAGCAAAATTTATTTCTATCGTCTTGAGCCTCTATAAGAAGTGTTGTCCAATAAAATTCAGAAAATTTATTTATTGATTTAATTGGTTAGGCTACATAGCCCTCCCTGACGAAGGCTTCCACATCTTTGCCCATACCTTCATTGATAAAGTAATGACATTACCTATTGTGTAAGGTCGTGGCGAAATTGGGGGCTAGCATACCTGATATTTCGCTTCTATGCCGATGGGGGAGATCACAAGAGGGCAGCGAGGCATCATGTTACGTGGGTATGAAGCAGGTGTACACGTTTAGCTAGTGCAGAACCACAAACAAAAATGGTTGGAAAGCTTGCAAAATTGGTGGAGGGGGACCATATCATTGGTAACTACTTCCTCGCTAGTACTCAAAAAGTGCAGCTTGTGCTAATAGTGCAGAAATAAGAAATTTGCATATTGGATTTTTCTCTTCCTTGTCCTTACTCACTGAGACAACGAAACTAGATTCTCTTTAGAAAAAGATAGAAAGAGACTAATATTTAACCAAAAAGTTAGATTCCTAAATATAAATTTAAATTCGATCATTCATACATTATCAGTAAGGGTGGTTTGTACTGTGAGAACCCCTCAAATTTGGTGAAAAATCATAATAGTGAACTGAATTGAAAATCGTAAGTTTCAGGGAGGCAATGCTTGCTATAACTGCTAGTGGGCAGCGTATTGGCCGTTGCAAAGTAGATTACGCGTTTTGCTTTTTTTGTTTTTCTTTTTTTCCTTTCTGCTAAGAAAAATGAATGATTTCTTATGCCTTTATGAGCCCAACAATGTCGTTTAGGTCAATAGCGTTATCGTGTTTTATTGTTTTCAAAATTAGAAACTGTGTTAGTTTCACATTTGAGAATTGAGGTCCACCTGTTTACATGTCCCTTCCATTCACGTCTTGCCCACCGTTTGCAGTGAATTGATCTTTTTTGTTTCTTCTGAGACCTCTAAACATGCGAGAGGAGGTGGGAGAAACCGAAAGATAAGGGTTCCATTCCCTCCACAGAAATATAAATGGTAGGCCTATGAATTCCAAGACGACAACTCAGCTCAATAAGCCTTCTTAAAATAGAGTACAAACCATCAAATATCAATCACCTTTAAGATTCGGAAACCATCCGTTTCTGAGCAAGAAGACCAACTTGCCCCATTGTCTTTTCTAAACTCCAATATTTCCTCGCTCCTTCTTGATGCTGACGCATTCACTGACACTAAATAGTACATATTACATTAACCAACTTTTCCTAATTGGCATTTTGTGCCCTAACATCATCTTCAACCTGAAAAGAAAAGCATTTAGCTGTGCTTTATTTTTCTTTGACTCAAAATCCGTGATTGAAATACTACTTTTTCCCCGTGAAAATTCCTGCATATCGCTAAAAAAGTGTGCAGATTGTGAATACTAGACCATGCAGTCCCCTTTATAAACCTACTCCAAACATTGTCACCTGATCAGTGGTGATCTCTCTCGTACTAAAGAACTTCTTCTATCTTTAGTCTAAAACATACATAAACAATGGGGTCATTAGATTATAGTTATTAAGTTTATTACACATTACTATTTTAAAACACTAAATTAATGCGTTATGTCACTTATTAACTAAAAAAATTATTATAGAATATTTAGATACGTCAATTCAAGAGATAAAACTCGATTCGTGATATGAGGAAGTAATAGTAAACCTGGTACCTAGGCAAAAGACCCATCCATCACTGTCTAACAATTCTAAGACCTAGAATTTTGGGTTGATTTACTAAGCTGTGACAAATATAGATACAGATTCTACAGCTTGAGTGGAAGCTCATTTTTACTGCTATTTCTTCGTGTAATGGATAGCGCAAAGGGAGTCTGGCCAGAGTTTAGATATCAAGTAATTTCTAGCTGTACAAACTATATATTTTGGCAAATTGATAGATGCCAAGTGTTATACAAATTGTGAAGCTCGTGCGAAGTTTGTTTCTTTCTTCAACGCGTCAAATTATGTAGTTACCAGACCGAGCGATGATGATAAGTCTCCCGAATGAGAGAAATTGTTGGCAGATGACAAAGAAGACTTGATCCAGTTTGCAATGACTATGGGATATTGGTCAATAGTTTGATTCTATTGAAGGCCATCAAGCAAATACTGGAGTTTAATCAGAGTGAAAGAGTTGAATAGTTACTAAAGATTTGGGGAGTTTCAAAAACACTCAGAAAGAACGGTCCAAGAGTAATAATGAAAGCAAAGAATTTCTCTGAACCAGCGATCAGGAGTTGATTCGGTTGGTAAGGTTCAAAGACTTGGCGTGTAAGACTTAAATTTCAATAATATGTCCTGAGTGGCCTATTATTTCCAAAAAAAAATAAAGAGTTTCTCTTAGCCACTGGTTTTCCCAATAAAGAAGGACCTCCAGAGTTTCTTATCTTGAGCAGATTAAACCAGAACCAAGAAATTTTTTAAATTTTGTGATAATTTTGTCCACCAAAATAAAGTCTTGGGGAGAAGGCAGTAGCCAAAAATCAATGAAAGGCTAGCTCACTTTGTTGCGGGGTTTGTCTTATGGTGACGATGCAATGCCACTCATTAGTTATCAAGCCACAGGCAACAGCTTTGCAATATCAGGAAAAAAGTATGAAAATCGATGTTCACTCTTTTCTGACTGTGCTACGGCTACTTTACAGCTGCTGTCAGTAAATTTACATTTTCCTGCGACTGTCAAAAATTTTCTTCGAGCCAAACAGCTACTCTTGACATGATACTTAATTCAGAATATCCATAATCCATGAGTTCACAGCGCCTAAAGATATTTTTCTTGTTTAGCAGAAGAATCGAATTTTGAGCAACATTTTAGTCTCAAAATATCAATGGGCTCGCATTGCCTAAAGATATTTTCTTGTTTAGCAGAGAAGTTGATTTCTGTGCAATATTCACAAGTTACAGACTTTATTATCTCTTTTCACATTGATTTTTTTTCAGATTACTCACAAAAATGTGACACAATCATTATTCTTGAATTTTTCACTTTTAAGCGGTGAATAATTAGTTGTTCGCAATCTTTGAGAAGGTGATATATACATGCCAGGAGCACAATTTAACTGTGTAAAAAAAATAAAAAAGTACTATTTTATTTTAAAGTATAGTCTGAAGGTGCATTTCACGTGCTCTCTACAGATGTGTATCTAGTTTTTTCCTTTCTTAACGATCAGCTAGTGGTCTGGCATAAGTTTATTATCAGATAATAATAAGAGTACTCAGTTTGAAGGCTATTTCAGACAGACGAAGAGGAAAAGGAAACAAAAAGAAATTATATAATGTCATTTTCTTAAAGCTTAGCCACATAATTTTCTTTTTTCTCCTTAGTCCCTGGACAAATGAAGGTGCCATATAGGAGGGTAATCGTTGAAAGCTGAAGCCTGAGGCCCTCAGCGAAACTGCCTTACGTTGTACTGGTTAGATAAGGTTGGAAGAGGTGGAAACACGTAAGGGTCCAAAGCACAGTCAAAGGGGTGAGCCGACTAGTTTTTGATCTTTTGCACTTTTCAACTAGACCCCACCAAGGTTGTCGACTTCATTTCTCAAGCTTGAGATCTTTTCTATAAATAAACGCATGAACATCTTCAGTAATTCTCACGTCTCCACTCTCTCTCTCCATCTACAACTGCATACAGAAATACAGGAAAAAAAAATGGCTTTTACACTTCGTTCTTCATGTTCTTTAATTTATCAGACAGACACCAGAGTTCCCAGAACTTCAGATGACGTCTCTGACACCGTTTGCTTTGCAAAAATTAAGCCATCCTTTCGTCTCCGAGCAAAGAATTCGATGCAAGAAGCATATCTCACACACGAGAATAGCTTAAGCTCTGAAGTAAGGAGAAACGAGAAGTGGGAGAAGGTGCATCTACCATCGATTGCTCATAATCATCATACTGATTCCATGAGAGTGCCTGTGTTTGTGATGCTTCCATTAGACACAGTAACAATGGGAGGGAGTTTGAATAAGCCGCGAGCAATGAATGCTAGCTTGATGGCCCTAAAGAGTGTAGGGGTTGAAGGAGTAATGGTGGATGCATGGTGGGGTTTGGTGGAAAAAGATGGGCCTTTGAAGTACAACTGGGAACCCTATGCTGAGCTTGTACAGATGGCACAGAAGCATGGCCTTAAGCTTCAAGTTGTCATGTCTTTCCATCAGTGTGGAGGAAATGTTGGAGACTCCTGCAGGTATGGGACTCTACTATTATTTAGTAAATTACCTAATAAAAGATGTTGTGTTTTGCTTCGGTTTTGCTTTCATGATTGAAATCGGTCAAATGAACAAAAAATGTTAAAATTTTTTAGCATAATTATAGATATACCCTTTTCTCTTTTGGTTTGTGTTCCCCGTGAATTATTCCATGTTATTGGATGGTAGGCAGCAAATAGAAAGGATAATTTAAATACAATAAGCAGAGCTTCCATTTTCTTTAGATACGATGGTATGTATGGCCCAAAACAAAGATTATGATGATATGTGCTAATTGATTCTTTTCAAGCTTATGATAAAAAATTTGTTACAAGTATCTTTCTACTGCATCTTTCAGCATTCCTCTACCCCCATGGGTGCTTGAAGAAATCAGCAAGAACCCTGACCTGGTTTACACGGACAGATCGGGGAGGAGGAATCCTGAGTACATCTCCTTGGGCTGTGATTCAATGCCTGTCCTGTGAGGAAGGACACCCCTCCAGGTGTACTCTGATTACATGAGGAGCTTCCGTGACAGATTCAGAGATTACTTAGGCAGTGTCGTTGTGGTAAGTAAGAAATCACCTACTTCTGCTCCAATTTCGGAGTTTGTGTGCTGGGAACAGAGTATGAAAGATAATTATTGGTAAATACGAGAATGCTTAGTCAGTGTTCTCCTATCGAACATAGTAGCAACCTTACATACTTATAAAGGTCCTATCCAGATGGTGGACCACCAGCTTAAAATGATACGTTTTTATCAGATTTTGGTCCAGAGTTGGCTTTTCCATCTTAGGGGGAAGGGAAAAAATTAACAATGAACTTGGACTTTATCCATGCATTGGTATATTAACAATTTTCATTTCTTTTTATTTTTTTATTCTTCTAATATTTACTCCGAGTCAACACATTGAATGGAATTTGAAGTTCTAAGACCAAATTATCTTACAGGAAATTCAGGTGGGTATGGGCCCTTGTGGAGAGCCCAGATATCCATCTTATCCAGAAAGCAATGGGACTTGGAGGTTCCCAGGAATAGGAGAATTTCAGTGCTATGACAAGGTATATCACTGAACCAAATTCAGAAGAATAATATTGTATTTCTGTCTTTAAATTTATATTTTTTATACAATGCACTATTTAAAATTAATATTTTATTATAAAAATTTCATAATCAATTTAATATTAGTTTCAAATAACATATTATACAAAAATTATAAATTTAAAAACCTAAGTATAACATTTTCCTTTCACAAAACCACAAAACAAAACCAAGTATGAAGAAAGAATCATTTTAAATTAAATTTCCACATGGATCCAAAACACACTATAATAAGTTATGTTTCACTCAGAACTGGACCCAAGCTATAATTGATCACCGGCTTTATGATAAAAAAGCATATCTCAACATATAACAACTTCAAAATATCAAGTATTAAAACGACTCCTTTGTCACAGTATATGAGAGCATCCTTGGAAGCTTCAGCGGAGGCCATCGGTAAGAGAGAATGGGGAAGAAGTGGTCCCCATGACTCTGGCCAGTACAATCAATTTCCTGAGGATACCGGATTTTTCAGAAGGGAAGGAACATGGAACTCTGAATATGGACAATTCTTCCTGGACTGGTACTCCAGTAAGCTTCAGGGGCACGGTGATAGAATCCTTGCATCTGCAAAAGGAATATTCCAAACATCCGGGGTAAAACTATCAGGGAAAATTGCTGGAATCCATTGGCATTACAAAGAAAGGTCCCATGCGGCTGAATTGACTGCTGGCTACTATAATACACGATTTCATGATGGTTATCTACCAATAGCACGAATGCTGGCAAAACATGAAGTTGTCTTCAATTTCACCTGCATGGAAATGAAAGACAGAGAGCAACCCGAACATGCCAATTGCTCACCGGAAGGGTTAGTTCAGCAAGTAAAGATGGCAACCAGGACAGCTGGACTAGAACTTGCTGGGGAAAACGCATTGGAGAGATATGATGCAGATGCGTACGTTCAAGTTCTGGGAACAAGTAGGTCAGACTCCAGCAATGGATTGACTGCATTTACATATCTAAGAATGAATAAAAAGTTGTTTAAAGGTGATAATTGGCGACACCTAGTGGACTTTGTTAGAAGCATGTCAGAAGGTGGTAGGAGACAAAGACTTCGTGATTGTGATTCCTATGGGACTAACCTTTACGTTGGACACATCAGTGGAGCTCAGAAGATGCAGGCTCAAGAGGTTGCTCTAGTGTAAATATATACAGAAGAATATTCGGCGTCATGGGGTATAATTATGAGCGTCATAACATATTACAGAAAATGCAAGAAGCAAAAGAAAAAGGGAAACAGGACAACAAGCCATGATAAATATAGTCAAGAATGGCATATGCAATGCCAAAACCTGAGACAGTCAAGAGAACATAATTTTATTCCATTTTTATGTGTACAACTCCAACTATGAACGGAGATAAACTTTATCTGCTGATGTTAAAAATCCACTACATACCAATATTGAACTTTGTCACTTGGGTGTTGTTTCGTGAAGCCCAAAATCTCATATTTTATATTCCACATAGATACACTAATTAATTATGAAAGATGAAATGAGCTGTCAACAAGAAGCCAACAAATTGTTTAAAAAAGAAAGGGGAAGAAGACACAGTTTTATGACAATTGCAGAAAAGCACACATATACGTTGTCAACAATTGTAGGAGGAATCAGAATATCACTTGGCAGACATCAGGCAAAATAAATGCAGAATCAAAAGATTAAACTGCTCAATGATCTGATAAAGAAATTTTTGTCCAAATTATCTATCCGAAGTTTACGCTGGATAAATGTAAGTTTTAAGACTTTTTCTCCTGCATAATGTATACATACAAGACAACAATAGCAAAAAAAGCACCAGAACCATGACACAAACATAATTATCATCTCACTAACCAAGTGGTTTACATGAGAAGCCAAAGCTATTCTTTATGAAATATAATTATTACATTTTTGGGGTTTATAGAACGAAGTCAAGCATTATGGTTACCTCATTTTCTCTAATAAACATCATTCAATGCAATAACGAAGCTCATCAGGAAACTCTATGGAATAATGCATCTTCAATATCTTAAAATTACTCTCATAAAATTAAATGTTGAGATGCAACCTCTATAATCAACAACACTTACAGAATTTTGAAATGTGAATTTTAAATACATTTTAGAATTATGTAGACTATGGTAAACAGAGTCATTTCAACGTTAGACTTATACCAACACCATGCAGAATCATGGCAGGCTTTTGAATTACCATTTGGAAGAAGTCATATGCCCTTTAAAAATGAGAAATATAAACTGCTCAAGATGGTCGAAGAATGCCTCAACCAACGTTCAAGTGCCTACATGATTTCGAGCTTGACTGTGTCTCACAAAAGTTTGTTTGCTCATGGCACATTTGTATCAGCCAAACCTGACCCTGACTCTACAATACATCGCAATTCAAATAACAAACTGAGTTGCAATGCTATAGGATTTTCGCATTAGAAACAACAAACTCCCAATCGTAAAGAAAGAGATGAATACCATTCAAGGTGACTCGGATATGGGATTCCCCCGACGGAGATTTTCGATTAAGTCGCCAAGCTCTTTACGAGAGGACTCCCTGCCGAACATAAACCCGTACCTAAAGGAGTTGATTACAAGAAATGAATTAACAACAATGGCGGAAGAAGTGGAATTGGAAACCCTAGTTTGACAGAAAGAGGGATATGTACAGGGACAACGAGTTTGAGCTGTACCAGAAGGAAATGCCTGAGAAAACGCCAGCAGTGGCGACAGTCTGAATGAAAGTGAAGCATTTGTCCATTGAAGCTTTAGATTGTACAAGGTAACACAAACACTCACAATTTGACTACCTTCCAGTGAATTGTGACCGCGAGGCTTGGGCGCCTGCTTCGCGGCTTTGTTAGCGTTCTGTTTGTTTATTAAATTAAAAACGATTTTACGCTTTTTTTTTAAAAAAAAAAAAATTTACTTTTCTTAGATAAAGGCGCTTTTATTCCTTTATTTTTTTAAAAAAAAAATTTAATTTTTTAACTTTTATATTAAATAATTTAAATTTTTTAAATTTTAATTAAAATAATTTAATTTTTTATAAATATAATTAAAATAATTTAATTATTTCATAATTATAATTAAAATAATTTTATTTTATTTTTATTAAATTTTCTTTTTTATATGACATTGTTAAATGATAATAACTTTAATTTTAATTTTATTTTAAAAATTTGAATAATTTTTTAAAATAAAATTTTTTATATGTCCTAATTATTTTTTAATTAAAAAATAAATTTATATAATAATTATGTCATATTATCATAAAAAATTAAATCTAAATTATTATTATTATTACTCATATCAAATAAAAAAAATTTGATGTGTGAAAATTTAAATTAATCTAATTGTAATTATAAATAAATTAAATTATTTAATTTAAAATGTAAAAATTTAAATTATTTTTTTAAAAAATAAAAAGTAGCCTAACCCCCTTCGTTTGTGTTAGACCATTTTAGGCCATGGTCCAGCCCTGGCCTTACCAGTTCGGTAATCAATAATACTTGAACGAATCTTTTGAATTCTTTGTCGTTAATATACTTAACCAATCCAATTGAGCTGTATGGAATGGTTTTACATGAGTTCAAACTTTGGATAAATATGGGCCTTACAATCTTTGTAGGCCCGACCTATTTGCCGCCTAATTTCAGTCGTATACGGCGGATGACCCAAAGCAACAAGTCTTCATCGGCGGCGACACACCGATCATAGCTGCATGATGACAAGTGACAAGAAATGACATCATGAATCGTCCGCGTTGCATTTGATATCATTACTCAAATAAGAGAGTCATGTTATGTATACAACATTTATAAACTTTTTCATATTTTTCACATTCTTACTTTCTCTCAAATAAAAAATACCACATCAAAATCTTAACTCATACTAAGATTGAGTGAGAGATTGCCTTCAAAATGCATTTGAGTGAGAGATTTTATATCCAATGAATTTTACAATTTGATTTATAAAAATTTAATAATTTAATATTATAAATTAAAAATTATATAAAAATGAAGATAAATAATAAAATTGTTCAAAAAAGACATGTAGTTTGATCTTTTATTCTAAAGACACAACTAGTATTATGGAAGATAGGCATTTTTAATCTTTTAATTTTTTTTAAAAAATAATTTAATTATTTAACTTTTAAATAAAATAAATTTAATTATTTTATAATTATAATTAAGATAATTTAATCTCTCATCCATTAAATTTTTTTTCTTGATATGATACACTTCAACAATAACGATTTAAACTTAATTTTTTCTATTAAATGTGATATAATTATTATATAAATTTTTTCGTATTAGAAATATATAAAATTAGTACTTGAGATTTAGTAAAAAAAAAAATAACTTCATGTCAGATGATGAATGTTAAAATTTTTATAAAAAAATAAAATTTAAATCAGCACTTACTAATTATATTATGATAGAAAAAAAAAATTTATAAGTAAAAAATTAAATTACTCCAATTGTACTTCTATAAAAATTAAATGAACTTAATTACAATTGTAAAAAAACTAAATTTATTTCACTTAAAAGTTAAGGGATAAAATTATTCTTTTAAAATAATTAAAAGACTAAAAATATCTTTCTTTTCTAGTATTATTATATTAAATGTTCCCATAAAAATATATATTATTAAATTTATTAAATTTTACACATTAAATTATAAAAAAACAGTAAAGAAATTGAAAAGGTCACAATTGTGAAAGTATTCTCCATCACTCTATGATTTTAACTCCATAATACACGAGAAAATGAAATATGAAAAGGTTCATGATTTACTAAAAACAATTCACACATCCGACTATACAAACCTCCCCTACGTTGCTATCCTCCAACATTCAATGAATTCTGTGAGACCTTTTAATAAGCCAATGGCTGACAGCGTAAAGACAAACTTATCTTCGTTGAACTTAGACAAACTAACAAGAAAGTTCAAACTCCAGACCCCAGAAATGAAAATCAGCAAAACTTCGAATCTCTAGCTTGATAAGAGAATACCTGATCACACTTGTGCTGCTTTCTGCCGGTGCTTAAAGGAACAGTTACCAACTCCTTGGTCCTCCAAGTATCACTATGTTATTTGCAGTACTGCCTCTATTTGCCTTTTCGAACCAATTTAGATCGAGATGACTCGGGAGTTACATTCCGAGCAGTGTTTGATGTTTCTGAATGCTGCAATGCTTCCTTCAAGCTTTCCACTATGTGACTCATGGATGGCCTATGTTCGGGATTCTTCTTTAAGCAGCTGTCTGCCAACTTTGCAATTTTCCGAGCAGCAGCAGGAGAATATTGGTTTCTAAGTCTTGGGTCCATTATCATGCTGAATCCAACACTGTCAGCAGGATACTCTTTAACCCAATCTAGAAGCTTTTGTTCCATTGTTGGACGATTCCTGTCCAAAGCCCGCCTGCCTGTGAGGATCTCATAGAGTACCACACCAAAACTCCACATGTCACTCTGAACTTTGAGATGACCTGTTTCAATATACTCTGGGGCAGCATATCCTTGCGTCCCAACCACCTAATTATACGAAATGACATGTCATTTTCTTTTATAAGCACAAACTCAAATTCTTAGAATGTCTATCTGTCCGCAAATAAAGATTGCAGTTGTAGATAATCAAAACAATGCTGACTAAACCACAGCTTAAGGATTCGTTGTGCACCAGATAGACCCAACCAGTGGCTAAATCACCAACAATGGTTTTAGGAATAATTCTCTCCATCTTGTATATCAAAAGCCTTACAGTTAAGTGTTAACCATTTGTATAACCGATATAAATTCTAAGCCAGAAATACATAAACCATCAACTTACCGCAGTAGATACATGCGTCTTGTCACCTTGTGGACCTTCCCTCGCAAGACCAAAATCTGAGAGCTTCGGATGGAAGTTCGCATCTAATAGGACATTTGAAGATTTGAAATCTCGGTATATCACCTTCCCAATAAGAAAATGAAAATATTATCAACAAAAATAGAAATTTAACTGTCCAACTCACATTAAGAATATTTAGGATCATCCGCATGATCATTGTAAGCCTGTATTTGGAATTTCATAATTTTCTTTTCATTAGGTGAAATGGTGTTGCAATATTGTATAGACAGTCAAGATGATCTTTAGTCCTTGAAGAGACATAATCCTAGGCCAGCAAAGTCATCCTTGTACCCAAGAACAGTTTGCATCTCCAGTATGTATATTTCTTTAGTTACCATGACAAAAGAAGAATGCTATAACACCATCCAGTGTGTGTGACTCAAAACATAAAGCTCAATCAAAACTTTTATGTAGTAACGAATAGTTTACATAAAAAACAACAAAACATATGGACACTTCCACATAAAGATCCAGAACTTCGTGTATAAAGTCTAAAAATGAAAATTGACATGCAGGCTAAAGCTAATCAACGAAGTCAACAAATGTCAAAGCTTTGTAAGTACGGATACCTGAACCTCCAATCCGTCATGTAGATAAGCTAATCCTTGGGCAGCGCCCAGCATGATCTGCAATCTTGTTTTCCAAGGCAATGGGGGTAGAGTTCGGCTGAAAAGATGATGTTCCAAGCTCCTGTTGGGCATGAATTCATACACCAACAGCCGTTGAATTCCTCTCTCTCCATCTACTGAGCAGCACCCCAAAAGTTTAACCAAATTTGGATGCTCAACAATGCCAAGAAATTGAACTTCTGCAAGCCATTCTTTATGCCCCTTCATAAGAAAAGAAGACAACCATAAGACACAGAGATATCTTAACCAACATATATCATGTTGACAAATTTGTCCAACTATTCTAAGCATGAATCTCAACACTAACTTTTTTCTTGAGTTATGCTGCTCATGCTTTCATGTTCAATTTATTACACAGTATAGAATTCTGCTAAATAGCACCAAGACAACAATGTAGATGTAAATTACAACATTTCTTAAGCTTATAAAACAAAAGTAATTGTTAGCCTTATACATGTTAAGTAAATGTTACCAGGGTATTCAATAGTTCAATTTAACCTCTGAAGGTTCACATCAACCTAACAGAAAAAGGCAGCATAACTCTAGAACTCCCAGCCTAGACCAACTAAAACAACTTTAGATTGTATCACATTGAGAAAGGTTCAACAGTAGCTCTTTTAAGTTTCAACTGTTACAAACAAAAACAGAAAATAACGATTGGAGCAAGTAATAATTATTTAATCGTGTATAAACAAAGCTACTAAACCAGGTGTACCTGAAAACCAAGCGTGTTAAGCCTTTTGATAGCAACTACAATTGGATCACCTCGTCCATCTTGAGGCTTGATCGTACCTTTGTACACACTCCCAAAACCCCCTTCTCCAATCTTCAGCATCCTATTGAATCCATTCGTCGCCTCCCTAAGTTCTTCCCAGGTAAAAACTCTCAAATTGTGCTCTTTCTCTTTGTACAATTCCGTCACGCTCCTTGATGGTAGCGAACTCGTCGACTTCGCTCCGCGGTCCAATGCTGGGTTTTTCTTCTTGCCCCGGTTGTGCAATTCTGGAGCGGATTTTGATTCCCTTCTGGTACTGGATTTTTCTTTAAAGAAAAAGCAATTCATCTTCCAAGTATTAAAATTCACCAAATTTCCTGATTCTGGAATGAGATCTCCGACTCTTATTCACTCATAATAATCAAACGGGATTGATTCATTCAAAACATCTAATTCATGAGCGCAGACTACTATAAGCAAGCACGATGATCAGGAGGAAAGGGAAGAAAACACAATCCAGAGACCAAAAAGTGAAGGAATTGGAGAATAATTGGGAGCCCAGGTGGAAAAATGGGAACTTGGAGCAAATAATATACAAAAAAATAATGTAGTGAACAATGGAAACCCACTGAACAGATGGAGACTCGGAGAGAATAGAAGCTCAACTTCAATTGAAAACTGAAGAAACTACGGGAACTGGAAATTCGGAAATTCAAAGGATTTATTTTTTTCGTGGAGTGAAGGAAATTGGGTGTTCAAAGCGATGAGAGTATAGAGTAAGGAAAAGCCCCGTGGGAACCCAAAAGAAGATTGGGGTAGATAGTCACACCCGCGTGGAGGGAAGGGGACAAATAGACGGAAACCAAATAAAAAACCATTAATGAGACGGAATTGGGACCCAATTCTTGGATTCCAGATAAGCAGAGACCAAGAAGGCCTTTCAACTCGGAGGATATTTCACCGTCCTCAGTAAGTCACTCTCTGCGCGTTTGGCTTGGTACGGACTCAACATTAGCCATCAGGATATGACATTGACTCTAAAACAAGTTTTTCTTTTTTTTTTGTTGATACAAAAAACAAGCTTTTCTATTCGAACAGCACATCGCTTTGCGAATATAAATAATCATATGTAAAGACATTAGCCGAATATACATAAAGAGCACCGTACAGGGAGCCAGAAAACTAATACAGCAGCCATGAATATGTTTGTTTTTCTGTACCTTACCAATTGACCAAATCCCCTGTTCCTCGTACAAAAAATAATAATAATAGCAATTTCCTGTTCCTTTTTAATTATTTTTAAGACAAAACCGCCACGTAATTCTTAAGATTTTCCAACTCTCAAAAATTGAATATAATTCATGCAAGAAAATCAGAATCGACCTGAGTTCTACCCCTGCATGTGTTAAAAGCAGGAAAACTTGATGCATACAATAATGAGTTTGAAACAAGACAAAAACAATACAGACCAAAAAAAAACCCGTTGTTCTCAAGGAACAAGAGAGTCTCATAAAACGCCAATAAATGAAACTTCCGTGAGTCTACATGGGACGGTGGGAGTACAGTTTGTCATAAAAAAATTGTTATCCTATTTTTTATGTTATATTTTCTCTTCTGTTGTAATAACATTTTCTATGGTAATTATTATCTTTTTTTAATTTTTTTTTCTATTTAACCCTTCTTTCGTGTATTTAGCTACATAATTCTTTTACAAAATCAAATAATGTGACTATAATCTTTTTTTTTTTTTTTAACGTGAAGATTTCTGAATGAGTGTGAAGGCTATTGGGCTGAGTTTGACACGCAGTTAATGCTAACTGTTGCGCGAGCTTCATGTTCAAGCTCGAAACTCACAGTCTGATCAGCTAAAAGCTAGACTGGAAAATTGGATTCACATTTTCTTCTCTGCCCCTTCGTCCACGTGACATAATTTTACTGATAGAAAGGTGTTCTTTATGGAAGTGGCAACTGGTAATTGGACCCAGTTTCAGTAACTCGAACACTAGAATTCAAAACCCAGGTATTATTATTCTATAATATCCTGCCAAGATTGCAGTCCACTAGAAGGAATAAAGAAGCAACTTTGATTGCCAGCATTGGTTTACTATAATTGAACACTTTTTTGTTTCCCATTGAGTTGAATATCTATGGGAGCAAACAACCAAACAATATTGTGTGTATTTCATCTGCAATTTCAGCATCGCAGTGTTCGTTTGATACCGAGTTGACCCAACTTCATTTGATTAACCTTTGACTTTGACTTCGCTGTCGTGTTATCTACGACTATCCTGCGCACCAAATCTTTTTCTCACCTAATCGCTCCATATTTAACATTTTATATAATTTCCGCAAAGATGAATAGATAAGTCAAGCGAAACTTGATTGACGTTTTAATGGGGCAGAATTTTTTTCAACTCTGTTTTATTTACTGATGCTGAAGTTTCACACATTAATATTATAGGTTCATATTTTTTATATATTTATATCTTTAATTTATATTTATATATATAAAATACACAGAATCCACTATTGTCTTAATTATTTATGCACTTATTATTATTATTATTATTATTATTATATGTATACAAATGATAGAGCCACAGTCTTAATATTTCCATAAGTTGTGTCTGAAAATAATATGAATAATAATTTTGTTTTTAAATATAATTTCATAATAACTTTAAAAATATAATTCTAACAGAGCTCAATATTTATATACCTACTAAAGTCGCTAGTGGACCCCACAATATAAAAAAAAGAACAAACACTTGTGGACGAACAGATTAGAACGCAACCCAAATGAATTTGCTTCCTTGTATACTTTTTTGTATTGTATTTGTTCAGAAAATTAAAAAGTATTGTGTGTGCATATATACTATATATATTCAAATGGCAAAAAGCTGCCAAAATCCGGAAGTTAGAACTGAAAAGTAAAATCAGATGCTTGGAGTGAAATACATTGAAGATTCGCAGGTTTTAATAAAGTGCGAAAGCAATTCTCTGTATGAGAGTTTTTTATTCAGTGCTTCAATCATTTTAATTCCATGAATGCCGAAAAAAGTAAAACGACTTTCAGAGGTCCTTTATCGTTATTTCTTTGCACGTGGGCTGACCAAGACTAGGCGCCAACAGTCGCTACGTGAGCTTCAGACAGGTGGAAGAGCAGACAAGAACTTTCAAATTCAAGCACCACATAATAGGAACTGCGAAGTATACCCCAAAAATAGAAAACTGCGAATTGTAATCATTAATAAGTTACTGAACAATGAAACTACTTAGAATGGTTTTCGTAAGTCCAAACTTTGAATGAAGATGGGCCTTACACTCTTTGTAGGCCCAATCTAATTAACTGCCTAAATTCAGCCGTAGGCGGCGAATGACCCTAAAGCAACAAATATTCCGGAAAGACTTCAAATTAAAGAAAATGCTATTATCATTTCATATTTAATATACGTTTCTTATAATTGAAAATTTTTAACATTTTAATTTTTTTAATTTTTAAAATAAAATATTTAAATTATTAAATTTTGTAAGTTATAATATATCAATATTTTATACCATTTAATTATAATAAATATAACATAAAAATAATATTTTTAAATCTTAATAATTTAAATTTTATTATAAAATTATAAAAATAACATGAATAAAAAAAAAATTCGGCGGCGGTGCTCCAATCGGTCACAACAATCATCGTTGCATGACCGGATGACAAAAAGCCAAGTCTTCGGCGGCGGCTAGTCGGCGACACACCAATCGGTCACAACCGTCAACGTTGCATCATGTATGATGAAAACATATGATATCATCAATCGCCAGCATTGCCCTTGATTTCGCTATTCGATTTGAGTGCTTCTAACGTAGTGGCGTACTATTTATCTGTTGATTTTTTAAAAAAACTAAAGAAAAAAGAGAAACATATGGTTAGCTACATAAAAATAAGAAAAATGTTAATTTTATTTTAATAGATTTATATTTTTAATCACATTCATAATGTAATTAAAAATAAAAAAAATAATTTATTTTTAAACATTATCACATTATAAAATATAAATAAAATTATAAACCTTGAAACATAAACATAGCAAAACTCTAAAAATAATATTACTCCTCAAATAGAAGGTAACACATCGACAAATACTAAGATTTAGGACTAAAGCGGCCAATAGTTTGTTTTGTAGTAAAAAACCACTGACATCCACCGGTCAAATCAAAAGAAAGAGACACATTAAGAGAGGCGGAAGTCACTCTTTGTTAAAGGCATCGTGCTACTATATTACTAGTTGATGAATGTACATAATGAAAAAAGAAATATAAATTTAAAATATTTAAATATTACTTTAAAATTTTAAAACATTGAAATAAAATACATAAAGGGTTATTTAAAAAATTTTAGAGTTATTACAAGTTATAAATAATATTTTATTAAATTTAAAGGAAACTTTTTTAAAATTTAAAGAGATTAAGAAATATTTTATAAAATTTAAGAAGAGTTAAATTAAAATTTTTTATAATTTCCATAATATACATATGAAAGTTTTCAGAGTTAAAGGCCAGGCCCCTGGCATCCCCTAACTCTGCCCTTGTTCATTAATAAGCCAATGATTGAAAGCGTGAAGGCAAACTTAGCTTCGTTGAACTCAGGACCCAAACAAACTAACTAGAAAAATCAAACTCCAGAACCCCAAAAATGAATTACACCTGATCATCCTTGTGACGCATTCCGCCCCTGCTTAAAGGAAGAGTTGCCAACTCCTTGGTCCAACAACAAAGTGTCACCGTGTTATTTCCGGTACTGCCTTTATTTGTCTTTCCGAACCCATTTAGATAGAGATGACTTAGAAGTCACATTCCGAGCACTGTTTGATGTTTTTGAATACTGCAAGGCTTCCTTCAAGCTTTCCTCTATCTGACTCATGGATGGTCTATCTTCGGGATTCTTCTTCAAGCAGCTGTCTGCCAACTTTGCAATTTTCCGAGCAGCAGCAGGAGAATATTGGTTTCCAAGTCTTGGGTCCATTATCATGCTGAATCCACCACTTCCAGCAGGATAATGTTTAACCCAATCCAGAAGCTTTTGTTCCTTTGTTGGACGGTTCCTGTCCAAAGCCCGCCTGCCTGTGAGGATCTCATAGAGTACCACACCAAAACTCCACGTGTCACTCTGAACTTTGAGATGACCTGTTTCAACATATTCTGGGGCAGCGTATCCATGCGTCCCAACCACCTGGTAATACAAAAAGACATGCTTTTCAATAGCACAAACTCAGATTCTTAGAATGTCTATCAAGGGTCGGATATGCATCAAATGGCCCCAACCAGTGGCTAAATCAGCAAAACTGGTTTTAGGGATGATTCTATCCATCTTGTATATCAAAAGCCTTACTGTCAACCCATTTGTATAACTGATATAAATTCTCAGCCAGAAATACATCAACCATCACTTACCTGTGTAGATACATGAGTCTGGTCACCTTGTGGACCTTCCCTGGCAAGACCAAAATCTGAGATCTTCGGATGGAAGTCCGCGTCCAATAGAACATTTGCAGATTTGAAATCTCGGTGTATCACCTTCCCAATAAGAAAGTGAAAAGATTATCAACAAAAAACAAGTTGTATGATTATAAAGAATAGTTTACATAAAAAACAACACTTACGGATACTTCCATATAAAGACCCAGCAGTTTGTGTGTGTAAGTCCACAAATGAAAGATGGCATGCAGGCTAAAGCTAATCAATGAAGTCAACAAATGTCAAAGTTTTGTAAATACGATACCTGAACCTCCAATCCATCATGTAGATAAGCTAATCCTTGGGCGGCGCCGAGCATGATCTGCAATCTTGTCTTCCAAGGCAGGGAGGGTAGAGTTTGGTTGAAAAGATGATCTTCCAAGCTCCTGTTCGGCATGAACTCATACACCAACAGCCGTTGGATTCCTCTTTCTCCATCTACTGAGCAACACCCCAAAAGTTTAACGAAATTTGGGTGATCAACAATGCCAAGAAATTGAACTTCTGTGAGCCACTCTTTATGCCCCTTCATGAGAAAAGAAGACAACCATAAGAAACTGACAAATATTAACCAACATATAAGTCATATGGTAAGAGGTTGATCAATATCCAGGATAATCTTCAAGCATAGCTCATTAACAGTATGCTTTCACCGTTTGTTACACCGACTATCCTTAATTCTGCTAAAAAGCATCAAGACAACATTGTAGCATTAAACAATACTAGTTATGATTGTTAGCCTTTTAGGTTGAGAAAGGTTCTTTTAAGTTTCAACTGTTACAAAACAAAAAGAGAAAAACACGATTGGAGCAAGTAATAGTTACTTATCCTGAATCAAAAAACGCTACTAAACCAGGTGTACCTGAAAGCCACGCCTGTTAAGTTTTTTGATAGCAACTACAATTTGATCACCTCGTCCACCTTGAGGCCTGATTGTACCTTTGTACACAGTCCCAAAACCCCCTTGTCCAATCTTCAGCATTCTATTGAATCCATTCGTTGCTTCTACGAGCTCTTGCCAGGTGAAAACTCTCAAACTGTGCTCTTTCTCTTTGTATAATTCTGTCACGCTCCTTGGCGATTGTAGCGAACTCGTCAACCTCGCTGCGTGATCCAATGCTGGGCTTTTCTTCTTGCCCTGGTTGCGCAATTCTGGAGAGCATTTTGATTCCCTTCTGGTACTGGGTTTTTCTTTGGAGAAGAAGCAAGTCTTCATCTTCTGCGCGTTAAAAATCAACCAAGTTTCCAATTCTGGAATGATACCACCGACTCTTATTCACTCATAAAAATCAAATGCGATTTGATTCATTCAAAACATCCTAATTCATGAGCGCAGAGTACAGAAAGCAAGGCAGAAGATGAGGAGGAAAATGGGAAAATAAAACCAATCCAGAGACCAAAAAGTGAGGGAATTGGAGAATAAATTGGAAGCCCAAGAGGTAAAAGTAGGAGCTTGGAGCAAATTATATATAAAAAATGAATTGAATAATGGAAACCCACTGGAAGGTGGGGACGCAGAGAGAATAGAAGCTCAACTCAAATGAAAAACTGAAAGAAACTAAGGCAACTGGAAATTCCGAAATTAAAAGGAATTTTGTTTTTCCGTGGAGTGAAAGAAATTGGATGTTAAAAAGCAGTGAGAGCATAGAAAAGGAAAGCCCCGTGGGAACCTGAAAGAAGATTGTGGAAGATAATCAGACCCGCGTAGACGAGAGGGGAGAGAGAATTTCAAAAAATATAATATAAAAAAGGAAGTGGGACTCAGTCCGGATTGGCAGAGACCAAGAAGACCTTCCAAACTCTGCCACGGTAACTCAACAAAGAAACAAGCAACGAGGAAAAACTATGATCTAATTTTTCATAATTCAAAAACAAGAGTATTTATTTTAATCGCCACGTAGAGTAATTCCTAAGATATTTTAATAATTTTATCAATCAAGAAATATTTTTATTTAAAGTACGAATTATTTAAAATTTTTAATTTGAATAGATATAATCTTTTGAGATGTTATAAATTTTTAAATTTAAAAATTATTTTTAAAATCAATCTATTCTGATTAAATAATCTTAAAATACTCACAATAATTATATTTACTGAATAAAATATTTCAACTTTAAGAATACAATTTAATTCATCTGAAAAAAATAAGAAAATGAAAAAATAGGGTGGCGAGATGGCCATGCAGTTAATGCTATCTGTTGTGCGAGCTGAAACTAACAGGCTCATAAGCCATATGCTAGAGTGGGGATTTGGAATTATCAGATCTTTTTATTTTCGTTTTTTGTTTTGGTAAATTTTATTTTAATAATTTTTTAAATTTAACATGTGAATTTTTTTAATTCTATATTATTCTTCTTTTTTTTCATAAACCAGCCTGATCCCATTTTCTTCTGTGTCTCTTTGGCCACGTGACATTATTTCACTGATCTAAAGGTGTTGATTATGGAAGTGGCAAACTGGGAATTGGACCCGTAACTCGAAACTTCAAACGTAGAATTCAAAACGCTGTAGTACTACTATTCTATTTCTAGCCAATATTACAAATAATGCTATTTTTACGTAAAATTTTACATAGTTAATATATAATGTATCAGCCAAAAATTAATAAAAATGTGAAAAAATAGTTAATATATTATAAAATTTCATGCAGAATTCAAAACTCAGGTAGTACTTTCATATTAATATAGTTAATACATAAAATTTCTAAATTCTTATATTAGCTTTTCTAAATTTTTTGAAATATTACATATATCTTATAAAATATTGAAAATTTTTTAAATAACTCTTTTATATTTGACACTAAAATTTTTTAAACATTTATATTAACTTCAAAATATTTTAAAATTATAAAATTAGCTCACTTTCATTAACACTTTTTAGATTGAATATTACAAAAATTTTATTCAAAATAATTAAATTTATTAAATTATATATTTTAAATTATAAAACTCAATAAATGAAACACCTTATATTAAACTTTATTATAAAGTTTTATAATTCCTTTTTATGAAAACTATATTTCTCAATAAATTAGCTGAATTAGAACAAATTAAGTGTTTTGGGTCAAACTTTTGAAGCGAATTTCTTGCTTCTTAAGAGACACCTTTTTGTTTGTCTAAAGCATAAAAGCATTACAAGCATCATGGGTTGCAGCCGAACAAATGTTGGGTTGAATCAGTAACAGATGCTTCGCGGCCGCTTTATTGACTGCTGGGTTGTTGGGAACTTGGGATGAAATACATTGAAGAATCGGAGGTTTGGGTCAAGAGAGAAATCAATTCTCTGTAAAAGTGTTTTGTTCAGCGTTGCTATCTCCTGAATTCCACGAATGCCAAAAAAAGTAAAACCACTTTCAGAGCTCCTTTATTTCCTTGCACATCGGCTGACTTGTGCTAACAGCAGTTACGTGACCTTTAGATAAACAGGTGGAGGTGCAAACAAGAACCTACAAATTCAAGCACCAAAAAAAAAAAAAAGGAAACTGCGAATTATGATCATTAGTATGTAATCCCTTGTCAGTTAAAATATGTATTAGCTATGAATAGGTAATTAAAATTAAGTTCCCGTGAGAAAGGGGACGATTCAAAACTGGAATTTTGTATATTACAAGACTGATAACAAAACATTTATAAGTATGGAGGACCCACTCATTTTCACTGTCTGTGTAAACTCAGTATCTATTAACACAGTCAACCATTTTCACCTGCAAATATTTACTAAATTCTCATTTAAAAAATATAAATTATTAAATTTTACAAACTGATCTATGGAACTCATTAATCAAAGGCACCCAATGGCCTTTAAGTGAGAATTGATGCTCCCCTTACACGTCGGAGCACTTTAATTCTAATACAAATTTGTTCAATTCAAGGAGTTATCCAAAGTACAAATCTTCCAAAACCACAATTTAAGAGACCTGGGATTTTCATTCTTCAGGTCAACCAATCCCTACAGCAACATCAATAACAAATCCAACACTCGGCAAGCTCTGTTATGGCTGTAGCCAATATTCATTGCCATCAAACCAAAAAACATGCAATTGGAATGAGCTCCTCACAGTTCATTCTAATCCTTCAGCTATGATTCCAGAGCAGTCTGCGGTTCGTGACTGGAGGGGCTAATCCTGGAATGTCGCGAATGTCCTTGTTGTTTGGGTGCACAAGCTGAAGTCATTACATAAAAGCTAGCGTAGTAAGACATAATCTGAGCGTTGACAGAAGATTTAAATAGCACAATATAAGCTGTGTGGCAAGTACGTTGCACAAGTGGCTTTCAAGACATAGTTTTCCAAGAATAAAATGTGGCACCATCTTAGGGGTTGTAGACTTGACATGGTCTTGAGAATAAATTGAAATTCTTTGTATTTTTTTTTGGTGTCCAAAAGGAAGAATCTTAATCAGACAGAATTTTCTGATGATAATTAAGATTGGCGCATAGGCCTAACACTCATTTTAACAAAAGATTCAGTTGCACACAAGACAACACATATATTATAAATCTGTACCAGGACATCTAAAACTGTCAGGGGCAGACTCAGAAGCAAGCACTTTCTCAAGGTATTCAGTAACAGTATACAAATTATTCTTCAAAAGCCACGCATGCTTTCTACTTGTTGTCAAGCAGCTTCTTCCATTATATAAGTATCATTCGAACTCAAAAAGTTCACCTTGAAACACCGAAAGGATAGAAGAAACCAAGAAATAAAATTGGTTTGAATAAACTAACTCTTACCTTTACAATAATGATAGCTATCACTCCAATCACAATAAGGAAAAGTAATGCCATTATGCACTTGTCAGTAGCAACCTATTATAAAAAAATCCAGTAAGTTAAGCAACAAAATGATTGATATATCAACTATATTGCCATAAAACCAAGTGGATTAGAAGAAATTGACCTGCCTACCAATTTCCTTGACCAATTGAGAGGCTTTCTTTATGGAGAAATGGATAGAATCCAGCTCATTGACGATTCTGCTCATTTGTTCTGTCTAAACAAGGAAGAGATTGGAGCCCTCAGTTCTCTTGCCTACTTTGAGACTTCTCGTTTCTTTTTCTTTTTGGGGGGGCGGGGGGGAAGGGGGGAGAGGGGTGGGCAGGAGCGGAACAGCCATGCATGAGATCACCAGTTACAAACCTGAGCCTTAAGAGCTGCTGCAGTCTCTGTTCCAACATTTACGGTCTCTTGAACAACCTATTAATACAGACAAATTCGCAGAAATCAACTTTCAGCAATTACTAAAATAAAATTATTACAGGGGATGGATAGCAGATCTTCTAGAAAATCCAAAAGCTAAAAGTCAAACATCATGAAGGATTTTTTGTTACTCTATACCTTCTTTCTTTGTTTCCGCGGAGCCGGGGGTAGGGGAGTTAAGTTGTTGACTTAAGTGATATAGCATAAAATTCATTTTTTCATCACATTAAAGATTACACTTGTTGTAACATTTTTGCAGTATATAATTCAAGTCTTCAAGACCCCATCTCATTGATTTTGTGATTTTGCAGTTCCCCGGAGAACCAGAAGAATTTAGAGACATATTTAAAAAAGAAAGAGTCAAATTGAGTCAAGCCCTGGAATGAACAAAAGTAAGATTGGGTTGGGTGGTCAATCAACAATGATACATATACAACAAAATAGATTGTCTTTTCACAAATTTAAATGAGGAGGAAACGAGATAGTATCCCAGTCAATAGATAATTTCAGAATATGACAAATACAAAATCAACAAACCAAAGACCACATTGCTTTATTAATTTCAAGCGAAGTGATCAGCTAGAGCCAAATTAAAAGAAAAAAGCAGACAACAAACCGCAGAACAGAGAAAGAAGACAAGAAAGATTATAAAGAATCAGGGCCCAGATTCAACAATCCAATTGTGTCCAAAAAACTATGTATTTTCTTCACTTTCTGTGAGCCAACATTGTACAGGTAGGAAAGAAAGCACAAAATACGTGGAACTAAGTTGTTATGCATTTCTTTTCCCATATGGGCTAGGAAATTAACATAGCAAGCAAAAAAAAACACCAACCTTCTTTCCCCTCTCTATAGCTTGATCTGTCTCATCCATCATCCGATTGCCACTGTCAATTAGCTGTTGATTTGTCATTGCTGCAGAAGAAGAATAAGATTCTTCCATCATATAAGCTCCGCATAAAGCACATAGTAAACAACAGTGTATGAAGCATGCATGCTGATTTATGAACATGTCACCAAGATTCTATCCCAATATAAATTCCCCCCACCCTTCCCAACATAAAACACCTCTCACTGTTACTTTAATGATTACAGAACTCGTTTCCTCCACTGACACTTTCCACTATCCACATCTTTCTATCTCTGCCTACCCCTTGATGGCATCTATAATTACAGAATCAGGTGATGTCAGAAAACAATCAATCCAAGTCATATAAAATTATAAATCAATCATAAAAAGATAGTTGACAAGATATGAACTAAGCCAGTGTTACTAACTATGAAGCAACAAAACTTCATTTTGGTCAACATACCCATCACCATGCAACATAGGTTACCACTAATGCTGCATAGAAAACAGATTAATTTGGACTTTCAGTATATATGACAATTAGCACTTTAGCATACAAAAATCCAAGATTGGTACAGAATGGCAAAATAGAATCTTGTGGCAGCCCCAATACTCACAGGAAGCTAGCAGGACATTGTCTTCTGCATAACCTTCATTAGGCCCCTCAAAGAGCTCAATTTTCTTAGTCTCAAGATTTGTCGCATATCTGCAGTACCACAGAACAACATGCACTAATTGGTCCATGCCATCTAGGTATACTTTCTATTCAGGATCAGGAAAGAATAAAAATATCTTTGAGTGACATTATAAGGAAGCTGGAGGCATAATATGGGCCAGGAAAATCTGTGGCCACCTGACAGACAAGATCAACTATTAGTATTACATGCTAACTTACTGCTTTTTGAGAGCAACATACGAATTTAACTCTTTGATCTGCAACAAAAATGCGAGTGCAGTTGGTAAGGTTGATGAAAGTCAAACATGTACTATGGGTCCAAAAGACCAAACAAGCAAGTAAGCTGCAAAATTCAGGAACCAAAATATGAAAGGATATCATATAGGTGTCAACAGCTAACATCTCACCATTGATTGCTTCTTTTCATTCAGCATCTTGTTGGTTTCTCTATCATAGCTACCCTCCAAAGCCTTCACTTCCTTATCAAATTCTTTTATAAGTCTGAAAAAATAGAAATTGCCAGTATATACACCATATACTTCAGTAGAGAAAGCAAAACCTCAATTCTCAAGGGATGGTAATTTATTATTGCGATTATCATGTACTAAGTGGATTCAGAAAGTACTAAAAATCAGTTTGTTTTTAATTTTTTTATATTAAAATGCATGAATTGGTTTATACCACCAGTTAAGCAAGGCCTGATAATTTGAGTGGATTTATTTTTAATACAGGTCTAGAAAAGTCATTGGCATATGCAAAATTGCCTAAAAATTGTACAATTAATGCTTCGTTTACACACTAGTTTCAATCAATTGTAGACTAAGTTCCCGTAATTAAATTCATATTCATATACCTTGTTCACACCTGCTTTACCCCGCGCATAGTGTTGTACAGGTTTACATAAGACTATATTATGACATAAAATGCAGTACATCTATCATAATCGACATGCAAGTTTCTTTAGACATATAATAAAGCTACCAATAATAGCACTATCAAAGATTAGAAAGAGTATATGACATCAAATTACCGCTTGCACTCTCGCATTTTCTCTGTAAGCTCTTCCAACTGCCTGCTCTGCCTATTTGAATCCTTAATCTTCTCCAACTTCTGAAATCCATTTCTGCATAAATTACAACATAACTATTCAGTAACAATCACCGAACAATAAATCTCCTACACTGTCACTACATAAAGCGGAAAAGCATAGCTAAAACAGGTGTTAAATGCCAAAATTTTTGCCTTAAAAAGTCAAAATCTACATGCACTAAGAATGCAATCATGTTCATCATCCATAAATTGCAATGACAGATTTAATCGAATAGCAGTCTGAGAAACTTAAGATGTGTGATCGAACACTTACGATAAAGCGCGGAAAATGTCAGCGACCTGTCCATCGATCTCAGCTAGTTCCTCGCTAATTGCTGACAATGGATCCATCTTATCAATTGAACCTCAATAATGACTGCTATAAAAGTCCCAATGCACTCTAGTTCAAACTTCAGATCCCAAATCCAGACAACTTCGCGAAAGATGCTCGAATTTGGATGAGGCCCTTCACTGATATAACCTGCTATTAGCTATACATTCATTTACAAAAGGAGAGATCTGGGTAAAAAGAAACACAGCAACGCTTTCATTCATTGCGTCAAAGCAACCTCAATGAGAAGATCATACATTTCGAAGCACTTGAAATTCAGATCGAACTCAGGGTAACGAATTCTGACCACTGAATTGCTTACACGGGATCAACTGCAATTGAATCCAAACAATGTAGGTTACAGCTGGCGACCGAGGAGACCAAAATGGAAGACTCACACTGTCCCCTCGATCTCGATTTCAATGTACAGACAAAGATGGCTCTCCCTCGTGATTTACAGAAACTTCGTGATTTTTTAATTATCTTTTCTCTTTCCAGTTTTCTGCTAGGGGCTTCGGCCCATATTTTTAAGTGCTGGCCAGCGCAAAGGGTGTTCATGCCTGGAGGGCTTTGGCCGTTTAAACGCTGATAAAATAATTTTATTTTTATTTAATTTTTATAATATATAATTTTTTTTAAATTCAAGATATTTGTTAGAAGTTGAAAATTCATTTTATTTTTTTAAAGTAAAAAATTATAGAAATAGATTTTATTTTTTTATAATTTTTTTATATATAATTTTAATTAAATCTAAAATAATATATTTAAGTAATATAATTATCTATTAACTATATTAAATTTTATTAATTATAATATATAATTTCAACTATTAAATTTATAAAAATATTATTTTATTTTATTTTGATCATATTTCTTTACAAACAATTAATGTAAGAATTTAAATTTTTTTATATTTTTTTTAAATGTTATTATTTTTTTATTTCTTTAAAATTTAAGAAATAAATCTTACTTTTTTTTATTATTATTCTTTTAATTTTATATCATTTTATTTTAAATTCCTCTCACACAATGTGTAAATTAACAAAAATATATTATACTGCCTTAGCTTTTTTGGTTCTGGATGTGTGTTTGTGTAGATTGTGATACACTAACGTGACATAAAAAAATGTAATACCTTCCTTATTTAAATTTAATTTATAAATTTATTTTTTAACAATATTTTTAAAATTTTATATTTATCTCTATTTTACTTCATTCTTATCAACTTTAAATATACAAATTTTGTAACACAATTGGAATCTTTGTTGGCTCTCATTGCCAGCCTATATTCACTATTCCAGTAATCATGGTGGCGACCACAAAGTTTAGGTGACATAATTATTTTTATAAATAAATTTTTATTAAATATTTATTTAAAAATATAAATTAAATTTTATTAAATTTTATAAATTAAATAAATTGTAAAATTTAAATATCAAATAATCTTTTAGCGGTCACATTTCATGGAAGCAACGGCTTTCAACTTCAAGTAATAGAATTGCAACCGTCCCCAGGAGCTACAATTTCTTACACCTTTAGGAACCTCCTTTGCACCTATCACTTCAAATCAATCGCCGCTTATATAATGCCGTGATTGCCGTCATTTTTTTTCTTTTCACTGGCAGTTCTTTCTTTTTTTTTTTTTTAATGTAGATTACGGTATTTTTAATTAAAAATTAAAAATTAATTTTTTAAAAATCTAAATATTATTAAAATAAAATTTATTTTTTTAATAAAATTTTTTATATATATAACTTAAATTAAATTTAAAAAAAAATATTTAAAAATTTTAACTATTTATTAATTATGTCAAATTTTATTATTAAAATTAAAACTAAGACTATGAGACGGAGCCGTCCTTTCTTTAATTTTAAAAAACAAATTGTTTGACATATGAATATATATTAAAAATATTATATATATATATATCTAATTTTATACATTATATATATATTAAAAATAAAAAATAAATAAAATTTATACTTTTAAAATATTCACACAACAAAATTGTGTATCTTAACTGACTGACACAATACATTTGTCATTACACAGCACACTTACTATTTGCTTTAAGTGCCAAAAATAATCAATTTTTAACAAAACAATCATATTAATAAGTATAAGAAAAGTAAAAAAAAAAAAAAATTTCACTCTTTCATTTTATCTGAACATGCCTCCGGTGTATACAAAATACATGTATCTGCATTATTTTCCTTTCTAATATTCCATTTGCCCTGCATAATGGGGCCTTTTTTTTTTCTGTTGCAAGCCAAAAGCTAGTTTGTTGCTTCTTGCTTGCTCGGCATAAGTGAAATTTGATTAAATTCTCCAGTAAACTATAGATATCCTACGGGCGTTATGCACCAGCTTCTACGAGAAATTAATCTCTGGATTTAATTCTTCTATATTTTCATTTATTAATATTTATAAATTATTAATTAATTATTTTATATTTAAATTTAACTTATTTATTTTATTTTTTCATTTACTTTACAACTTTCTAAAAAATATTTTATCTTTTTTTCACATCACACTTTACATTTGGTGATCAATTCCAATCCTCTATAGATAAACTATAGCAAATTAGCAAAGCCCTGAGTGTTAATGCTGATAATTGTTGTGGGTCTTATTTTTTAATGATTAGATATATATCATTTTTATAACAAAAAATTTATATTATTAAATTTTTTAATTTTTATAGATTAAATTATGAAATTTAATATATGTAAAAAGAATTATAAGAATAGACTTTCTTTATAAAGAAATATTCTTGTTATGTTTTGTCTTTTATAATACATATATATATTATATTTAATTATATTTTTATAAAAATAAATAATGTAATTAATATATACTTGGGCGAAAGAAAAATCGTGTAAAAAGAGGTTGTTACAAAGGTGGTGCTGAGCTGCACTCGAGCATGGCTAGCTTTAGTTCATGATGAAGGTGGCCCAACACTTGATGGCGCTTAACAGGAGACAGATCTTTTTGTTTTAAAGGTTGAGGATTATAAATAGGAGAAGGAGATAAATTATAGTACAGTAATGAGATTTATATATTAGATTATAAAAATTATTAAAAGAAAATTTGTTTTTTTTTTAGAAAGAGATCCTAACCCTCCAGATTATAGATTTGTTTTTTTTTATAAGATATAAAAGAAAATTCACTAATAACTTGCTGTGAAATTGTTATAAATATTAAATTTGTTATTAAATTTAATAATTTAAATTTTTAAAATAAATATCTGATAAAATTTAATTTTTAAAAATAACATTGTTATTTTTATAAATAAGATATGAAAGTTTTTATAGTATTGAGATCTATTTTCAAAATTTTTAAACTTAGAAATGCTCATGGTACAAATTTAAGAGACATATGTATAAAAATTATTTTAATAAATAAGAAATTTATTTTTACATAATAAATAATTATTCATTAAATTATTTTAAAAGTTTATTATTCTTTCATTTCAATAAATGCATATTATAAATTTTAATCCTAGAATTAAAATTAGCCATAAGAAATTGAATCCGTAGTGTCACGTGACAGCAGCACTTTGGCAAGAAATTTGATTAGTTAGATTATTATATTATTTGTCTACAATCGGAGCGGATGAAGTTGGATTTCCACCCGCTTCGTCCCCTTGATTTGGGCTTTTTCTAAAACAGCCCAAAGAGCCTTCAAGTTAGGGTTTCTCTGGATTTTACAGTATTTCCTTCAGGATCTGTGTACCAGCCTCCGTCCTTCCAGTGCCTGCGAAATCTAGCCAGAGAACATGGTAAGCCCTCTTCTCTTCGTTTTACATTAGTTTTAGAATTTTCCTTGTCTTTGATTTAGGCTAGTACTGGAAAGAATTGTCGTCTACTTTTTGCTACCGCTACCAGGATGTTATTTGTTTCCAAGAAATTTTCCTTGTTACTATTCACGAGGCATTTTTGGACTCCATGGTTTTACGCGCACGGTTCTGCTTATATCATTATTTTTTTTAACATATTGACAGATTTTATAAGAGTCGTGATTGTTTGAGACTTTTGAGTTACCAACCCAGTTGAAACTTATGGTAGCTGCGTAGAAATCTGGTAGAAGTAGCGGATGATAGAGGAAAATACACATTAATGACTTGATTGCTAATGCTTACTAAGTTTGGTATAGTCTGTGAATTGATGTATTATTCTATATGTAAATTTGTTCAACTGTTATTAAGTCATTTCCTTCCTTTTTTAATTTCTGATAACACCCGGATGTATATTTTGCTTCTTTATGCCCTTTTGTTGGGACTTAAGCTTTCAAGTTGATACCATCTCTTTTTTAATTCAGACTAAGAGAACGAAGAAGGCAGGCATTGTTGGAAAATACGGTAAGTTTTGTCATTATGTTTTATTGAAACCTTATACGTGCCTTGCGTTTTAGATTTTTTGCATGTCGGCTTCTTTTAGTTTGGTCATATTACTACTGCTTTTAATGAGAGCAACCACAGCTGTCTGGCTTCTAACACCCATTTCCTGAGAAAAATAGAAGAAAAAAGCTATCTAGGTTTTCTTTGCATATGTGGGGTTGACTATATAAACATCCTGCAACTTGAAATTTTATAGTATGGGCTTATTGAGTATGGGCTTTTGTTTATCTAAAAATCATTATATTTAATAAAATACTCTAAGGCATAAACAAGTAGTCCTGAACTATGTTGTAAAATACTTTCTTGGAATCATTTTATCTAATAGACAGTATGCATGCAATCCGATAAACTAATTCTAATCTTATTTTCCTATTCTGCAATCTAAAATGCAATATAAGGGCAATGGAAGGCTTTTGGCTGGATTGGGATTTTTGTCTGGATTGGGATTTTTGTCAAAAGTCGTGTGCTTGAACACTGTCAATTCTTTTTTCTTTTTCAGTTTGTTACATGTTAATATAAGAGGACTGTTCTATTTAATGCTAACAGACTTATTCTGGAGTTGCTTATAGCTTACTCTTATTATGGCAGGTACCCGATATGGGGCTAGTCTGCGGAAGCAGATTAAGAAAATGGAAGTTAGTCAACATAGCAAATATTTCTGTGAATTTTGTGGAAAGGTAGATAATACCATATGCTATTAATACTGAATTGACCTTTATTTTATTTAGTTAGTCTGGTTTCACCTAGCTTCACTCTGGGGGTTCTTGATGAACAAGATATCTCTTAAAAGGTTTAAATTTTGATTAAGTTGTTTGTTGCATACAGTATGCTGTGAAGAGGAAAGCTGTAGGAATATGGGGCTGCAAGGATTGTGGTAAAGTGAAAGCAGGCGGTGCCTACACCTTGAAGTAATGCTCTTCTTTTTTCTTCTCCAATGTTTTTTTCCCTATAATCAACGAGCTGACTTTGTTCTTCACTGTCTTGACAGTACTGCTAGCGCTGTTACCGTAAGGAGCACCATTCGGAGGTTGAGGGAACAAACTGAGGGTTGAGCTTTTGATGCATGCGAATTTATGGACATCTAGAAAGAGTTAATTTTTGTTTAGAGGACCGCATTGTTTGAATACAACTTTTCGGCTTAAGTATTTGGGGAGACCATTTGATTTGATTGTTTGGAAGCTTTTCTTTTGTTAATTGTTATAGCACATGTTTTGTTTTAGTTTCCTTTGATTCTTGGTAAGCTGCAGGTGGCGGATCATTGCGTGTCACGCTTCTCAAACCTGAACTTAAGACTGGCAGGTAAGGTTTACCCTTGAAAGCTCACAAATTTCATGCGATATTTCTTGATGGGTATGCTTGCGATCGTGAGTTAATGTTTGGATTTTGCGAAAAGTCGTATTACATTAACCAACAAATTAAAATGTAATCATGTTGCATTAATTGCAACTCATTACTGCAAAAAAGAATAATTTCTCCCATCAAGACATAGGAACTATTGTACGACATAACTATTACAATCGAAAGTGATACAAGCTAACCGCAATTACACGTGTTGTCCCAGCGTTACTGCCTCCATCCGTCGCCATTGTAGTCGTGCTCACGTTGCAAACTATTCCTAAAACGACTATAATATTACTCATCATCATCTGAACACCGGTGCCATTTCTGTAGCACTTTTTGGTTTGTCATCATTTAAGCGTATCGCCCCAGCTAGGCATGTCAAAACGGGCCTGTCCGTCCCGGCCCGCTCTAACCTGCAAAAGCCCGCAATTAGGTGGGGCAGGCCGGCTCGCATAATTGGTAGGTTGGAATTTACCTAACTCAATCCGTCCCGCGGCGGGTTGCGAGTTAGGCGGGTCAGCTAGCCAAAAATTAAAAAAAAAATAAAAAATTTATTAAAAATTCAAATTTATGAATGATAGTAAATGAATAGTTAAATTTAATACATTAATTTTAAAATAATTACAAATGAATATAATTAAATTTACTTTTTAATAATATACCTAAAAGCATAATCTGAATTTAGCTTGTAATGAATTATAAAAACCTTGATTGTACTCATAAAATTGTTAATATACAACATTATTTTTTAGGCAAGACTTCAATAATATTACTAACATACATGCACAATAAAACATGTGCCTACAAAGACATAAAGGTCATATTCTTATATGTGATAAAGTCTAACATTGATGTTGTTCAAAATAAACTACATGCTAATTGAAAATAGAGTTATGCTATTATACATTTATACCATTATTTCTATATATGCAATGCTTGAGTTTTAGACCTTAAATTATTAACATAAAAGCTGAACAACTCAATACAAATATAAAGATAATATTTTCTGCTTCAAAAAATAATATATAAATGTGATATTGATGATAGCTATGTAACAACACAAGTTTTATATTATCATCTAAATGATTCAGAATGAGTTGTTGCATAGTATAATAATTTGTCTTCTCTTTAAATTCATCAATTTTTACTTGCCTTTTAACTCGAAACCTTTTAAAAATTCTTTTGTCTCTACGGTCACCTATAAAATCATACATTATATATAAGATATTCAAAACATAAGAAAATTATATCTAAATTGTATGAGGATCCTGCCTAAATTACATAATCCAAATTGAAACCAAATGACAATCATTTGAATTGCCCTCCTCTTCCAATGCATATCCATTGATCTTGTTGTCATAATAGTATAACTTACAGTAATTTCTTAAAAGTTAAAACTATTTTAAATGATATGTCATTTTAAAAAAAATTAAAATTAAATTAAAATTATGCGGGTTCAAACCCGCGGGTTCAACCCGTCCCAACCCGCATTGGCCCGCGGGTTATGCGGGTGCGGGCTAATTTACCCGCGAATAAATGGGTCACTTATATAGTAACTCAACCCGCCCCTTATACATTGCGGGGCGGGCTAGCCCGGCGGGTCAAGCTCGTTTTGACATCCCTAGCCCCAGCTGCTATCATTAACACCCCATGAAGATCGTTAGTGGCACTAACTTGTCCTTGTGAACAATAACACCCGCTGCCATGGATATTATTATCACCACCAAATTATCACTGGTGTCTCTACCCTCAGCATCATTATATGAATAGACAAATATTGGTATTCAGTGGCACCAATTAACATGGATGTGAATTTCTTCATCAGCTTGTTGAGCTCAAAACCATAACGAACTATCTTACATAATAATCATTACCCTTACATCCATGATGACAATAAAATATGCCGTAAATGATAAGGAACCATAACATTATTATCATAGACTTTGATAGTGGCTGGTTTTGGACATGCAACACAGTGCAAGCCCTCCCTCCTTCCCAAATAGGAAAAACTAGAAGCTAGAGCAGTATCATGGACGCTTAACTTATTGCAGGCAGGTTGCATGAAACCCCTAATCTAAGTGAGGGAAAAAAGGGGCCTGGGATTTTATTTATTATATATTTAGTAGGGGTGGGGGCTTGTAGGATGGCCCAAGATATAGAAATTAGAATATCACAAAATTTATGCAGTTCATATCGTTTACATCCAGAGTATTCATCCATGCGCACCAACAAACACACAAAGATTCACATCCACATTAGGCCAACTCCAAGACGCAGAGAGTTTGGTGACATTCCATAAAATCATTGATAGTATAAATGTTCGGTAACACAGGCTTGACATCACAACGTTGGAATAAATGCACAATTGCATTAAGATCAAATCACCTATTCACAATGCAACATAAATGAAAGTAAAAATGGGAATAAAATAATATAAAAATAGCTGGGGTTCTGTATTTTGAGACAATGATAAACAGCACAACGAAAACAATTGAAAGGAAACAATTTGAAATAAGCCATTAAAAGATCCTTCAGGTACGTAAGCACTTGCTCACTGAAATGAACCTGAAAGCGAAACTAAGCACTTGCATAACATGTCTGCATATTTCTTTACAACACACTCCTAAAACAAATAAAACGGGGATCCATACTGTGCAATGATTTGGAAAGCATATGATCCACAGAATTTTGCAAGGAATACTACAAGACATATTTGAATAAGACATCGGCAGACTCTTTATGAAATCTTGAAATTCCAGCTTCAGGGCTTGTGAACTTTAAAGCCAAAAACTCTCGGAACATAGCTCTGCAATGGCTTCTGTGGCTTCAGCTGTCCATAAGTCATCAGGAAGAGGTGCGGAAATGTAGTTCCAAAATAAGCTCCATCAATGTCTAGATAGACTTAAGGAAACCTGAGTAGAGGATACAGTTTTCCACCACAAATCGAACCCACAAATATAAAAGAAAATCAAATCATAGTGACATGACATCATCTCAAAAAATGAATTGGAAAAGCCAGGAAGAATTGAGAGGTGCAAGATAATAGAAAAATAAGATTCTGAGTGCCATGCCAATAAACTGCTGTTAGAGTGTACATAGTTTTGTACATGTTTTACATATTTATCACATATTGTAATTAGCTTAGGTTAAGCCCATTAGGTTAGGCCCATAATTCATTATTGTACAGCCTATTATAAATAACAGTCAAAGAGAGGGGTCTGGAAGGAAGCCGCTGAATGTTATATCAATGACATTCAGTGTCTATAAACAGTGGTCAATTCTATCTAGCACCTCAAGCAGGAGGATTCTATGGAATCTTATTTGGGACGTGCGCCCTTATGCAAGAGTTTGAAGCTCTTCTTCCCTTTGCTGAGATTAAAGTTGACTATTATTTATAATAGACTATACAATAATAAATTATGGGCTTAACCTAAGCTAATTACAACACGTGATAAATATGTAAAACATATACAGAACTATATACACTCTAACAACTGCATCAGCTATTGCTGAACAAAAGAAATTTCAAGAATATATATAAGGATACTGCCTTGATACTTGGACCGAGGATAGTAAATGTCCTCGCACCTAGGGCAATATATTTTCACAGTACTTGACCTAGGAATGTCTGACTGACCAACTGGAATGCAGGGTTGGCCTGAACAGTAAACTCTGGGACATCTGCCAAAATCATAATTCTTGTACTTGTCCAGCTGCAGAAATTCCATCATCAAACCAGTGCCAATATTGTGGAAAGTAAGGCATAGAGACAGGTGAAAGTTACAGCATATTCTCACCATAGCAGTCATCCCTTTGCTAGTCAATATGTACCGGGCATGAATCAGACCATAAAGCATCTCTGCTGCTGATTCAACTAACTCATTTTGCTCCTCTGTGAACATGTCACCTACAAATACCAACCATACAAAGTAGCAGTTATAAATAGATAACAGTGCCATAGGCATATAAATTTACAACTTAACTACAGTTTTGAAGAAAATAAATTCACAATATAGTAAAAGTACATTGGATTATCATGACAAACAGAAAATTTTCCATCACTTGTATGCTAAACTTGAATTAAAAACTCTAAACAGACAGAAGTTAGCTTACCATGTGAAGATTCAACATCCAAAATTAAATCAAGTGCATAATCATAGTATGGCACTTGACTGCTTAATCCACAAAGGTTAAAGTCATCTTGGATGTAATCATCATCAACCTCGCAAAAGAATTCATTTCCTCTCAGATTGCAGAACCATGAGATCCAAGATGTGTCATCTCCGTCAGAACCACTAACATCTGACTCTTCACTGTCTGTTTCAGATTCCTCTGCAGGTAATGCATAAAAGATTTAAATTAGTATATTAGTGCCAGTCTTGGCACTTACCTTATCAAGAAGTTTTTATATGTATGTTTGAAAGTAATGAGGTTTAACAATATAGATACAACTACATAAAATATTAGATGACCCAAAAAAATGTAAATTAGAGAGGAATGTTTTCCTGGATCATAGATTGTGACAAATGGATAGATATCAAACTTATGTATCTTCCTGTGAAATTTCCAAGTTATACCTTTCATTTTACAGGAATTAAGTTTCAAATAGTCTGTCTTTGCTAATCTGAGAATATGGCAGAGTAATGACCAAAAACTGTTGCCAATGATTTGAATTATACACCTAACTACAGATACTATTCTATGCTATCACATTTTTAGATCCTACAAGAGTTTTCAGAGTGAATCATAAAGTATAATGACCTGGTTCCTCAACCACGCCCATTAAGTTGCTATTAAACATATTGAATCAGCAAGTAGAACTAAGTTATATCACTCAATAATGATCTTATCATTGAAAGTAAGGGCATATATAAATCATTAGATAACCAATATTTATAGTCCTATAAATAAAGTGAAGACAAAAAGACACTTGAGCATTTTAATTGAAAAACAATTGTTAAAGAATTATAGGAACTGAAGACATTCCTAAAGCACTAATTCAATTACAAGTAAGCTAATGACAAAAGCTGAATCAGTCCATAAGGATTGAGAATACTAACATAATTCATACATTCTCATACCATTTTAAGTACGATAGAGTTCAAACCACCCATCTAATATCGTGCATTGGAGGAGTGGGGGAGCTAGACGATTTATTAGGGCATAGTCAACTATATTATTGTTCTAGGGCTGTCAAGGAACTCAAACATAACCTTTAAAATAAAAACTTATCCTTAAAGAGTAAATATTTCCAAACTAGAACTTAAACTACTGCCCTCAATACCATCTCAAATTTACCATAAATTGAATAAGGTAGGTTAAAAGGTAGGTTAAATGAGACACCTCTTATTCAAAATACATAATAAAGTTCAACTCATGTCCAAATTGCTTATCGGTAAAATGTTGGGTTTTCTTTCATATCCTACTCTCGCTCCTACTAATCAGAGTTGTTGGCATTGGAAACGAGATCAGATCCTAACAAAACAAGCACACGAGAAATGAAGGATAATCACACAAAGGATATAATTTTACGGTTTTTTCTAATACACCAGAACAAGACAATAGCTCATCGAGAGAGAGAGAGAGAGAGAGAGAGAGAGAGAGAGAGAGAGAGAGAGAGAGAGAGGTCCTAACCATCTGAGGCGTTGGCATTCTTGGTGATGGGGGCAGAGCGAGAGTCCCGGTGATCAGGGGGTGGTTTGCCCGTCAATACGGATTGCGCCGACCTATCCTTGCCGTTAATAGCCCTAGATGTAGACGGCGACGATCGCTCCAGCTGCTTGTCCAGGACGTCGTTGATTCGCTTCCGATCAACGGAACCCACCTCCGATTTCGACCCAACACCTCCTCGCTCTCTGTACATGCCTCCTTCCACCTCTTCCTCTCCTCGCCCAAACTCGATTGCAACAAAATGTCAGCCAATCATAGCGTGACTAAAAATCACAAAAAAGACCACTGAAGTCTTGCAGCTAGGGTTTTTGATGCACTCGTCAGTTTCAGATTACAGATTCAAAGAGAAGCTAGCCCGTTTCTATCCTGCCTCGTTTCGTTGGGTTTCGGCTTCCCCGGCTCAGAAAAAAATTTAGGGCAAAGTACCTGCCAGGTCAGCCAGATTATTTTAGTATGTTTTAAACTATTCGTTCAAATAATTTCCCCTGTTAAAATCGAATATTGGGCTGTTAAATTTAAAACTCAATTATTATCGGAGGTTTGTTTATTAGACTTTAATAAATGAGTTTTATAACTTTATTTATAAAAATTTACTCTTATTTTTGTTTATAAAATTAAATTTATTTATAATTTAAATTAGTTAAATCTAATGAAAAAACTAAATAATTTCAAATTATTTTTATTTAAAATATTTTTCTTATATCACATATCTATTTTATTTTTATATTTTATAGTTAAATGAGTTATTTATAGATTCTCAGTCAAATATTAAAAATTTTGAATTTAATTTGTTTAATAAATGAGCATATAACAAACTTATTTATTTTGATGATGCAAACAAATTCAAATCATAATATAATTTGTGAATAACTTATTTTATGTACATCATTATTTCTCGCCAAAGTATATTTACTGTTTTTCAAGTATATTATAATAAAACCACAATGAGTAATCATATTATTTTTTAAATGAATATTCATGTTTTTTTAAAAAAATTACTCTACATTTAGTGTAATGATTGTTAAATTAATTGAGTTATATAATTTAATATATTAAATTTAATTAATTTAATAATTTAAAGTATATAAAATAAAAATAAAAATATAAGAATGGACAAACATTTTTTTTAAAATAACATTTGATATCTCATTAAATAATACTCACAAATAATTTATAAAATCAATCGTAAAATATTATATTTGTTATATTTTATAATTTAAATTATAAAATTTAATAAAATTTAATATTTTAAATTTTTTAAATAAAATTTTGTTAGTTGCAATTTATAAAAATAAAATAATTATACTTTGAACTCCAAATAAAAAGCTATGTATTATTTGATTGAATTAGGTGATTTGTCATATCTCAAATCACATTTATGAATTATCGAACTAAAGGATCACTTCATGCAATAATGAACTTGAGATGTTGGCGAGATGAGTTTATGAATCACTCGTCAAATTTGCAATATACATTACTGCAACACTAGCTGTGCAACTTTATAAATGCACCAACATGGTAATACATCCGTTAGTGGAAGGCAAAAATGTATTTGAAACCCTACTAACTTGGGCATCTTTCAGCCATTTTTGCCTTATAAATTGTAACCATATTCTTCTTACCCTTCATATACATATAAAAGCAGCCAGAAAAAGGGAGGAACCTATCTGCTCTGCAATCTGCCATCGTTGTGAAGGACAGAAGGTGGTTTCCAGCAGGCACCTCCCAACTGCATCACAATCCGCCCCTTTTTATTTCTCTGCCACACACTCACTCTGCTTTGTTTGCTTTATCATATGGAAATAACCTTGCGCTTGCAATCTATGGTGGAAGATCACACACATTAAAAGCCCTTTTATCTACTTCGTGGAATTGGTCATTTTCACTTATCATTGTTACTATGATGTAGCCTATTTTGGACAGCCTTCACAGCTGCAACTCTCGCCGCGTTTGCTGCTTTATTAGCTGCAGCTACAACTTTATTTACCCCTGCGTCCAACTTAGCCATAGTGTAAGCTTTCTCAGCAGTGCAACGTGCATTGTGCTCAAGATTGGGTTCGGATTTGGAGGTTTGGAGAGAAGGAAAGTGGTGAAGTTGAACTGGATTCAGAAGAGATGCCTGAGCTTTCTTTTCCGGTCTGACGTTCATATGTCCGAAAATGGTGCTATTATAGCCCTCCCTTTCTCTCTCTGACAATCTATGTGGTGGGTGAGAGTATGTAAAGTTGCTGCTGATTCTGGTTTTCTGTTTCGAAACAGAATGCAGATAGAACCAGAGTTGGAAGCGTAGTCTTTGTGATGACAGTTCAATGGGATGGATGAATGGATAACGATAAAAGGAGGAGTGGAAGGCGGGTGCATGCAAACAGAAAGACCATGCTTGATTTACTGAAATACTAAATTTTCTACAGAGTCAAATATGAGCTTCTTTTTATTTTTTTTTAGGTTACATGGAAGAGAATCGAACCGGGGATCGCAAAAAGGTCGGGGGTGGTTCCACCCCTTGTGCCAACATAAGTCGGCAAAGGTTAGCTTCTTTAATATCTGTTAATATTGAATAGCTCAACTTTTACTTTTAACAAAACTTGTTGACTATCTCCTAAATTGGGTTTGTGTTAGCATTGAACTATAGATTATTTCCTAAATAGAAACTAGGAATATGGGTCTTTGATAAGAGCACAAGCCAAACACGGTATAATCGCTGTACAATTAGATACAGAGATTGAGTGAAACAGTATTATTTCAGTCAGTTCCTGTTTCTAATTGTGGAGAGATTATACCAAGTTGCATTGTACCAATATACTTTCCCATGTTTACTGAATTTTCGGGAAAGCCACTCTATCTCCATTTCTATATGATGGTGCACTTGGGTGGCCTGACTTTGTTCTTATCCATCATTGCCTCCCCTTTTTATGGCGTCAGATAACGCACCCCATTGTCCTTATCGGTTTCATCTATCTTCTATGTCTCCTCATCCCTTCAGAGAATGCCCTCTCCATATTTCAATATCTCAATGCCCAACAAAGCATGTCCTGCCCTCGAGAAGGAAAACCCAATTTAAACAGTACTTAAAGTGGCAGAGTCCTTTCTTCATATATTTTATGGTGTGATAAGGTAGAAGAGCGCAATACGTCTTCAAGATAGCGATCCTAAACGAATCTTGCAATATGATGCTTTAGCCTGAAGAATAATTCGCATTCCGTTTGTTTCCTTTTCAGTATACACGAGGAAACCCACCCAAAACTAGGCGACAATGAATTATAATAGATGGTATGCTATCCCAACCTCCTAGAAGTGCACATGATTTTATCACCAGGAGAAAAAAAAAACCCAATGATTATAATCTCAATCCTATGAAGATTTAAGGAATTTACGATATGTTAGATATTGCTTCAGATACATTGGGGGCGATATTTGGGATTCTCCCAGGTAATTAGAATCAACGATACTTGAGGTCATGTCAACCTATACAAATTCTAGATAACATAAAGACCAAAAAGATGCTCAATACAAATGGAAAAGAAAATTAAAACAATAAATAAATCAGCTGAGATTTAGTTCTGTTGAGACAAATCAAAACAACTAATTTTATTCACAAAAAGCCCATGCCACTAAATTCATATTATTTTAGTCACAAAAAACCCGCCCTTATATGAGCTGTTAAATCTATATCATATTATAAGTGGTAAATATTAAATAAAAATAAAGTTACAAAAATAATAAAACTTTTAACAATATACCATTTAGAAGAACATTCAAGTACCTAACCTAGTATGTGTCTACAGAAAAGTTTCACAAAAGCTCACTGAATTTGAAGCTGATATCAAAATTAAGCACTTGCTGGATACGCCTGCATATATCTTTACAACATGTTACTAAATAAGACAGGAGGATCTAGATTGAACTAATTTGGAAAAGGCTTGTGATCTGCTGAACAATTCATGCAAGACAACAAAGACACAGCTAAACAAGACGTCTGCAGACTCTTTACTTCAGCGAAAACCTGACATCCAGCTTCAAGGCTTGTGAATTTTGAAACCAAAAACTCTCGGCACATAGCTCTGCGATGGCTTTTGAGGCTTTAGATGCCCATAAGTCATGAGGAAAAGGTGAGGAAATGTAGTTCCAAAATAAGCTCCATCGATGTCTATGTAAAGTTGAGGAAATTTAGATGGTGCACAAAATACGGTGTTCTCCCATTTGCACCCACAAACATATATGCCAACATCGAGTAACATGCAGTCATTCTAAAAGTTCAAATGCATCTCACGATTTAACTACAATAAGAAAAGCTCAACAGAGTCAGAAAGAAACCAAACAATAAGCAAAAAAGTTTGTTGGCTGAGTTATAGAAAAATATGAAACGTAAGAAACAAGCGAAACTTCTTATCCTCAAGAGAGAGGTTTAGATCAGTTTATTTCTCTTTCTACATGTTCACAGAGTAATTAGTCTATTAATCATTTGATCAAAATAAGATATAAAACTCTCTGCTGGCATGTTCCAATTTTTTCTTCTCTTTTTATGATTTAATGACAAATTATGTTTGAAAGCAAAGCAAACAGGCCACAAATTTCTACAACTGTCCTTGGGATTGTCTTGCCACCGTAAGTGCAATTGAAGAACATGCTTTGACTTCATATTCACAAAACACTTTTCAGATATTAGAAAGATAATATTACTTTCTAATGAGTATGTAATTTGGACACAGCCTATTGGTATGTGGTAACCACATACATGCACTAAAGATCTCAATTTTAAACCACTCTGTAGTGTGTAATAAGTATTACTTTAAGAAAAGAAGTCTCAAACTGCAATTTCATAGGTGGACATCACAAGATGTTTAGAATTCCAAATCATTATGATCCATTATATGATGCTTAGTCATATGTATACTACCAGTGCGTTCAAGCAAATAAAATTTCTATAGAATTAGTGACCAGAGTTCCCAATGTCATTCCTGATGAATGTAAAACGTGGGTAGTCAAGATCTTCACACCTGGTGCAAGAGAAAGAGAAATTTATATGTATATAAGGATACTGCCTTGATACTTGGACCGCGGGTAGTATACGTCTTCACACCTGGGGCAATATATTTTTACGGTACTTGACCGTGGAATGTCTGACTGACCAACTGGAAGGCAGGATTGCCCAGAGCAGTAAACTCTTGGACATCTCCCAAAGTCATAGTTCTTGTACTTGTCCAGCTGCAAACAATCCAATGTCAATAAAATGCTAATTTTATATATAGCAAAGTATGAAAACATGGATTACTGACAGCCAAATGTTACCATAGCAGCCAATCCTTTACTTGTCAAGATGTAGCGTGCATGAATCAGACCGTAAAGCATCTCTGCTGCTGATTCAATTAATTCATTTTGTTCCTCTGTGAACATGTCACCTATACATTCCAAACAACCCAAATAGCAGTCAAACAAACAAATTACAGAATTACAAGCTAACTAAAGCTACAGTAATGTCAGCGTACAATTTGAATTTGGCTCAGAGTGGGAAAACTATTGTTAAATAAAGCTATAGTAATAAGTAATCCCCTTGAATATCATCGCCAGTATTCCAGACTTGTGTAACGAAATCTACAAAGAAAATAAGCTTACCATGGGAGGATTCAACGTCCAAAATTAAATCAAGCGCATAATCATAGTATGGCACTTGGCTGCTTAATCCACAGAGGTTAAAATCATCTTGTATGTAATCATCATCAACCTCGCAAAAGAATTCATTTCCTCTCAGATTACAAAACCAGGAGATCCAAGATGTGTCATCCCCATCAGAACCACTAACATCTGATTCTTCACTGTCTGTTTCAGATTCCTCTGCAGCCAATGCATTTAAGATTTTGTTAACTGATTTAGGTCAATCTCTTCAGTTTTATATCAAGCTCGCTCTCTCTCTCTTATCCGCAGTTCTCACCTTCATCTTTTTGCCAACAATTGCTATTATGCAATAAGTGTTGAACATTAAGGATTAAATTTAATCTTATACAGAACATTTTGGATTAAACTTTATGATATTGTGTTCTAGGATATATCTTTCAATTACAGGAGTTAAGTTTTGAATGGTCATGCTTTGCTACAATTAGAATATGCTTTGGCAATGGCATCAGCAACAGTAAGTAACATGAATAAGTCACCCCACTCCGCCTATGTTATACATAGCCGGTCTCAAGCCCGGATATAAAAATAAGGTCATGTTAGGTAGTCGATAATCAATGTGAAACTTTGTTGAATCTTTTATAACATGGATGATCATTTGTGATTATTAAATATGTAGTAAGTTTAAAAGAAAATTTTACAGAACTGTTATAAAACTAATTATGCTCTATGGTAATGAGTGTTGGGTTTTGAAAGGTCAATAAGAGCAAATAATGGGGGTAGCAAAGGTAAGAATGTTGAAATGGATGAATAAACATACAAGAAAAGACAAAATTCAAAATGATTATATTCGGGACAAAGTTGATATTGCACATATTGAGAAAAAAATAACAGAAACTCGATTACGGTGATTTAGACATGTGTAAAGAAAACCATTAAAAGCTCTAGTGAGAAAAATTAATAAAATAGTTTTTAGTCCAATGAAGAAGTAAAGGAAAACCAAAATGGATGCTAAGAGAGTTTATTAAAAGGAATATTTGGCTAAGTTGTATTTTCAAAAACTTGGTTTCAAATAAAACTCAACAACACCATTTAATTCATATAGCTGACTTCACCTAATAGGATAAAGCTTTATATGCTGTTGGTTTTGCTTCTCTAGCGTGCCAAGTGAATTGCTTAACAACATTTCTCTTTGGAATTCAGTCGAGCAAGACCAACTAATATAAACCTTTCAAAGTTAAAGACATATAAGAACAACATTTCAGAACTAATATCCATGCTCATCCATTATAAACAGAAGACATCTTGAATTCCTCATTCTAGTAAATGTAGATTAATAAAAAAAAATCCCATCCTACTGTGAACCATAAAAAATTGATTCACTCATTCTCATTATATTCTGGTGAATAATAAAGTTGCTTCAAACCATGTAATAAATATCTAATATTGAGCATTGAAGCGGGGAATTGATTATAAATAAAGCATAAAGCATATTCAAAGCTCAAACTATTCAGAGCCCTAGCATTGTTCAAGGAACTCAGCAAAAGTTGATCTTCAAAAGTAAACATCTCTAAAGCAGAACTTTTCAAATGATGAAAAGCAAAAATAGCCCTTGCCAACTTTAATACCAAAAACGCAGGGGCGGGGCGTTGTTTGGCTGGGTAAAATCAACCGAGAAAAAAGAAAAAAGAAAAAATATCCACAGTGAAATTTAAGATTTTTCATCATCTTCCACCAACTCCCTCATTAGCTATTAGCATTGGCAAACAAATCAGATCCTAAATTAGATCAAGAACCATATAAGGGCAAAACCATTGAACGCACCGTTTCTCTCAATATCCAAAAACAAAACCAGACAGAGAGAAAGAGAGAGGTCCCAACCCTCGGAAGCGTTGGAATTCTTAGAGATGGATGCAGAGCGAGAGTCCCTGTGATCAGGCCGTGGCTTAGCTGCCAATACGGATTGCGCGGACCTATCCTTGCCCTTGATTGCCCTAGAAGTGGAGGGCGAGGATCGCTCCAGCTGCTTGTCGAGGACGTCGTTGATTCGCTTCCGATCAACGGAAACCACCTCCGACTTCGACCCAACACCGCCTCTGTCTCTGTACATACCTCCTTTCCACCTTGTTCCTCCTTCCTCGCCCTAACTCAAAATTCAACAGAATGCTAGCCAATCATAGCGTAACCCTAAGTCACGAAAAAAAGCGCGCGGAGTCGAAAGCTAGGTTTTTGACGCACTTGGTTGTCAAATAGAGGAAGGAAGAAGGTAGAGCCCAAATCTATGGTGTCTCATTGGGTTGTTGTTGCTAGCTGTGAAAACAGGACAGTGTGCCAGAAAGGAAGAGCTGGATTTGGCGTTAACAAATATGCGAGTGCGAACAACAACTAGCTTAAAAAAGTTTCGAATTTCGGGATATTGTTGCCGATAAATCGGCGGCACAACCCCGCTTGATTTCCATGGAGGAGAGTCTCTCGAGTCTCAAGTACACCAACTCGGCATCGCACGTGACTGCCATATTTGGTGGGACCATTTTGCGTTTGTGGACGTGGCAGTACTTTGTCTGAATCACGATGTTTTGACGTTTCTGTCACTGCAAGATATTTTTTTGGTTTCTTTTCTTCCCATCTGTCTACAGCACCTACAAAGGCAAAACTAATATTTTTCTACTGATTTCCGTATGTTCTAATTTGTTTGACCATGGACTATATCGAGTCCTCCACGACTTTAGTTTTAAAAGATCAGAGTGCAACAAGGCTTTAAATTCAAAGAAATCAAAAATACGATAATTTAATGTTAAATAAAAAATATTGAACTTCCTTTAAAAGCCATTGAAAAATTGTCCAGTCCAATCCCTGCTTCCTTCCTCTACATATAATGAAAATGTGTTTCGGCAGATGTTACAGACACATTACAATAGTTGAGCTTTCATTAAGATTAAACCGGAAATACATTGAGTTACATATGGTACAAAAACCATAATTTTAATGGAAAATTAATATTTGCTCCTAGAAAATTGCCAGTATAATTAAAGTCTCAACTCCAAGATAAAAGGTCCCTTAATATTTTCAAGACTTGAAATAGGCACCTGGAACTCAGGAACTGGGAATCAAGCAATAGAATGGAGTGGAAAAAATTTAGTACACTCCCCTAGTACGAGAAAAGAGATACTTAATTCTGACTCCAGGAAGAGCACATTAAAATTTCTGGAATGGAGCTCGTAGACTTGTTTAGCTGGAAGTACAAAATCTAGATTTCAAGGTGGACAAAGAAACCTATAATAAATTACAACGTCTGCACACCTAACTCCCCATGCGCACCCAATCCTGCTCAGTAAGATTGTGCTTTAATCATCCGCAAAATATTTCTCCTCTGCATCAACATTGGCCTCCCTCTGCCAATGATCATCAAGGGTCTCATCATTATCTATCTTAGAGTAATCTAAATGTTCGCGGTCTTCCCCCAATAAAAACTTCTGCTGCATGATGTACGTGAACTGGTTCAACCGGTCCAGCAGCTCTTCTGCAGATAAAACTGATTCCTCACTCTGTCTTGCTTGGTCAGACGGGGAATCATCATTCGCATCATGGTGATCTGAATGCATCTGCAAGAAACAATTGAGAAAAGAAGCATTGAAATCAATCAACACTTGGTAAACGTCACAGCACTAAAAATTCCCATAAGACATTGATTCAATACAATGAGATATTTCGAATCAATGTTCTCCCATATCATAAAACTCTGCGTGTACTATGTAAACAGAATTGAAATTTAACCAAGAAAGTAGCATTAATGAAGAAAAGCATTACGTCTCTGCCTAGAAGACAAAATAACTTCTCAACACTAGATCATCACTACTTCGGAATCATAACTCAAAAGCCAATCATGCATCATGATATCAAGTACAGATAAAAACAAATTTATACGTCTTAACATGCTAGCTTATATCGTGATCCGATTATATGATATCTGCTGCAAACGTTTAATGATCCACTAAGGGGGTCCTATGTAGAAGAAAATTCATATAGAATTCCAAATGGTATCATATAAAGAACCATATAACAGATAAAAGCAGTCAGGATTGCGGTGGTGCTAGTCGAGTTGTATTATCTCCTAACATATGCGTCCAAATTCATGAAACAAGTCCCCCTCCCCAACGAAACAAAAAAACTAAAAAAAGAAAAAGGCAAGAGGGTAACCTTCACTTCTTCAATAATCATGCGTTAATTCTAATATATTTAAATGCTGTGGTCAATATTAGAATCAGATAACATCATATAAAATATAATTATCAACTGCTAGCTCCGCTGTACACAAATGCAGATTGCATGATGCATAAACGGTTGCCCTTTCACACAAAGATAAAGATGAATTGAGATCCATGTAAGGGGACCACTAGTCCAGCAAAACTCATATGGATGATTTAGCTTCTTTTTCCCCTCTTGATGACAGATGATGTAAGATTTTAGCTACAAATTAGAACATGCAGAATAGTTAATCTAATTCTAGTGAAAACAAATTTGGCAAATATTAACAAGCATCATCATTAGAAGATCGTGAAAGAACATAAAGAACATCCAGACAGATAACAATCTCGCTAGTTGACACTTTCCACATTCTACATCAAAGACAACAAATTGATCTAAGATATATATCGTCAATTTCTCATACAGGTGTAGAGCCACCGAAGACGCCAATTTATTTAGCACTCTCAAACTTAATTTAATGATATCAAGAGTTAGGCAATGATCACAAAAGCAAATCCGACTTCAAAAGTATCAAAAATAAATAAATAAATAAAAATCAGCGTGATATCAAAAGAGGAGATCTAAGCAGACGTCCCATATAGATCAAAACGTAAACTTGCTTTTAATGCCAAAGCTAACATCTTAAAATCTGAGAAAGAAGCATGGAAAAGGTCAAAAAAAGCTTCTTCATCTCTCAAAGTGAAACTCTTGATAGTAGTAGACACTTATAGTTTATAATCTCTTACCTCTGTGGCACGTACATTGCTACCAGCCTTTCTGCTTTCTTCACCTTCCTCGTTATTGTCCTCCTCTTCCCCTTCCTCCTCCTCCTCCTCCTCCTCCTCCTCCTCTTCTTGAATTCTCTCATTACCAATCCAATCCCTTTCAGCTACACCTAATCTCTGCTGCTCCCCTCTAATTTTTGCAACCAACATGGCTTCCTCTGATCTCCTCATCAATGTCTCGGACCACCGCTCTCCCGGCCTTGCCATGCCTCTGCCGCTATGGTCCTGGAACTTTCCCACATACTCGTGATGTAGAAAAGGCTCCCTTTCCCTCATTGCATCTTCTGAGAAGTAGTGCCCATCGCATACCAATTTGTCCAAGTAAGCCCGCCTTCGGTTCTTAACTGTCACTGCCCTCGTTTTCAACTCCTCCGAAGTTGGGCTCATTATGCTCCGAAGATGCTTTAAATGCCAGTTGATCTCGTAGTCTTCTTTCAGCACGTCAAATTCTCGCAGCTCATCTGATGTTAGTTGGGACCCATACCGTTCTGCAAAAATCCAGCCCAATTTGTTTGAAAAAAAAAAAGTAGTAAATTCCATGTTTTTTTAACTTATAATCCTCGGTTCCAGAAATTAACTAATTGCTCCATCAGAGGCCAGCACAAGTTTTCAGGAACTTGAATTTTGGGTATTAGGCGACTGAAATTATAAGCTTTAGGTAAAAAATTTACAACTAGGAGGGAAAAGAGAGAAGCTTGAGTGATGAGAGAGAGAGAGAGAGCGAGAAAATACCTAAGAAAAGGGCAACGTCACGAGAGAGAAGGTCGAGGAAGATGGCCTTGCGTTGAGAAGGGTCAGCGGCAGCGGATTGAAGAGCACGAGGGAAGTAGAGGTTGTCCAAAGAAGACAATCTCTCTGATACTCTCTCCTTTGCTTCGCCGCTCATTGCCTCGCCAGGCTTCTTCTCTTCCATCTCGCGCTTTCTCCGTTTCTCACTCCGCCTTCATTGCCTTTCCTTCCTACTACTAATACCTTTTCCAGGTCGGTGAACTTGTTTCGGAACCGCCACATCAGTAATTCATGAACAATTTAATTAAAAAAAAAGACCTAAATCTCGTGTAGCATTAGAATTTACACATATAAAAACAGCCTATTTTTCTAGGCTTCTTTCTTTTGAAAGATATATAAATTTGTTTTTAGATTTTAAAATGTACAATTTTTTTAAAGATTTCCTGTAACACCTACCTTGAATCTAGATGGAAGTTTGAAAACATAAAAATTGTCACATGAATACCCCACAGAAAAAATTGTTATTCATCGGTTTCTTATTATTTATCATTTAAAAGAAGATGTATATTAATTAACATTTTATTAAATAGTATTGAATTAAAAAATAAAAGAATCTTTTTTCAATTAAGCATTTAATACAGTTAACAAGATAAATATAATAATTAAAAAAGAAAATTATGAAAATAATTTTTAATTAAAAATTTAACAAAATTTTAATTTTAATTTATGAAAATCATAGAATACTAGTTAAATGACATTAAAAAGGATTAAAAAATTGTAAGATAACAATTAATAAGAATCGAAAGAGTAAGAATCAACTTTATTTTTTGTACATTTAAATCCGCCGTACATAAAATTAGCGGTCAATTAACAATCATGGGGCGATCATAGGAACACTACATCGTAGTACAAAAACTTTGGACGAAAAATCGAGTACAAAACATACCTTCGATGCTATTTCGAGAGGGTTGCCCAACCTAATGTCTATTTTGAGATCAAAATGGCACTAATTCACTAACATTTCTCACCACAAAATTTAACCCAAAAAGGTACTAATCTTGTAGTCCAATGACTAATTTCCTCTTCATTGATAGATTCAATCAACTCCTCGATGTTCAAAGATTCCCATCAAGATGAGCATCCAATTATCAGCACTCTTATTGAGTACCCCAACCCAAACCCAAAAGTTGTTGAACAGGTTCAAGCCACGGGAAAAATCTAGACCTGACCTCTCCTCCTTCTTATATTGAATTGTATAAATAGCTGTAAGGTCTCTGATTGTTCACAACAGCTCAAGATGGCTAGTAATTACATCTGGGCTTGTAGAAGCTCCAAACGAGTGTAAGGCGGAGCAAACTGTAATATGTAATCTTCATCTGAAAGCATGAAATAAATACAGTACAACAGAAAATGAATGCTTTTAAGGCTAAAAAAACGGAAGATGATGACCTGTTTTTGTTAACTAAAACATAAAAGGGAAGTATTTGGCTTGGAAAAAGAAATTTTGCAAAACTTCGTCATTTTTCTTACAATAATACTCACTTTCTTTTACAGTTCCATAAAGCCAGCATAATACTTCACCAGCAAATGCCAAACAGACTCCTCCCTGCCAACAAATTTGGTCAATAATAGAAGGAAAACGTCATGCCAGAATTAATGCAGACAAATTCAAAATAGGCTTCCATTTTTTTCGCCCTCTTGAACTGAGGTAATACTAATTGATCCAGTGATCCTAAAAGGAAAACAACAACTGATACATTTTCCAATTGAGACTCCAAAGGGAAAACCAAAGAATATTACCCACCAAAACAATTAGCAACCATACAACTTGCAGCAGTTAAAATTTACCTGCCAGTAGTTCTTCTTTTTTACTATCTGTGTTATATCTTTGGTTCTTAGTCTTTCTGTCCGAACAAGACAGCCTGCATCATCCCTGGATCACAGCCAAGACATTATAAATAAAACACTGAGCACAAACTACCAGGATGATGGATTTGCATTTCCTAGGTGGAATAAGATGGTTATTTTGCACAATTTGCCATGTATGTCAAGCAAATAAGCTCGCAATGTGCATATTACTTTCCATCATAAAGTTAAGATGGAACATATATGGTCTATTGATATCAAAAGATAATCACAATTACCTAAATCCAATGACGATATATGGAACACCAGCCAGGTATGATTGAATTTGCTAGCAAGAATAGAGGCCTGGTCAAAAAATTCCAATGAACCCATTCCCATAGTGAACAGATTAGAGGAAGAGAAGAAAAATACGGGGCTGCTGGCTGCGGGTGAATCTTAGATAGTAATTGTAGACTATAGAAACAGATTTCCAATATACAACTGATGTCCATTCCCAGAACCATAAACTCATCAAGTACAAAAAGTGAAACAGGCCCACAAAAAATACTCTAAATGGAAAGCATACAAAAAGAGGTGAATAAGATGGGAGATGTTACCCAAAACTTGAGCAGTTTCTCTCTCTCATATTTTTCTTCAGTATGATAATCCAACTGCATCATTGGAAATGACAAAATCTTATAGTTAAACCCAACATAAAGGCTGAAAAAAGAAAGAAACAAAAAAGATACAACTAAAGGAAGTAAGATGAAAATTAGATAAAACTTTGTCAACCTCTCGGCTTGTCTTCAGCTCCACATAAAATCTCTTTCCATCATCAGTCGAATCACAGCAATCCATCTCAGCACCCATTAAATACGGTGAGCACCTAATTTTGTTTTAATCACAGAACAGTATTCAACATCGGCATCAACATGATCAATCCTGTCTCCATCAGCTCTTCTAGGATCTTCTGTGGCAAGGCTCTTGAAACAGTATCCCCAATAACATCTAATTTCCATATAGATTTTTTAATTTAAAGCTTATCCAGCAAAAATATAAAAAGAGAAACAGAATAGGATACAAAAGTCCAGTACCTCTGACGATCCAAGTCACTCCGTGGTCTTTCTGGTAGTTAATGCGCATCAAGATAGATGACCCCAAGCCTTTTATGCACCCCCATTTCCCAAGGCTCGTGTTTGACATAAGCAGTAGCTAATATCTGCAAAGGCAGGATTAATTAAAATTGCTTGTAGTATAATATTCATACAGCCAAAAATGCCCATCAGCTACTCCCAGATAAGCTTAACAACCCAAAGTCAATAACTACTTAGTTGATAAATTTCTAAAGCGTACTATCACAATAACTCTGACCTGGACCAAACTGAAATTCAAGACGAATAATCCATTACCTTGTTGAGATTGTTACAGAATGTCTGTAAAGGATCAAAAATAAACTAACGGTAAGAACCTTAAAAAATTACCTTGGTAAAAACATTAAAGGCTTAAAACAAAAAACAAAAATGATATTTTTCCTACCACAAAGTGAATATTTTGACGTGCGATATTTTTGGCTCTAACACAAGCAAGAAGATCACCAAAGCCTTCTAAGCCTGAGTCTGCTTCAGGGATTAACAAGAGAAGAAAAGTTTATTCTAACATGAAAACATTGCATACATGAGTTCTCACATACATAAGCCCCAATTAGAACATGGAACTTCAAACTTCTGAAATCATAAAGCAGCAATTCAAAGTTAGACAAAATGCATACCCTTTTTTGCAATGAATGTATCATACCCTTCATTCAGATTAGCTCCAGCATCTTCAGTAATAAGGTGCTTGAAAGGCCGCTAAATGAACTGAGAAAAAAAAAAAACATATTTCAACACATCTTATCAGATACATGGACACCATATTAAAAGAAAAGAAAATAAGATAAGCTCCAAATAGCTTAACAAGCTACGATCATCAAAGCAAACATCTCCACCTTCTACACAACTGTAGTGGGCAATTTCACAAGGCTATCAGATAGACCAAGAAAACATGTCATTAGAACAATTAATATGACAACTCATGTAGCACGTGTCCAGAAATCAAATTGTCACTTCAAATTTTACATCAATAATTAAATCAAACATAATGAAAGCCTAATGCTAAATTATGGTCATTCCTCTCACCAGACAAATATAGTAATATCCATTCCCTTTCCTCCCCCGTTTTAAGATGTGGAGCAAAGCTAAAAAGTGAGGCCTACATATACAAATCAGATTAGATTTGGACTGACATGGTCCAAAGCATCCAGAGGTAAGATATAGAAATTTGGCTTTACATCAAGTTTTTTAGCTCTCTTAGCAAACTGACACCTAATATGATTGATACAGCACCAGTATATAAATGAGAGAGAATGGAGATTCCCTACCTCTTGAAAAGCAATACAGTTTCTTGCCAAAGTTTCTTCACTTTTTGAAAGTTTCAACTCAGAGACAAATCATTCATCGTGGCGGCTGTTTGAAAACCTATTTCCATAACCATAATTTTGCCTCTGAGGATAAGGTCCTGGGCGTGGAAGAAGGCCTGCTCCCCCTCTATCATTTTGATATCCAGACTGCCAACGACCACGGCCAAAACTCCCTCTACCCTGATTATTTGCATTGCGGCTGGCAGGCAATTCTGCCAGAGAAAACCACTCTTGACATAATGCCAACTGAGAAAAAAGAATCAACAAAATAATGCTTTTTAATTCCTTAATATTTCAACATTTACTTTTAAGTTCCTTAACATTTTCAAGGGTTCAGACACATCAAGGTGATCGTTGGCTGTCTAGACAAGTAGGTGCAGCACAGAATTTTGCCACAAGAAAGGTGAGACAATATTTTTGTCCCCGAAAATACATAAATTGTTTTGTATCAAGCTTGGTAGTTCACCTTCCTAAATGTTCATTAAGGAACAGGTATGTGTTCATATGTTAGTAATACAAACAAATTTGAGTAATATTATATTTCACTTGAATTTAATACTTCATTTCCGGCAAGAGAGCTGACGTAGTACATAAGAGTTGAGAGCATTGATCATGAGCATTTGGCCAACATATGCTCCATAGCTAATAAGTTTGAAGCCCAATACCCCAGCCTCATTCGCGGGGTTAATATGTGCAAAATGTTCATCAAGGAAGAAAAGGAGGAAATTTTACCAGGAATCGAGAAAGGACTTTTAGTAGGGGTTTTAGAGTAATCCTCATTATCAGACCCATATAGATCCTTTTCTTCAAAGTCATAATAAGCCTTGCTGCTATGCGCTTCCTCGTCGCCATTCTCTTTGTCCTCTCCGCCAGCACTTCCCGCACTTCCGCTGCCACCGCTGGAGTCATTCCCATCACTGGCGTTGGAAGAAGGGGCAGATGAGGAAGACGAAGAAGAAGAAGCCGAGGACGATGACGATGGCGATAAGGAATGGTTCCTATCACGGTCTTCTTTGTCTTGGTCCAGTTCGTCATCTTCGCCGAATACGTATAGGTCCTGCTCTGAGAAATCCATCCCGATGGTTTTCACAGTGGCTTCTCTTCCACTTTAGCGTGCGCCTCGAGCTTTCAATGTTTTTATACGTCGGTCAGAGGCGCTTCAATGGCTGATAACAACCGAGTCAGAGCAAGTTCGATTCCTCTCCGTCTCTCTAGCTCTTTTTTTTTTTTAATTTTTGTTTTTTTTATGTACCGGACAGTGTACTTACTAATCAATGGATTATAAATGAGGAGTCAGGTCGAATACCCTTTTACATTAGAGTAAATTATATTAATTTTTTTTAAGATATTTAATTATAATATTTTATTTTATTTTTATTTAAATATAATATTTTATTTAATTATTTAAATATTAATTAAAAAATATATTTAATATTAATAAAATATTCATAAAAAATATTAAATTAATATTTTAATATAATTTTACTTAAAAATTATATTTTAACTTAGTAAATCATTTTAAATAATTAATATTTTTATAAATTATATTTTTTAATCAAATAATTATATGTATTACAAAATATAAATTTAACAATGTGTATGATTATAAAAAAAAATTAATATAAATATAGAGATATCTTGAGATGAGTTTAGTTAATAAAAAATAAAATCAATTATACTTTATATTTTTTTTAACTAAACTTACTTCCAAGATGTCTTTATATTTGTATTAAATTTTTTTTTCATAATCACACACATTGTTAAATTTATACCTTACAATAAATGTAATTATTTGATTAAAAAAATATAGTTTGTGAAGATATTAGTTATTTAAAATAATTAACTAAGTTGAAATATAATTTTAAATAAAATTAGAGTAAAATTTAATTTAATATTCTTTTTTATAAATATTTTATTAATATTTAGACATATTCTTTTAATTAATATTTAAATAAATTAGATAAAATATCATATTTAGATAAAAATAAGATAAAATATTATAATTAAATATTTTAAAAGAGGTTAATATAATTTATTTAGGTTCATCTAATGCACTGTGGATTAGAATTGTCCAGCCCACTTAGATAAACTGTTATTGCTTTTAAATTCTGAATAATGATATTTTTTACATTAGTATATTATTCTCATATAATTATATAAATATTTTTTAATTATATAAAATTTATATTATTTAAAAATTCACATATAATTATATTAGAATGATGCATTTAAAATTATGTAAAAATAATATCCTTCTTAAATTTTTTTGTTTTTGAGTTATATAGCTATTTATATTTATACTCAAAAATAAGAAAAAACAAGTAAAAATTTGTGCACAAAAATTACATGTGAAGTATAAATTTTATAAAACTAATGAATAAATTTATATATTTTTTAGTTTTACACCTTACATATCAACACTAATTATTTATAAATTTTATGAAAGTTACTTAGTTCAATAAAAGTATAAATCTCTTGTAATTTTGTGTAAATAGTATTACTAAAGAAAATATCCATGGCATACTCATTAAAAATTACATTGTTCTAGGATAACATCGTTTTTTTTTTTTTGTATATTATAAAAATATTCATAAATTATAAAAAGAATCATATAAGACCATTTCAGAGATAAAATATAAATTTTTAAAAGAAAAATTTTATTTTTATCTTAATAAGAATGTTTTATCAAGTTATAATAAAATTACTATTTAACTAAAAGTATTTTTAAGAATTCAAAAAAAATTAAATTTATGTGAGCACAATTATAAAATATAAAGGAAATTATTGTAGAGTTTGAAAATAAAGAAAAGTTTGTGTAAGATAGACAAAATAGAGAAAAACTTAGAATAATCTACTCTACTAAATATGATGAAAAAATAAATTCATAAATTAGTTCTTAAAAGAGACTTTTCAATTTAATTTAGTCTATCAAAGATTAATTTGCTTAATTTAATTTTAATATAAAAATCGTTATTTTATTTATTCCTCAACAAATTTTTTAAAGTTATATAAAAATTATAATGTTAATACGTGAAACTATATAGAATACTTGTCTTTTTGATACTTTATTTTCACATTTTCAAACCTTAACACTAAAACTAATAATGTTAACCAGCAAATTTCCTATCATTTTTAGTGTTAATAAAAGTTTATCAGGCAAAAATAAACATAACCAAAGTGCATATATTCTATATAATTATGCATGTTAATATTATAATCGTTATATAACCTTGACGGAGTTATTAGGCGAAGTTAATTTATGGTATGACTAAATTAAACCAACATTTTGAATATTAAGATTAAATTAAATTAGACTTCTAAAAACTATAGTTTTTTCTTAACCCGTTGCTTTTAACATGCCTCCCTCCTATTGCTTCTTTGCGAGAGCGTGCAATTTCATAGAAAACGTAGCTTATATTCCCAAGAGTAGACTTCTAAGGGGAAACATTTCACCTGTTTTAAGGGAAAAGAAAAAAACTCGCAATTCAGTTTTTTTTTCTTTCCGTTATGTATTCGAGGTCAATGAAAATTGGAGACGAGATGGTGGAGGTTGTAATATGATATAATAATAATAATGATGATGATGGTGGTGGTCGTATTACAAGTTGTAAGTCTTATGTTTACTTATGAGGCATCTCGTGTTATAAGTGGGAGAACAATAACGGAGGTTCATCAAAAGGCCAACACGAAATCTGGCTGAAACTTTCAAATTAGAAAGTGATTCACAATATTGCCAAAAGGCTTCTATCCAGCCATCTGTTACTTTATCCCGCTTCAAACTTTAATGAATGGGGGGAAAAGAAGGAAGCCAGATAGACCCAATATCACTAACTGCATCACCTAAAAGCTATATGCTCTCATGTAGCAATTTCATCAACCTCAGAATTAAATACAAAACTTGGAAAGGTTGTTGTTATGTCCCTGCATTGATTTCAACACATTATGGATTATACGATAGTTCTAACCTGTAAATGGATGCAGTGTTGCAACTTTTACCATAAATGTAGTTTTACACGTACCTCAGGTAGGGTAGAGTCATAATTTTTAGCAAGGATGGATTTTTAGAAACAAAGTTTTGCCATTCGGACTTGTCTATTTTCCCATCTTGGTTCAGATCAGCCTCCAAGAAAGTCTGGCCGCAAACAGAACAGAATGTCATGTTTCAATCTTCAGTTTGCAGTATTTACTGGAAGGGATGCCACAATTCAAATCTTATATCTTATAATTTTGAGCATGGCATCAATAACATACATACTTCCATAATGCTGATCAACTTCTTAATTCAAGTCTGGTTATATATTATATTTATACTATCAAGGATTTTTCACAAACATAACTCACCTTATCAAGAATTGTTTCAACTGTCTCGTCCGCCAACTTCATTTCGGACTCACAAAGAAGAGCAATTAACATTCGCTTGACCTGCCAAAATCACCAAAAGAAATGAAACTGTAGATGATATCAATAAGAATTTACAGGTAATGAAAGAACAGATGGTTATAGGTATCAAATCACAGAGACTAAAAGCATACCACAACAAAACACCCTTTCATTAAGGACAACACAATTTATAAGTATGAAGTACCAAATTGTCGTTTGAGCATTAAACCATATCCATGTAGGTTGGCACTTCATTTGATATCATTCAAACAGAAAATAGAATAAACACTATAGTTGCATTTCAAAGTACGTAAACAAATAACCACCATCTTACCTCTTGGCGCTCTATAAAACCTGTGCTGTCCAAATCATAAAGCCTAAATGAAACTGAAATAAAAAATCCCAAATTTAATCTATCAATACAGTTAGATTACAATATGGAATCAAGCATAATCTTCAATTTATAGTTAAGGATTCAATCCTTCAACTTACAGTCTATCTTGTCTTCTTGTGGTGCATTTGGATGGAAGACATTGAGTGATCTAACAAAATCACCAAAATCAATGACACCCTTCTTCTTAACATCAAACAGATCAAAGATCTGCATGCAGAATGAGGTAAAACAGCATCAAAGGAATTGACAACAATTTCAAAGATAACCAAACATTGGTTGCTGTTTAAAAATAAAAAGATGATAAGCTACTTTCTCCACTTTCAAAATTTAAATAAACATGGTGCGGCCAACCAAATGCCCGTCACATCATGATAAATGTCACCAGCTAACAGCAAGAATATTATATTGAGAGTTTAATTCAAAAGCATAGAATAAAACTCCTTAATTTATGCAAACACATAATTCATGAAATTGTTGATTTAGAGAGTGCATTTCCTTCAGTATGTGAGCACACATACACACTTGCAACCTCTACTGCTATGGAAAAATTTTTAAAATGTGAAAGGATGTTGCATAGTACCCGATTTGCAAAGAGATTCTCCCTTTTCCTATTCTTGAAAATTGCCAGCTGAAATTCTTCCTGCAAAGAAAGAACATTTGAAGTTATAAAGAGAGTTCAATTTGCAATGGAAAGAACCTATAACATTACAAACCTAAAATATACAAGCAATCATGTATAACTAGACCTATAACAAATCATAAAAAAAGGTAAACTCAAACGCAATACTGGACAGCAACTGAAACAATGGAAGAAAATATAGTGTTGATCATTCATGTAAGGAAACATCCTTGAGAAAATTACAACTGATCAACATAATAACACACAGGACCACAGTAACACATTAATCTGGAACTTCTTAAATCCAAATGATAAACTGCAGGCAAAACTAATGACCTAAGCTCTAGAAACATATTTCACATGCAAAACTAATGAATCTAATTTCATGTTACACAATACACATCAATAGAACTCTCATAATTGTTCCTAACAGGGAATGGAGGGGGCCTATAAGAACAACCAAATCTAGCCATGCAACATCAAAAATTAATTGTTGCAGAGAAGGCATTTGCTATCTGGCTGGTACCTTGCTTATCAATCCATCATCAATGACAGAACTGCTGATGCTTTTAAAAAGTTCAAACAGTGCTTCAACCTCACTGACGCTGACTGCGAAACCAAAAATAAGCAGACAAGTTCAAACTACCGCCCTAACATGAGTGCTCGAAAGAGAGAGGTAGAGGAATTCTATGCACATACAGGGCATCCTGTACGTTTCTACCCAAAAGAAAGTAAATGAGAATTAAAGCACGTCCATAAAAATAGAATTTCAACCACTCCAAACAAATTGGTTATTGTAAACAGCTAATTCACTTGATGAACCCAAAAATACTATTAATTTGTCGTTTCTAATGTGTTGGCAGAAAAAGAATGGATAGTAGGATAGGGAATAAGAGCGGAAGAAAGATGACAGGCTATTGTTTAATCTGTTGAGTTTAGCAGGTACAAAAAAAATTACCTAGTACCAAAATGAAGCTTATAGTACTTACATTTTAAGGCTATGCCTATGCTCAAAAACCATGATCAAATCCTACCCATAATAAAACCCACATTAAAATATAATAGAAAATATAAACCCTAGTAGAGTATTTTAAAGAAAAAAAAAAAAAAAAAAAGTCTCATTTGCTCACTTTCAATCTTAAAACATATAAAGTGAACTTTGTTTCTTTGGTTGCAATTGCAATCCTTTTCCTTCTTGCAACATCTCACACAGTGACATAACGTAAATGATTCCAGGATCAAGACTAGATTCACAATACACAGCTTAGAAGCATGTAAATTTCAGCCATCAGAATTTAATAAAATTTATTACATAAACACATCTTATAATTGTGCAATATTAAAAGCTTTGGATGTTTCCATAAGAAAATCTAATGAACTTACAAGCAGTCTGGGATGCCAGAGTTACTGGGTCCTCGTGCCCAGGAAATTGTCTTCTTACCGTAGAGTGGAAACAGCCCATATATGGAGCAAGAGTAGGCAGCACGGTACTAGGCCTACGCCTGGGCTTCACTACAATATATCATCTAAACCGACGTAACCTTGCAATTTCAAACCGAGATTCAAACACCAGAATGTGAAATTATCAGTAAACAAATCAATCCCAAGATTGCACACGTTGGCTGAACAATAAAATGGCCGAATAGGAAAAGAAAGATATAGAAAATAAATGGAACAGGAGAAGTAAAAAAGGAATCATGGTTGCAGAAATGTCATGATACTTGGAGATAATTCAGAAAGAGTGCCTATGACCACAAAAGGACACATCATGCAATCATTCAAAGAGACTAGCTCCCATTCCCGAGAGATCAAAGCAAGTAAAAGTACTCAAGAACATTTAAAGACATACTAATTTATGAAAAACAAGCACAGACAATTAATCTGCAAGACTCTGAACCCACATTCTTAAATTTGTTCTTCCCCTCTATAAATCCTTCAGAACTGTACCAAAACATGAAACTAAAGCAAATCAAACTCAATAAAAGTTTCATCGAAATTGTGAAATCTACAATCTACATACAATTAAAGTAGTACAATCCGATGAGTGTGCCCGTGCGTGAGGGAAGGACCCAGACCGACTTTAAAACTTGGTCCTAAAAATGGACCTGCAGCTGAAAATAACCGATACAAACAAGAGGACGGTTTGCAGGGAGCTGGACACGAGAGAAGGATAACGACAACGCTGGATTAGTTCGAAGAGGGCAAATCGAACAGCTGAGTGGGTTCGATCGTAGAATTCTAGAGAGATTTAGGGTGGTATTGTCCAAACGAGCCGAAGCAAAGTTGCAAACGCCAACAGCCACGGCCGAGTTGAGGACGACGAAGGCTTAAGAGATATGGCCTGGTCCGTGACAAGCACGTGCTTGCCAAACCGACTAATGGGTGGCATTTGGAATATTCTTGACTTGCTTGTAACGGCAAAACCAGACACATTGGTGGGGGTATTAAGTACCCCGCTCTTATTACGGCAGCAGTTCAGGGCTGTTCAAAAACAACGCCGTGCGTGACTCATTCATTTTCCTTTTATCAAAGTCTTTGTACTTTACATTAAAAAAATACATGCCAATTATGTCTCAAATATTTTTAATTTTTAAATTAATTTTAATAATTTTTAATTTTTTATAATTTAATATATATATATATTTATTTATTATTTTTTAATTATATATATTTTTTATTTTCTCTATCTTTAAGGTAGGAGATTCAATTCAATCGAAATGATGTTTAATAAAAATTGAGTTATTTTAAAATAAAAAATTTGAAAATTTAATAAAATCATATTTGTAACTTCTAAATAAAAACTAAAAAATTATATTATTTTTAAATTATTTATTTCTTTTTCAATTTAAATTTTTTACTAATTTATTTCAAAGCAAAGACTTAATCATGATAATTGAGAGTTGTGTTTAAATTTAATACATTAAAGTATAAATAAAAGGAAGTTGCATGATTTAAGATAGATTATAGATGATTGAATAATTTAACAAATGTCGGCAGCGACTTTTTTTTGGTTGCAAAAAAAAGAAAAATTGCCGGCAGAGACTGAATCTATGACCACTCTTATAAATAATGAACTAAATACAGTTGTGTTGTATCAAAAAATTACATGATATAATTAACTATAAAAATGTGTATATAAGAGTTTGGCATAACACTTAATTATGACGAAAACTATTTATGACAGAAAACGAGAAGTGTAAACTATTTTGGATTTCAATCTTCCTGCTTCTATAACAATTATTCTTTTTCTCTTAGGAAAAATCACCTTCTATTTATTAAACTTTTACAAAATTTCCGATGAAATATCAGTTGAATTTTATAGTTAATTTAATAAATTTATTTTTAAATAATTATTAAATAAAATTTCAATGTGTAAAAATTCAGTTCAGAATTTGGGGTATCACCCAGTTTGGCTACTTAAGTGTCACTTAATTAGGTATAACCATTTCAAATTGTAGTCAACTGTCTTCTTTGACTATTTCAAATAATTTTATTTTATTTTTAATTATATACATTTTCTATTATTGTTTTTATTTTGCATCGACTTGTCCCTTGAAATAAAATTATCAGATTGGACTTATTAAAATTCTCTTCCAATCAATGACATATATAATCCGTCGTATTTTATAGATTTGATTTCTTTGAATATGTAATTAATAGATAGTTGAATATACAAATGTTGGCAATGACTTTTTTTTTTTTTGACAAGTATCAACGAGTATTTTAAAATTTTGAATTTAAATTTTTAATCTTTTATTTGTATTAAGTGATTTATCAATTTTTTATTATTAAGAATATATTTCTATTTCATTATATGTAAATATTAATTTTTGCTTATACATTATTAAAATTATAACAAATAATATGAATAGTAAGAAATTGCTTAGAAAGAAAACTTGTAATTTCTTATAAAAACAATTAAAAAAAACTTATACATCAGCAAACTTAATTGGCAACATACTTATAACGGTAAGGGCCTAATATGGAATCTCACATTTATCAAAAATAAGAAAATAATAGAAAGTTAATATTTATTATTACATTGTCCATAATATTAAAACAAAAATAGCACGTAAAATTTTGGATATACCAACAAGGCCACATTAATGCTTGGAATTATAATCGAAATAATGAATTTGTAGCTGTTATGGGAAAAGTCCAAGACATGTGCATGCGATTGGCTTTCGTCATGTTTCGTCAATTCTCACGTCTCACTCTACTTTCTTTAATCATTATGGATTATTTTATTCCTTCTCCGGATTGCTTACGAATATTCCTTTTGTTCGATTGGGCTTGTTGCATTGTAGATTTACTAAAACAAGGAGAGTGATATTGGCCATTGTATCGCTGGAAGGGCCATTTCTTACTGAAAAGCGTACTTTCATTAGTAAATAATCTGTTAAATGATCATAAATAATAATTTTATTATAAAATTTATTGATTTTATAATTTAATAAATAAAATTAATAATTTATATTATTTTAAATAAATATTTAATAAAATTTTATTTTTAAAATAAAGAGTCTCACTTGAAGGCTTCCTCTCTTTTTTTTTTTTTTTAAATATTAATAAAACAATACAAGGATAGAAACGAGTTCATTAAGTAACTCATAAATGCATAGATCTCTAGATTTTCACTCAGATATCAAATATATTTAATCTGTTTATATTAAACTTGATTTATGACTTAGCTGACTGGACTATATGATTAACCATATTTGAATATGTCATAATATGATATTCATATATCATTAAAATGTAATTAAATACTGTAATAATTAATAACATATTATAGATATAATTTTTTTATAATTTTTGTTACCATCTACTTGGGTATAATGGCAGGATGAGTAATTACATATTCCTTGATTTATCTTAAGGATAATCTTAGGATAAGAAAACGCACCTTTTCGAGTTTCCGTCACCGTCCAACTAAAATGAAACGTAGCAGAACGACAAAGGGCCCTGCCCCTTTGCTTTTTTCAAAAGACTGAGAGTGGCCCATACCCGATAGTTTATCATCTTCGATGCCTTGCAAAATCCAACACTGGTCCAGTTTGCTAATCCCTCTTGTCTTGGCGGTTGTATAACCAAAGAGAAACGATATTTTCAGAACTTTCATCTCATTTAATGTTTATAATTTTTACATAAATTTTTAATCTTATAATTTAAATTATAAAATTTAATAAATTTAAGTTTATATTATATAATTAAATAAAAACAAAACTAAAAGGATAACAAAATTAATAACTAAAAGGGCTATGCATAAGGTGCCAAGTGTGGCTCTTCTTTTAATATTATTTGGTCAAAACGATTCGGTGAATTGGATAACGATCTTGTGCTTTTAAGAGATTTAAAGAAAAAGAAATAAAAAATAAATATAACATTTTAAGAAAATTTAATAAAAATAAGATATATAAAATATATTTTAATATAAATTAAAAAAATCACTAAATTTAGATCATAATAAAGATTAAAAAATTTTAAATCTTAAGGATTTGTGGTAGAAAATATCTTCATAATTGTAATAGTAAAATAAAATATGATAGTGATTTGAATTATTAACGTGGCAAAGCAGGGAATAAAATCTATTATTAATTTTATAAGAAGTATTTTCTTTTGGTGACGAGATAAGGATAGTGATTGACATTTTGTCCGCGGTCCACATCAATCAGAAAACCGGATCAGTGTTCCTTTCGCTGGTGAGATGACACCGCATGTGCAGGTGGAACTGTCCTAACGGAAAGAGTTATCTACAGTTCGAGAATTACATTTACAAGGGAGCATTGATATAAATGTATCTCTATATATATTTTAATATTTTCTTTTTCATTTTTAAATTTTGTCCCTAAACTACTTATATTTACATTTAATTGAATTTAAATTTTTTAAAGTAAATAATATATTTTATAAAATAAAATAAATATATATAATTATTAATTAAAAAATAATAATTATCATAAAATATAAATAAATAAATAATTATTTATAAAATTAAAATAATTTATACTATTAACTTATTATTAATAACTATCTATTTATATTTTATGTTATAAAATACTGTCCTTACTTTCTAGGATCTCAATCTTAATATTTCTCGCTACAAGTGCTATTACCATACAGTAGAATGAATGACCCAAGGAAAGATTCAGGTTATCGTAATTTATCAACCCAAGAAATTCTCATCAAATTTCGTGAATTATAGAATACACGAAATTGTTATAAAATTCGTATTATTTACGGTATAAGAGGAGAATTCATCGTTAATTTATTTTCAACAGAATGGAATAGTACTGGCAATTGCCAGCTCGTGGGGCCCGCGTGTGAGGTTAAAAAATTGTAATTTCGTAAATAAATGAATTATTAAAATTTTATTCTATCTTAAATAATTATTTTTAAAAAATATGTACAAATTAAAAAATATTGAATTATTTTACTTTTAAAAAATTATATATTTTATCAAAATACAATTTGTATTAAAAAATTAAAATAAGTTAAAATGATCAAGTAATTATATTTTACTTAATAATGATATAAGAGTAGGTTAAACATTTAATAAGAAATAGAGTAAATAAAGGTAAAGTAGATAAAATCTAACCAACGTTTAATTTTAGAAAAATATCAATTAAAAAAATCGAAAAAAACAGTTTGTTAAGAATAAAAGGAATATAAATATTAAATTTATTAAATTTTATAATTTAATTAATAAATTTAATACTTTAAAATTTTTAAATCTATAATCAATATTCAATTTAGAATAATAGCATTACTAGCAAAGAAAACTGGTACGGCCGACATCTCCTTCCCTCGTCGGCTATTTGATAATTTAGTTTATCGTTGATCCAAGTCAAAGTTAACCGCAGAGATCATCTGCTGGGACCCACAATTGGGCAACTTAGCATATTTTATATATTCGGACAACGAAAGCGACTTATCATCAATGCGCCTGACGCAAACAAGAGAAAGTAAAGACTTACGCCGTACGCACACACAGCGAGGAACAATACTCCGCGTGTCAGATACTATCTGTATATGAATCCCGAATAGAAGCGATTGATTTGTTCTGTAGCAGACACTATGAAGTGACCCTTTTCTTGCGAACTGCTCTCTCCTCGATCCTCCTAGAAGTTAGAGATACCTAGATATTTTTCCTCGTTAGATAGGAAATCTAGGATTTGTTCCCACAGCTCTTGATCTATGTGTCCCCGCGTTTTTGGGTGCGTTCAATTTTCAACCTTCTTCTACAAGAAAGCCGGGATTAGCTCCTCCTTCTGCGAGACCGACATATAAATACCCCGTGTCTCTCTGTAGTATAGTTCGTTTGGACTAACAGTAAATTAATTTTATGCCCGAAAGACGTTTGGTGATTTGCTACAGAGGTGAGTTGGGTGGCTGTTCTGCTTTGGGACAACTTTACCTGCTTCCTCTAGGTCTCTTGGGATTTGTTTATTTTATTTTTACTTTGAACTTTTCTGTGTCTTGCGTATATTTCTTTATTATATAAAAGGCCTTCTCGATTTATTTTATATAGTTCTCTGTTTGCTTATATATTTGGGTCCTCGGCTTCTCTGCTTCTTCTGCTTCAGTTTGTGATTTTATAGGTGATTGTGAAAGTATTACTTTTGGAGGTTCGACATGGAGGAAAGGTATGAACCATTGAAGGATCTTGGTTCAGGGAATTTCGGAGTGGCGAGGTTGGTGAGAGATAAGACGACTAAAGAGCTTGTTGCAGTCAAATACATAGAAAGGGGAAAAAAGGTAAAAAGCTTTTGCAAGATTGACTCAATACGGACTGGTGCTATTCGTTCAAGTACTGCTGTGTGCATTGGTTATTCTTTTCTTGGTGCTCTGTACTGAAAATTGGCTCTTTCTTTCTCTTGTTCTATGTGGATTATCATTTTGTATCATCCGCTTATTCTTCTTCGGGATTCCCCTTTTGGGTTGCATTCCTTGAAAGTTGTCAACGTTGAACGTTTTAGATAGTATTGTTTTTCCGTAAAATCTATTCATTTCGCCATCCCAAGGTAAAATCTACTGCTTTGGTAATTATTAATCAGAGGTGCAGAAAGATCTGTTTTTTCTGTTTCCCGTTATTTCTTCCTTCACATGCTTTCAGAATGTGGTTATAATTTGTTATTGTTAACTGTCTCATATGTTAATATTTCTTCCTTCATAAGTCATCGTGTTTTATGAGAAGTTTATTTGTGCTAGAACCCTTCAAGCCTTTAAAGGTCATCGAATCTCCTGCCAGTAGAGCAATCATTAAAACAAATAATAAAGCATTAAAAATCGTTTTATCCTTGAGGTTTTTTGTGGCTGATGTTGAAACCTTAATGGTGGATGCAACCCTGACAATGTTTTGTCACTAAAGCTGACGTGTGATGAATATTCTTTATGATATTAATATTTATAAATATGAACGAGCAAAGACTTTTTTTTTTTGGTTGCTCTTTTTATCATACTTAGCTCGTATCACCACACTCAGCACTCTGCATCGGGGCAAGTGCACCATTCCTTTTATCAGAGTTTCTTCTAAATTCTCTATTCATACTGCATTTCTTCTGAAGGAGTTGTGTTTGTTGTGTTAGATTGATGAGAATGTTCAAAGGGAGATCATTAACCACCGATCTTTAAGGCATCCAAACATTATCAAGTTCAAAGAGGTAAGAGTTTATTTTTCATTTTTGTTACCTGGAATTATTCCTTCATTAGGTTTCAAAATATGAATTGGACATATTGAAGTTTATAAATAGTTATCTGCTTGGAATTTGCTTTGAAAGAAATTTTAACACTTCATTAGATGTTTCTTATTTTATTGACTCTGCCAAAAATATGGAATTTAAACCACCTGAAGTTTGATCCCTGCATTTTAATGTTGTGATGTGATGTGAGTGTCTGCGCTTTTGCATAGTCTTAGATCAAGTTTTGGTCCAAGTAGTTATTCATGATCATGACTTTTCAAATAGGAGATTTCCAAAGTTACAAAGAATAAAATGCTGAATATGAGATCTTTACTGCAGGTTTTGCTGACCCCTACCCATTTAGCTATTGTCATGGAGTATGCTGCAGGTGGTGAACTTTTTGAGAGGATATGCAGTGCTGGTCGATTCAGTGAAGATGAGGTTGTAGGGTTAATCTGGTTTAATTGTTCTTCTTTTCGTCATCTAAATAATACATCAGATGTATATTAAGCTATCCATGTTGAAATTTACCAAGTGACATTTAATGATGCCAGGCAAGATTTTTCTTCCAGCAGCTAATATCTGGAGTTAGCTACTGTCATTCAATGGTATGCAGCCAAATTTCGTTCTTCACAACTAACTCTTTCATGTCTGATATCATCTTATGCTTCCTAATACAGGAAATTTGTCATAGAGATCTGAAATTGGAAAACACTCTCTTAGATGGAAGTCCAGCACCTCGACTTAAAATTTGTGACTTCGGTTACTCTAAGGTTAGTAACATCTCACTGAAATGAGGCTTTCAGGATATATACCTGAAGTCTGATGCTTTCTTATCTTTTTTAATCTTGTTTATTTACTTCAATTTTTCTTAAAATATTCAACTACAGTCTGCTTTACTGCACTCTCAACCCAAATCAACAGTTGGAACTCCAGCATACATTGCTCCAGAGGTTCTTTCACGAAAGGAGTATGATGGAAAGGTATTAGGAGTACTTTATTATAAACTATTGTCCACTGGAAATTAGTTCAAGCCACAGACTGGCAGCCATGGTTTGACAATTGGCACACCTTATTGCATACATTAATCATTTCATTATATAGTCTTATGTTCAATTTCCTTTGCAATTTGGCAATTTTGTAGATTGCAGACGTTTGGTCCTGTGGTGTGACTCTTTATGTCATGTTAGTTGGAGCATACCCATTTGAAGATCCTGAAGATCCTAGAAATTTCCGAAAGACTATTGGGGTGAACTCTTACATAACTTCAAATTCTCATTTTAGATATAATGTCTTTGATCCATAGCATTAAACTTAAACTCTGATTGCTCTTGATGACAGAGAATAATGAGTGTTCAATACTCCATTCCCGACTATGTACGTGTTTCTGCAGACTGCAGACATCTTCTTTCTCACATCTTTGTTGCCAATCCTGCCGAGGTACATGTATAAACATCTCAATTCTAACAAGTACACTAGGCATTAGCTATATACTAATTTTAACAATGTTCATGTTAAAGGCCCCAGATGACTTTTCAGTATCTTCAAACTAACTATTTCTGATCATTGTTCAAGAGGATCACCATCCCAGAGATAAAACAGCATCCTTGGTTTTTGAAGAACTTGCCTAGGGAGATTGTTGAGGCTGAGAAGAAAAACTATGAGGAAGCACAGAGAGACCAACCAAGTCAGAGTGTGGAAGAAATCATGCGCATCATACAAGAGGCAAGGACGCCGGGGCAAGGATCCAAAACTGGTGGACAAGCTGGCGCAGGGTTATTGGATGGCGAGGATGCTGAGACTGATGAGGAATCTGAAGTAGATGTTAGTGGTGAATATGCGGAACCAGCTGTGTGACTGAGAATGGGACCATAATCGGTGGATGGGCAGATTCTTTATGAAACGTAGTCTACATTGTTGACTTTGATTACACTGGAGTAGATGATGGTGTTCTTGAAATACATGTTAAACCTAGATTTTAAATTGTGTTTGTTTATAAACTGAAGAACATTCAGATTTCCTGAAGGGCAGGTTGGTGTTAATCTTAAGTAAACCACAAGGGCACAATGGTTTGTTATCTTTTTTTTTTTTCCCCTCCTTTGAACAGTCAGGAAACTTTGCTACTATGGCAGTAACTACTATGTAGTGGATGGTTTGTGAATTTGTTGTGAGCTTATAGAACACTTCGTGCAGTGCTTACAGACAATGAAGAACTAATGCATGTTGGATCTCAACAAAGCATGTGCAAGTTTGGATGTTTTGATGCTTGAATATAGTCCTCTTCTGTGTCCAATCACCATAATCAGATAACTCACATTCCAAAAATAAAATGAATTGGAAGTTCGAACAGGATGAAGGCCAAAAAGTGACCCGCTCGGGGGATTGAACCCGACGTGAATCGAACACGCAACCTTCTGATCTGGAGTCAGACGCGCTACCATTGCGCCACGGATCCGTTGCCTGTGTTGCAGGCTAATTAACTTAATAAGTCAATGTATGCAGAGGGGAGGCTCACCCGACGACATCTGTTAATCCTGTTGTATGGATTATAAATAATTATGAATTATGTTCTGACCAAAACAACTGTTATTGCAGCTACTGATATTTAAAAACAAAATTAAATGGAAAGAAAAATACAATGACAACTTATGGTCACTTTTAGACAAAAGTCATATGTAAGAACGATTTAATAATAAAGAGTTTTAATCTCAGATGTATATGCCATCTGTAAATAGTCACTCTTTTATCCTCCATCAAAAAGTGTTTATTTTCTAAATTTCTATTTCATGGCATTTGATATTTCAATCTCTCACGAATTTAAAATTTAAATTTTTTTTATTTTGATAATTTTCTCTTTATGTCTTTTTATTTTACATTAAATTTAAATTATGAGTGGCTTTTTTCACTAATTTTTTATCTTAATTTTTAGATTTATTTTTAATTATTTACCTCTGATTTTCAAAAATAAAATTAAAAAATCCTAATCCCTGCCAGATACACTCCATTAGTCATGTACTGAAACTGTAGCAGAGCCTATAACATATGGAGCAGCCTCATCAAGCCAATATACTGGAGGGAATTTTTTAATATGCAATTTGAAGACTGGGTGCATGCAAGTCTAACAAAGAATATTGGGAAAGAGGAAAACCCCAATTGGATTTTTGTTTTTGGGGTCACTGTCTTTTGCTTATGGGAAACGAGAAATGAATTAGTTTTTCAGCAAAAGATGTGTACGGATCAGGAGGTGATTCTGAAGGTTCTAATTCAGGCAAAAAATATTCAACTGGCAAAAGCTTCTCTGATGTTGAACTTTGACCGGGGCAACGGCAACACTAGCAAGGTTACCTACTGGTGTAAACCTCCTAAGGGTTGGGTGAAGGTTAATGTTGATGGGGCTGTATCCTCCCTAGACAATAGGGCTAGCTATGGAGGTGTTATAAGAGATGATATGGAGAACTTCCTCCTTGGTTTCAGCTCTGGTCTGGGAAAATGTACCTCTTTGGAGGGCTATTCTAAAAGGTTTGCAGGTAAGCTGGGACAAGGGCTTCAAGAAGGTGCAGTTAGAAACGGATTGTGCAGAGGCAGCTCATCTGCAGAGAAGAAATCAGAAACATGCAGGTGCGGAGCTTGGTTGAAGCTATTAGCAGGTTGAAGAATAAGCAATGGGAGGTGCAGATACATCATATAAGCTGAGATGCTAACAGTGTTGCAGATAGTATTGCAAAACGTTATGGCTTTTCAGGATCAACCATGATATTTCTTCACCGAGAGCCGTTGGAGTTCTTACAGTTTTTCGACCAGGACAGATTGGGATCAGTAATCCCAGGTGTCCTGATGTAGTTTTGTTTCTTTTATTTTTTATTTTTTTAAATATTAAAAAATTTGTAATATAAAAATTAAATTAAAAAAATAATATTCAATTATTTAAACAAAATTTAAATCATTTTTTTTTTATTTTTTTTCATTATATTAAAAAAATTATTTATGATTATTTATTCTACAATATTATAGAGCAGTTAACAAATGTGGTTGTACATTTTCTAAAAAATATTTATTATTATGTAATAAGAAATTTAAAACAGCCATCTGTGGCAGCTTATGGGCCTCAATTATTTCAGTGCATTCTGGACGCTTTTACTGTCAATAATACTTTATTTGAACTCTAATACAGCGTAGTTATTTGAAAGAATTTAGATATTTTAATTTTATTATTATTTAATTTAAATAAATTTTTTATATTTAAATTTAATTTATAAAATTATTTTTATATTTTTATATTGATCTCTTTTAAGATAAAGGCCTAAAATCATACATGCAGATCTTATTTGAAAGAATCCTAATTTGTACAATTTTAAGGTGCACCAAATGTATATTTTTTCTACATTTTTTTTTATAATTTCTATATTTTTATTAATTTATATCTACATTTACATATATAATATCCAAAAATTACATTCACATATATTTTCCTATTTGAAATTGGACAAGCAGCCAAACCTAACACATTTAAATACAGGGTCCCAAAGATAGGAAAAAAGAAACCCCATCTACTTTGCCCCTTATTATATTATATCCACGCTTTTACATAATTCACATTGTTCTAGTTAGCATTTCGAACCGTTATGAACAATCTTTATTCCATTTTTCACACAAGCAAGTGTTAAGAGTTACTCTCTAATACTTATAATTAACATATGTTTCTTACGTCTTATTTATTTATTTATTTATTTTATTATTTTATCTCACTTTTTTATATTTATTTATCTTACCACTCCACACACATAAACTACATTATAAATTTAAAAGTTAAAAAAATATTTTCCTTTCCATTCACACCCCCCCCCCCCCCCTTTATCCTCTCTTTGGCAGTCAACGCCCACTGTGTGTTTATTTGCTACCTCAATTGTCTGCCCTGAATCCGGAAAAAGCTAATCCATTTTCCGGACCTTTCACTTCTTCCTAGATTCTCCAATGGGTCGCAAGCACAAGGAACTGGACCCCACTCGTTGGAGCCGTTTAATACTCCTTTTGGTGTGCTTAGTCTCATGCGGCTTGGTCTACGCCTTCGTCTCTGCAGTGCTCCCAATCAGGGCGGCCTCTTCAGAATCTGGGACGTTGGCATTGGTCGAAGATGGTGCTCGTATTGGGGAGGTGGAGAATTTTGGAGGAGAGACAAGAAGGTGCTGTAGAGGGATTGAAAATTTGCAGCTTTGGGGTGCCACTGTGAAATGGGGCTCAGACTTCAAATTCAACAATTCCGAAGGTTGCTGCAATGCATGTAAATCCATGTGTACAGGGAAGGATGGGCCGTGTCTGTGTGATACCTGGGTATTTTGTGGGAATCCTGGGACATGCGCTCCGAAGATCGGTGAAGTAAGTTACTACAATTAGACATGTCTTGTTCCTGTGGCTACCTTTTGGCTGGTCTTTTTAAGTCAAAGCTGCAGAATTAAACTGATGGGAACCATCTGAGACAAGTTTCCTTTTATGGCTTTGACTTTTTTTTGAAGTGTGCATGTAGGAAAGAGTTTATTTAGTCCAGGACTATTCTTTTGGTTTTGTTTTTGATTTGAAATTTCAGTGTTTGACCATTACCTAAGAAGTCACAAAAGTGAACTTCATTGTGTCAGTGCTGGTTGAAGAAACAAAAGGACAGCTTAGCCCCTGTACGGCAAGAGGCAGGGGAATTAGTTAGTTGGACTTCTGGTCTCATCTTTGGAGAAGGAGAGGTAAGAGAAGTTTAATTACTTATCTGTATCTTTGGAGCTAAATATGTTTATATTTAGATAATTTGTGAGAAGAGCTTAACACTTAGAGATTATTAAAAAAAATTTATATAAATATCTTGAAAAATTTAATTTTTTTAAAAATTTAATAATATCGCATGGGACTGACTACACTTATTTGAATAAAGTTTCGTTTAATGTTATCAAATAATCTACAATAAACCCACTATATATTTGGTGGGGAAGTAGTTTTTGGATGAATATTGAGTTATACTACATAATCTTTTGAGGAGCAAATCATAGATGCATAACCTAAAATCTTTTGTTGATCATGTAGTTATTAGGGCTCTCTACTTCATAACCGCTTTGGTATCTGTTGTGTCTTGTGAATAGAAGTTATCATCTTAGGAAGATTCCCTATGTTGTAAAATTGTGTCTTCTCTTGCAGTTGACAGTTCTATCTCATCAGTTTCTTTATGAAGCATCATATAGTTCAATTTTTGGCAAGAGGATTATCTCATTTATCGATGCTCTTTGTACTTTTTCTTTTTGCAGGGTATTGTGGGGTTTGAAACTGAATATGGAACTTTTCATGTAAAAGTAAGTGCTCGTGCCTTTGGGACCTCTAAAATGCTGATGCTTTGATGTTGTATCGATGACATAATGCATATATGTCAAGTATTGGTATCTTTAAAGTTACAAATGGGAATAGTTTTACAAAGAAAAAAGAAGAGTACTTAGGATGCGACCCCCACCTATATCTTGAGTATAAAGTTGCTGTCAATCTGTTATTGGGTCTCTTGGTGGCTAATGGATGCAACTTTCACTAGTGTTCCTTTTTTTTTTAGAGTAACATTGAGTGCTTGTTGTTCATTTTGACTGGTTTTCATTCATATCTTGAGCATTCTTAATATTCTTTATTTGGTGCAGCTTTTTCCTGACTGTGCTCCACATTCTGTTGCCTACATTCTAGAGCTGTTGGCTTTGCGGCATTGTGCAGGCTGCCAATTTTACCGTGCAGAGAGCAGAGGTCAATCATGGGATTCAGAAGGAAACCACATAAAAAATGTGAGACTCTAATTTGCGGCTCGTTTTAATTGTCTTTTGTCTTTTCCCATCATAATATGATTATCCTTTTGGGCTCTATCGACTCAGTCTACAGTCATGTACCTGTCTCTTGTTTTATTCCTGATGGTCTGAGATCCTACTTAAATGTTGCTTGGAGCTATTAAAACTTCCCAAATATAGCAGAATTTTGATGTCAAATTGCAGTGAATTCATCCATGATGATGAAATTCAACTAATAACTCTTGAATTTTACAGATCAAGCACGAAATAAAAATGATATTTTCATAACCATTTATCCGTATACAACCTTATTCAAAATAGGACAGATAAAGGAGTAAATGGGAAAGTGAAGTCAGTTGACTCAGCAATACAAGCTTATTCATGTAAAGTTGTACGCAGGTTGTGGATAAATAATTGTGGATGTATCATTACTTAGCATGAAAATTCATCCATGCGCAACCTTTGTACAAAGGCTGCTTTTAGCATGAGTTGACTTACAGATAATATCCCTATTACATGCTTTGAAGTAATTTGACAACCTCTCCTTTAAAATCCACTTATTTTTGTCTCCCATCTTAATCTTTTCATAGCCTTGCTTACAAATCATTTTACAATTTTGTTCTGTAGTTGATAATTTCTTTATATTTCCTTTACTTTTCTGAAAATAAAGGATTTTTTTCGTTCGCAGTTCCAAATTGCAATCCAAGCTACATGACACTTGTGTTCAATGATAGTGGGCGAATTCTCTTTTTTCAGGCTCATTTTGGTCCCCCTTTTGCATTACTTCAAGGGACTCTGAAAGCACAAGGGGCCACTTTCAAGAACATCCCCGTCGAAGATTGCCCAACTATAAGAAGGGGTTCGGTTGGATGGATAGGTTCTGGCCCAGAATTCTTTATTAGCCTTGCTAACCATGGGGAGTGGAAAAAAGCATACACGGTGTTTGGTTCTGTTCTTCCAGAAGACATGAACATTGCCGAGAGAATTGTTGCACTCCCCACAACATCGGATGTTTGGAACAACATCAATGTGTCTGTTCTGGAAAAACCTGTTCCCTTGTGGGTACGAAGAATCAGGAAAAGCCACGGGGATTTTGATTCCAATGCAAATTCAGAGTGAAACAATCTGTTGATCCAAATGTAGATGACAATTTGGTTCCAATTTTTTTTTTTTTTTTGGTGCTGTAACTTCAATGCATTGATTCTTCTATAACTAAGAAAGAGGTAAAATTTATCCGTTGAGTAATATGTAGCCTACCACTTATGCCGATTTTATTTATTTTCTACTTTTAACGTTCTAATTTGGACATATTTCCTTATCAATGTGGGGCAAACATAAAAAAGAAAAGCTAAATAACTGTTTGATATCAAGGAAAGTTGAGAAAAAAAACAAAAGTCGAGAAGAAAGAAGTACAAATATTCTATTTCATCTTTTCCTTGTTCAAATCATCTCACATGGTGCAAGTGGGAAAGTTTTTCTCAACTAGATAGAAATGATAGATACATATTACCTGACCTAATAAAATAAGCTGTAGTTTAATAAATTGAAATTAGTTTGTTATTTTTATAATTTTAATTTTATTTAATTTTTATAATATATAATTTAAATCATTAAATTTTATAATTTAGATTATAAAATTTATAAAAAGTAATGATTTTTGAGCTATTATTGAAATTAATAATTTATGAGTCATCACTTTCCAAATTTCTCAATCGATATTATGCATTGCATATACACACTAATATTCTCTAACTCTCTCTTTATCAAATTTTCCTTCTCCTACTCATTACTTACTTTTCAGACCAATTCCTCTTCTACGGAATTTTAAACTCATACAAATGGGCCTTAGATTTCTTTATTTTTTTATTGATTTAAATTTTTTTTATCTTTTATTTAAATTCAACGTACAAAAATTATTTTTTAATTTAATATCTATCTTTTTTTTTTATTATACACTTTAACTTCTTTTAAAGAACTTAAAATATCCTCCCAACATATTGCCAAGAAGTTGTTAAACGCACTCTCTCTCTCTCTCTCTCTCTCTCTCTCTCACCCATCCCGCACTGACCCTTTCACATTGGATGTGTATCAAAGTATGACAAATTGATATAATTCTTTTGGAATTATCTTTCTATTTTGAAGACTCAATGTTTCGTTTACTTAGTCGGTTTGTGCAATATATTTTTGATAAAAATAAATCTTTATTTAAAATGGTTATAGAAAATATTGTATGAATTAGCTGAAATTTTTTTCAAAAGTGATTGTTACACCACATTGAGAAAATTCAGTAACCTCACTCTTGGTATTCACAATTCATTCTTCTACTTCTGTTTTTGTCAGCTAATTCAAGTGTGCTTTTTTGGCTTTTATTTTGGGGGAAGAGGGGAATTAAATCAGCAAAAACTCAAATGCTTCCACCTATTAAAGCACTTGAATTTCTACCTTAGTTTGTAAACCAGGTATGTTTGGATTCACTTCATTAACTACCATCTCAATCTCCTCAGCTTGGTAAGTGTTGTGAACTCCATAGAGCACATAGAAGATGGTAATGAAGCATGCCCATATAGCAAACCTTTGGAAAGAGATGATTTTTAGTGTGGTCATGAGGAAGACATTAAGAAAGATGGACACGACAGCTGGCCATGGCATGAAAGGCACAGACCAATCACCACCTTGGGTGAGGCTAGGCACCTTGTACTGAAAGAGTGCTGTGATGGTGATCATAAACCCACCAAAAACTGGCAGACCCCACCATTGCTGCATGAATTTCCAGGATATGGAGAAGCCAAGTGCACTTAGAGAGAGCAGAGAGAGGAACAGGAGAGTGTGCAGGGGAGGTGCATGGCTAGTGATCACATATCTGCGGTATATAAGGGCATTGGCCACCAGGTAGAACACCAAGAGCGTGCCGATGTTTATCAGGTCTATGATTATTTCAAGCTCGGTGAAGAGTGCAATAGATGCTGTGCAAACTCCTGCACATTAACAAAACCAAATCCGTCATGCTCACTTTCAATAACTCTTTCTTTCCATCTGATATGATATAATATTTTTATTTTTATATTTTTATTTATACACAATTTTTATTTGATAAAATATAAATTATTATATTTATTAAATTTTATTGATTGAATTATGATACTTTAATAATTTAATAATTTTTATATTAAATATAAATATTTTATTCTCGAGTATAGTAAAAAATTTTATGAAAATGTAAAAAATGCCATGTTAACAAAGATGGTATTCAAAGGCCTAAATTTGAGATAAATGTTTAGGGAAAAAACTAAATACACGTTTACAAAATACATGTGAAATATATGTGTAAATACTGATAAATAGAAGAGAATGTGCAGAATATGTATAGAGTTGTTATATTCGTATACCATTACTCTGTATTTAGTATGATAATATTTGGGACTAGCGGCAATTGCTTACCCAAAAAGAGTGTGGCATTCAATGGGGTGCCCGTTGAAGGATGCACTTTGGCTAACCAGGATGGTACCAGCTGGGCCCTTCCAATAACACAAAGATATCTGGCTTGGCCTAACATGGCAACCAAGAGAGAGGCTACTATACCCAAACTGGCACCTACCCCAACAAGGTTGCTTGCCCACTTCCAACCAATCCTAAGGAAGGCCATTGAAAATGATGCTTTCTCTGATATCTATTAAATTACCAGAAAACAACATATTATGCATAAAATTAAGGTCTGATTCAAGCTAAGAAGATGCTTAATTATGTAATATACTGAAACTGACCTTGTTGTAAGGAACCATCACACTTAAAGACAGGGCCATTAGGCAATAAAGCACTGTTGTTATAAGAACTGAACCCACAATGCCAATGGGCAGGCTCTTAGAAGGATTCGTGATCTCCTCTGCCAATGTTGAAGCTGAATCATAGCCTATATAGCTGAAGTACACTATAGCAGCTCCATCCAGAACACCTCTAACACCAAAAGGAGCTAGTCCCTTTGGACTAATCAAGTTCTTGGCACTTCCATTGGAGAAACCAGCCACTATGATAAATCCAAAGAAAATCACATGGAAGACTGTCATAATGAGGTTCAGTATGGAGCTTTCCTTGGTACTGCAGTCACCCAGAAGAAAAACTATCAATTACACAACCCACTTCACCAGTTCATGGTAACATTGCAAATATTATGAACAACGGCCTAGCTTTCCATGCATAAATAATCAACCAAGACCAAAAATAGTAGTTTCATGACAGGAAAATATATTAAATCACTAAGCAATTATTGAGCAAATAGTAACCCCAGCTTCAAAAAAAATAGAAATGGTATTTTTACAATTGAAATTCAGAATGCTCACACCTTCTTTAGATGGGTTGTAAATTTTTTAAGTTTTATAGTTTATTTTAATATGTAAGAGTTAATAAATTTAATTATCTAAGTCTGATGCTATAAAAATTAAGTGAAAATAAAATTATATAAATAGTAAAACTGAGAAAATAAAAAAAAAGAAATAAATCGAACCTATGACATAAAAAAAGAGTGAGGATCAGAATAAGGGCCACAGCTGGAAAATCCAACATGTTGTAATCCTGTGGCAATCCATGCACTTCCACCCTCCACACTTTTGGATCATTTTTTCCAAATGCAAAGCTCAAATATTCTGTAAAACTCCTTGCTACAGTGGCGTTTGACAATACATACTCCAATAGTATATTTGCCCCAGCAAAATATCCCACAAATTCTCCTTCAAAATGCAAAACAAGGCTTTATGAGAACCAAGTGAAATTCAAAAGGGATGGAGGAGAACAAGCAAAATCCAATAAATTAAAGAAAACTTAATTGAAGAAGAGATATTTATACCAAAGGTCAATCTTAAATAACTGAAAGCTCCTCCAGCAACTGGGACTTGAACAGAAAATTCAGTATAACACAACGAGGACAGAAGGGCTGATATTCCAGCTATGATATAGGATATGAAGACTGAAGGACCAGAGTGATGGAGTGCTACAGTGCCAGTTGTGACAAACACTCCAACACCAAGCATTCCTCCTACTCCTAGAGCTACTAGATCATACCAGTTGAGCTTCCTCTTCATGGCCGCCCCAGATCTCTGCCTCACTTGGTTGAGTTCCTGGTCTGGAGTCCAAGTGGCAAGCATTCTTTTTTTAAGCCTGTGAGGAGTTTGGGAGATGGAACTGAAATAACTTGACCAGATTGTCATGCTTTTGGTTGCAGTGTAGATGTTAGCCATTTTTGTCTTAGCACTCAGTTCCTTGGCCTCGATGCAGGTTTTAAATATGAAAATTGAGAGGGGGAATATTGCTTTACCTAGGAATTTATTAATGGGGAACCTAGGCAATGTCCCAAATGTCCCTAGCCTTTTTGTAAGTGCCTACTTGTCGTTTAGTATCTATACATTGGGAAGAAAGGAATTGTTTTCACAAAGTTTACAATAAATGTAATATTGATTAGATGTATCAAATTTAATAATTTAATTTATAAAATTAATAAATTTTTTATTAAGTAAAAGTTATATAAAAATAATAAGATTTATAGTCAAGACTTCTTTATTTCTCTTTTCTCACTCACACGTACGGTGTTTTGCAGAGAGCAAGAGCTGCAAAGTATATTTCCGGATGAAAGAATGCAGCCAAGGAACAAAAGAAAGAAGAAAAAAAAAAATAGACCAAGGAAAGTAATGGTAGGAAAAAGGCCAAGTATGTTTTTTTCAAAGTAAAATTAGCTCTGTGAGAGGAACTTTGACCTAATCTTTTGGAAATTTTCTTGGTATGAAACTGAACAGATGTGACAAGCATCCATAAAAGCACCAAAAAATTTCTTCACTAGGACTCGAGAATAGTTGGACTTGATTTTTGAACAGAGCATCACATTTCACAGTTGCCACAGATAAATTTGTAAGATCATTCCACAATAATATTAACAAGAAAAAGGAAACAGACGTTGGTCCTTTAATTAGATGGAATCATTCTGTTTGAATAATTTAGCAAGCCTGGAAGTTTTTCTTCTATGATACTTTAAGAATGATACCCAAGCTATTGAACCGCATCTCCAAGGCTCATCTTCTTCCACCTTTTTCTTTGGGAAGGTAAGGAGATAGGGATCAAACAATAAAAACGCAAGAGAATCAGGACTAGATATATTGGCACCCAATAATACAAGATTATCATTACTGCCTTTTGTAACTTCCGTTCAAATTCGTACTAAGTTCAAGAAGAATGTGAACTCAATCGAGTTTTTTTTTTTTTTTTTAAATATAAATTTTCTAATGAACTCGATGAAGTATATGGAAAGATTTAGAGGACTATGTGCCACTCCTCTGTGTACGTGCCACACTCTTGCCGGTTTGGAATGCTTGAGAGAAGCTATATCCTTAACTATTGACCTTGTGAACTTGTTAGTAACATTGTAATTACTGAATGGGAAATTCGGTGGAAAGCTCTATCTTTCAAAAAGTTGAGTGTTTTTATCACTAGATGTACTTTGAGATTATCTCCTTGCGTTTTTAACCTTTAACGCAACCCAATCAATGAACTTTATTGGGATTCAATTTAAACCAATAAAAGCTAAACTTCTTGAGAGGTAGAATTGTTTATGGAATAGGAAATATTGTTTCCATAAATAATCTACACACCATTAATTTTTGTTGATCTCATAGGTTAAATTGTTGGATTGAGTAAATTTAATATTTTAAACTTTATATTATAAAAAATAAGTGAAAATAAAATCATAAGAATAATAATACTACTATAGAATTTCCCTTTCCGAATTTGTAGTTGCTATCATTCTTGATTCTGTTCATAGGCCATTGCTTCCGTAGGTTCTTTTGTGAGTTTATCTACTGCTCCACACCCCCACTTCCCCCCTCACCACCCCCACCCAAAGAAAACTATATTATTTTCTTTATAAAGGGTGATTACTAAGCATCATAGACGTTTAGGTTCTGTGTTCATGACAGATAAAATTACCCTTCTGCATATTGATGGTTAATTTGCATTAGCCTAGCATAGTATTAGTAGTCCATGATTCTCCTCCTTTTTAATTTTGCTAAAAAGTAAGTTTTTCATTATTCCATCTAAATCAAATAGCTGCTAATCGGGATTCGATGATCCTAGCATCTGGAATCTATATTCAACTCTTCACCAATGTTTGAGGCTTTATGCAGATTTGATGTGATCTGCATGAATGCACCCTCTATAATCTGATAAACAAACGGTTCAATAGGGTATATGCCTCTGTAATTCACCTATTCCACACAGAATTTTGAGATATATCTCAAAGTTCTAAGTAGACTACCTATGAAAGTTCAGCATAAAAGCTTGATTTGATGCTTCTCTTGAAGTTGGGCAGGTGAGTTCAGTCGGTGCATCTATCCAATAAGACTGCAAAAGAAGCAGCTCGGAAAATCTTTATTAACTTTAAGTAAAGAAATGAAGTTTAGTGGGAATCAGTTATAGCGGTTAGCACAGTTGGACAAAAGTAGAATTTGAATTTACTCACAACTCAAGGCAGATTATCTTCATCTTTTCATCTAAAGGGGAAAAGAATATGAAAGAAAAGTAAAATGGCGACGCTGCAGGCCTTCGCGATAAGTATAACATAAGGTCAATCGCCATCTAAACTGTAAACCTCACTTTCAAATAAAGTGTGTACAGTTAACTGATGGATATGGTGCCGAGACTGAGTGGTCCATGGCCTTTGCATCTCCACTTGTCACAATGGGAAACCTCGAAGGTCCTATAGCTTTGTGCTCTCTTACCTATCAATATATCTACCTGAAATTGTCTCTTGGGAGACGTCAAATAAAATATCTACCTGAAATTCATGACTGTGGGTTATAATTAGCCACTTTAAGAAGCGTCTGCTCCATCGTTGTCCTTCACTCAGCTTGTGGTTATCTCATCAATAATCATGGTCTAAAGTGAAATCATGAGGGTCACAAGGTGGATTTGGCGTGCTGTAAAATAGAAATAATGCCAATTGCATTGCTATGAACAATTAATTATTTAAAGTTATATATATATATATATATATCACGTTTTAGTATTCATTATTATTGTATTAAAATATATGTATTAATTTTTTTATTATTAGATAACATTTTATATATAAATTCAGCATCATAGAATAGTGATATACTTCGTACATCGTACCTAGACCAATCTGCTTGAAAGTGGCACTAAAATGATCCAAACTTATCTCCACAACCACAAAGTCCCCTCTAATGAAGTTGATTGGAAACAGATATGATAGCTTTTTTAGTTGTCAGACAAGCATGGCAGAAATTCGAATGTTACGCTTGTGAATCTGTGATGTCATGAGCTCATTCAGAAAAATGAGAAACTATTTGCAAATTGTTATAAGTAATATACATATATTATATAAACCGTCGGCTATAAATTTATAATGAAGCATGGTGAGAAATGGCTGACTTTATAGATTTGTGATTTTTTTAATTTGCGGCAACATGTGATAAGCACTTGCCCTCTCGCTGATGCTTGGCCTCATTTTTCTATCCCCCACTATGCCTTTTTTCACTCAAGTCTACGTAATAGTAAGAGAATTAGCTTTAACTACTTAAGTATTCGGAAAAAAGATGTTTCACAATTTTGTAAAATAATTCAATTTATAAAATTTAATAAATTTAATATTTTATATTTTATTATATAAAAATAAATATATTAAAATATATTCATCAAAAAATTTAGGATCATACATTATGTAAAGTATAAACTTTTTTTAAATTTTTTTATGTAATATTCTTATATTATTATTAAATACAAAATTAATCTATATTCAAAATTTATTACTAATACTCTTTTCTAATAAGTACAATTTCAAAACTTGAATTTATATCTTTAGCTTCGTAAGGTACAAAGTTATACGATGTAAACCGTGTTTCATTAGATGCTATAAACATGAGATTGTTAATACTATGAGAAAGTGGATTACATATTCGCATAATACATATCTAAGAAAAGCACTAGGAGAGTGGAATTTTTGTTATACTTTTCAATGTGATTGGAGGTTAGGCTGCACTAAGCTGGGCGGTAGAAAGCAGGGCCAGCCTCTTGCTTTTTATTTTCTCAAGTGGTTCATCCAAATTTGCATTGACCTCATTCCCCACCTCTATTCCTAGTGGAGTGTGTTCCACAGAGCCACCGTATCAATCAGCTTTCTTTGCTAAAGAACCTTCATAAGATCATATCATGTGCGAAAGGTGCTTTGTTCGTATATCACAAGAGACAATATTGCTAAATAAAAGAACAAAAAGACAATCGTTAGAGAATCAACTCCAAGAGGCCAAAAAAAACAAAAAAAGAAAACTTAGAAACTATCACGAATGAATGCCAACAATCCAAATCATAATTACTAGATTTTCTATACCTCTAATGTCTCACGAACAGGCTGGTTCAATGTTCTAAGTTACTATATTGTGATATTTTATATTAATCTTTCTTGCGAATTAATTTAAAATCTCAAAATGTTGATAAACGACATACTTAGTAACTATTATCTAAACTAACCATAAAATCTATGAAAACCCTCTACCTAGCTCCAACCTTATTTTATATTGATGCCTTAATGGTATTAGCTAGACAAACCATGCAAAACCCTAATGAGAAGTGTGTTGCATTTAGCTACCATTCCAGTGCTCTTAATAATCATTAGGTCCAGATCACCGAACCAAGCATATAGATTATAAACCTATATAAGATTTTCTATATTTGATCCTCAAGCTGGGCATCAATACCCTCTATTGCTGTCACATACACAGGTTTTGTAAGGTTGTTTATTATGCATACAAGCAAATGGCATGGCATTAAAACATAATGCTTTCGAGAGCTCAGTGTCTTTGGAATATGTGGATGCCCCTCAAATGACGCTCATGTTCTAATATTGTATATAGCAGAAACGAAAGCATTCCTTAGGAAATGATTATAGCTTCATTACCACTTAATCTATTATAATGAAAAGCCAAAGTTCAAGGACAGGGAATTGATATAAAGTAGAATGCGGAGACGACCTCACAAGCCAATTTGCGTTAGCATTCTCTTGGTGTTTATTAAAAATCAGTATAAGGGTTCCATTATGTGAAAAATCATGGGCTTGATTAATCTTTTGGCATTATAATATAGAAGTGACAAGTTTTCTTAAAATATACATATAAAATTGCAAAGTCTTAGATCCTGAGTTAGAACCCACCATTTATTATGGGAAAAGTTTTAATATAATAACTAAGTATTATTGCACTATTAAATATGTTGATTCCAATCTCTTCTTTTTAATATAATACAAAAATGTGATTTTGCAGAGAATGAAAAACTCTAGGTCGTTAGTTACAGGAGGAAAACCTTTTACTAACGTTGGTTTATAGCCATACAACATATATAGTACTTTTGTATATTCTTTTGCCTCTCTCTATACTCAATTCTAAAGATGGACATTACACTAAGCATTAATAAATTTAGTTCTAACATCTGGTCCTAACTTTTAACCTAAAATATCAATACAAACCCATGCATCGCTTGAACGAAAAACATTGGCTAAGAGGATCAACTCCAAAGAGAGAGAGAGAGAGAGAGAGAGAGAGAGAGAGAGAGGTACCTTCCGTAGGCCTCCATAGACAAGAATTAATTGAAAGACTGGGAATTAAACAAGAGACAAATGGACAGGTCTCCCTTTTTTTTTTCCTTTAATTAGTTGGCTTACACAAATATATATGCCGTCACAGGGAAAAAGAAATTAGTTTTTACTACCAAACAAATCTATACATAAAATGGCATTGTTATGATCCACGCGTGCTCCTAAATCACCAGTGGAAAGTGATTAATTTGCTCCATTATTGATTGCATACATATTTATGTGATGTGCCATAATCTAACTAAAAGCAACGTGCTCCCATATCTCCACTCATATATATATATATATATATATATATATAATTACTCTTACAAAATAAAATTAATAACAATTTTAGCATAAATTATTAGATTAATTAAATTTTTTATTGTTTGTAGAGTTTAACAAATTTTATATTCTAAAATTTTTAAATAAAATTTGATGAAATTTAATTTTGACAGGTGTAAACAGGATCTCTTATTATAATGAAGTAAAGGAACCTCAAATTTTTTTAAAAAATGAGAAGTTTACATTTTGTGTCCACTTCAAAATTTACGTTTCAATAAAAATGATTAATATAAAACAAAACGTTTTACTATTTTATCAAGAATCGTATAAAATACTTAAGTGTTAGAGTGTGCCTCTAACACCTCTCCATTTTTTATTAAAGCAATTGAGAATTTGTCTTGGGTGATCATTCGATTCTTTCGATCCTTTCGGTGCTTGTCAGTAACGTGTCACTGTCGAAGAGGATTTCGTTGAAGTAGATAGGAATTAAGTCTATCTAATCTACCACTAAGTTACCTTGGCGGGCTTGTACCAAAACAAAGAAAACAGAAAGAGTTACCCTGGCGGGCACGATGAAGGGAAATTCAGGCATCCACGGGGTCACGTTGACGAAAAGCTGGGACAATTACTTCTTGGCTCATGTTTCCATAAATAAAAAATTATTAAATTATAAAACCCATCAATCTGACAGCAATTTTAACGTTACCTACTTTCGGGGAATGATAATATTATATTTTTCTTTTTATATTTTTAATTATGTCTAAAGACGTTTAATTAATTTTTTTTGATATATTTAATTATGACAATTCATTTCATTCTTACTTAAATATTATACTCTATCTTATTTATTAAATATTAATTAAAAAATATACTTAATATTAATAAAATATTCAAAAAAAATATTAAATTAATATTTTAATCTAATTTTATTTAAAAATTATACTTTAATTCAGTTAATCATTTTAAATAATTAATATTTTGATAAATTATATTTTTTTAATCAAATAATTATATTTATTACAAAGTATAAATTTAACAATATATATGATTATAAAAAAAATTTAGTATAAATATAAAAGTATTTTAGGATGAGTTTAGTTAATAAAAAATAAGATCAATTATGCTTTACATGTTTTTCTTAACTAAATTTATTCTTAAGATGTTTCTATATTTATACTAAATTTTTTTTCATAATCATACATATTATTAAATTTATACTTTGTAATAAATATAATTATTTGATTAAAAAATATAATTTATCAAAATATTAATTATTTAAAATGGTTAACTGAATTAAAATATAATTTTTAAATAAAATTAAATTAAAATATTGATTTAATATTTTTTTTAAATATTTTATTAATATTAAATATATTTTTTTAATTAATATTTGAGTAAATGGGATAGAGTGTTATATTTGAGTAAGAACGAAATGAAGTGTAATAATTAAATAGCTCAAGAGAGATTATTGTAATTTATTTTTAAATTTATTTATTTTGTTATTTAAAATTTTAAATAAAATTTATTTTAATAATTAAATTTAAAACGTAACTTTAAACATAATGAAACTTGATATATGAGTAGCAGCACTCCTTACTTTCTGTCATTGAGACAGATTCAGTGTAGAATGATCAAAAGGGAAGTGCAGCTGTCAAACAGTGACATGCATCTGCCACAAAACATCAATTGAAAAGGTAAATGATAGTAGGGACGTAGTTCTTACGTACAGGATAAAAATAAATATTAAAATAATATATTTTAATTTAATAAATAATAAAATACGAAGAAACGTAAGAAAAATATATTTAGAGAGGTATGAAAGTATTATCACTCAATTAAAAAATACATAATTCTCCCCAATTTACTTGGATATGGAGGCCAATGAAACTCTCGTACACTCGTACTTATATTTATGTTGTGTGATATATCTAAAACTTTTTCTCCACAACCTTTAAAACAATTTAATTGATTCCATTTGACATTAATTTTAACTGAATTAATTAAATTCAAATATTATCAACTAATCATCGTGTACATAAATCCACTTAAAAGTAAAGAGAAAACACCAAATAGAAGCAATTTCCGCAATCGACACGTAATAACTTTTGAAACCAATTTTACTAGAAATATAGAACATAACCTATATAATAATAACCTTAAATTATAATTTGGGTACATGCTTCTTTTAGGATCAAAATGGGTAAATCCTATATGATTGGGTCTCTGCAGCATATTTGATTCCCATAACGCGTCAAAAGAAATGGGCGAAGTTTGATTCTTTGCGGGTTCTTTTAGACTAGAGGAAGGAGAGACTAAAGTTCAAAGAATAATAGCCACTGAGAGCACTGACTCCAAAACGCATTAATTTGCAGGAGCTAGCTAGGATGGGGAAATGGTTTGTAATTTTTGAGTTTTTAACCTAAATATTAGACAAAGGACAACTTTTGAGAAAGCCATTCACAGAACGCAAGGAAAAGATGAAGGACTTTCCGGCAGAAAAGCAAACGATGTTTATCATTATATTCCCATTTGGGTAAGGCTGAGAGGGGGGGCATCTCTCCAGATAGTTTTGCAAAAAATGCAAGCGTAGAAAATTATTAATTAGGTCCTTCATTCTCCTCCTTTCTCATCAGGTGGCCACGCGGCAGGCTCAGTAACCAGATGTTTCTCTAATCCAAATTCCAATGGTTCCAAAGGCTTTGTTTGGCTAACCAGCTACAGATTTGGCCATACAAAGATTGAACATTCTTTTGACGATAATATTAATTATGGGGAACTCAAAGATAGCCATGAAAGGATTCCAAATTCTCTATGATCAAATCTATCCAAGTCAAAGCGCAATTATCTGTAAAATTAGTGCTTCTGGGCATTATGGCATATGATCCTGTCCATATTATATTAATTATTGAGGAATGTTCTCCTGTGTCTGTACCTTAATTAACAGCCTCTGCTTTTACTGACAATGGGACAACTAATTCTGATTTCGATACTGGTCTTCTTCTCATCAATTTCCATTCCATCTCTCCCCAATGATTCCCATTTAGCTCCCCTCAATTCAGTGATTCCTCGTTAACTCTTTACCAATCTAAATATATATATATAGCAATTTTTTTTCACTAAATCTAAAAATTAATTTAAATTTTGTACTAAATTTAAGAAATAAATATTTCAATTTTTATATTCTCAAAAATCTCTCAAGATTTCGTATACTAAACATATCCTAAATCTCAAATCGAATACAACCATTCATCGCTAATTACTTAACACAAAATGCTGCTTCAAGCCACAGTGCAGTTCATAAGGTAAATTTAGTTCAGTTCAAGTTAAACACCATAGGTCAAAAGACTATTGTTTATTCAAATTAAAGAAGAGTTTTGCTACCCAATTTTTTTTAAATTATCTTATATTGTATACAGTTATATTATAAGAGAAGATGATCAAATATATCATCAACTTTCACAAACAAATATAAATAAATATACAAAAAATAACATGACAACCCCATAAAATATAAACCAACCCACCCTTAAGTGGGATGGGACGAGCCTCCCAATGAGTCATGGGTTGAACCATTTTTACAGCGCTAGTTGTGGGCCTGTGCTGCTAAAGACGCTTGACTCCATCCAATATGCGTGCCCACTTCCTGCGGTGCAAATCAGAAATGTGAAAACAGGCTATGGGGTGGTTCACATAACATATGAATTGTTGGTCCATTGGGCCAGACAAGACAGTCCACATAAAATGCATCAATATTATGGGATAAGGGTTAGAGTCATGGACTGAAACTCTACAGATGGGATTCTATGCAATCTTTTCAAATGGGTACCAATAATTTCTCTCACCTCCAATTAAACTCGCAAATTTCTATATTACTCTCCCTGACATCCCAACCCATTGCTTAGCAATCCCACTCCATCAACAGAAAGAGATACAATGAGATAGACCGACATGTTTTAGTTGAATCTTACTATTTTCATTGATAAAAATTCAATTACTTACTTAAAAAAAGTTTCAATAATTAAATTTATTATATCTCATACATCCCAATAATCTATCAACTTTATTTTATTCTATATCATTTAGTATTTACAATTTAGCAGGCAGTTTTAGTTTGTCCTATCTTTCGGTGCTGTTTAACAGTGGAAGAGAACCTAAATCTTGCACTAGGATGACGGATCCTTCTCCGGAATGGAACGTATCACCTTGAGAAAGGTACTTGACCAATCAAGTGGACCTCGAGAACGCTTGCGTGTTGTGGACAACACCTCCGGAATAAACCTTTTTCTTTTCACCTAAAAGTACAGCATGTATATCAGATCGACTGGGACATAATATATCACCTTGACATAGGTACTTGGGACTTAGCCAATCAGCGCCGAACCTCAAGAACGCTTGCTTGTTGTTGAGAACACTTTCGGAATCAATCTTTTTCTTTTCACCTAAAAGTAAAACATATCAGATCCTCTGTATTTTGCCTTATATGAAAAAAAGATGGCAAGATTTTTTTTTCTTCATTTTTTTCTTTTTTTGGCCTTTAAAGACGGCAATACTTGATTTCAAATACCTCCAATTTGTTCATGATATTTGTTATCTGATTGCCTGACAATCCTCTATGCTTCTGTTTCTGCTTTCTTTCCTTAGATTTGGCACTTCTCTTCCGTGATCTTAAGAAACTTGGAATTAATAGTTTCCAATCGCCAAAGCATGCTGGACTTCCTGCATGTTTATTCGGCTTCTTTTGGGCAGGGACGATCTACAGAAGAAAACAACAAAAAAACCACCATTATGGAAATTCCTGGTGCAGAAAAATCTTGCAGAACACAGTATATCAATTCACAGAAAAACTAAAAGAAAAAGGTCAAAAATCAAACCTCATAAACTATAGAGAGAAGTGAATATGACCATAGCATAAACTATAAAGTCTTAAAAAGAAAGAGATCTAGTTATCTTAAATGGTACCTGGGTAGGGTGCCTATTGCCGTTTGAAGATTGCTTGGAGTCGGAGAGCCAGGGGGTGGATGGTGCTTCTCGTGCAGATTCCCGTAGGCGCTGCGAGTACCTCAGAAGCTCTGCTTTCCTATCATATCCTTGACTAGCAACGCGATGAACTGCCTCTCGTCTAATCGTCTGATGAATATGATAGTGGTAGTGATGATGGTGATGATGATTTACTGATATCCTCTTCTTCCTGGGCTTCTCTACATACACTCTTACTAGCACCGCCTTATCTTTGGGCACCTGAAAAAAAATTCTCTTCACAAACAATGTCAAGCACAGAACATATTTAGCAGCATGCACAGATGCAAATAGACACGTGGAAGAAAATTACCATTTGGGATGGCATTTTGAGATAAGGCAGGCAATGCGCAAGCACCTGTGTTTGATAACAAATTTATGTTTGGCTCTGCAGTAGAATTTTCTAGGAGTGTGGTGCAGCCCTAGGAGATATCAGCAATGTAAATATATATAGGCCGAGAGAAATGAGGTCGATTGATATTCTTTGGGTGGATCGAAACTGAGCCTTACTTTGTGTTAAAGAAATATAAAGAACGTATTGTCATTATCAACAAAATTTGGGCCCTATTATGGTGCCTCGACCCTATCAGCTAAACTTGCAAGGTGATCAATACAATACCTGGGATTTTCATTTTCTCAATTTGTTAATTAACTGGGTCATCCATTTTGGTTTTCTTAATTTGGAAAATAGATTTAGGCAAATCGTATATAGCAAATTAACTTCTATGTGTAAGGTAGTGCGTGAACAATTGCTATGGATATTTGTCTCCTTGTGGGGCTGGGATAAGCTTGCTTTTAATTAGAGAATCACAAGCCTGTGTAATACTATAGAAAATGGGTAGTTGGTAAACATTCTGCATTCCTTGTATCTTATCACTATGGTGTTTTTCAACAGAGTGGTTGACATGACAGATTAGGGAAATGAGAATATACATTATAATCTTTTTTTTTCCATATTATAATCTATTTTCACATTGTCACATGTAACACTTGTATGCAGTTAAGGGCTAATTGCTTCTAATTACCTATAGCAATGGTTACAATACAAATAATCAGAGCAAACGCATGCAAACGGACACCATGCAATTTTAAAAGTATCATTGACTTTCTTTTTGCTATTCATATTTGTTTTAGAGTAATGATTTTTTATGTGATTTGATGCATATAATCATTATATAAAGTTAATTAAGAACATTTTTCTATAGCAAATATATTATACAATTATTCTATAATTAAATTGTTGTGTAGATTGGTTGTTCAATTGTGGAGTGAAAGCTAATTCTGTAACTCACCTGTTGATCTCAGTGCCAAAAGACTTAGAATTTCTGTTGATGGCTGATGCTCTAAGAGCTGCTGCTCTTAGGAATGTAATTTTACAATTGTTTTTTTTTTCCTTGGAGCTTGAGGTCCCTTTTGTTTCAAAAAAATTATGTTCCATATAAACCGTGAAAAACAATTATTATAATAATAAATATTAAAAAATACTTAAGATAGAAATATGTTTTTGTCTGTGCTGTCATCATTGAACTTAGAACAGTACATTACAGCAATTTGAAATGACAGTAGTTTTATAAATGCTGTTCAGGATTTTACCTGAGTTTTCAACATAATATTATCATTATCTTGCTTGAAGGGAAAATGCTGCTGATGTGAAGGCAAAATTCGTTATAGAAGGTACCCAGATGCTGATGGGGTAAAATTAATGCTCTGGTGTTTCTAATGCATTATGCTAAACTTTTATTTGATAATGGAAGTAGTTTTCCCTTTCCTGCAGATCTTGTCTGAGAAAGGAGTTATTATGTTACCTGATATTTATGCTAATGCTGGTGGAGTGACTGTTAGCTACTTTGAGTGGGTTCAGGTAACGGGAACATGAAGTTACTCTCAGCCTAACTTGAAAACTCAAGGTTATGATTTGAATTCTAAATCTCTCTCTTTGGCTCTGCTGTCTGCAGAATATTCAAGGATTTATGTGGGATGAAGAGAAGGTGAACCGTGAGCTGAAGAAATACATGACCCATGCTTTTCGGGAAATAAAGACGATGTGTAAAACTCATCACTGCGACCTGCGTATCAGTGCCTTCACTCTCTGAATGAACCATGTTGCGCGCGCTATCGTTTCGACGGGTGAGGAAAGAAAAGACTCTTGTTTCTTCCTTTTGTTTACCTATCAGATGCATCCCTTTCTTGCTACTGAAAAACTAGAAAACAGTTAGCCACGTAGCGCATGGATCTCGGTTTCACTCATCTGTTCTTAAATAGGCTTTCTTTGTGTCGTCCAAGTGTCAGTGTTAATCTAGGTATGAGTATAGTCATGTGGAACTCATCATTGCTGACTGTGAAACAAATACAATTTTGCAACCAGATGTGTCTTTCGCTTTTCGTTCCGCATATTACACTATACTTCCAACATTGCTTTCCTAATAAAATCATATACCCATCAACCCTGGGACGGTGTAGAGAGAGAAATACAGCATCCTATTCTATTGCTAAATGATCAGCAATAGAATAGGAAGTTAAAAAAAGCTAACTTTTCAGCAATAGAATGGGAAGTTAAAAAAAGCTAACTTCGAGATCGTTGAAGTCTAATAGTCAACCAACTTTAGAGAAATATATATCAGAACGACTTAAAGGTCCAAATTGACTCATACCCATATTGTGCTCCATCAAGTTCCTTGTTGAGAAATTGAATCTGATTGCATTGAAAGTCGTCCGTTTTCTATATGGGAAGTATGGAAAGTTTTTGGTATACACACATCCTCAATATCTTCATGGAAAGTGAGAATGACAAGAGAAAAAAGACAGAACAGCCTTGTGAGGACTACCTGAATATGAAATTCAACAAACACCTCTATCACTATTTTTTCCCCTTTTATAATTGTCTCAGTTTCTGTCAGATCTGCATATGATTCCTAATCCTGCAAATTCAATCACTGCTTTAACAATCTGAATTCTGTAAGACCAACTGGATGAGTTCAAGGTTATGTTAGCTCAACAGGCTGTAACAAACAAACCCGCTTAAGAACAATTTTTTCTTTTTGGTACTTAAACGGGGCAAAAGCCCAAACAAGAGAACAACTGCACAGAAATAAATCTATCCCATTGAACCCCTACAAGATCTGCATGGAACAGAACCAAGAGTCCCAGAGGCATCTCAGAAACATACTGAAAATCGTCAACTTCACCAATTCACCAAAGGATCCTGTCATTGGAAACATACAAAGACCGCCTGAATGGGATTCTGAGTCGTTCTTCTGCACTGGTATGACAGAAAGAAGTAAGATACACTATCTAATTAATATTCACGGCAATTCCACTACTCTTTTTTGGAATTGCTTGAATTCTCATCCTGCCAGGTTGCTTGTCATAAAATGTTGTCTCTTCCAATAACTTCTTAAGGTTGTCAACGTCTTCATTTTTTCGGATCAGAAGTAACCCACCACTGCTATGAACAGAAGAGTTTTGCAGAAAAGTTGCTCATTTGGTCAACTAGACCTACTCCTGTCAGGCTGTCAACCAGATAGGCCATAAAGAATCAAGAAGAAACAAGAAACAAGAAAAAATGTAGATGATTCTGGGTTATCCTCAAGCCATTTTCTTCTCCTAGCCTCTGAAATAATTGCAAAAAGAGATTCTTCAATGAAGTAATTTACAGAGAATCAAGAAGAAACAAGAAAAAATGTAGATGTCAAAAACTAACAACATAACTTTCGCCCAACTGTTCGTCTCCCTCTCAAAAATGAGAAAAACGTAAACTGGTAGGTACCTTCTCGGTATATCATTCACAAACTTTAGCCGTGTTAATAGGTTTTATTCGATGTCCCGTAAGATGATCTTCTTTATTACATATCTCCTATGTTTTAGACAAATAACATGACTTGGCAAAAGGAATATCCATGACTAAGCAAAGAGTAAACTAGGATTCCATTCTGCCGAGATTTGTTGTAGCGACAAGATATATCAATCGCTATAATAAGAAAAGAAAATGAAACCAACACAAACCCTATCCTGAGCTCAAATTTCCAAAAATCCAAACCTACATCAATTGTATTTGTAGCATTGAACACCCTTTGAGATCGGCAAGAGAGGATAATAACTTTCTTTGTCAACTCGGGCTATCAAATCCTGCTATTTCGGTGTATGAGAAAAGGTTCCTTAAAATTACTTCATCAGGGAAAAAAGCAATAGCACCAGCGTTCTCATGCAAAAGGATAAAGTCCATCTCCATTCTTTTGGAAGTAAAAGCAACCGTAGAAACTAATTAGCATGAAGCAAAACTACCATTTCTTCAAGTAAAACAAACTTTCACCAACTTCCGTTTGCAACCCTGGCAGTTGAAACAGGTTTAACCCCTTATCGGGATTTCAGCCAGAAATGGTGAATAGTGATCTAGTTTTCACACCACACAGGGTTGTCTTGTCTGGGGCCATACATAATATCATAATTGGGGAAAAAATGAATGGGAGGAGATCGATGTTGCAGACAGAAAGGGGTAGCTGAGAAAGCCAATGAAAATAAAATGAAATAAAAGTTTCAACCTTTAGCCTATAACTATCTCAATTTTAAACACCATAAAAGGAAAAAATTATTTTCTTTCAATTAAGTCGAAATATCTAATTATGATATTCAGCTGCATTGAACAAAAGACGGAAGCTATCGCCAAATTGATAACCTCACCTGCATCAATAACAGCATCCCAGTCGGTCTTTCCATTTTTCAGAAATAGCTTCAAATCCCATGTCCCTCCGACCCATCCTGGGTCCTGGAAAGCAGTGACGACCTTTACTTCTTCGGCCACCGCCGCAACAGACCCATTGGTTCCGGGAGCGCTCTCAAGCTTCTCCGACGCCGGAGTGTTGGGGATAGCCTGCTCCAACGGGGATTCCACTGCATTTGCAGCTGAACCTGAAGTACTGACGCCAATGTCAGCAGAAGCCTTCAAAGCAGAGAGCAGAAACAAAGGGTTCTTGGTCCGAATGGAGACAAAGGGCCTGTATGTCAGACGAGATTTGTTTTAAGATGAAGGTGTTATCGAGAAATGGGTTGGCGGAGAACGAGGCCATGGTAGTCGACACTGCTTGATTCAGAATGGGCGTTTGTTCAGAACATGGTGGCTAGGTTAGGATAGACAATAGGAGAAAATTACCGCCCAAAAAGCAAACAGAATATAAGCAACCCCGCCCCCGTGGGGGGGGGGGGGGGGGTGGAGGCCCCTCTTCAAAAGCACCAGTATAGTCTTAAATGTTAAGTACAGTGCGATGAATTTGAGTTTAGACATGGAGTGGCGATTTCAGTGCTGGCAGCTGAAGATGCAATTTACAAAGATTAGCCAGAATAATTCCACATGAGGCTGCTCTTATCTTGGGTTATTCACAGGCTACTCATGGTTTGAAATGTTGAACATTCTAGTCCATTTTAATGCTGCCGGCTTAGAAGTTTCTGCGATACAATAATAAAGATTTCAGTCTCATAAAATTAAGTTTATTAAAATTTAATGAAAACAAATATAAATATTAAATTGATTGAATATTATAATTAAAATTTTTAAATGAATTTTTGTTATAGAATTTAATTTGTAAAAATAAAAAAATAATATAGTAGTCAGCACCTCACTCCAAAACACAAGAAAAATAGAACTCTCTCTCCAGGCTTGGGCCAAATAGTCACATAATTGAGCTGGACTCTCGTTTCCTGGGCCTTTATAGATCCAAAGATGGGCCATCATTCAAAATACAAAGCCCAGAACAACCATTTCGATGTTTGGCTTTCCCTTCGATTTCTGACTTTCGTATTACTCCCCCCCCACCCCGAGAGAAATTCGAACTCCATAGCAAATTAGAAATGGAGGTCGCCAGCCGCAACTTCGAGCATTGCAATCCACCATAGGCCTATGTTAGCATCGCCATCTTCTTCTCGAATTGGAAACTCTATCCAGGCCTTGTGTTCCTCCTCCTCGACCTCTGTCAGAGCATCACTTTCTACCAATTTCATTACTCCTTTGCCGGTAGCGACGTCTCTAGCCTTTTTTCTGGCCAGAAGCTCAGGCCTTCGTGTCTGAATCCAGCGTCGTTTTGAAAATATAAGGGTAAAAGAGGCGTCGTTACCATGGTAGAGTTCGAACTTTCAACCAATTATGACGCTTTGGTGTTATACTTTATGAATACAATGCATAGCTTTTCTCTTGGTGCCCGGTTATTTGTTGGAACGATAGTACATACACGTGTGTAATGGTTGCAAACGTGGACTTAGGTTCAAGGTTGTTTATCTTTAGCTGGAATTTCGCATGAACTGAGGAACTCTTCTCAGCTATCTAGACAGCTTATAGATGGACATAGAGTGGATAAGATCACCGGCAAGAAAAAATAGCTGTAAGACATATATAAAATGCAAGACGGTTAGAAGTTTCAGTTGGAGCCTACGGTGCTATTCGGAGGCCTAGAACAGTGCTGGGAAGGTGTGATATTTGGCATTAAAGAAATTTTAAGGCTGATTGAAGAGAGTTGGGCTAGTTTTCATGATGGTCAAAACGCAAGGGAGAAGATTCCTGTTAGGACGTAGATCTTGAGTCAGCAAATCAAAACTTCTAATTGTGTCATTGAGTCCTTGGGATCAAGCATCATAATCACACCCAATTAAACCAAGTTGCCAAAGAAAATACCCATTTTATTGAAGTATTATTCTCTCCTGATTCCCTTATAACTATGGGGTTCCTATTAGCTAACATCTTTAAACCTCAACTGAAGGAATTCAATATCAAATGCTTAGTGTGAAAATCCTGTAACATAGGAAGAGAGCTGTTTTTATGTGCTAATGTGCAGGACAGATGTATTTGGCAAAGGCATCAATACCCATCATATCTTTCACTCCAATTCTAATTTTCTTTGCATAGTTTCAAAAACGCTTTCTTTTATCCAGAAAAAAATGGACTTTCATTTAAACCAAAGAATCTGGGAACCTATATATCAAAATGATTGATCTTACCCTCTCTGAATATAATCTATCATCACTATTGATAAATTATAAAAATTTCCATTTTTCTCAAACTAAAGTGAAATCCTGTTTTATAGTTCCTATACAATATTGTTATTTACAATCTTTAAATAATAGGAAATTCATTTTTTTATAATAAAACGAAGGTGGAGATGAGTTAAGGTGGATCTTGGGCTGGCTTTCACACCTTGGAGTAATTTCTTTTGTTTGTTTTAGAGCTATTGGTAGGAATAAGGGGTACAGGGGTATAGAGTTCTATTGCAGTGTGGAACATTTGCTATTCTTTGGTGTCTTTGGTTGGGATTTTATGACCAGATTTTGTCCTTAAACTTGATAGGGGATAGGACTGTTGATGCTCAGCACATGGAGTCTCCTTGGTTAACATGGAGAGAGATTAGATGCTTTGTTTAAAGAGGATATTATTTCATTGTTCTCCTTCATAAATCTGCTTCCCTTCAAATAAATTTTTCTATAAAAAAAGTAGATTAAATCAATGTGTTTGGACCAATAGAAGTTAAATATAGTCAAACTTATGCATCATCACAAAAATATATTGCATGATTTATATGATTTTTCTATGAGGTGTAATCTGTTGTATCTGCCTAACTCTTTTATGGCACATTGGAACACCATATATGTGACCAATATAATTCATGAAGCTTCAATATTCGTTTTTTATTGTCTATGGATAGGTTATTCCATTTTCAAGAGGAAGTGCTTGGGAAGAACCACCACCAGACTTAGCTTCTTACTTGTACAAAAATCGAATTGTCTATCTGGGCATGTTTCTTGTTCCTTCTGTCACAGAGTTGATACTAGCTGAATTTCTTTATCTTCAGTATGAAGATGATGAAAAACCTATCTACCTATACATAAACTCCACTGGGACAACCAAGGTAAGTAATGTTCTGGATATATTCTGCTTAGCATATTATCTTTCCAGGTCCATGAGAAAACAACTCTCTCATAGCTTTATGCACCAGGATTTTTTTTCTTTTAAAATATAGTCTTATTACATAAGTGCCAATAACAGGAGTTTTAAGTTTGTCTGATTATCTTGAGTTTAAAGAGATAATAAAAATGAAAAGAAGCAGTGGAAGTTGTGTGCGTGGGTTATAAGAGAGAGAAATAGATATGAGAGTTAGAAACTTAGAATTATATCCTTCTTCCTAGGAGTAAAATCTATGTAATAGTGTAAATGCATTTATTTTGGAATTTATAAGGATTATTTTTGGAAGCTATTCCTGGTCATTCTGTGTACTTGATCAAAATTATGCCTCGGCCCTTCTTCAAGTGGAAAAGCATACCAGAAATTTGATTTCTGGCTACTGACATGCAAAATGAAACATTTTGCCTTCATCCTTGTCCTTTTCTGTGCAGCACACTGAAAAAAATTCCTATAACTTGATGGGGTAATTGTTCCTTAGTCTTCATGAAAATTAACATTTTTTTGATAAAATATTTGTCCCCCTTCTTTCAAGGTGGCGAGAAGTTGGGTTATGAGACTGAGGCATTTGCAATTTATGATGTTATGAGGTTATTATCTCTATACTTTCTTTGATAATTTCATCAGTTTTTCTGTCTCTTTTATTACTCTCTTAGACTGTGCATTGATGACATTTCATTAAATTTTTTGTACTTTAATTATTATTACTCTCTTTTATAGCTATAGCGCCCTATTACTAACTATGCTCCAAGTCCAGGCCATTTGCTGATCTTGACAACGAATATTTCTCCTTTTTTACCTACCAACGTCCTAGTCTGCTATATTCATGCTTCTGACCATATGTTTTTTATGTGCTGGCTGCTTACCTTGTCTCTTTTTTCTTTCTGGATTAATATTGCTCCATTTGTCACTGAACACATGATGTCAAAAATTCTACTTTTTCTTGCACATAATATCAATATTATAAGTGCAATAAGTTATATTTTTCCCTCCATCCCTCCTCAGGCCCTCAACACCCCTAAAAGAGTTGAGAATTTGATTTTTACTTTTCATCTTAAAGTATTCACATAGAAGTATGTGAAACTTAGCTAAGTTGTTCTGCTGCAGGTATGTAAAGCCTCCAATATTTACTCTGTGTCGGTAATGCTTGGGGAGAAGCAGCCCTACTTTTGGCTGCTGGTGCAAGGGGAAACCGTTCTGCTACGCCATCGTCAACAATAATGATAAGACAGGTTTGGTCTCAAGGCTATTGTGTGCCTTCTGGAGTTGTTCTTTAGCCAAGAATGGTAACCGTGTTATCTTTTTCAATATGTAGCCAATTGCAAGGTTCCAAGGTCAAGCAACAGATGTAGACCTTGCAAGAAAAGAAGTAAAGAATGTGAAGACAGAATTGGTTAGAGGAATATTTATCTAGTTTACTAAAATTAAATTGCACTTTGTTGAGTTCAAATTGTAATTAGTCATTATTATCTGTAAAGTACCTTGACTCAGTAAATTTAGATAATAATTATAATAACTCACATTCAAACTGTTTATTTCCCTTTCAAGGTTAATTTATATGCAAAGCATATAGGAAAATAACCTGAGCAGATTGAAGCTGATATTCAGCGCCCAAAGTATTTTAGTCCCAGTGAAGCTGTTGAGTATCGAATTATAGACAAGGTTTTTGCCATCTTAAAGTCGGATTTGTCTTTTAATCATTTTATTGGCCACAAAAATTCGAAAAACACATTGTTTTCTGCAGGTATTATACAATGAGAGGAGCACTGAGGATCGTGGAGTCGTTTCTGACCTTAAAAAAGGCACAGCTTCTTTGAGTGTTGGAAATTTTGGAATTGCTGTTTTCTTGAGGTTTTCAGGTAAAGTAGACATGAAATTATTATCATATTAAATACTTTTTTTTAAGATTAAATTACTTTTATACGCAATGTTTAAAAGATTAACAGTATATCGGGAACATAGTAACCGCCCCCCTTTAAACTGACAATATTTTGATACTTTTCTGTTCTTCATTGTTATTTGTTAATTTGCCATGTTGCATGTAATGTCCAGTTATATAAGGGATTTGAAGCTAAAATCAGCCAATCAGGTGATCACTTCTGACTACATATTATCACACAACATTCACATTTGGCTGTAACCTTTTATTATGGGACAACTATGAAATAGTTAGTTGGCTTGGTCTAATGACTATGCCAACCACTAGTTAGTGTTTCATGGTTGTACTAAAGTATGTGTTAAGGGATCAGTCATATCAGAAGTTTAAGTTGAATACTTGGTCATAGAGACTATAATATTATGTTAAAGAATTAATCATCTTAAAAACTTAAACTATTAAGTAGAAGTCAAAAATAGTTTTATATTTCATATCTCTAACAGAAGGAATGCTGAAGGTATTGAACGCATGCCATAATCTCAAGTAAGCTTCCGACACCATGTTCCATAAATGGTAAGCTTGTACTGGCAGTGACATCCGCAATTCCTTCTCTTTAGTTCTTTTCGAGTCCACTACTAAGCGCAAGCGTAAGTAGGTTCTCAGATAAGAGAGTACGTGCTGGTTCTTTTCACGGCTATAGAACCTGTGCAAATAATAAAAAAATAGGAATGATAGTGCACAACGTAAGTATACATTCACTTTGTATATATTCTCACATTTTTAATTCTTTTTCTCTCTTTTAAATTTAAATTATTTTTCCTCCAAACTTTTTTCTATCCAAATGTAATACTTTATGAATAATTACTTTGTACAACTATCATTGTTCTACACTTTGCATTTGCTTTCCGGACAGTTCAGTTATTGCCATTGCCACTGGAGTTCAGATTGAGTACGATTGTGATGGTGAATAGTCTCTTGTTGGGCTAGATCTAGTTTCATCTCATTACTTGACCGATTTCCGAACACGTGTTGGTGGGTGGAAGTGAGAAATTGCTACTATAAACCGTGCGCGTCCCTGATCTTTGGCTTTAAAGTGTCTTTTGCGTTATCAATTGCAGTGGCGTGTCCAATTAATAGAATGTTGCCATCTTTTACGCCCATTATAGTGATTGTGATTTTTTAAGACAGTACGTGGCTCTTTTAATGGTGGGAGGAGGAAATGGAAGGAATTTTTTTTCTTTTGTTGGTGTTTAGTTATGGATCTTTGAATTTGTTGAAACTCATAAATATTGATTCTGTATTATAAGAATTAAATAAATAAATAAAAATAAAATTTTAGAGATAGTGAAACTCTTGGCAATAAAGAAATTACTCCCTCTCAACCACTTAGATGTATAAGCAAAATTGTAAAATGCATATAACGCTAGAAACAGTTTCCCTCCTCCAATCGTGCGTGCTATGGAAATTTGTGCTAAGTGTGATATTGGCATTGGAATACTTCCTGACAACAATTAATTGTGTTGTGTAAATGCACATAAGCTGAAATGGAGGAGGATCTAAAAGACCTGTGGCCAAACTTGACAACCTTGCCAAGTTCTGGTTCAAGCAAATTGTAATACTGGAGGATACATGTCAATATTATAGATGATATTCCCAGCCCCAACAAAAGGTAGTGGGATACCCTTCTTCATGCCTGTAATTTGTTGTACGCATAGTAATGTTTAAGTTTATTCTATTCTAATTATTTGTAATATAGTTTCATAATCTAAGGCATAGATAGGTTGGTCGCAAGTAATTCAATTTCTTTTTCCCTTATTGAACACCTTGGGTTTCGGACCATGCAAAGATGCATCATACGGGAATAGATGTGGGTGTAACAGACCCGATCATCTATTGCACAAGATTGAAATTCAACAATCCGTGAAAATCCAAATCTAATCTGTAACCCAGAATCGTTTTAGAAACTTCTCACACACTGCTCAACATATTACAAAAAAGAAGCAGAACATATGGCAGTTTAAAATTGCCCACTACGATTTTGGCAAAGAATTATATTGGAACGAAAGTTTGGTGGAGCAAGGTAAATACCATTGACGGTTTACACGGTTGATATATGTTTAAATTTCATAATTTAATTTATAAAATATAATAAATTTAATAGTTTAAAATTTTTAAATAAAAATTTTATTAAACTCTAATTATAAATTGTAGAATTATACTGTTAAATTAAACAAATTCAAACCGTACAAACAAGAAAAAATGCGGAAGAGCAAATGTCTAGTGTTAAGTGAGTGGCGATGCAAACAAACCTAATTCACTCGTCGAGACAAGGTAAGTTTATATTTCTATAACTCACCAAAGAGGCAAATCAAGACAATGTGGAACAATACAGAATGAACTAACATACCAAGTGTCATGCATTAATCCGTCAAATTGACCCACATCACCCTGCCTCACCTAAGAGGGAATAAATTCTGATGACACTGAAAACGGAAGGTCACTTATTGATGCCTCCAATCAGCCTAGTAATTATTAGTTTTACACTAACAATTCTGATGACACTCAATACAGAAGTTAGAGAAAATAATATCCACCATCAATTTGGGCCCCAATCATTTAACGAAGTGGCTTCTCCATTACTAGCCTAGTCTCATTTGGGTTTAATTAATCATGTCCTGGGAAATGATTGAATTGAGTAAAGCATGAAATAGGTCCGGCTACTTCAGTAAAGCTCAATGAAACAAAGATGATTTGCAGCTGTGATACATACATCTCGTGAGGTTACAAAAAGCAGGGTGTATAAAACTCTAGCAAGGTAATGACAAACAGGTCATCACAAGACAAACATCCGTAGGTCCTTTTTCCGAGCTTCCTCTCCAGATTCTGGGCAGTCCGGAAAGAGAACTCCAGTAGCCCATCCACCTGATACTCCTAGATGAGCTGTTCAACGCCTGACTTTGTCAAAATTTTTAACATTTTCCACCCACAAAGTAGAATTTTAGCAACTCTTTCGCTTTGTCCCTTTGAATCAAGGTCCATTCATGATTATTATCCGTAGCTGCTGCAGCTTGCACACAAAATAACCTCTTGTTTAGATAGTGATGCAAAGATTGGGCAGTTCTAAGCATTTCAACGACCAAAATTGAGTAGTTGAATCTCTACTTCGATGTTGATTTTGGTGAAGTATCGTTTTCCTTAAACCCATGATGTATCAGACACATGGCAGTCATCCAATAGTCCACTGACAAACATTGAATAATGGATTAAATACAATATAAAACAAAATCAATTATTAAACTACCCAGAAAAGTTTATAGAATATATCATAAAACGTGGCGTTGGCAAGATTCCATCACAGGTCAGTAAGCAATAACTACTTTATAGAACCATATGTTATACTGAGGACTTCAAATGAAATAATTATTATATGGATGCAGCGTTTTGCCAGAAAGTTAAGGAATGGACACTGAGAACAAACCGCTCAATTCATTTACCCAAAGCGGTTTCTAGCATCTTACATATCAATGGAGCAAAAAACATAGGGGTAGAAGCAGGTCAGCGAAAAGAGATCTTTTCTTGTAAGGAGAGGAGAATGGAGATTGATATTAGCTGGACATACTGAAGTGTTAGCTGCAACATTTATGTCATTTGTTACACATGATCCATGCACAGTCAAATCACTTATCTAAGACAGCACCAGTCAGGTATATAAACCTAGTGTAACAGGAACAGAGTACCAGCACAAAGTACAACTAGTGATCTAAGTTTTACCATCGCATATTTACTCTCATCGGTGTAACATTCAAAGCAGAGCTGAAAGAAAACTCCTAAGCATATATTCTATAATTACCAATAAAGCATCAATAATAGAAGCAACGAAGAAATCTGGGTAAGAGAGGGTTTGATAAAAATATGTTCGTTAGCTGCCAATCATCCCAGGAACAAAGTTATGCACAATGACTTGCAACCAGGACTTCACATGCAGGTGACACATAAAATAGTTGATCATATTATTGCAAACATAATTGATAACCCTTAGGTTTAGAGGCTCACTTCAAAACACTTCATCGCATTATCTTTTTTAAAAAATTAGAGGCAAAATTTAGATTTTAAAATTGAGTTTAAAAAAATTCTTGCAATTGTAAAGAAGAAATAGTTGGCAGTAAAGAAGGACTGAAAAAAGCAATGCAAGAATATTTTGCTTTTCCAACTCCCTCTCACATACACACAGAGTGAGAGTTTTCCTTTTGCTCCTTTCTGCATTCTTGATAGAGAACTAACCATAAGCAACAGTGGGGAAAAAGGAGAAGAAAAATAAGAAGGAGAAGAAAAATGGCAAAAATAATCAAAATAATTAACTGACCACTACAGTGAAACTAGATGGAAAAGCAAGTTGCTTCCATAAAAATTTTGCCTTGCCCTAAATACAAGACACAACTGAAGCTAGAATACATTACTTAAATCTTAGTTGAATTTCCAGCATTTTAATGGATACCATAATAATCAGCAAGCAACATCCAGAATCATCCATGTTAACAACCAGACAAGATAATATATAAATTCAAGCAGAGAAAATAATGGACATCATGTTTCATAAATAAGTTTTGTTGAGAATACAAGACATCACCTCTTCTCCTTGATTAACCTTAGCAGGCCTCAATACATCCTACCAGTACACTCCACAGAACCACAATAGCAATCCTTCTTCTTTATATTGCCATCAGAATCACGGACTTGGTCTATCATATAATTGTAATCATAAGCAAGCTCTTGCAAGGGAGGAATGTTCTCAGCAGCAAAGAGCATTATGTGAGGAATCCTCTTGTCATCATGATCATAAAGGACATTCTGAGCATACAGATTAGGTGAGCAACTATGGTTGATAAATCTACCCACATTACCATAAAGGGCAGCATCAATGGTAAAGCCGCTATCCTCCACAACATCACATGAACTTGACCGTGTGTCAGGAATAAGGGTCGAGAGTTCACCCCAAAGAGTATTATTATTACTGTTATTCCCAATATCAAACAGATACTCATCATTACCAGCTCTTTCTTCTGCTTCCTTCTCTTCAAGAAGCTCTCCAGTATATTCACAGATAAAACTTCCTGAAGGGATAAAATTTAAGGATCTCACCCCCCATCCCCTTGTCTTGGTTTTAAAAATCTCGAGTTGAAATTTTATGCCCTTTTGGCTGACTCTGTTATGGCATGTTAAAGGGCACTTACAAGAAGGACCACACTCATAGACCAGAGGCTTTACATTCACAATGGCCCCATTATAATTGAATGGGATCTCTCCCCCATTTTTTTCCACACAAGAGCAAGTCTTTGAGTCAGAGCACCCATCAGTACAATCACATCCCTTTGAAGGAATGGGATTGCACCATTCAGGATATATCATTCTAGTTGTGTATGTGAATGGTGGGGGTTTTTCATTATCTATGGTGTTCACAGCACATATTGGAATTGGCTCATTCCCATGAGAAATGTCATCAACACAAAGGCCCTCTCTTATTTTAAATTTTTTGGACTTCTTCACCTCTTTCCAAGCAAGCTCTGGTTGACCTGGTATCCTTTGCAGCTGAAATCTAAAAACCAGCTTACCATGTGGGCCTATATCCTGCCAATACTTCTCAACTACATACAGCCCGTCATAAACATATGTCTTAGACTTTCCATCCATTGAGTCAGAGCCACGTATCACCCTAACAGGATTCTTTTCCTCACTACTATTCTTTAAAGCAAGATTGCCCCGCTCAAGCTTCTGGTCTACAGGATCTTTGTCAGTGTTCGTCACATTTCCCCCTTGTCCCGTATAAATCAACATATCTGAATTATCCAACTCATCAGCATAACCCCCAGAAGCAACAATACTGGTTGCAAGGATCTTACCATTGTGCTTCACATAATCTATGCCACCCTGAAGCGGACGATGAAGGCCAATAATATTAAGCTCCACCCTATATTGAAATTCATCGCCAACTTCAACTCCAGGGACAGATCCCAAGATCTTCTCGCCTGTGTTAACATACTTCCCTTTCTCCTTGAGGATCTTAGAAGCTTGTAAGTCAATCCTCTTATGAGAATTTGCTTGATCTTTTAACTTTGCTTCTTCTTCCTGCAAAAGCTTTCTAGAAACAGCTTGAAACAGTCGCAATGTCTCCCTCACTTTATTTCGGGTCACATTTAAGTCATTGTCACGTCCACTCAAATTATCCCGACCAATAGGAGGAACAATTACTTCAAAACTAGGTGGTTTCTGGATTACACAGAGTTCTCTGACATTTTCATTAGTGTCAAGAGAATCCTTTCCCTCCCAAACTACTATCTGCCCCGTACCTTCAGAAGCAGCACTTCCTTTTCTCTTTTTCAAAGGCTTTCTCTCAGAATGATATGGTGAGTATTTAGTCTTGATAGCAGCTTTCGACCTGTCTAGCCGTGCAAAAAAATCAGCTTTCTTTTGCTTGCTTCCATTTGTGCCATCAATCAAATCAAATTTAGAGGAACCTTTGCCATGCCTCCAAGGACATTCTGATTCAGCCATCACACCTAGCACAACTGTCCGGTCTGATTCAACCTGCAAACCAATACAATCTTCTTTCAACACATGCTCATGGCCAGATACATCCAAAGACTTTGACCAAGACCTTTGGTATTTTGTATGAACCATAACCTCCTTCCTTGAAGTTTCCTCAAACTGCAAATCATCCCTGTTTTCATTTTTAACAACCTTCATCAAATTCATTTCAACCTGATTGTGATTGTTTTCATTGGGATCTTTAATGCACTTTTCTCTTTTATCTTCCAGTGGCAATTTCATCTCAGAAGATGCACCAACTTCATCCTGCTTCTTCTCTTCCCGGACAGCAATCCCTTCAAAATCTACTCGAACTATGTCTACAAGCTTGCCCTTTTGAGCATATTCATCCTGCACATTCTTTTCCATTTCTTTTACATCGGTGGCTGCCATGTTTTTCAATTGCTCATCAACTACAACCAAGTTCCGTTGACCCATACTCTTGTTCTCTAGAGAAGAAATCCTATTTGGAGATTCAACCTTAACAAGACATCCTTGCAATAGTGCTCCAAATTCATCTTGCTTCTTCCCTTCCTGTGCAGTTTTCCCCATAGAATCTACTCGAACTGCATCCACAAGCCTGCCCTTGTAAGCATATCCATCATGAACGTTCTTTGACACTTCTTTAACATCGGAGGATGTTACCTTTGTCAATGACTTAACATCCATAGCCAAGTTCTCTTCACCAATACTGTTATTCTCCAGAGGAGAGATCCCATTTTGACAGTTGTCCTTACCAAGATGCAGAGCATTTCGTCCGCAAAATGGAGGGAAGTCTCTGATGGCTGAGACTTTTCTTCGAGGAGGACACTTTCTAAACCCTGTTTCCCCCAAAGCTTCAAGGTCCACCGACTGCACTTTTGCCGGTTCATCATTTATCAATGGAGGCCCTTCTACACCATTAGCTGAGACCACTGGATTTTCCTTCATCAAACTATATACATTTGTTTGCCCAAGACTCTTAGTAGGAGATAAACTTCTTGAGACCTCATCCTGTGGGGAAAAAACTTCACACTTGGAAGTTCCAACAGACCCATCCCCTGAATCTTCATTAGACTTGTCTTCAACTGATTTACCCTTTGCAGAATCAAAACTAACAGTTTCTACCTTTGACGTTAAACAAATTCTTTGTACAACGCGTCCACATCCGGGTGGATAATCACGAATGGCAGAAACTTTGCGCCGCTTATACATGGGCTGAGGCTTAGCAAGAAAAATGCAATCCCCATTTTCCATCGGTGGCTTCACTAATCGTCTTTCAGAGCGACTTTTAATAACTGATGTAATTGATCTAGGGCTCCAAATGCAACATATTTTTGAAAAACCCCATTACCAATCCAGGCCTATATGTTAGGATCTACTCGAGCTTTGACAGTGATGATTTCGTACCTAATCTGCGCACAATAAAGCATCCGACAAAAAATAGCGGGATTTAAAACATGTGCAAATCACTAAGTCAGCAAATTATCAGAAATTGGAAAACCCCATAAAATTACTTGCTATTCATAAACTGCCTATAAGTGAATCGAGGGCATAAAAGTAATAAATCGCATTAAAACTCTCGATAAATGGCAGGAAATTAGAAAAACCAAATCACAGTAAGATGGATTTGGAGATCTCGTTTACACGTTAAAAAAGAATACTGGACTATCTGGGCAGAAAAAACCCTAATCGAGCAATGGTATCGAAACCGAACTTCAATAAAATTACGAACGGTGGCGAGCAAAAAAACATATATAAAACAACGAAAATTTTAAGCAAATAGAAGCGTGGCCTGAACCTCTCACCTTCAAAACTAGCGAGCTAAACCTTTAAGTCCGTTCAAATTCGAGAAACTTCAAAGGGAAATAGGTAGAGTGAGGGCACGGTTGAGATTCAGCATTACATCTTCACTCAGTGGACCAAATCAGTATCACCCAAGAGATCGTGGCTTTATTAGCTGCAGAAGCAGAGCGTGGGGCGATTCGTGGAGAGTGCCGAACGTAAATGGCGATATAATCTCTCCCCGTTCTGGCACCTCCTCATTCAACTTCCTCCAGTTTTGAGGCCGCAATGAAGGCTCCTGTTATAATAACTTCTTTTCACGTCCTTTGCGTTCAGTTAATCAAGAAATAAGAATTTCTACAACTTTTATTTAAAAAAAAAATAATATAATATTGGCCTATAATGCCATTAATATAAAGTAATTTAAAAAAGTATTAGGGAACGAATTTTATTTTTTTTAATTTAATTATTTTTATAAATTAAATTTTATTAATAGTTATTTTAAGTATAGAAATTATAAAACTTTATAAATTAAATTATAAAATTAAAAATCTACTGAATCAACTAAATTTAATAAAAATTAGTTATTCAGAGCACCATTTTTCTATTTTTATTATGAAATTTTAATTATTTTTTACATTAAACATAAACTGCTGATCTTCACTCCGATGATTGTTCTAATATTGTTCATAATGTTTAAGAACAAGCATGCAAGCTTCATCGTAAACTTCTTGTACTTAAGTGAGAAAAGGCATTTTCTTCATGTAAACTGAATTAGTACTAACCATTTCGCGAGTAACCCACATGATTCTATTGTCAGAAATTAATTTTTAATTTTATAATTAATTAAATAAATAATATCAATATCTATGTTTATTTTCAATACTAAGTTATATTTATAATATCCTGATAAATTTATAGATATTATAATATAACAAGAAATATGTGTTGAACAAAAAAATTTAGAAAACGCTTCGATCTGTAGCATTTGCTTCAAATCTTATGAAAGCCTATTGAATAGACAAAAATGTCCTTTCAGTTTTTGTTTCATTTGTCAATAAAGTAGGCACATTATCGCCCACCGTGGGGCTCGAACCCACGACCACAAGGTTAAGAGCCTTGCGCTCTACCGACTGAGCTAGACGGGCTGGTTGCAAGTCTGCAACAAAACACTAGAGTATGTTTTCTTTCGTGGCTCTTCTCCCGCTTATAGCCATTCGAAGGTCCAGATGGTTGGGTTGAATTCTGGCTAGCCGAGATGGACCAGACGCAAGGCGATCTCTTTGGCTGTCTAATCGAGCTTTGTCACATTTCATCCTCCCAGGAGGAAATCTTTCGTAAATGCCTTGTTGTAGAAACAAACTTGCACGACGAAGACGATGCAGCAACAACGAATACCGCCGGAGTCCCAGTGGCCGACGTTGTTCTGGAATCGCTCCAGGAGACCCAGGACGGCAGAAAAGACAGTAGTGACCCTCAAGACGTTTTACAAACGTCGCATGAGCCATCGCAGCACGTGTACGAATTTGAGCATTGTACCATCAACCGGGCGGTGTTTGATGATAGCGATGAGGCCCGGGACTTTGTTGGTTTGCATGCGGAAATGGAGGAGCAAGAGTTTGTGAATTCGAGTAGGGTTTCTGATCATTGTACCCTTAACCGGGCGGTTTTTGATGATGGTGGTGCGGCCTGGGACTTTCTTGATTTGGGTGCGGATAAGGAGGAGCAAGAGCTTGTGAATTCGGGTAGGGTTTCTGGGCATTGTACCCTCAACCGGGCGGTGTTTGATGATAGTGGTGAGGCCTGGGACTCTGTTGATTTGGGTGCGGATAAGGAGGAGCAAGAGTTTGTGAATTCGGATAGGGTTTCTGAGCATTGTACCCTCAACCGGGCGGTGTTTGATGATAGTGGTGAGGCCTGGGACTCTGTTGATTGGGGTGCGGATACGGAGGAGCAAGAGTTTGTGAATTCGGGTAGGGTTTCTGAGCATTGTACCCTCAACCGTGCGGTGTTTGATGATAGTGACGAGGCCTTGGGGTTTGTTGATTTGGGCGCGGATATGGAGGAGCAAGAATTTGTGAATTCGGGCAGGGATTCGGAGTTAGGTTTTTCTGACGTCGAATTGGTAGCTGAATGCTTGCGTGGCGTCCATGGGGCTGACATTAGCGAGGTTTCCAACACCGAATTCAACAAATTTCGGTCATTGGAGAGGGAATTGTCCTTGAAGGATGGTTTGGGAGAGCCGCCGCTCAAAAAATTGGTAGTCTCGGGGCAAAATTTAGGTTTCGATTCTTCAGAGGCTTGCGCGGATAATACGATCAATTGCGAGGGGATCCTGGCATCTAACACAGAAAGCCCCCGCAATTTTGAGTCTGATTCTGAGCCTCAGGATCATTGTGTAATGAATGAAAAATTGACTGTGGAACTCGGCAACGAGGAGAATACTCGCGGAGGAATGTCGGTGGAGAAATATTTGGTTTCTCATGAAAAATCGGTAACTCACGTTGTTCAATCTGAGATTGCCAGAAGTGCTGGGGAGTTTAACCTCCACGAAGTCGAGCCAGCGGTTGATGATGAGGAACGTATGGAAAATTGTAAAGGCAAGGAAAAGATTAATGGAGCTGGCAAATCGCCGTGCATCGGTAAGGGCAGAAACTTGACTGATAAGGGCATTGAAACTTCTGAAAGGCAGAAAAAGACAGATAAGCGACCAGGGGTACGTATACTGCCATCCGCAATCCATGGAGGTTCGGCAAATGCATCAAAGGAGTCGCCATCCTCAATCCGTCGAGGTTTGCAGAATGCGGCAAAGGAGTTGTTATCTAGGACTGATACAGACCGACAGAAACGGAAGGAACCCGTTTGTGCTGCGTGCAAGCTTCTTTCAGAAAACCGTGTTGGGGATAGCCTTGAAACTGAGAGTTTCTCGGAAGCTGGTAAGATTATTAAATTTCCTCGTCCAAGGTGGTGGCCGGATAAAGGTATCTTCAAGAAAGGGGGAACAGTATGAAGCAACTAGAGAAAGGCAGGGGGGGGGGTGGCCTTTGAATTGAAGCTTCTATTAAATTAGGAGTTCTAACAATTTATAAATTATATTGTGAGTTACGATTTAGTTGTAAGAATTAATAAGTTTAATAATATAAATTTTTTAAATAAATATTTTATAAAATTGAATTTATAAAAATAAAATAATTATTAACCTAAATGATGTTTTCGGCACTTGGACCATGAAATTCTACAATTGGACCACGAAATTGTTTTTGGGTAAATGATCTTGTGATATGATTCTAATTGGATTCGGATGCTGTAAATGTGGTTCAAAACTTTTTGTCTTGGAGTCTGGAAATCTTTTTGGTAGTCTCACTGTGTTTCTCCGTAGACAGGACTTTGTATATATGTTTATTTCTTGAACCTTCTCATACGTTAGCCTATCATATAGACATAATTCATGTCGTCTGAATTGTTATTATTAGAAAAAAAAAATACACACTATTTGTAAGTTTATTTGATGTTTATGTAATTTTTACGTGATTATTAATATATATAATATTTATTTATTAATTATTTGAATGAATTTAATAATATATAAAGTCACATTTTATTCAATAAAATTAATTTTATATATGAATCAAACATAATAAAAATACATATATAAATGAGACAAAAAATAAAAAATAAGTCACAAAATATTATTATTTTAATCTAAAATCTTGACATCTCAAGAATTATTTATTATATTACAATACATTAAATTAAAAGAAATAATATATTTATCTAATTAAATAATAAAATAATGGTCAAAAGTAACTTATACAAAATAAACTAGTTGTCTCTTGCTTTGAGTTTCACCTTAGCATATCTAAATAACATGTTAAATGAGATCAAGTCAAATCAAAACTAATGAAGTGTAAAAAAAACTCATTAATTAAAAATTTTAAGAAATTATAAGAAAAATATTAAAAATATATTTATACATAAGGAGTAATCAAGCTTTATTGGACTGCCCGACTTCTTTTTATTTTTATTTTCTTATCGCGCAAATTATTTTATTTGAATTCTTCTAAACAATCAAAAAAAATATAGAATATATATTAGTAATTATATACAAGTTACATAAATATTAATATTTAATAACAAATAAATAAAAAAAATATATTTAAATTATTTTAATAATTGAATTAATATATTTATACTATTCTATTAATTAAAAGAATATATTTATTAACTTTTATAATTAAGAGACTAAACTTACAAGCTGATTTTTTTCTTATTATTATTATTGTAGCGAATTATTTTCAGTCGGGGCAAAAGGTTTTTTTTTTTATAATTTGGAATTATACAAATTTCCCTTACTTTGACTATAAGGGCATAACGGTTCTCTAATTTGCTCTTTTACAGTAATTCCTACCATGCAGAACAAATATTGCTTGCCTTTAATGTACGTAGCAGCATCATATAGTATCGCCACTAAGATGCCTTTTCTGGGATGCTTCCCTTGTAACCCAAGCGTTGCAATGTCAGTGGTTTCCAATGCCTGCATCCCATGTCATTTATGGGTCCGTAGATTTACAAATACTACTCCCAATGGATAATTTCCAGAGGCTTTATGGAGGGGGTGGGGGAATTTGACTCCAAACCAGTTTTGAACCTAGATTTCATCTACAAGGGAGCCAGGATTCTTACCATGTGAGCTTTGGCGAGCCAAGACTCACGGTCAAGGGTTATTCAACCATAAGCAATCATGTGTTTGCAACACCTTTCACAACCTGTTGTTTTATTATTTTTGGTACTAAAAGCATTTGAGCCCCCGTTTTGATCCCCGCCCATTTTCTCAGTACAGACTCGTAATTTCATCACCATGTAGTCCACTTCTTTTACTTGGACGATCTCATCCTTAACAAGCAGTCTACCGTTCGGCCTAGTAGTGCATCAAGCACGTTGCCAAAACACTTTAGAATGTCAGAGTTTAGAGTGTCATACCATTTGAAAGTTAACTTTAAAACGCATAATTGTCCAATTCCTCCATATGCATATCCCATGAAACTGTCTTCTGACATCTCATTTTCTCCTGCCTAAGGGGATGTGGGGTTTCCAGCATTGGAAAATAAAAATGGGTAATAAAGTTAAACACAAAGCATAAACTACAATTGCATACAAAATTCTGGAGATTATTCACTCGCATTTCATGCTATATTTTACAATCTGTTATCAACCTATACAAAAAGATGTCAACCCAAAGGTCATATTTATATGGAAACAAAAGTGCAACCATATTATCTCTTGTACAGGGTTTTTGGTATTTTAGATGCAAAATATGCAGCAGGACCTAATCATATGATGAAAGTAGACTCTGGCCATTGGCTATAACCACATTGGCTATAACCACCAAGTAACCTGGTAAGATTTGTCAGGGATGGACAAGATGTGGGTATACTGAGCTACTACTAGTGCTGGCTTGCGCACCAAAGCTTAGAGTTGGTCGCAGGAGCTCTGCCTCTGGAAAAGAACTGTTACATGGCACCTCTAGCAGCAGATCCTGATCAGAATTCTCCTCAACAAAGTTGAAAGAATCCAGCATGAGTGAGCTACCATCAGGAGGCAAAGCAAATAGGCTTTTTGGACTAAAGCAAGAGCCATCTTCTACAACTTCCTTGCCATCGCAGCCCGCCTTCATGATCACCCTTTTTGGGCTTTTCATTATTGTCTTCAGTTCTAAAATTTACAAATCAAATTGAAAAAAAAAATTCTTTAGTGACATCATAAAGGGAACTGAAAACTAACAGCTTAGTTCTAAGCAGTTAATCAATACAATATTAAATGTATTATAAAGTGAAAGGTCAACTGTCTACATATAGTCAAACCATTAGTTGCAGAAGGCAGTACTATTGAGCATTGTTTATTTCTAAAAAGTCATCATTTTCAGTGCAATGAACCCACATTTAAATTATCGAATTTGTTGTGCCTAAATTTGGGTTCAATGTACATGTGCCCCCACAGCTTTCATTGTTGCATTTCTTAGTTGTAAGTCAGCAAACATTGTATGCAACCCTGAACCATTGTATATGGTCTATAAATATATTTTCAGCAATTACATGACTGTATTGTTGCATTAGAGAACAAAGAGAACTGCAAGGTCTCAATATGTAATCTATATATTTGCTGAAAGCAGAGTAAAGTTTTTCAGCTAACCTGGAAAATTTTTATTTTGACTGTCACGCAATCTCTTGACATTTGCAACATTACTTGATGCAGCACCAGTAGATCCTAGAGCAACAGATGTTCCAGCTCTGTTTTTACATCTCTGCATCCAACAAAGGATATGATAGCTAACAAGAATCAATATGTGAATTCAACAAGACAATAACGCATAACCAAAGATATGTACTTAAAGAACCAGCACAAACCTTAAGTGAACTATAGTGCTCTACCCATTTAGACTTTGACAGATTGTGCAACACAAGCCTTTTCAAAGTCTTGCAGTCTTCAGGTTTTGCCCCCCATAAGGAGATATCAAAGACACCTTCCGCAAGAAGCTGCTGAAAATAAGTTAAGTTCTCCTTGAACTGAGTGCTACTGAACATGCTAACAAGGCTGTACATGGAACAAGACAAGCCGTCAATAAAGTAAAATTCAGTTTCAACTTCATAAAGTCCCTTAATATCACACATATGATGCACTATAGGAGCTTGCATGTAATAAAACTTTCAAACATTCAAGCATCAAATTCCATAGTAACAAAATAATTTTGTAGATGCTTTTCTGATGCAATGATGTATGATGTATGATGTATCAAATAATGTCTTTAAATCCCTCAGTACACACCATTTATAGCTCTGGTGCAACTAGACTAGCTATTCATAGCAGAAAGACAAGAATATTTGAAACTTCTGTATAAGAAGTATAACTTGGAAAAAAAATCAAAACAGTGTTCTCTGATCAATAGCAGCAAAATTCTAATGAGAGACTAACGACAGAAATTCTAACCTATCAGGAATCTTAGTGGTATCAACCACAGGAAGACACTTCATTAATTGTTGCTGCTCTTCGTTTGTCAAGATTCCTATGAACTCCTCATAGTTAATGACATCCTACACCAAATGCAAATATGAAGATCCACTGACCAATGTATAATAAGAAAATGATAAGGCTCTATGGGTTTAGAGAACAAGATAAGAGTACAAGACAGAAAAAACTTATTGAAAAAAGGACTATGGCCTGCAGGGAAAAAGCATTTAGAATGACAGATCAAATCCAGTTCCCATCCAGAAAGTTTTAAAGGAATTATATAAATTAAATTCTAAACAAGATTTATAAAGAGACTTAAACACATCTTCTTCATGCCTCAAATCACAGAGGCTCACTATTATTGATGCAAAATCTTGATTGATCAAGGGCAGTTGATTGCATAATGATCTTATTAGAATGTCCGATGATGATCATTTATCAATTTAGGATGAGAAATGGAAATGTAACTCACATTTAAATCTATCAAGCACAGTAGAGACTTATGATCTCCAAGGATTTGAACTCTTTCATGCTGAGGCTTGTCCCTGAAATTCCACAAAAAAGTTAGTTATTGATGACTGCAGAGTACATACTTTGTTTCATTGTTAATGGTGGATTTAGGTAACACAATGAGACTTGTGTACTAACTGTTGACAATAACATTGTTGGGAAAATTACCAATCCATGTTACCATTTAAGTACTGACTGCTTATGACACAAGCAAACAATGAAAATTGCTATCAAGTTAAATAACAAAACTCATATATAACTTACTAATAATTATGCAAGCCTATAAACTAGTCTAGGAAAATCTTGCCTTTTAGGTTGCTCCTGCTGCATTCCTTGGCTAGAGTTCCGCATCTTTTCAACTTCCTGTGATGGGAAGTTCACACCACTGCAATCACTATGCATAAGAATAGCACCAGAACAGGAGTAAGCCTCGCTTGTTTGACATTGTTTGTTATCAACTGAAATAGAGCTAGCCTCAGACTCTTCTTCACGAGCTATGAAGCTAGGATGCCTAATGAGAACACTTCCATGTCCTATCTCAACAGAGACCATCGGTGTTTCGCTTTCGAAAAGAAGATCCTCTTCAGAAGATGCAGAGAAATAAGACTGCTGTTCATGAAGAATGGTATATAAGTCTTTTGTGAGCTTCTCAACAGGAGACGTCTTTGGACGACCAACACATGTTCTCTTTTTCGAAGGCACCATTGTATCCCAGACAATTGACTGAGCAGGACCTAAAATAACCACAAAGATGCTATCTATATCAGAATCACATGTCTTTATACAAAGAATAAGGATGGGTTATTTGTTAGAAAAGCAGCAGAATACACATTCTGCACCATAACATAGAGTACAAGTTTTTTAATCTAAGCCAACCAATGATGAAGAACTAGACAAGTAAAGCATATATTTGAATATTTCCATTTTACTGTAAGAAAGAAGTATTAATCTAATATAGATATATACCATAAGTTTATAAATAGATTATACTTAATCCATATCTAAATTGTAAAAATAGCAATTGGAAGTGTTTCGAGACACAACTAGAGCTTCGTGCTAGAAAATCTTTAATCTTAAATCCATACATACATGTGCAAAACTAGAAGTAAAACATGTTTGTCTTCCTTTGGGATAACCAAGGCCTTGTAAGTTGTGCTGCAAATCCACAACTCATTTTACTTTTTTACCCCACAAACCCATTATCCACATCTGATAATGCCCAAATTATAAATCTGGACTGGCAATGAAAAATCATACTATCTCAACGGAATGGCCAATGCTACCATGATCAATGATGAAAATAGATTCTCCTATTGATATTAGCGCACAGTGAGAGTCGAACCTGTCAGATCACTAGCTTCGGTGCCACCAAATTGAGCACAGCTCTCTGAGTTAGAGACAGCTGATCCTGAACTTGATCTATTGCTTGTATCTTCATCTACAGCTTTTCGGAATCCCTGGTTGTAATCCGAGGCAAACCCTCCAGATACTACATTATCAAGGTTCAGCTTTCGTTTGAGTAATTTCACTTCTTTGTTTTTATTTAATGATATGCTCTTTACCCTGGAAACCCTTTGATCCCCATAACCATCAATTTCTGCCCGAGCATGTAAAGGAGTATAGTTTGCAAGTGTTCCTTTTGTCCTCCATCGAGACCCACATGCATTGCATAGCACCGGCTTCTCTGGTGGCCCATTGCGCCAGAGTGGTGTACCTGTTGCAAAGCTTAATGTGTCAGGAATTTATGCAAATTAAGCATTGCTGTGAACAAAAATAGAGATGCATCTTGGATAGCAGACTAATTACAAGCACCCACATATTTATATTTTGCTGATAATTTAATTCATGATGCATAGTTAAAATACAGATGCACTTTGCCACTTGGCAAGACATAGCTTAAACCTCTTCAAGTAAAACGTTCTGCACTCGCTGTTATAAGAACTCCAAATAGTGGAAAACCAGTTAATACTGTTATAATTCTCTAAGAAACGCCCAAGATTTGATGATTAATACTCAACAAAAATAGCAGCAACAAGCTTTTAACTTAGTAACCCAGAGATGACCATGTTGGTGCTCATATGACCCTCTAATACGTTATCAATCGTATATTGTTGAAGTTATTATGTAAAGGATGATCACCAAAGTATCATAATAAGATTGAAATAGGATTAATTCACAAAGTAGATTCCAATGAACAAATAGAATTCACCATCCCCTTTTCTTAAGAATGTACCAGTCCTCCAGATTCAAAAACCTTCTGACAGGCCTCTGATCTAAGCATACATTACAAGGAGACAATGATGGTAGCATATTCTGTTCAATGAGTTCATTGCCCAGTCAACAGAAAGACGCATCTGTAAGCTACTTTATACATGTTCCCATCATGAATACAGGAGGAACAACATTGTACCGCCTGTTGAATAGTATCCTACTTGCCTATCTCAAAACTCCATGATAAGATGATCAAGGTGATAGAAACAGCACACTTTTGCAAGTAATATGGTTTATAGGTGTTAGGACCCCTGTGGAAGGAAAGGAGATAGGACAAAAAGGGTGGTTAGTCTACACCCGGAAGAAATACCGTGGGCCCCAAAACCGTTAGAGGAAAGAGAAGGAGTGCTAGGGGAGTGAGGACAGAAGAATAAGAGAGGGTCTCGGGGTAGCAGGGGGGGCATTCCGTTTTGTAACCAATTTTGTACAGCCTTTTGGGCTAGTAGGGCTGAAGGAAATATCTTCCTCAGCAAGGGGCGTGGCCCTGGGGAGAGGTCTGGGATAGGCTCTCTGTTACCTTGTAATCTCTACTGGTTTGTTAATACAAGAAAGAATTCCTTCTAATCCACTCTCACTCTATCAATTGGTCCGACCTGCCGGATGCCATCGACGAGGATGGAGTCAAGGGTGGAAGCATTGGAGAAGGGAATGGAGGAAGTAAGGAGGAAGTTAGACGGTATGGACGAAATACAGAGAAGGTTGGGATGCTTGGACGAAATGAAGGCAATGATGAATCAGATGGTGGGACAACTGCGCGATCGAAATGACAAGGAGAAGAGTCCGGCTGAGGGAGACCCGTCCGTGAGCCGGAACCAGGACGAACAAGGGGGTGACAACGAAGAACAGGCGGTGGAGGCCCAAGTGACGGAAAAAGAAACAATAACGTTGGCCGAGGTTCAGCTAGCAGCCAAGAAGGTAGAACTCCCGAACTTTGATGGGACGGACCCGGCGGGATGGTTGGTAAGGGCGGAGAAATACTTCGAGGTCCAAGGAACCAGTCCAGAGGCGAAGATTCAAGTCGCCTTCATCAGCATGGAGGGCAGCGCCGTGCACTGGTTCCGTTGCTTACGGAACAAAATCCCGGACCTAAAATGGGAGATGTTGGCGTCGGAAATGATCAAGAGGTACGGAGGGAGGAAGGCAGGGAACCCATATGAGCAGCTGGCTGCGTTGAAGCAAACTGGACGGGTGGCCGAGTATATCGAGGAGTTTGAGATGGTGGCGGCTCAACTCCCATCGTTACCGGAAGAACAGGCATTGGGATACTTCCTCAACGGGTTGAGCGGTGAGCTGCGGCGGAAGGTGAGAATCCATGAGCCCCAAGAGGTATCCCGCGCGATGTCGCTGGCGATACACATTGAAGACGCGATCTTAGGAGATGCAGGAGCAGAGGAGGAAGGCCGTGGAGTCGGGGTCACTGCAGTGGGCTCCTGGGCTTTTAGCGGGTCGGGTGCAAGATCCACGGGGCAAAGCTTGTTAGGGTCGGGTCGGCACAGCCCATTGGGACCCAGCAAGCACGGACTGAGCCCAAGCGGGGGAAGCTGGGGAAAGGCCAGGAACGGGAGCCTAGGCCAATCGGGTGGCCAGTTGCGGGAGAGAAACCCGAGCCAGGGAGGAGATCGAATTTCGCGGGCGACCTCGGCTGCCAGCAACGGCCGTTTCGCAGGGAGTGGTGATCGTGGGGTTCGTCACCTTCCATACCAGGAGTTTCTCAGACGCAAGGAGGAAGGGAAGTGCTTCCGATGCGGTCAAAATTTTGGGCCACTCCACAAATGTCCGGAGAAACAACTGCGGGTGGCGATCCTTCTCAACGATGAAGACGAACCGGAGATCGAAGAGGAGTTCGTCATGGTGGAGACGGAAGGAGAGGGCCACGGACCCGAAGCGGGAGCAGAGGGAGCAGAATGCCACATACTCGAGCTCCCGTGCTATGCGGTGGGGGGCTTCACGGGACCCCAAACCATGAAGCTCGTGGGAAAAATCGGAGCGGCCCCGGTTGTGGTCTTGATTGATAGTGGAGCGTCCCACAACTTCATAGCCACCCGAACGTGCAATGCCTTGGGATTGCCAGTAGAAGGTGCGGGGGCGTTCATGGTGAGGCTTGGAGACGGCCGAAGAAGGGGGACCCAGGGAGTGTGTCGGGCGGTGGCCATGCACTTGGGAGAGATGGGGTTCCGGGCTGATTTCCACTTGTTTGAGCTGGGCGGAGTGGACATTATTCTGGGAATAGCTTGGCTGGAGACGCTGGGTAAAGTGGTGGCAGATTGGCGGGAGTCGTCGTTGGCCTTCACATACGAGGGAAAAGCAATCAGAATCGAAGGTGACCCAAGCCTTGGTAGAACACCCGTGAGTGCTAGGGCCCTGTCTAAGGTGGCAGAGGTAGATTTTTGTGGAATTCTGTGGATAGGATGGAAGGAGGACTTGAGGGGAACTCTGGAGATATTGGAGAAGGGCAGTGATGTAGCAGTTGAGAACCTCAAGGAGGGGTTGCGGGGGGCTGTATCAGAGGCGAGCCTGAGCCGAGAGAGGAGGAGGGAGTTGTTGGCAGTGCTACAAAAACATCAAACAGTGTTTTCCATGCCGCAAGGGCTACCTCCACGGCGAAGCTGCGATCACACAATACCGCTGAAAGGAGGGACTGACCCAATTAACGTAAGGCCATATCGATACGCTCATTATCAGAAGGATGAAATAGAAAAATTGGTCAGGGAAATGCTAATGGCAGGGGTAATTCGCCCCAGTTCGAGCCCTTACTCCAGCCCAGTAATCCTGGTAAAGAAGAAGGATGGAAGTTGGAGGTTCTGTGTGGACTACCGGGCACTGAATCGAGCCACAATTCCGGACAAATACCCCATCCCTGTCATTGAGGAGTTGCTGGATGAGCTGCATGGGGCCAAGTACTTCTCCAAGATTGATCTGAAGTCGGGTTACCACCAAATTAGGGTGGCGGAGGGTGACATCCAGAAGACAGCATTCCGCACGCACCAAGGGCATTATGAATTCATCGTCATGCCCTTTGGACTGATGAACGCACCCGCCACTTTCCAATCAGTCATGAATTCCACCTTCCAACCATACCTGAGGCAGTTTGTGCTAGTGTTTTTTGACGACATTTTAGTTTATAGTAAGAGCTGGAGGGAGCACCTACAGCACGTGGAATTGGTGTTACAGAAACTAGCGCAAGAACAATTGTTTGCCAATGGAAAGAAGTGCCAGTTCGGGAGGACCACCATGGAGTACCTGGGCCATGTAATATCCTACCAAGGGGTGGCAGTGGATTCATCCAAGATCAGGAGCATAGTGGACTGGCCAGCCCCAAGGACAGTCAAGGCAGTAAGGGGGTTCTTGGGCTTGACAGGGTATTACAGAAGGTTTATTAAAGATTATGGCAAAGTAGCAAGGCCCTTGACACAACTTCTGAAAAGAGGGGCGTTCTCATGGGACCAAAAGGCGCAAGAAGCCTTCCATAAACTGAAGGAATTACTGACCGAGGCCCCTGTGTTGGGAATACCAGACTTCAGTAAACCCTTTGTGGTGGAATGTGATGCCTCGGGTTCAGGCCTAGGTGCAGTCCTCATGCAAGATACCCGGCCCATAGCCTACTTCAGCAAAGCACTAACAGATAGGAGCCTAGCCAAGTCCACCTACGAAAAGGAGCTCATGGCTCTAGTGCTGGCAATCCAGCATTGGAGGCCATACCTGTTGGGACAAAAATTCACAGTGAGGACTGACCAAAAAAGCTTAAAACACTTGTTGGAACAACGAATAACCACTCAAGACCAGCAGAATTGGTTGGCAAAGCTGCTGGGGTACAACTTCGAGATTGTATACAGAGCAGGGAAGGAAAACAAGGCAGCTGATGCATTGTCCCGCATCAAGGAAGAGGGGGAACTAAGTGGACTGTCCAAGCCAAGGTGGATGGACATGGAAGCCGTGTTGCAAGAGGCAAGCGCAGACCCAGATCTAGCCAAAGTTGTACAGAAGCTCAAGGATGATCCCAATTCGTGCCCCCATTATACCATAGAGCAAGGCCTACTGTTCTACAAGGGGAAGATAGTGATTTCAGCAAAATCCACATGGATCCCGAGGCTGCTGGAGGAGTTCCACTCCACACCTACAGGGGGCCATTCAGGAGTTTATAGAACCTATAAAAGGGTGGCCTCAAATCTGTATTGGGTTGGCATTAAGGGGGATGTAACTAGATTCGTGGCTCGTTGTGAGGTGTGCCAAAGGAATAAGTACCAGGCAACGTCCCCTGCAGGTCTACTCCAACCGCTGCCCATTCCCAAGGTAGTTTGGGAGGACATTAGCCTAGACTTCATTACGGGTCTGCCAAGGTCAAAGGGGTATGATGCAATCATGGTGGTGGTGGATAGATTATCAAAGTACGGCCACTTCATACCGCTGAAGCATCCTTATACAGCTAGGGTGGTAGCAGAAATCTTTTGCAAGGAAGTTGTGCGCCTACATGGAATTCCAGGGTCCATTGTCAGCGACCGAGATCCCATATTTGTTAGCAATTTCTGGAAGGAAGTATTCAGAATGCAGGGGACACACTTGAGGATGAGCTCAGCCTACCATCCAGAGACTGATGGACAAACCGAAGTTCTTAATAGGGGACTGGAAACATACCTTAGATGCTTCGCGGCAGAACAACCCCGTTCATGGGCATCTTGGCTTCCATGGGCTGAATTCTGGTACAACACGTCGTACCATGGAGCCACGGGATTCACACCCTTCGAGTTGGTATATGGGAGACCCCCACCCACGTTGGCCAAGTATCTACCGGGAGAAACGCTGGTGGACGCTGTAGAGCAAGAATTAATGGACAGGGATGAGATGCTACGGCAACTACAATATAACTTGCAAAGAGCACAGAATAGAATGTCCAATTTTGCCAACACCAAGCGTAGGGATGTTGAATTTAAGGTGGGAGACTGGGTGTATCTTAAGCTGCGTCCACACGGGCAGCAGTCGGTATCAAAGAGGGTCCACCGTAAGCTGTCGGCACGATATTATGGACCCTACCAGATTTTGGACAGAGTAGGATCAGTAGCCTACAAATTACAGCTGCCACAGGAATCACGAGTGCACCCGGTTTTCCACGTGTCACAGCTCAAGGCAGCAAGAGGGGAGACTATAACTGGAGCACCCCTTCCCCCTGGTCTGGAGTTTGAGGAGTCATTCTTAGTACCTGAGAAGCTGTTGGCAAACCGCGTTATCATGAGAAATGGGGAAGTGATCCCACAAGTGCTCATTCAATGGGCCACTAAGCCCCCAGAGGAAGCTACATGGGAGGATAAAGAGATGATAGAAGGCCAGTACCCGACATTCAGCCTTGAGGACAAGGCTGTTGAACAGGGGGGAAGTATTGTTAGGACCCCTGTGGAAGGAAAGGAGATAGGACAAAAAGGGTGGTTAGTCTACACCCGGAAGAAATACCGTGGGCCCCAAAACCGTTAGAGGAAAGAGAAGGAGTGCTAGGGGAGTGAGGACAGAAGAATAAGAGAGGGTCTCGGGGTAGCAGGGGGGGCATTCCGTTTTGTAACCAATTTTGTACAGCCTTTTGGGCTAGTAGGGCTGAAGGAAATATCTTCCTCAGCAAGGGGCGTGGCCCTGGGGAGAGGTCTGGGATAGGCTCTCTGTTACCTTGTAATCTCTACTGGTTTGTTAATACAAGAAAGAATTCCTTCTAATCCACTCTCACTCTATCAATAGGCCTCAAGCAGACAGGTAAAACTCAAATCAAGAAGACTTGAAGACTTGTACTAAAGTGAATGCTTGCATTTCATCTCAAATGGTTAACTGCAAAGGCTCACTTGGGCATCAAAGTTTAGGCAATTTAAATGAAATAAGCTTCTTTTTTGTTGGAGTGCAATCATTGTACTCATATTAAAACACTGGCAATAGAGTTTTCACAACAGACCATTTGCAATGAGTTTAACACTTAGAATTGTTTAAATATTCTATAAGATACTTATTCCTATCAGGAAATCATAGAACTTCTTCAAGGCATAAGTTGCAGAATTATTTCTATTGATGAGAACAGTATTGTTTACAAATCTAATAGTTCCAAACAAGAAAGGCAGAAAATATAATAATGAGGAAGCATATTTTCTGTTTGAATAGAAGGCAAGGGACAAAGAAACGTCTGAAGGATAGATACAATTGGACAAAGGTCCTCTGCCACAATGAGAGTTTGGTCCATACAGAAAGCAACGAGAAATTTTTGAAAACCTTTCAAAACAGAAATGGATTGACAATGGGCTTTTAGTAAAGCGTAATGATCTGTATTCCCTTTCATTCTCTCATTTTTAAGTTCGCAACAATTCCAAATGGGAACACAAGAGAACTGTGGGTTGACTCTTTTAGACAAACACCTTAACAGCAATAGGTTCTGCCTACAAGTGGATACTGATCTTAAATTTGCAGCATTTACATTTGCTCAAGCTTCAAAAAGAGTCAAATAAAACAGATATTATCAAGGGAGTTAAACTCAGAATGAGGGTAAAAAATAAAGGAGGAAACCAATTGATTTACCGGGAAATTTAACTCAAAATTCTCTAACCAACAAGAATACTTATATTCTTGAATTCTTATATATATAGAATATTACGCAGTGCACGCTTAAAAAAAAAAATTAGCGCAAACTCTTCCTGTCGCACATATCTCAAATTTATCAAAATCGCTATGTTAGCAGATAGTTGCAGAGTCTCTTTGTTTAAAGAGAAGAAAGATTAAAAGGTCAAGAGCTCAAAAAAGAATTTATGAAAAATATATTCATATATTGGAGAAACAAGAACTCACTTGTAACTCCACAGTGATAGCAAGGCCCTTGCTTGCCCATGTCTCTATCTTTTCCTCAAGAGAAGAAAAGGAAATATGCAGAAAATTTACAGAAAAGCGGGGAAAATAATTTATTGACAAAAAAGTCAAAACAAATGGGAATTTTCTGAAAATATAACTGTTCTCTGCGAGCCTTTTGCGGCGTATAGTGCTGGGTATTGCAGGCTTCACTACAGCAAACCAAAATGATAGTCTGCAGATGAAAGCAGAAGCCAAGAGACCCAGAAGAGTTTGTTTTATAGTCTTAAAAAATTTTCACATAAATAGCCACAAATCAACTAGAATTGAAGAGATTGATGAGCGTATTTTAGCTGGAAATCTGTATAATCCAATGAAAGAGAGAAGACCACTGGAGGAATCTCATAAATGGCTGTGAACAAGAGGAAAGGAAGGTGAAATGGGGAAAAGAGAGAGAGAGGGAGGAGGAAGCTGTGTATGTGACATCTTGTATTGTATAAGAAGTAGATGTTCAGCCTTTGGTTAAAAAAAAAAAAATTGTTCAGCCTTTTTTGTTATCTTTTTTTTCCTTGCTTTCTCTCTTCCTTCCTCTTATTTTAGTTAATGTTATTTGAAAAAATTTAATTTTATTTTTGTCAAATAAAAATAAAAAATTTTGAGTTTACCTATAAGGAAATTGGAAATGAGGGGTAGAGGTATATTATTGCACATATCCAGTTGACTGTGGACCTTTCTGCCATGCTTATAATTTTTCAATTCATCATCAAATAAAATCTAAGAGCATCCCATCTTCACCATCCATTTTTTGGTCTAAAAAACTAAAAAAAATAATAATTTATAATAACATTAATAACACTGATTTTTATTTTAAAAAATATGGAAAAATGAAACCCACTACTGGAGCACAACAAATTGGAAGAAAGAAACAAGGGCTGCTTTTTGGCCTTTCTCAAATTTCTTCCTTTTATAATTTTTTGTGATGAGAATTCTAACTCATAATGGTTTTATATTCCCCTGTATGTGTGTTGACAGGATGTTGATAAATATTTAGTGGGTTTGAAAATAAAGGGAAAAATAAACTTAGGCAAGGTAGGTTGATAACAGGGTCCCACCTTATTGATATGCTTTTGCATTAGTTTCAGTTTGATCTGAATTCAAAGGTGATCAAGAAGGCAGTGACTCGGCCCTATGAATTTTCAATACGGTCATTCAAAAGAAGCCTATGACAATTGACAGGGCTGATCTATTCTCAAGTCAGACGCTGTAAAATTACGGTACTTCTAGGCAATTCTAATTTTTACATTATTTTAATTTAATAAAATTTAAAATATTAAATTATGAAATTTACTTTATTTAAAAATTTATATTATTAAATATAAATATTTCATAAAAAAAGAACATGGTGAAATTATTTTTAATAATATAAATATTTTACAAGAATAATATAATATAAATAACTTTTTAGATAAAAATAAATAAGTTTAAGTTCTACCATGATAATTATATTCAAATGGACTGTTTGATCAACGAAATTTATAAAAATATAATTTAAAAAAAGTATACAATTATTTTGATTCTATGAAATCTATCAACTTTAATAGCACACTCATTCTATGAGCTTTTTATAAATCTACTTTCTTGTATATCGTTTTCCAATTCAAAACTCTTTATTCCCTAAATGAAGAATATTTTTATTTTCTTTTTTTACACAGAATATTTTTATTTTCTGATAAAATGAGTAATGGGAAAACAATATGACAAACAGTGTGGCCATTAATGCATAGTGGGTACCTCATGAATTTGACTAATTTGGTGCATTGTGATTTTCTTTTTCTTTTTTACTTTTTTCATGAAAAGTAAAAATATAGGATTGGAGACGGGTTAGTGGGTGCGGAGTCTGTTTACTTTGTGTAAAGAAACTGGTCCAATCCATCTCTAAAATTGCACCATGAGGTCAATCTAAGGGATTGACCAGGGACACTGAGGCTTTGCAGCCATTGTATTAGTTGGTCCATTCATCAGAGCTCAGGAGATGGTGGTTTTTGACCCCCCAAAACAAATATATTATACAACTCACACCCTAACGCAAGCTTGATCAAATCAAACGGCCAAGAGGGACTCACTCAAAGACAAAATCAATTGGCTAGCTCAAAGTCATTCCAATGAAATGCCATCCCTTATTGAAATCTTCTTCCTTTTTGTTGGTTTTGCTTCCAGCTATATTATAAATTATAATACATTTCCTTCATTTATAGTGCCCTTCAGGGTTTCAGGGTTTCAGAAATCACCAATTAATCAGATCTTGCATCCACGCCCTCAAATTCAGCTAGGATGATTGCCAACCCTTTATTCTGCTGACAAAAGGGTCATTTCCCCACACTTTATTTTTTTTTTTTAAAAAAAAAAATCAGATTTCGAATTTTCTAACTAATCAGAGCTAAATTATGTTTTAAAGGAAGAATAGCTTTTTTTATAAAAATAAAATAAAAAGAGAAATGCTCCATATTTAAAAGATTTCCTAACAAAATTTCATAAAAAATATAACAATCATGTGAAGATATAAGCCTCACGTACTATCATATTTATTTTGTAACAATTTCGTGCCAAAATATTTCCATTGGTTGGAATAGTACACAAAAAAAATAGCAACATTCAAATAAACAAAAAAGTTGAAAATTTAGAAACATATAGTCGGGCTCAGAGGTGGGTCCTATTAAAACTCATAGCTGCGTGTCCAAGATCGACCTGTTCTTGTAGCTTCCATCCGTTGATAGTTTGTTTCCTTTCAAAGGAAATTATCCACTGCGACTGTTCAGAGAGTATAACATGTACGGCCATGATTGTGGCAGATTTTGGGCATTCCGATGTTATCCCACAATTTTTGTGGGTCCCAGTAAATGCCAGCCACGCGTACAGCCACAGCGCTAAGGTGCATACTGGAACCGTGCGCCGAGACGCAAAAAGTTCGACGTCGTTTTATAAAGAGGAATAAATAAAGAGAGGCCGTCTTTATTGTGTGTGGGGGAAACCTAATCTCCGGACTACGGTATAAGCAATGACCTATTTTCTCACACTTTTTATTGGGAATAAGGAAATGTCCATAATACCCTTCGTAATTTGACAAAATTTCCCAAACAGTCCCCTCACCTACACCCTCAGGTTACAGATGTTTCACCTTGTTGTCATTAATTAATTAATTAATAATTGTTTCAAACATCAAACACCAAAAGAGACCACTAATGCTGGGCGTTTCAGGTACTAAACTCTTGTCTTTCTTTTGTTGTTTTTCTTTACCAAATCAAACAAGATCTGGAATTTGCCTTACTTACTAGGATAAACACTAGCTTATAAAATGGGCTAGAATACCTAGATGATAAAAAGGGTTAAAAAATATGAGCCTTAATGGAAATCTTTTTAGCCCCATTTGAATTTGACTGAGATTAAAAAGTTTATTCTTGTAAGTGGTTGTGATAATGATAATTTATTATATTTTAAATTATTTTGAGGTATGTTATATGTTATATGTTTAAAGTTTAATTTTTAATTTTTTTTAAAAATTATTATTTATTTTAAACAAAAATTAGTTTTAATTAAAAAGTAAAAATATCTCTTAAAATAAAACTCATGTTTTGTGGGTAAGAAACAATGGGTAAAGCTTCAAAATCATACTTAGTGATTGAGAGTGGGTGAAAATTAGAAGCACAAAGTTCTTTATATAATTCCGAAAAATGGGAACACTTGGATGCCCCAAATTTATTAGACATAGAAAAAAGATCAGTAGGTGAGATCTGAAATGCATGCTTGGAGCCATAATGCAAATGGGGAGAATAATAAAAATTGGAAAAAAGGAGAGAAAAAAATCTATCAATTAGGTACATCTTCAATGTATACAGTAGCATTGATTTTGGCTTTATTTGACTTTCTTGGTTTTTTTTTTTCTTTTTTTTTGTAACTATTTTAATTAGTGAAACCGTTGTGTTCCATTGTGTATATAAATTGGCCTGACCTGTGAATCAATGAATGAAGCCCATTTTTTTCTTAGTAAAGAATATGTTAGCTCATTGAAACACTCTGATTATAGGGATAATATTAATTAAATGGAGACAATGTTTTGTAGGATGATATTGATATGTTCCAAACATGTTTAGTGGGCACATGAATGATAGGCATTAGAGTTCATACAACACATCGGAATCCTTTTTAGCTCGTATGTATGCTTTTAAAATAATTTTATTATTTTTTTAAATTAAATTTTATTAAATACTTATTTAATAAAATATAAATTATTGAATTTATTAAATATTATAAACTAAATTTAATACCTAACCAATTCCGTGATCAATATTTATTACATGACAAACTTGTCTCTCAAAATTTTATGGAAGACAACTTTCCATTTTCAAAACAGATGAGGTCTTGAGAAGAGGTGCATAAACTTGATTCATTTGAGGTGTAATGTATTATTCAACTAGATATTGATATATATACTTGTCTTTTAATGTAACAATGTTATAGGGATGAGCTATAGAATTAAAAAATATATATATTTTAGGGATGAGCTTATGTTTTGGATTGGTTTCTTTGCCTTAGCCTTCCTATGTTTGATTTTTCAATTATGTTAAAGTCATATATATATATATATATATATATGTAAAATAATAGGTCATTTCATATACTAAAGATATTCAAACTCAATTTTAAAGAGAAAAATCTTAAAATAATAATTAAGTATCACTATTTCAATAAGTAATAAAGTCGTTCATTCAAAAATATTTGATAAAAATAGAAATGATATTGACAAAGTCATATTGTTTTTAACCATACCCTAACCTATAGTATAGATCTAAGATATTAGGGCACTGGGTTAAAAGATATTTTGTTGAGTAGGGTTATCTTATACAAATTTTGTTTAAATATTCATTAATCAATATGGATTAATCCAGCTAGGCCCACCAGGTTTATCATAAGAATATTGAACTCATTTGACACAATAAAAAATTGGTCAATTTGATCAGCTGAAGATGTGTTTTCATTAGCTGTCCAAGTTTCCTCAAACCTAATTTCTGATTATTTTTATTGTTTTGGTGTGAAGCGTAGTGTATAACTTTTCTCTGCTTAGATGGGCTCGTGACTCACCTCTCGTCAGCTGCATAATAGTTTTTAGGTCCCAAGTCCGAACCGGATGATGCACAGCACAAGGGCTTGGCCACAACCCACAAAGAACCAGCAACAAAGTGACACGTGGAGAGTTTGCATTGGAAAAAACAGGCTTTTACCAGCGAAGCCACTTGATGCAACCCACCTCAGCAGCTGCCATAAAGACCCAAAAAGGCCCATTGACAAGGCTTGGTTGGTGGCCATCATGGTTCATGCCAACAACGGAGGAAAAGCTTCTTGTTGCCGGAAAAACAGGTAATTACGAGAATAGCCCCATGTTGAAAGATGATTAAGTGCTTCGTGTAAGAAAGAAAAAGGCAGAAGATGCACCATCATCAAATTAAACTAATTCACTGTATTGCTAGCAAATAACACGCACCCTGCAACTATCTCTCTCCATCTTTGTTCTTTTCTTTTAAAAGAGGGAAAAAAAAAAATTCAACCTGCAGTTCGGCAAAAGTGCATTGCATGTTCTATAAAGATAAAAACAAAGTATATATAGTGGAGACAAAATTCAAAGATTATATATTCTTTAGAGGATTTACTTTTGATGAAACCCAATTTGCATAGAGATGGGGCCAGAAGAGTAGAAAACAAGAACTTGGGATAATACATTTTGTTCTCCGAAGGGAAAGCTTCCTAAATCATAAATGCTTCAGTAATTGGATATGTCCTGTGCTTTTTGTTTTACAATTATGTCATAGAAATTTAGACCATGGTACGAGGTGTGTACATGTCGTGTTTGGATAAGTTCAAATAAATTGAGTTTGAAAAATTTTGATTTGAGCTCCATTAATTATATGCATGAATCGAATTTAAATAAACTGAATGAATCAAATTTAAATTAGATTTAATAAAAAATATAAGACATAATCAATTAACATTAGTGCAAACAAATCACATATCAAGTTTAGATTGATTTGCGTCGGTAGACTTTGGATTGGATCAGAAGTTTTTTCCCATACCCCTACGATCGCGAGTGAACGTAGGAATTGATTTATTTTATTGATGTAGTATTCCAAGTTCAGTCTATTTTCATTTAAAAATAAGCAGCTCCCATTAAAGTGGGAGTTATGAAAATGCTCCAGAATGGCTTATAAAACTTGTTAATTCAGATTTTTAAAATAAATATTAAACAAAATTCAATTTATAAAAATAATAAAACTATTCAATCTCATCCTTCCATTCAACTTTTCTGTCTGGATCCGGGCTTCTTTCATCTTATGTCAGCATAATAATAAAGAATTTGCCCAATTGTCCATTTCTGAAGGGGGCTGCAGACTGAACAAGTAAATTCAGCAGCTTCAATACAATACACATGTTTTCAGTATAACCTACCAATTTCAGCAGGTAATAACGTACAACATGAGCTCTCTTTCTACAGCAAAAGACTATTCCTCTTTGCCAATTAAGTTGCGTAGTCTAATTGCAATTGGCTGAAACATGTATGGCAGTAGATAATGTTAGAATCAAAGTTTCGACGCAATCTGATCACAAAGTCAAGAATTAAACACCCAAAACAGAGAGAAAGAAAGAAAGAAAGGCAATGTCAGCGGTTATTATGCCACAAGCTGAGGCGGTATAATGGGAATGACCATTTCATAGTTCAAAAACAGGCATGTGAATTCTGCAAAGGCTTTGCATTTTTCTCTTTCTCACATCTTCTAGACTTCCTCTCTTCTGCCCATCATCCATTTCAAATGGTCTTCCTCTCCAACTTTTTGTTTTTACCAATGAGCCAGTGCCACGCATCCTACCATCTTTAAGGAATGCCATCATACTGTTAAAATTTACCAAATTTACATAAACAGTAATAGATGCAATATTATACACTTAGTTTTGAGGCAATCATCAAAACTACAATTCAAAATCCTAGTAACTGTTTGTTTTATTTCTTGCGGCTTCTAAATTGGACTTCTTCTGGTAAAGTAAAGATAAGTACATACTAATCTTTTTTTTTTTTTTTTTAAACCTGTGAATGTTTGGTCCTTTAACTGTTGTTCAGATACATATCAAACATGAAATAATTATAAATGCATTAAGAATTTTTTTTTCTTAAGGCACCTATTATTATCAATGGAATAGTGTCTTAGTGAGATAAAAAGAAGTATCTATAAGAGAAGAAATTTTAAAATTCAAATTCTCTTATTTATGATTATGAATTGGTCTCATAATTAATGGAACACCATTTCATTGGCTTAAGAAAATGTGCTTTAACTTGAAGGGAAAAAGATAAGGAAAAAAACCAGGTGCAATGGTCCTATAATTGATGAAGACAAAGACAAACGCAATTGAGCCATTTGACTAGGACTATTGCTTGTCTATCAAATATAATAAAATTAAATGTGGCCGGATTTTCAAGGAAAAAAATGATAAAGAGAAATGGCAAACTATCAAGAAGTCAATCGCCCTATAGAACGGACTCTGTCTAATATCAACATGAAATTAAAATGCATACATCATGAGTGTTTATCTTCGTGTTTGGCCTTAGTCTCTTGTCTGAGACACCTTCAAGATAAAACAGCAGTTGGATATCCAATTTCACAGATGACACAAGGCAAAGCTCACTTTATTCACCATGTACTTGACCTTTGGAGTTTATGTATTTTTATATTTTGGTGGGTGGTTTAAGAGGTGCAAGAGGAGCTCCCCGTTTCAGATGCAATCCATGTGTAAGCAGAGTAAACGAGAGATATCACATCTCTAACCTAATATCTTTCCCTTTTATATTTGTCATTGGAAAGCACAACAGGATGGCAACTGATGAGAATGTTTCTTTTAGGGGCATGCTATGTTTTAGTTGTATGTGCCATTTTATTTTTATAACCTTATTTTTATTTAATTTTTATAAAATATAATTTAAACTATTAAATTAAAATTTACAAATAAAATAATAAAATTTAATAAATTTAATAATTATTACATTCATTAAAATATTATTTAAAAAATACTAAATGAGAATTTTTTTCCTAGTTGTATTAATAATATGGGTTTGTGGCATTGTGGTACTAGAAAGCATATACACAGTAGTTCTTTTTTAATTTTAATTTTTTTTTACTATGAGTTTGCTTTTATAAAAAGAACAATCATTCATGATGGATGGGAGAGAGAACTATAATTCTAAAAAAAACTAGACAAATGGGAACATTGAATTTATGCAGCAATACATGATGTCTTATAATGTTGTCTCATTTTGAAAACAACTAGAAGAGGGGTGAATGATTTTCGTTCATTATTGCTTTTATTTTTAATGGCAGTTGGTTCTTGAATTATTAGACTTTTTCCATGGATAATAATCGAGGACACGTGTGAAAAAATAATTCAGTGTTGCTGTTGGATATGCAAATTTTGGATGGGGAGCAAAACTTTTGCATCTACAAATTTATCTAATGCTCATATTTTTTATGTAACATATGCTAGATTTTATAATTTAATTTATAAAATTTGATAAGTTAAATAATATAAATTTTATATTATAAAAATTAGATAAAAATATGATTATAAAAATAGTAAAACTCATTTTAGATTACTCTCCCCTCTCTTATCGTAGAGTTAATAATTTTTTTAAGTTAGTTTTATTTGATATAAATTTAATATGGATATAGCTAATGAAAATTGATTTAACTGGTAGAATTTAAAGTTGTTTACTAGTAAGATTTAAATTTGAATTTTTATACTAACAATTTTCTTTGATAAATAATTTATAAATATTATTATAAATATTTATTAAGATTTATGACATACATCAATTTTAAAATTGAGTAATTCCGTTATACGCTAAATTTTACCTTAACAAAAAAATTTCGGTGTGGACCTCTTACAACCTTAGAACATCCCAAAGTCCACTTCAGGACCGTCACCTCATCCTCTAACTCACAATCCATACCCCAAAAGAACCCTCCAACAAGGAAAGGGACACAAAGATGTACATGACTTATCGTTATAAATTCTATGCCCTGTGACGTCCACGTTTCTTTCTTCCCATTTCTGGGAACTTTCGAATGATGGAGTAAGTGGCAATTCTGAAACTCCAAGACCATAAAATATGTCGCACGCTGCACGCCCATGAAACTTAGAAGCCAAAAGATCTTTTCTAGTATCTTAATGTGTGGGAAGTGAGAAAACTTCTTTGCCCAGGTTGGGAACGTCCTAGACTTTGACCTGCCACCTCTGAACTGGGCCAAGGAACCAGGTTCTCTACATTTTTGAGGAATACCTTTCTCTCAATTAGGCCCAAATTAGTGACTGGCACCTGTTCATAAATTAGAACGTTTCAGGGAACAAGAAGCCACCGAGATGTAGTAGGCCAGCATAATTGCAAATTTAGCGGCCCAATCTCGTTCACTCTACGATTACGGGAAACCAATGTTCGTTGCACAAGAGAATTGATAGCCGCCAAAAAATATTATAAGAGAATTAACTTTCCTTTTTCTTCCTAAATAAATCAAATACACAGCTTTATTTACACTAAGGACTTAATTATGTTTGCATCACAGTGATGAGATAATAAGATTAATTATATCAACTTTTTAAATTAACAGTTCTTTTAACAAAAACTGAAACATCAATTTATCCATCTCACTAACTTGATAATTTTGAATTTATTAAACAATTGTCACGAGAATCTTAATCCCTGCCAAGAGAATATTTAGTGAGTAATAAATCTCATGTTATGGGAATAGCTCAGCTGCAATGTTTGAGCATATCAGTTTTACGCTTGTTACTAGCAAAATTCAAGGAAACCATTTGTTACGGAATACACTAAAAATTTAAAAGTCGGTTTAGCTCCATGTATTCCACGTTCAAGTCCAACAAAGCTCAGGCCATAAAATCGATAAACAAATAGTAAAATATGGAAAACAGACCATTTTTTATTTTAAAATTATTTTTTTATCAAAGCGTTATAGCTGCTTTTGCTTTGGAAAGTAGGGGTTTAGATGCCGGGCGTCAACTTTAATTCATCAGAGTCACTGCAATTTCGCAGTCAACTAACAAATAAACAATCAGCATTCTGCATCTTTGGACGGAAAATATATCACAGTAATAAGTAGTTGGTTATCAGAAACCTGAATTATGACATGTCGATGTTCAAGTAAAATTTTGGTTTGTACCACCGTCAAGCAGACACAACAAACTGCAATGTAGAGTAAAAGTTGATAAGTGGACTTGACTTTTGTAGGCAACTGTTTTATTTTTGTGTCTCCACAAACAAACTGAAGAAAAGCAAAGCAAATCAGAAACTCAATCTCTCCTCTTCTTTTTCTTCTCATTTCTCTCAGCTGAATTCTTCAACTGCACAAGCACGATCAAAATCCCGTTAACACCGCACCATCAGAAGAAAACAAAAGGGACTAAAAGGAATAAAAAGATGTTTCACTTTCCAACTCACCAGGACAATGAGAATCCGGACAAAGATTGCAGCAAAATCAGTGAACAGCGTCAACGCATGCTTCACATAATCCAGATCGCCTAAGTGCGCTTTCTCAATTACTTCTTGGGTGTCTACTACAACGTAGCCCGCAAACAGCATAAGCCCAAAATACAACTGCAGAAGTGACATATAAAAGCATGTGAGCTTCTAGCATTAAGCTAATAAAGTTTCAGACAGCCCCCAAGACAGTCCAACAAACTAAAAAAAAACACAGCACCCCTTACCTCAAACTTAAAGAATGCAATGGAACCCCCAAAGATGGAAGAAGCAAAGTGTAACCACAGAAGAATGGACAACCCAGAAGAGAGCAAGCCACCAAGGTAGAGGTACTCCCTACGCCTAGCCACCAAAGCTGCCCCTGAGAAACAAGCAAAGGCGAGGGAAGTTCCCACAAACGCGCTAAAGATAAGACTGGAAAAATGAGAGAAGTTCATTAATAATAATCACAGTAACCATTATCCAATCTTCACAAAGCATTTCCACAAAGAAAGGAGGTGGGGAGGGGAGGAAACATGCAGATAAATAAAGCCACACCAGGAGAAGAATGTTATTGATCATCCAACCAAGACTCCATAATAAGTTCCTTTCTTTACATTAAATAAATCTTTAAGATAATTATATAAAAATCCGTTAAACACACCATAATCCTTTGGTACAAAACATAATTTTTGTGAAAAAAAAATCCCATTCTAGTAAAATTTCAAAAGGATTTTTACATGCTCACTGGAAAATAAAAAGAAAGAAAGAATGGAGGATAATTCACAGCCAGGGATGATAACACTGTTATACTAGAGTTGCTACAAACCTGTACATTAGCATGCTAGCAAACGTATAATCAGACGCAAATTACCCAGTAAATCAAATTTGTTACCCATTACAAATAAATATAAAGGAAAAAATACACCATAAAATCATCATAAGTAATCAACCAGCACTATGAACTCTACAAATCAGCCAAAAACAATTTAAAGGTTTATTTGCATAATGCATAACAAGCAAACAAATACAATCTGACACATACCTTGGATCAACTGCAATAGCCAAATCAATTAAAGGTCCAATGGAGGCGCCTTGAAATAGTGCGGCAGCCATCAACAAACCAAGCCTCTTTTGCTGCGTATAATAGAACACAGAGTGGGTAACAACTGACAATAATGTTACAAAATCCACACAGGGCTGCAGGAGGTAGCAAATTCATACCTCTTCAAAAGGAGGTGATGACATTAACCAAATGATGCTTCCGAAGCATGCTACTGTTGTAAGAAAACCACCAATATTCCAGAGGATATGCAGGTAAGCTCCAACAGCAGCAGATATTACGGCACAACATAAGGTAAAATAAACCTGCAATCATTTGAGCACAGCACAAGGTCAATGAAAGCTTCAATTACACTAGTCTTAAAACAATGAAAATCCTAAGAAATTATAGTCAAAATATTAAAAGAACTGCTTACTTCAGGTGTCCCAAAATTTAAGACAACTCAAAACAGAAACTCATGCGGAAAAACATTTTATGCATCTTTCATATTTTGAACATATAACAAAGGTTCTAAACCATATTGATCACCAAAATTGGCATAAGCATAAAAATCGTCAATATAGAAAAACATTAACAAATCAACAAATGTTAAGTACAAGGGGAAAAAAAATCCTTTCCAAGACAGTAATAACAACAAAATCCACCATTCGATCGCTTCCTTTCAATTTAAGAAAAGGATTAACGGGAAAACGAAAATGAAGTTCTTGCATCGATACAACGGAAACCCTAACAGTTCAAATAACTATCTTCCTCTGTGTGTTCTAGCATGCACAAAAAAACCCAAGATATCACATCTAATGAACATTCTCGAGAATCGAAGTGAAAACAATTCCATACAATATCATTTTCATGAACTTTTTGGTGATAAATAAGGCGCCGTAGAGTGAATCAAAATTTGCCAAGAAAATGACCTGACCTGTTTAAGGTGATTCTGGACAAGCGGAGAAATCTGACGGAAATTCTTGAGAGTATCGTAGCTCCAGCGATTAGTTGAAGCGAACGCGTCCATTGCTTGCGATCACAGAGCACAAAGATTCGAATGGCAGGAAAATGAGCAATGGAAATAAGCCGGTCTTCAGGGTCATTTATATAGTAAGCGTCATCACAAAGCGAGGGTGAGCGCAGGCAATTTCTTGGAAATTTCTGTTGTTACACATGGACTCTTATACCCTTTATCATGGTCATATTTACGACTTCAATAAAAATTCTATTAGTGAGCTAAGTCAGAATCGATGAGAAACGTTTCAAACAAAACAAAAGGTTTAATATAATTGATAAATAATTAAAAATTTTAAATATATTATTTTATATTTAATTTAAATTATATTTATAAAAAAAATTTATTAAAAGATTATATTTATTTTAATAATTATTTTATTTTAAAAAATTAATATTTAATTATTAATTAAAATATACATAAATTTAATAGAAGAACATTTAAAAACATAAATGAAGAGAGCGCATTTGTGGTAATTGCCAAATAGCATCATTGCCGTTTCTGGGAAGTCCGAAGGAAAAACTACGCGCTAATCATTTTGGAGCACACACGTGATCCACGTAATGCAACCAATAACATCTAGACAATTCAGCACCCATTAGTGCTTCAGACTTGGCGGGTCCACTTCTAATTTAGTGTTTGCACATCGCGCGGGAGTTTCGTTAGTTTTTATTTACATTTTTTTTGTGATATAAGGATCAGTGTCCGACTCGATCGCCTTATTCACGAAGAAATTTTTAGGAACACTACAATATTTGAAAAATAATATATTTACGGATAATATATATACTTTTATATTATTTTATAAAATACATAATATTTATTTTTAAATTTAACTAATATTATTAATTAAATTTATTTATTTTTTATTATATGTAATTTAATATAATATTTTAAAATTGAAGATATAACAGAATTTTCAATATTTATATCTTTTATTTAATAAAATATATGTATATGCTTTTATTAGAATTTATTTTTATATTTAAATTAAAAAAGTATTTTAAATATTTTTTACTTTAAATTTTGAATTAAATAAATACTTAATTTTAAATATCTCCGTAATATTATAAATTTTCTCTTAATTCACATTCCCTTATATAAGATTTAAATTTTTAAATTTTAAATTTTTTGTTTTATTTATTTATTATAATTTAATGCATAAATTATTTTATATTTTTAATTTTACATTTATTTCTCTATAAATTTTCTTTGTCTTAACTAACCTTATTTACCATTACAAACCTTAAAAATTCAGATTCATTGATGAGAGCATGATATGTTTTAAAGAATAAAATATAAATAAATAATTATTAATAAAAAATTTAATAAACTTATGAATTATAATTTATTTATTTATAATTTATAATAATTCATATAATAAATTTTTTATCAATAATTATTCTTTTATATTTTATATTTTAAATATACATTGCAAACATTCAAATCCGATAAAAACGTTATTTTTATTTACCCAACGCATGAGGCGGGAAATTCGGTGTTTTTTCTTTGTTATTTTGGGTAGTGGGACAATGAATCTGCCTTGACACTGACAGATGCCAACAAGTAGTCTTGTTCATAATCTTTGTCAATGCTTGATGATCTGTGCCAGAAAGGAGAAATTCTCACTTCGTTTCCAAACAATGACATGCCGCTTCAATTGTCATCAACCTATGTTTATACTATGTTTAAACTAACATTCCTGCTCTTTTTCATGAATAAAAAACTCTAAGTTATTTAATCTATTGAACTTTACACAGTTACAAATAGAACCATGTAAATTTACCATTGTCACTTAATGAAATCATAAATTAAACTATACAATCGTCATTATTTATTTCATAATCATTTGTCTCTCACATTTTCAGATGTACATGTATAAATAGTGATGGAAACTTAAAAAATTTTAACTTCAAAAAAATTAGTTACTGATACTCGTTTAGAAAATAATTTTTCGCTTTCAAAAGTGTTTTTCTCGTACAGCCCTGATCGGTGATTCATACAAAACAAATTGACCGCAGATACAAAACCACTAGTGTAAGTGGAATGAGGATCAGAAGACAAATGTTGGTTACAAATAAAAATAATGAAACAGCTCGTTTCAATTTTTTTTTGCAGGAACGTATAAAATATGTAAGTTTATGAATTGAACATAGCTTGCGGGTATGGCTTACGATCATCAGCCATAAGTGTATGAACAATGCCCAGTTCTTTCGGAAAAAGATGATTACTCACAGCAAGTGTGCAGGCATAGAAAAACTATTAAAGAGAGAAAAAAAATATATAAGAGAATATAAAAAAAATATAAAATTAATATATACATTTAACAGTACTTGTTCTTTCTATTCTATTCAGAAATGTTAAACCTATACTTCTTTCAATTGAGAAATGTTAAATCTGTGTGGAAAGGGCGCATGCTCCTGATAATTAGAGACATTCAATTTTAAGGGAGAAAATGATAAAGAGAAAATATATACATTTGTGTGGACGCGCGGAATTTCTTTGTACATACTCTTTATATTCTATGTGCTGCTTTCGGAAAAGAAATAATTACGAGAAATAATAGGAAAACGTTTTTAACCTATGCCGGAACACCTACATCTCTGACGTGGAAAGATAAGGTTGAAAACAGAAGCAAAAGCAATGAATTTTTTTTTTTTTTTGAATTGGTGTTACAGAGTAGACGTAAGCTAAAACATTGAAAGATAAGCGTGGAAATAGCAAAACTCAACAACTACGCATTATGTCAGAGAGAGAAAAATAAGCAACTGGTTGAAATGAACTGGAAATTTCTTAATATATATAGAAAGAGAAAGAGAAGAAGTAAAGAATCCCACTCAACAGAATACAGACACAACTTTACAGTAAAATAACACGGTAAGGTCTGCATGCAAAGGTCCTAAATAGTCAAAATCATTCTGTAGATGGGGAAGACAACGAAAGTTTCAAAAGCAAGCCAACCATAATTCCAATAAGACCCACAAAAATGGCAAACGTGAAAGAAAACCCAGAACCACTTCTTCGGTTTCTTCGCCTTTTCATCATGTCCTGCATATTAAACCAACTTATGGATCAGTGATATCCGGCAAGACCTGCCAATTGTCAACATATCATACGCCTATAACGGATTTAATTACTACCAAAATCACATCTAGACAGTGAGAAGTTTAGTTATTGAATGCATTTCTTTCAAACAATGTCTCCTGAAATCATAACCTTTAACCAGAGAAGTCACTCTCCCCATCTGTAATTTATCCTTGAACTTGAAGTTTTCCACAAACCCATAAAGTACTGGTCGTGTCTTTCTAAATGTTCTTATAAAAAACTCAAATTGACCTAGAAAAATGATATAACACTCCTTAATCGTCCAATTCCCATCAACTACATGGTTGGTCGCCATAAAAACATATCTTAAAGTATATCGATTGAAATCTTGACCAAAATCTAATGATAAAGGAGTCATGCAAGAACAAATGTTGCTTGGTTACCAGTTCCTGCTGCAGTTGCTGCGTTTGCCTGGCAGCAATATCTCGTTCTTCTTTCAGGCGCTGTAAAGCCTAACTCCTCAAACAAAGAAAAAAAGTTAAGAGAATAAAAAATATAATTCGCTGGCATAAACTAAGGTAACGGACCAATAAAGACATTTGGCAATGGGGCACAAAATGCTATAATGCAGGAAATAATAATTCAGAAGTTGACTTGAATAATGCATGCCACACTGGGTAATCTTTAGAATAAACACTCAAACTCAGATGCAATTAGCAGCCACAGTGTGTGTCTATGAATATATATGCATGTCAGCCAATGCAGCATCATCTAAATTTATTCAATAAAAGATCATATTTGGTATCAAAATATGAAAGAAAACAACAGCATTTCATTTTAACTATACAGACAATCCCTTGAGAGTGGGTTTTTTTTTTGGGGGGGGGGGGGGGGGAGAGGGACATCTTATCTCTTTCAAAAGATATCTCTCTACCCAACCAATTTCAGAATAAAGAACAATTTCTTTTCTGAACTCCTCTGTTATAGATGGAATACGTACTTAGAGTGCTTAATTTGCTAGATGCTTTATGACAATCAAAAGCTGAAGAAAAACATTTTAATTATATACAATGCAAAGAAGCTGAGGAACAATTTGTAGCCAGTTACTAGAACTACTCTAAACAGGAGAATTTGATCCAGGCACAAATTTAAATTCTCAAACAGAAGTGCTGCTGCCATGAGAAACCTCTGATTGAATTTAATTTTGTTTTCTGGATTTTCTTATTCCTTAAGAATCTCATTATGCTTTTGCTCACATATCTTTAAAAAGTCTATTTAACTGTTACTGTCCAAATCCTCGAGTCTCTATGCATCTAAACGATGGAATTAAAGTCATTCCATGTAATCAAGATATAAACTGGAGTAAAGTTGAGTAAAATCTATAGATGTTTCATTTCTTCTTTTTCTTTGACCAATAGATCCACAGAAGTCCCCTTTATCAATGTTTCTCAGGCTTTTTATATGACATTTGTCTTCATTTCTTTGGATTTGGTTTTTTTTTTTTTTTTGGGGGGGGGGGGGGGGTTGGGGGCAGAATCCAGCATGATTATAAGATGCAAGATTCGGCTAAATTCAATAAAATTTAATGACCCAAATTTGAAAAGAAGCATAAAAAATTAGTTCATTAAAGGGAAAGAGACTGACAGAATTAGCATCAAGTTTTTGTGTGGCGCTCTTTGATTCTTCATCTTCTGAGTTTCCTTGGGCTGAGGTAGGAGAGATATATACAACTCGTAGTTTGCACTCCTCCACCAGCTTTCCACTATCCTTACTAAACTGCATGCCAAAATAAGCAATGTTCATGATTAAAATTTTTTTCTTTTCAAACTATATAATCGAATTTGTCAATTAAGGACAGTTGGCTTTCTCACAGTATCTGGGGGAAGCTCATCAACATCAGCATTTGGATTCGCTACTGTACTCTGTAGGAGAAATTTATCCTTGCATTGCATGTCTGGAGGATATTCTCGTTGGGCTTGAAGGGTGACTGGACAATTCAAAAATTGGAGAATATGATAGCTGCTAATAACCCAGCATGGTAAAGAGCACATAAGACTATAGCATACATACGAGAGGCCTGAAGCTTTACTACTCAATAAAATTTTATCTAAAATTGAGGCCACTTGGTACTGTCAATAGATGTAACACCAAAAATGTGGTACTACATGTAAGGAAATAAGCACCTAATTACAGATTTTTCACAGTGATGTTGAGTTTTATATGACATTTGGAAAATTTTACCAGTTTTCCTTTCAATTTTTTGCCTTTTCTTTTCCTCCCTATGTCTTAGATAAGTCAGCATGTCTACTGGATGGCTTTGTCAGTAATTTGATTACAAACACATCTGGGCGGCCCTCAATACCTTAACGCTTCAAATCGTGAGAACTCTTAATCAAAGGGAAAGGACTTAAAGAATGACTCTGCAAAAATAACAAGCAGTACCTCTGATGATACATGAGTCCCAGGGATGTATAATCCCCGTGTTAGGCCGTACAAAGTACTTCTTAGGTGAAGTGGTTTTGACCTAGCCCAGAGTCAAAAAGCATAACATTAAAATTGAATGTAATCAGATACAACTGGAGAAAGGCACACCCAGCAACAACGTTATTCACGTATAAGAGTTAAAAGGTACCTTAAAAGCGACATGGTGCTCTGTGTTGTTCAGAACTTTAAGATCACAAAATGTTTGCTTCTCAAGCTCGACTGGATACATGAATTTCAGGAGCATAATAGAATGAGAACTCAAATTTTATATAAACGAAAAGACATCAAATAGAATTCAGAATAATATTTTACAGACACTACTCTAATTTTACATGAAAATCTTTGCGTATTCCCGTATCAGTTCAAGACATCTTTCATTACACTAGTGTTCAAGGAAACAATGATCTATGTTAGTTTCATGAATAGTTTAATCAACAACATGTGTTAATATTCAAGAAAGATTTACGAGCTACACAAGTTACACCCTTTAACCCGGAAAGTTTCTCAAGTTAAACGACGAAATTCTACTTCAGATTTCATTTCAGGTCTCTTAAATAATTCCTAAACGCCAAAGTAAGTTTTGCATGCAATCTGCTGCCTGGGTCTCTTTGAACAAAGAAGCAAGCGCTATAACAAATGAAAATTATAAACGGAAAAAATGAGTTGCAAAAGGAAAAGGGAAAGAGTGTATGACACATACATTGGAACCTGAGCTCATCGGGATTAACAGAAATCAGTTGATTTCCAACAGCGGCACTCATGACTAACCGTCTACCAGATCAACGATTCCGCAATCGTCCAGTCAATTAGACCCAAAATGCAGCACCATCAGAGCCTGCCATTCACAGAAATCCCACAAAAGGAAAAAGATAGAAAGCGCATAAGCAGGGAAAAAAACAGGGGGACAAATTCTTGCTCCCAAACAAGCGTCAGAGATAAACTCTCTGAGAGAGAGAGAGAGACAGAGAGAGAGAGGAAGAAAGGGGGCTGAAAAGTTAAAGGAAATGAGTGAGGGGATTAGAGAAAAGGAATGGCAGTTGCAACATGTGGTGGAACGAGTAGCATGGGGTACGGATGGCTCGCTCCAAATCGAGCTATGTGCTACGTGCTTCCAACTTTTTAGCCACCGAGATCGCTTGGTCTGAACCACCCTCGCAGTCCCAGGAAAGAGACAAGAGAGAGAGTGTGCGTGTATGTCTGCGTTCTCTGGTTTTGGTACGACACAAGACAGAGAAGCAGAGGTGCTGGGTTGGCTGGGCCACCTTCCGTTGGGTATGGCAAAACTATCAGAAGGAGAGAGGGAGAGAGGGGAATGATTGTCACACGTTTCCTGAGGAGTTTATTGCGACGTCCGGTTCAAATGGGAGGAACTTAGGTCCCAACCTCGAAGTGGGTCCGCATGACGTGGCACGGATAATCCAGTCCACGTGGCCTAGTGCGATTAAGTGTTCAAGACAAACTGCTAAACAATATTAAATAATTTTGTTTCCTTACCAATAAAAAATTAGATTAAACGTCTCTGTTTCTTGCAGCTAATTACCTCTTCTCTTTTACTCCCATTATATGCATAGATGATTGCATGTTTCGTAAAGTTATAAAATTTATTTATTTTAATACAATTTTTATATAATATAATTTAAATTATTAAATTTCAATTTAACTAATGTGAAAAAAATGTAAGAATATTTATTTTCCAAACTAATTTTGTTTCTTGTTTGTTTGGGGCATTTCTTATTAAACTACAAAAAAGTTTATCCCATCCTATGAAACTTTCTCTATGATGTCTAAGTATTTTGTCAATTTTTATTTCTCTATTAGTATTATTGTTTCTGCCACAGGTGTGTTTAAGTGCAAAATGCAAAGAAATAGCGGGGAGGTTGGCAGAGAACTTAAATGAGCTTAACAAACCATTGTACGATGACTTAATGACAACGTAAATTGGCCACTGTGTCTGCCATAATTTCTATACATCTGCCCGCTTCATGGGTAACTAACGATCTCACCACGCTAAACAAGGAAAATGTTAGATTCTCACCACTAAATAAAAGAGGAAGTAATAAGGGAAAATGTGAAAATATGTATAAATTATATAAATTTATTTATACATATATCACTACCTTAAACAACACTCATGCATAAAATTCAACGCAAAAACTTAATGCAACACCAACACAAATTTCTGCAAATGCCTGTCGTGTATCAAAATCACAGAAGTTAGGAATTTATGATCACCCACTTCAACCATGCAAGCTAAAGCCCTGGTAGTATTAATGGGGGAAGTAATGACTCACTGAATAAAAACGCTGTAACCTGCAAAGGAATCTTGACTTTATCATTAGGCTTAATAAAGTATAACCAATTGAGTTAATGAATGTAAGTAAGCTAGCATGACAATAACACCAACAATGTCTTCATCTATATTAATCTGCAAAGGAATCTTGACTTTATCATTAGGCTTAATAAAGTATAACCAATTGAGTTAATGCATGTAAGTAAGCTAGCATGACAATAACACCAACAATGTCTTCATCTATATTAACAATTGATCTGCTTCACCAAAGTATAAAGATGGTGCCAGACCGCCAGGCCACAACATAGATATATAACAAAGTGAAGATCGATTTTATGACATTTGACACAGATTGTAATCTCTTAACAGTATTTTCTTTCGCATAGATGGAAGAAACAGGTTACATTACCTAAGACTATCAAGGGCAACTGTACTTTTTAAAATTGCACCTAAGATCAACTTTGGGAAAGAAAACCGACATATTTTACAACAAAATAGAATCGAAATTAATCAAAACATGGTCCCACAACCACTGCTCCCATCTCGGCATACCATTTCAAAGATGAAACAAGTGGGTAAGTTGGTAATGGCACTGTATCATTTGAAAGTTGAGAGTCTGGGAAGCTTGTTTCTCAGATAATACAATCTTGCCCTCCTGACCTTCCGATGGTTTACCACTTTGATTTCTTTGATGTTTGGTGAGTAACTGTGACAAGATACATAAATATCAGAAAATACAGTATCGCACAATAACATTGTGGAAAGAGCTTTATAATAAATGATACGGAGATTAATAGTAACTATGGATATCAGCATCATTTGATAAATTCTTAAAACGAAACATTTGAATAAATTGCTAACCTAAAGTAACTCAGAATCTAAAGCAGTTTTCATAAAGGAAAATTTAGCCCTCGGGATTAGATGAGGATAATAACTACTCTTAAGCTAAATCAACCGCATGGGAGGTTTAACATTAACAGTCCTTCAAGTAAATATTGTGATCATCTGGTCCTTAGTCTCAATCTTTCCTTTCATAAGCAGTAAGCCTGCCTTTTCTTCACCATCACTTTTCCATTATTCTTATTATTTTTATGAGAGTATTGTAATAAGAGATGCCAGAAGAAAGAGGCACAACTAAAGCATACAAGATATATAAAATATTAACATTTGTCGGCAGAGAAAAAATGCAGTAACATAGCATTCTTCATCAGCTAACGATAGACACATAGCATTCTTCATCAGCAAATGATAGACACATCCCTTGCACTTTGAAACCAATATGAAATATATCTCATGATCCTCCATCTTTATTTTAAGAAAAAGGAGATATCATTAAACCATGCATTCAAGCGGACTTCCATTTTATGCAACATTTTGATAATTTTGTCAATTACTATGCTTCCTATTTTCCAAGACACAATAGGAGATGCCTTTAAAGAGTTATCGACCCTCCCATGGAAATAAGTGACTCCAATATGTAACAAACATTATAGCAGATCTCAGCCTCTCCAATGCTTGTATGAATTCCGGCAACAACACATTTGCAAATTCCAAGAGCCGTCAAGACTACCAGACATCACCAGAAACAACATATTCTAAGCAATCAACATTTTGAAGACGATTACAAATAACTACTTCCAATTCCTCATTACTTGTTCATCAGTGTCTTCAAAGGAATTCTGATTCTCTAAATTCACTTGAGAAAGTAAAATAGTGAACTCTTTCCAAATTTTCGTCTTGCAGTGTGAAACTTTTATATCAAGTCAGAATAATTACATACAAGGTGCCAAGGTGATCCACAGCAATACAGCCACAAGAATTATCCACTACTGCAAGTGATGTATGTAAATAGATTATAGCTTGTTTAAAAGTCCTAATAAAGAAAGACACTTACACTGGGAAGACAATCTCAACCCCTATGCCAGCAATAATTCTTCGGATTCGGATAGTTGTGTGAATACCAGCATTTTGTTTTGAGATGACAATACCTTTATAGACAGACAACCTACGCCTGTTTTCAGGAACCTCCTGTAAGTAGGGCACAAATGGATCACAGGAAATTTCATTTCAAATCAGGAGCAATAATACTAGTGATAAAGACAACTTACCAATTTAATTTCCACAATATCTCCAGTCCTAATGTCTGGAGTTGGCCTCTCCTTATCTGACGCCTCAATTGCCCTCTGATTCAATATCTGCACAAGCAACAGCAAGTCTTAGAGTTCAACAATATTGACTTTGTATTACAGCTTACTAAATCCTAAGTGGTTCACAACACATCTAGGAAAGATCTAAATTTTTTAAAAGAAAAGTTACCCAAATGCCCAACTGCTACACTAACAACACTCATGTTTTCCAAACTTCAAGAAAATACGTAAAAATAATTGTAATATAAGGTAGTTAGAAAACTTAAACTCCATGATTAACATAGATCATATTGTGACGCATAGTTGTTAATAGCAAATAATACACTTATAACGCTTGAGGTCATAACAACATTGCGCATAGCACATTGTTAGTTGAATTATAGCACAATTATATTATATATATAAATATATATATTTATATATATAATATAACCTTAAATAACAATAATATATAAAAAATAGCCTTAAAGAATATAAGTTAGATCTTATAATACTTCACATTTTATCAAAAGTCCCGTGGCTGCCAAAAAACAAAATCCCAATCAGTGCTAGAGCGCATCAATAGTGTAGCATAGTGCAGGACTGCGCTACGCTCCATAGCATAGCGTTATGGGTCATAACGATATGCCATGCGCTATATCGAGCACTATTTTGCACTATCAATAACTATGTTGTGACAAACCTTTTTCCAAAAGAAATTGGTCTTTGTTTCATAGATGCTCCTGGCATGGTTAGATATTCTTTATTTCACCATTCATTAAGACACTTGTTATCCATTACACACCCAGTCTTGCTCAGGCTGCCTTATTTCATTGGAAGAATAAGAGAACAGATATGTTTGTAAAAAAATGTTCACAAGAACGATTTCAAAATTATGTTTCCTCAAGCAACCTGTTCTAAAGAAAATTAAGGGTATTAAAGTTTAGATTCTCTGCGGAGCCAGTAAACAGTTTGCTGTGAGAAAGTAGCTCAATTTTTTCACTACAGCAGACAACCCTATGAGTCTTTGCAAATGGTACTGGACCCAACAACGAGAAACCACACTTAGCTTTCCAGAATTGGATAAAGAATTATACGCTCCACTGGTTCTCCTTTTCTAATGAATTTTTACGCCCCCCTCTAAAGCTAAACACATGAATACGAATTATATAAAAATGGCATCATGAATTACTCCCATAATCTCTCCAAGCTTGACTCGAGGTTTTCTCGGCGGCTTTGGTTCAGCAGCTTCAGGTTCAGAATCCGAAATTTCTTGTCCTTCAGCTTCCGAAACTTCTCCAACAGCATCAGCCACGGAGTCTTCTACATTGTCCGTCGCCTCAGCTCCACCTTCGGAGTTCGACTCAGCTCTCGCAACAAAAGCAGACTTAACTGGTTGGGCAATCAGAGGAGAGCAACTCCATGAAATAGAGCTCGAAGGGACCCTAGAAACCAAGGGTAGACAACGAGAACCGAGCACAGAGGGACAATATGATACAGGAGTAGAAAATCCCAGCTTGCTCGAAGAGCCTTGTTTCAGGCTTCGTGGCATCGCATATACCGCCTGCAATTTCTGTAAAATTAGCGAAATAGTAAATGAATATACTCGCATTATTCACAGCAACGAATACAAATAGATAACCTGATGAAGAACATTGGATGCCATGATTGAAATGAGAACTAGGGTTCCAGGAAATGTAGAAATTGGGGTCGATCACTGAGCCGAGCTCATGGGAGCGCGGGTACTGTCGCAGCGGACTCGAGGAGCACAACAAGGACTTAACGGCCCTTATCTAGTTTTATCCTTCCCACGCGCGTTGCTGTTGTTAAGGGTTTCGGACCTTTTTTTTTTTTTTTTTTCCTCCTTCTATAATTTGAGGGAAATTCAAAAATTTATAAAAATTGGTAACTTAAAAACAGTTATTTCTTATGGGTTTTTTTAATAAGAATGTAAAAGTTTTATCATTGTTAAAGATATTACATGCTTGCATATTAAAGATCTACAAGTTTCAGAGGAATGTGAGGTAATTAGCACACTTTTATGCTATCAACACAAACATGTAAATTGAGCAGCCATCTAAGTTTTTTGAAAAAATGTTGTGTTTGCGTGTGGATATGTCGAGGATGTTTAAAATTGAAAATATTCTAATTTAACCAAATTAAATTAATTTCATTAAATATAATTTTTAAAAAAAATTTAATTGATTCAATTCGAGTGTTGGATGTCAATAAAAAGAATTCTATTTGAAGTGAGCCGTTTACACTATTATATAAAATATTAATTTTTTGGTGTATTATGCATTTATTTCAAGGTAACTTACTCAACAAGTCATAGTATTGGATGCTTTTATTATAAACTTTTAATTATACTCCAAATTGAGACTTATATTTTATTCCAATAAAAATGCTTGTCAAAATAAATTTTGTTTGGTTTGATCTCAATCAATAACTTATTACAGTGCAAGAGAAAACAAAATACATACCAAACAAAATTAAAGTTACAAGAATATAATATCTTAGGGAGTTTATTAACTTCTATGATTTGTTGGCACATCATATTATACATACTGTTTTTTCAACCTCGTAATTCTAACCACACTATAAATTAGTAGCTTTAATATTATGTTGTAGTGAGTTTCTATGATTAGTTTTTGGGTTCAATAAAACCTAAACTGTAACCTTACAATTAATAAATAGATTTCTAATGCATAAGAAAATATTATAAGATCTGATTTGCGTATAGAGATTTATGGTTTGACACCGAATAGGCTAAGTTAATTTCCTTACATCATTCAATCAAGTTTGTTTAGTTTTAGTTAAAATAATCGGTTGAATTGAGCCACTTGTACATTGGCTCAATGGTATTGTACCGTTTTTTTTTTCTTTTCTCAAATTCGAGCAAGGGTTGGGCTCCGTTCAACACACCTGATGGGACCTCGAAATTGGGAGAGATTGATGTTAACTTTCTAGCGTGTTACTCTCTGGGAATGTATGTTGCTGGGCATTTGGGGGATGCTCTAGGCCTTAGATTGTTCTTGACTACAGGGATGATGGGGAGTGGAATTTTTGTTGGGCTTTTCGGGATGCGGTACTTTTGGAATATTCGTGCCTTCTGGTTTTATCTTTTCATGCAAATGATTGCGGGATTATTTCAAGCAACAGGTTGGCCTTCGGTTGTTCCTGTGATTGGCAACTGGTTCGGGAAGAGAAAGCGGGGTCTGATAATGGGTATTTGGAATGCCCACACTTCAGTTGGTAACATAAGCGGCTCTCTTCTTTCGGCTAGTGTTTTGGAATTTGGGTGGGGTTGGTCTTTCATTGTTCCTGGCTCGTTAATCATATTTGAAGGGATCATTGTTTACTTGTCCTTGGCTGCTTATCCAGAAGACGCGGGATTTAATTGCATTGATGGTTCAGGTTCGAATCCAATGCCAGTGCCTTCTGATGAAGAGGCTCAAGTAACTAAAGGTGGTATTTCGGCAGAAGGTCACAGAAATATTGGCTCTCCGCAACGGTCAGTGAGTAGGAAGAGCGTTGGGCTTCTCGAAGCATGTAGGATACCAGGAGTTATACCCTTCGCGTTGTGCCTTTTCTTCGTTAAGCTTGTTGCCTACACATTTTTGTACTGGTTACCATTTTACTTGAGTCAGACAGGCGACGCTCATCCTTCTTGGTTTACATATTCATTCTAAATGTTGACTGTATGTTCTCTGTTTTGCAGATGGCAATAATTTTTAGAGATAACTGAGATTGCGAAATGCTGAAATTGGTGGTTGGAGGATAGAAAAGAGTGAATATTGACCAATTGCTTGATTGTGTGAGTAGATCTTTGAAGTTGTGATTAACCATACTTTATTTGAAGATACTTGGGATTTCTTGTTCAAGGCCTTCCACTAGAACCTTTTTCATTTTGAGTCCAGGAATAGATAACTGAAGAAGTTCCGGTCCTTTCAGGGCAGTTATTTGTCAACCAGACATCTGGTTACAGTGTTCATTTATTTTGGTGGATCCAAAATTTGTTTTTGCCAAATTTTATCCATATTTGCAATATTGTGTGTCAGACACATTGGTTTACTGAAGAGTTAGATTAGTATTAGATTTCATGGTACATGATCGCCGCTACAGGACCTTCAGTCATTTAGGAGCTCTACATCTATGTTTGCTTCCATCAGTTATGTCCGTTAATGTCAACAGTTAACTTCCTCAAATTAGCAATTCTACCATCGCATGGGTATCAATACATGAATTTAACTCAGCTGAAACTCGAACGAAGTCTCCTGTGTATAATGTGGTTTTTCCAAGTAGTTTGTGACTGCAATGTCAGGTTGACTGGGAAGTGGATATATATAAATCAATGTTCTAACGTAATAGATTGTATATATTTCTTGTATAGCAGAATTCTTTCACTTATATGCGGCGAGTTCAATTTTCTCCCTCATCCTTTTTAACATAGTGGCAGCAGAATTAAAACTCCTTATGATTTCCCTCTTCAGGAATATGACACTTGGATTAGCTTATGTGATGCCATTGGTCTATTTGGTTCAATTTAATGGGAAGATGGAAAAAGAATTTAGTATCAAATTTTACGTCATCCCTCTTCCGGTGTTTTCATTTAAACTAAATAATTTGAATGAGACAAATGTTGTATTTGATGATTTAGCCAAAGTAATGGGAATGTGTGCAACTATAATTGCATCTGTCACTAAATCATTATCTAGGATGGGGCTCCTTTCTATTTTACTATTTTCATTTGCGTGTAATATAGAGCTTAGCATCTTTTGCAATAGTTAAGCATCTTATCTATTTTGATGATCTTGCAGAAATTGGTGGGGAATACGTCTCTGTAAAATTTGCTGGCAACCTTTCCACTTTGTTTGATGTAGGGGGTATTGTTGGGGGAATTCTTGCGGGCCATATATCTGATAGACTCAGTGCCCGCGCGATCACTGCAGCCAGCTTGATGTAGGCTGCGATTCCCTCTATGCTTTTATACCGATCATATGGGAGTATCTCTAAGAAGGTCAACATTGCACTTATGATGGTGACTGGATTATTTGTAAATGGGCCCTATGCACTTATTACAACAGCTGTTTCTGCCGACTTGGGTACACACAGTTCTCTCAGAGGTGATTTTCGTGCTCTAGCAACTGTGACTGCCATAATAGATGGTACCGGATCGGTTGGCGCAGCTTTTGGCCCTCTTCTCACCGGTTTCATTTCAACAAGGGGATGGGATGCAGTCTTCGCTATGCTAATGCTGGGCGCATTTATTTCTGGGCTTCTATTATCCCGTTTGGTTATAGCTGAAATTGCAGAGAAGGCTGGCAAACCAGCCCCTTTATCCACACAGCAAAATGCTGGAGGTGATTTGCGCTGAGTAACTAAATTTTTCAAAAATAAGTTAATGGATATTGAACAAAATGGTATGCTTGAACCTATATATATGGGCATTTATTCTCCGCACTGTTGACAGGGAATGGGATTAACGTGATCGAAGTTCTTAGCACATGATGTGAGGTCAACAACCTTCTGTGTAATTGTAAACTACTTGTATATATAATTTTTGGTTAATCGAAGCCTAGGGAGTGATTGAAATGCTTTCATTGTTTAATTTTGGTTAGGTAAATTTTTTAAGAAGTCATGTGATCATGGGATTAACAAACTTTTCGTCTGCTTCTTGTCCTGCATTTATCAATCTAGTACCTTGCTCGTGGCAGCATGTGTCTTGGTCCTTGGATAAAGTAATTATTGTCTCCTTTAAAGTTGCACGGAAGCATGCTTTTATTCTGTCTGTGCTTTGAACTTATCTTTCTCTCCCGAGTAAAAAAAAGAATAAAGCATACTCATGTGACACAATTGCTGCTGTTTTATTTCAAACTCAGTGCTTGAATTGTTAATTTGTCTATTTCTTTGATCAGCCCTTCTAATGTTTCTGGCATCCTGGACTTATTGGTGAGTTGTGATCTTTTGCAGCCCCTGCATCTCAACAACTACTAGATGGGGAAAGGTGGCGCTCAGGTTTGATCCTGTGGGCCTTTAAATTTTTTGCATAATACATTAATACTCTGGCTGTAATGAGAATATGTCAGATTTGTTAATGGCTCCGATTGTAGGTCGCAGAAGCCACATCATTGTTAATTCTGTGATATATGCCTTCAGATAAGTAAATCAGCAATTAGATTACATATGTTCATTTGCTCTCCGGCCAGTTATCTATAGAGTTTCATATGTGATGATGGTTCGTTTGGGGTAATGGAATTTGTTTCCTGTTCATCGTGAATTAGTTGTTTTCCCCTCTTGGAGTGCATGGAGGCTAATTGCTTTTACAAGTTGTTCCAAACTGGTGTTGAAGCAGTCTGATTCGTGTCAGGTTCAAGGAAGTACTGTTTTCATACACCACCATCGCACGAGCTTCAATCTCGGCCACAAGCCAAGCTCCAACTCCCCACCCCAAATCTTGTTAGTCATTAGATTTCGAAGAAAATGTTTATAGAATGAATAACTAGAATTTGAATTGTATATGTAAAATGTAGTTTATGTTCATACATAGAAATTTTGCCGCTTGAGATCATCGTATGTGGATCCTGCTTGGAACGGGAATAAGACTTTCATTTTTCTCAGAGAAAAGCTACTCCCACGTATGAGATTCACGGATAGTTTACGCAAGCTGAATTGGTAAGTAAATTTCTGTGAATCTTGGGAGTAGCATTTCTCTTAATCTGCATTTTAGGTGTCTTTGGAAAAGCTAATGCAATCAAAATGCACATTCTAAGAAGCCTAGTTCCTAAGAAAACCCTGAATCTTTGGTCTTAGCCGAAGGGCCAGCGCATATCCAAGAACACCAAGCGAGTATATATGCTTTGATGTGGTAGGAGAGAGATAGAAAGTATTTTGAAAGAGTTATAAGGCAAGTAAGAGAAAAAAGTAGGATTATAAATTAAATTTAAGAGAAAAATAGAGACAATGTCAGGAAATATGATATGTAGGTTATCTAATTTCTACGTGCTTTGTTCTTCAGTCTGGGACTAGCTAGCTAGTGGTTAATTTTCTGGGTAGAGCCAACTGATTTGGTTTGTCAATCTTGGAAAAACACCTTGATTAGCTGAGTGACTTGTTACTAAAATGTAGCTATTCAACAAGAAAAAATGTAAAGTGAAATTAATAAAGTCAATAGAATTAAGATTGTCCTCATTTTTTTTATCATCTTTTTTTATCGAATATTATTATTTTTAAATATTTTTTTATATATTTTATATGTTTATTTTTTTATCAAAATATAAAAGATAAACAATAAAAATTATTGTTTATTTTTATTTTTTTAAAAATATATAAAAAAAACGTATAAAACGTAAACTTATCTTTACCCTTTTTTTATCATTTCCATGAATACGACAGTAAATTGTTATTATCCTCCAAGCTGTAACGAGCTGTCTGGTGTTTTTCTTGCATTGGAAGGAAGAGTCACATTTTTCTACAATTTTATTTTTATTTAATTTATATAATACATAATTAACATTATTAAATTTCATAAATTAAATCATAAAATTCAGCAACTTTAAGGAATGTGGGTATTGTATAAAATTCAAGTTGTGTAAACTTTTCCATAGAAGAAAAATGGGGACACTTCACATCTAAGACATGGCTAATGGTAATGTCCAAGTTATGGATGGAAGTAGCATGTCATGCAAGTTACGAAAGGAGAAGGCAATTTGTATTGGACACCTGTAGAATGGTAAAAAGGTTCTAAGGAATCACTCACAACATACCCCATCTATCGGACAAATTATGAGTTGTTTCAGAATAGTGCTTTCTATTTTTTTTTAGTATTTTAAAAAATTGTATGCAAACCATTGTGTCTAAGTTTAAACGAAGACTTTCTACTTTTTTTTTTTTTTTAACAAATGCAGTAAATATTATATAAATTTATAACCATTAAATTACAGTTAACGACTTAACAAAGAATTTACATTTTCTTGTCAATGTGGTTTGAATTTTACTAGAGATATCATCTTAGATAGATCTCCTTTTTGTGTGACCGGATTTGGGGGATTAGACATTTTTGTTTAATCTTTTTTACTGAAAACAAAAAGCTTCTCTTTGCACAACTTGACTTGAAAATTAGTCTTTTTGGCATAACCTTTGCAGATAAAAGAAAAAGTTAAATGCATATTTTCTTTTCAACATCATAAAAGCGGCCATATTAAATGTACATAATCTTTGGAACGAAAATACATAAGGGTGCACTAGTTGAAGAGGAATTTTTTCATTACACTAAAATTTTTGCTATGCAATATTAATTTTCAAATGAAAAATAGGCGGATGCAGCTATCAGAAAATATAAGGAAAGTGGTGGAACTTTAAATACAAGTAACAACTCAAAATTAGTGCATTAATTATTTATCTGCCTAATTATTTGTAGTGTTGTGTCATCCCAAACTTTTTGATAAATAGGGAATAGAAAGTGGGAATTTGTGTTTGGCTTGGGTTGCCCGCTTTCTCAGTTCCATCTTTTCGCTGCTGCAGTGCTCAACTTATCCCTTGTCAGGTTACCGCTGCACTGCACGCTGCAATGTTAGGAAAATAAGTGTCTTTTAAATACTTATTTGTTTTATATTACATTAAGAAAAACAAATAAATATTTAAAATAAAGTAACTTTTTTATATTCTAAAATTAAATATCTTTATTATTCCCTATTTTTAATAAATTGAAAAGTGATTTTATATGAAATTAATATTAAATATTAATTAAAAATAGAGATTTGATTCAGAAAATAAATGGATATTTGATTTTAAGAATTTACTTAAAATTATATACAATGCATTCTCATAACACAATATATTTCTATTACTCGTCAAGAATGTGTATAGATATATTACTAACAAAATAAGTGAAGTGAAATGACAGACGTGCCCACGTTCACCTTTTACCTCACTATTTGCTAAAAGCCCAACACGCCCATCCAACAACCAGGAAAGTCCCATTTTCTTGGATGAGGCCCTTGGAGGCTAAGCTTTTAAGACTTGTCTATCTCTAAATTAAGTAACAGCATAATTACAATTCATGTCACAATTTCCACATCATAGAGGGAATATATTATGGGAGTCCCTCCGTTAACTGGTTCATGTTCTGTATAACTTCAGATGACATGTGGCATTTCCTATGAGCAAGTTTAAGTGGACTATTCCAATTGCATCTGTACCTCCACCACAGGATGCCCTCATACCTTCAACTCTTTCTCTTTCTCAATACGTGTCAACTTCTTCCTTGATTGTATGGAATATTCGTGCATTCCAGTCCAGTGTCACCCAAATAAACATCGATTCTCACAACCTTCCTATCTTTCCTCCTATATATCAGTCTCATACCGCAGCTTGGCGTTTGCCCTGTCCTCTCCAGAACCATTCTCTCTGCCTCTCTGTCTCTCCCCTGTTTTCCCTGTTGCCCAGGCCTTTCGAGATTTGTGTTGCCATGGCGCTTCCACGTGCCATGCTCGTGCTAGCCGTGTCCTTCGCTCTCGTGGCATTGTCCATTGCTCAACCCCCATCATCTGCGCCCACAGGCTCTGCCACGCCACCAACAAGCACTACAAAGCCGCCACCCAGTGTATCAACCCCTTCCCCCAGCACTGCCACTCCTCCGACCCCTTCTACGACTGCTCCTCCCCCTGCCACCGCCGCCTCCCCAGCTTCATCACCGCCAACGATTTCAGGAGCGCCACCACCGAGTGTCGGTAGCCCTAGCCTATCTGCCAGCTCCCCTCCTCCTTCACCCCCTGCTGCTCCTGCTTCCTCCCCATCATCATCTTCAGGAACTCCACCAGCTCCCACACCTCAGGCGCCGGGGTCATCGCCATCCATTGCAGAAGCGCCGGGACAACCTCCGGTGGCCTCAAATCCAAACAACAACGCGTTTGTTCAAGGAAGCAGCTTGGCCACGATAGCATTGTTGGGGGGAGCTGCACTGGTTCTCCTTGCTTAAACTCACAGTCGGAGAGCGTTATTGTTTGAATTTGATGTAGATTGAGACGTATTGACTATTTGTGTAGCCATTTCCTTTTCTCGTCCTTTCTCTCTCCCCTTCCCCCTTCTTTTTTACCTCGTCTGTTTTTTTTTTTTTTCTTTTATTTGCTTTTAGATTTTGTGGATGATTCTTGGGGTGCTCCATCATTGATTTGTTTGGCAGGATGAGCATGCTTTGGTGAGACATCCTTTCTCAATTTGTAGCTGAATAAGAGAGATATGGTGATTTCTACTTTCGTAGCATGGTGTTTTGTTCAATCTGACAAACAGAGAAGCCACTTACATTAAATCCTGACTGCTATGCAAAAAGAAATTTCAATTTTTGGCTCTAGTTTTTTCAACACTTTCCTATAATTAAACCTCCCAAAACTAACTGTTTAAACGTCTACTTGCCTACCATAGTAATTGTACTTGTAAACTAACACTCACTTCAATTGCCTAAAAATTTAGTATATGGGATGATAGACCCCATTACTCATTGTAAACTGCACCTCAATTAATTGAAATGTAGGAGTTTTATAGCTTAGTGCAAATTAAATTTTTAGTATTGCAATTAACATAAATTTTAGTGTTAGTTATAAGAGCTTGGATTGTTTTAAAAGTTCAATGGGTTTCTTGAAGCCTTTCTTGCTAGGCAAAAGCTAGTTGAGTGCTTCATGGGGTAGGTAGGCATATGATGAACAGCTGCAAGTGGTACAAATTTCGAGCTAGGTTAATTTTGCGGTGGAGGTGGTGGGGAAGAGGGAGGGGAGAGAGAAAAAAAAAGCTTAGATGCTAGCTGTGAAGGGAAGAACGTGTGGAAGAGATCGGTGAAGGTGAGATTGCTTTTGGAGATGGGGCTGTTGTACTTTGGAATTTTATGAGTGTATAGGAAAGGGTTCAAGGAGAAATGGGACGACTAGTGGTGGAAGAATAAGAGGACTGTAGCGTTGGTGGGCCTTTCTTGTGGCAAAACATCTTGAGTAGAAAGCGATGTGCACATGGTCTCTCTTGGCACGACAATGTAATTGGTGGAGAGAGAAAAGAGCGAGATGTGATGAGGTGCGAGAAACACAATGAATAGACTATCCCAGTTTCCAGGACATTATTATGGTAATAAGCTTAAGATTAAACTAAAACAAAAGACATATGATTATTCTCAACATCATAATTCCTCCATCTGAGACATGCTGGCTGCTGGGCTGTTTTATATATTCGATTGCTTGGATGAAAGTCATTTCTCCGCCTGTCTGTGTGTCTGATTTCCACTTGCAGTACTCTAAATGGAAAGTCCAACGCTAATTCCACGCAAGGAAGATCCATCTAATCATCTATCATTTTAAGATGATTAATTTTGTCTTTGTAACGTGATTCAGAGTTCAACAGTGGAAAGTAAATAAAGGTTGGAGAGGGGGCAATGGGGGACTGGAGGGTGGAGGGTGGAGGGGACACGTCTCTTGGCGCATGGCCCCTAATTATTCGGTATGGTTACCTAAAATTTAAAGTGCTAGAGCATACATTATAGAAAAGTATTCAAGTTTGGTGCTGGCTATTTCAAATTCCGTATTAATTATTATTCCAATAGCTATTCATATATGTGAAAAGGCAAAGAATTGATTCATTTGTGATGAAAGTAAACACAGGGAATTTGGGGTACATACAAATGCATTAGATTCCAGTTTGGAGGATTAACTAAAAAATACAAAACACATTTATTATTTTTGTTTTCAAGTCACTTTTCTCCACTTACTATGGTGCCCCTTTTTCAGTACTAGACAGAGCCACTCACATGAAATTTTCTGAGTGATTTGTATAAATATTAAATGATGCAGGCTAAGATTAGGCAGCTTTCAGCCAAGAGTAGAAGAGCCAACGAAAATCTGTTGGCGGGTTGACCCACCGAATTAATGCATCGTTGCCTTGCCTAGATTTGGCCCCAGCATGGTTTAGAAGACGGAAAAAAAACATGTAAAATAAGGCCAAACTCTGCATAATATACAAAGACTACGAGACAGATGGAAACAGTAAAGACTAGCCAAACTTACTGATTTTTATTTCCATTAACATCTTTATCTGAATTATTTCTGGCCATACCTCAAAAGTGAATTAAAAATTGCTAACATGAGTTTTTATATGTTTGCCATCTAATGGGTACTATTTTGGGCCATTTGAATTGTGCTCCAAAGTCTCCCAGTAACTGCTAACCGAAAAAAGAAAAAGAGAAGTCTCCCAGTAGCTCACAAATCAAAGGTCTTACTTTGCAGATGCATTGGAGTTGCAAAACCAAGCTATAAAAGGTATAAAGGAGACCCTTCGGTAGTTAAACACTTCCATGAAAGTTTACAATTTGTATCAAGCTTAAACTACTTTTTTCCTTGTTTTCTTAGGCACTCAAAGCAGTACGTACATGACAATTTATTTCTATCTGAAGCTCTTGCTTGGAGCCAACTAGATGGTATTTTCAAGTCTTCCACTAGTATCTTGCGAAGCTTCTCATTTTCCTCCTGAAGTTCATCAATCATTTGCTGGTGTTTCAAAACCTAATTCATGAACAACTTTAATTGACTGAACCATAGAAAAGTTCAAAAACAAAAAAGCAACCAAGATCTTCTTTTTTAAAAATGAATAATTACCATCTGAAGTATGTTGTTCTCTGACCGCAGGCGCCCAGCCTACAATGTAACTTTAAGAATTTCATGTATATAATAAAGTTGAGTCAAATAATAACAAGAAGGGAAAGGAGAAAATACTGAAAGAAATGAACATTCTTGCAGGCACACATGATATGATTTGTCTGCTCAAAATTTCATACTTTCAACTAAAAGAATACGATTCTTAGGATGATCATATCATTAATCTCTATGCAATGAAATCATGTATGTAACACCATAAAACTCAAAACTAACAGTATCTTGTCATCTAGTCCTCATTTATTGATCTAAAACTTTCAGACTGTCATGTAATAAAAGAAAGACACCCACATATAGTTGAATATTCTAAACAAAATATGTTCCCTACAGAATCAGGGGGCATACGAATTGAAATAGAGAACCGATTTTTCTAGCCTAAACAAAATATGTTCCTACTGGTACGAGTTGTTAGAAGTTAATTATAATCAGAAGCTAGTCTGATAAGAAAGTTTCAAAAAAGAAATTCCATCATCAATACCACTGTAGTCTACACCCTTTAAATAGTGAGTATATATTCAGAAAGCAAATTCTTTCATTTAATCCATTTTCTGAAGCATAAAGAGTACTGTGTCAAATCTGTAGTTGAGCAGAAATCCTAATATGTCTGCTAAATTTCATAAGGAATTCTAGTTAATTGACTTTAATGCATGGCACAAATGGCATAACACTCGTCTAATATTGTTATGTTTTTGGGTGCGACCCAAATTTTAAAAATAAAATAATTGTAATTTCAGATGGAAACTGCAACCAAGAGTTACAGTTTTAATAGGACACTGCAAAACAGTTTACAGATAGAGTTACAGTTTTAGTAAGAAACGACATACAGCAGTTTTGATTGTAAAAAATATACAGAATGTAGAACTGCAGTGTGAATTGTACCCCTGAATAGTACCCCGTGAACAGTGCCATGTGAACAGTAGCATGGGTTTGCTACTGCAAAATAGCAATATAAAAGAGTGCAAATTTTCTGTATTTTAGATATAGCAATTGTTTGAATCATTTTGGGTGCTGCTGTTTGGGGTCAATTGTTCAGCCCAAATTTCAACTTTGTAACTGAATTCTACATAGTAAAAATTCTCTTCTTCTGCCCGTAATTTTTTCCCTCATTAGGTTTTTCCAGGTTAAATATTTGTGTGCTTTCTCTTCTCCTTCTCTAAATTATATTTTGCAATTTTATTTTTGTTGGCCATTGTCATAACAAATATATATGGGGAACAAATCGAAAAGTTTCTATATAGCTTCCATATAATCACCAAGAAAGTTTGCAAAGAAATATATATCTTAAGTGGTACACACCGTTGCATCAGTTTGGCTGCTTGACGTAGAGTCAACTGCATTGCCTTTAGAAGCTGAACTGATCTGCATAGATTGAGACCCTGCCAGACCTTGTGATGCTTGGTTTGCTGGTTTTGTTGACATCTGCCTCAAGCCTACCATAGTGCTTTGGTGTGAAGCTGTATTGAGTCTGTTGACCATGCCTATGGCACTTTGCAAGGATGTTGGAAAGGCACCCTGACCAAAGGGTAAATTAGGAGCAACCCCAAATTTCATCATCACTTTTGTCATCACAACCTAAAAAATTCAGGATTTAAATTAGAGCTACATTGGAAGCAGATAATAAAGGGCAACACAATTAATATGCATAAAATTTCACATACTACAAGGCAAGATTGAATTTGCTGCAATACCCCCGGTTTCACAGCAGGGCCTGAAATGCAAAATAAAAATATAAAAATTAGAAAAACTCAGCTCTCAACAGAAGAACTTGTTTAAACATAGAGAGTCTTTGTCAACTCAAGTATTCAAACATAATTCAGCCATGTCAAGTGGCAAAGAGAATTTAACCAGGAAACACGATTGATGACTAAGTTTATGGACACGCTCATGGCTTAATTTTAATGTGCATCTTAAAGGTTAGGTACATCGTGGCATTTCCCAGTAATGATTTCTGCTTTCTCATTTTATTCTTTGGTACAACACAAAGCAATGCATAAGTTTACAGTCTGGATTCTATATCTGCCTTCTCTTGCAAATTATGCAACAAATTATAGCTCAATGGATGCATGCAGTGAGACATAGCCCTTCGTCCTTTGTGGATTCTGATTTATATTGCAGTTCATATGGGTGGTGATCGAAAGTAAATTACCTCTTTCATGGACAACTGATGTAGATATGCTATAGAACTTCTAAATTAGGACCATTTCCAAGATTCATCAAGTGTATACTGAATTGCTTTCATAGACTATTCAAGTCTACACTAAGCCCCTAATCAGCCCCTAATCTCTTATCTCCTATAACATCAAAATATTAGCTTGTGATTCTGTGAAAGTGATGACATGATTTTCCACTGTAAAGGATCGTTCTGCATCATGCAAAACAAATATCTATCTGCAGTTATCTCATGATATATATTCACAATAGAATTGAATATCATAATGTTTACATTGCATGGAAATGTCAAACAGAATTTCCCCCCTATAGTGCATCGGATTCTTTAATACTTCAAAGAAATATTTGATACTGAGTACATATGACATACCAACTCCAAAACCATGGCCAAAACCAACTCCAAATCCAGTGCCCACTTCAACATTCTTAGCTCCTAACTTCCTCAACTAAATAAAACATAGAAATAAATATTCATTAAAAACATAAGGAGTCATCTATAAGAAAAAGCAGGAAAAAATAAATACAAAGGATTGTTAATCAACACCAAAGCTTATACTAGGAAGAGAACCTATTTTGACTTACAGAACTATTTATATGTCTGCCGACCTCAGAAAATGCATCAGTTGCACCTCTGGTGGCACTCATTACTTGATTCAGCATGGGTACAGCACCTAAGTAAAATAAAACTAAGACAGGTCAATTTTCTTTTAATTAAAGCATTTATGTTTCCAGTGCTATCTCTGTGAGTAGACATACTAAAGAGTTAAGAGCCTAAGACATATCAGACATCACGACATCATACAAAAACATATTGTGACACCAAAGATATATTAAAGAAGGAAAACTTGTAGCCTCTGATTGGCCAAATTGTGAGAAGCAATTATAAATTTGGTGGCTATCCTAATAAACATTTTAAGTCGGAGTATATGTGAACTGATAATGGATTCATTACACCTTGGAAAATGACAGACGAGCATCTTCTAGGCTAGTGACAAATATATGAAATGTGTAATGTATCATAATCATCTAGAGTAATCTCCCCTTAAAGTGGTTGACAATGCCAAAAGAAATTCCCCACGCAGTTAGATTCAAAACAAAATAGAGAATTATTGAAACAGATAGCATAGAACGAAATAAATACATGGTTTGTTGACAGAAGAAACTGCACTGGTTTCGCCATTTTTTGGTTTGAAAAACCGTCCCAAGTCCATATCTTCCTATAACATCTGAGAGAAAGAATGTGAGTGGGAATTAGATTAAAAGAAAGAGTACCTCAATCCTGAATTTAATGCGGATTCCTACACCACAGCCGATGCCAAAACCTGTAAGTACTTTACCCACTTTCAAAGTAAAGGGATTCTCAATTCGAAATATCTAAATGGGCTTTCCCCGGTTGGTAACAATGCTACTGCTACTCTCCATTCCTTTCCAATCTTTTTCCTTCTCCTTTGTCACACTTTCTGTTCAAGCTATGTAAAGGGTCTGCCTCTCTTAATCGCTGTCAATTTTCTCTCCATAATTAAAATCCTCCGTTCGATGATAGTACAAAGTAATTATAGACACATGCTATACATTTTTTTTTTCATATTTTTAATTTTTATTTTAAATATAAAATTTTTTCTAATTTTTCTTTTATCTAAACATGCATTTTTTGTATATTATCACTGTGTACGAAAATCACCGCTCAAGCCGCAATCTGATGGTCAACAAAGATGTTAAACGACGTTTTTTTGTTTGGTACATTAAACTTCGTTTTCACCCTAACATGTCTTTCTGTTCTGTCAGTTGAGAAGTTGTACCTAAGTTATACGATGCAATCCGATTCTTTTCTTTTTTGTCAGTGCTATCTTTTGGTCAAACTTGGGAAGAACCAATCCCCAAGAAAAAGAAAAGAACCGGGAGGCGGTAAGTTCCCATTAACACGCTGGGTTGGGACAAGCCCAATAAATTTGTGACATTACATGACATTAAATTTTACTATCTGATAACTTAAAATATTAAAATTTTAATTTAAATATTAAAATATTAAAAATTTAAATTTTAAAATATTAAACATTAAATCATAATATTTAAATTTATAAAATTTAAAAATTTTAAATTTTAAATATAAAATTTTAAAATTATAGAGTCTCAAATTTTAAATTTAAATATTAAAATTTTATTTTTAAATTTTAAACTGTAATTTTTAAAATTTTAAATTATAAATTTTAAACGTTAAATTTTAAATTTTAAAATAATACAAAACATATTATGATACTGTGTTATGAAACTTGCAATGCCGTGTCAGAGATGTCATGTGATATCTGGAATATCTTTTTCCTTTGAACTAAAGCATAAATAACACGCTGTTTCGCCGTAAGGGTGGAAATCCAAGAGATTAAGGGGAAAGACCGATCCAAATTCATGAACTTGGGGCCCACTCCACTTTTTAACAAAAAGAAATTGGCGGGAGATTTGCCCATAATTCTAATTAAATTAATCATAAAATAAATCAAAGAATTAAAAGCAAAGAATGAAAGACTAGAATACTAGAATAGCATAATTGAATGCGGCAGGTAATTCATGCAGAGCCTCTGCAAAGTGTAGCGTCTGTGACTGCTGAATTGCTGATAGGCTTGCAAAGTCTGGAAGACATGTACACAGTGAAGGCGGCATCTTTGTTTAATGAAGTTTCAGACTACTGACAAATCCTAGCTGTGAAAAACTGTTGACCCAACAAACAAGTCCTTAGGAATTTGGGGAAGAAGAGGAACGGGGATTGAATTCTGATGCCAAGTCCTTTAGTTATCAAGGTTTTGAAACATCTAATGGGATTGCATTTTATGGCTGGAAATCATTCATGAAAAAAAATTGTAGTAAAATGACTTTCGTAGTTTTATGTAATATATATATATAAATTAAAAATATAAAATTTACATTTTTAAAAATATACACATAATAAAATTTAAAATTAAAAACTTACTGTACGCACATACCCTGCTGAATAAATGAAAGTTGGCAGACGCAGAAAGAGAAGCAGCCTCTAATTGAGTACTACTAAAAGCACAAATTAATTTTATACTCTTTTACACAATCTTTTATATTTTTACTTTATTTATCCCTTTCAAAAATTAAAATGTGTCACAACGCTCCAGGCTACCCAAGACAATCAATTTCCCCTCTAATCTGTGGTTGACGTTAGAATAAATAAATGAAAGAGGACAGAGGTACAGAAGCAGCCTCTTGTTTGTGGTGACATTATAGGGCAGAGTCACAATCAGTGCTACTTACGGGCAACATCATAAAGTGGGAAAGGGAAGCAACGTAACTGTGCCATTACATCAAAGCTGGCGGAGGTTCTTAAGAAAACGCAGTTTTTCTTGAATTTTTAAATATATCTTTCATTTTTATAAGAAACTAAATTTTTTTAGATAAAAATTAAATTTTTAATAAAAATAACTTTAAATTTAAACTTATATTAATAAATTTTTTTAAATTTTTAAATTTTTATTGTACCAATAATTTATTTTATTAGTAAAAAAAAACACAGCTACTTCAATCAAATATTCGCTTTCCAAGCTTAAAGTCCGAGTGAGGATAACATGTCCTGGCCAGCTTGATTAATTGATAAAAGGAACCTAACTGTCCCTGTGTTGCATGGCAATGACACGCATACGTATTTGATATCAACATTGGATAAGTACTTGGCTTAAAATAAAGTGTCGCTCCTGACAGTCATGGATTAAAGCTGTTGTATCTTAAAATTTCTCTACCACTGCTACGAGTCAATGGATATGATTGATTTTTCTGCTTACACAAGCAATGAAACGAAGATATGAACGAAAGTCTCCGGACATGCAATGAATCATAAATATTTGGAATTGCTTAGCAAGCAATTGTCCTTTCAAACGAAAACAGCTTAAACAAGCAATGATTTTTGTATTATCAGAATGAATTCAGAGTGCTTTTTTCACTTGGGAGTGTAACTATAATCACAGCTGAGACACCCTCCATAGGGGATGGGACTACCATGACATGTCCGTCAGAAACGGATCCAACCCAGCGGGAAACCAGAACGGGCTTGTTTCCTTCATGAAGTGCTACCTCGTACTCTCCAAAATCGTCCCATGTCGAACAAGTGATTTTATTTTTGAGGCTTAACAGCTGCATGCTGATTTTAATCCTTGTGCAATTTTCCACCTTGACTACCTCAGAGGACTCCTCGACACACACAGAAAACTCTGAACCCAATTTTCCGTCAGACTTTTGCCCTGCTTCCTCAACACAAAGCATGGCCAACGCCCCGCACAACTCTTTGTTGAACTTTGCACCATCGGCAGCAAATTTATATACCATAGATTGGGCTCCATTTTTGGTTGGGATGCGGCAAATTATATCGGCGGGAGGAGACTCGGGATTCTTGAGACGAGGGTGGTAAAAAATGGGAGTGTTTGTCTCTGCATTTTTTGGTAGTATTTGGCTGTGTATTTCAGCCCATTTCTTGAGGAAGTTCTCAACCACCAAAGTCTCTGCCACAAGGAGACTGCAGCTAATGCCGATTGAGTACCCCCCACATTCGAAGTTGGTTACCTGAGAAAAATCCACCAACATTGGAGACCTATTTTCTTGTAAAATGGGGTGGTAGTGAATATTTGCATGCATCATTGTAAAATGAAAACTAAGTAACGAACCAAAAGATTCCTCGGAGTGATACTTGCCTGAACATAAAACAGAGGAGAGAATTCAGGACTCTTCTGATCAATTTCCTTCCAAAACACAAGCTCAGCCTCAAGGTCATCCTTTTCAGGCAACTCGAGAAACTCCGACAGGGTGATTGGGATTCGTGCCTCGACGAGACGAATGCCGGAATCGTTGGACACGATTTCCAGCCCCGTGTCACCACCCTCCTTTCTGTGGAGCCGCCCTGCAAGCAGAGGGTGCTCGGACAGAGCTCTTGCCAGTGACTCTACAGTCCAACCAGCCAAAAACCACCCACAGTCCTCGTCATTGAGCTTCCCATAGTAGAGAACTATTTGGTAACATCCATTAAAGGTTTCGAAGTTCATGTTCGGGTCGCTGACCAAAACTTTGCGAACTCGACGTGGTTCAGTCACCTTGAGCGGTGACACGGTCAGCACAGCTTCTATGTGGGATTTGGGGAGGGTGTGGATGGCACCGGCGCCATGGTTGAGAACAGCCATTTTTCTTTAATTTTTCAGGAAACCGAAGTTCTAATTCAATAATACATAATGGCCTTATTGGCAAGGGATATATTTATAAGGAAAAATAATTTTTAATTAGAAATGGTTGCAAAACACCCATCAATGGTCGAATTACCAATATACCCTAGACTCTGTTTATTTTTGGAGTTTCTAAACTGATGATGTTGTGTTGTACAGCTTTGGTACGCTGATTTACCTAACTTTTGCAGAAGAGGGTCGCAATAGGAATTAGAAAAGAGCATGCCGATGCAAAATTTGGTAATCTGCTAATCTAATCTCCTTTGTGCAGCTATAAAATTTTGTGTTCATTCCCTATAAGGAGCAGTAGTTATATATATGGTATCTAATATTTTTACTATCATCTAATTCTTATTTAATAAATTTAAAATTTTAATTATACTATTAAATATAAATATTTTATAAAAATAAAATTATAAAAACATTTTTTTTCCATGCATATGCCAACACGTAAACAGTACTGGCTAAAAAGTATGAATGGCTTTCTTTTTTTTGTACAGGCATGAATGGCTTTAAAACCTTAAGAAAGCATTTACAAATGGAAGCTGTTTTCAGGTACAAGCCCATGAAACTATGTAATTACTCACAGCTGAAAGCTATCCACAGACGGGAAAGAGAGACCGTCCTGGCAATCTTGGTTGTGCGGTGATGGTTGACAGCTCGATAAGAAAGCCAATCTCTCTTCCATTTTTTTTTTCTTATTATTTTTTTATTACTTTAAAATATTTTTTAGTTAAAAATAAAGATATTAATCTTTGAACAACAAAAATAATTAAAGTAAATAATTTTTTTTAAATAAAATTTTTTTATACATATCATCCATACTAAATTTAAAATAATATATTAAAAATTTTTAAATATGTTCCAACTCATGATGATTATTCTTCTCTTATTATTTTTATTTTCTTGTTTGGGGCTAAGCGGTTGCTTCCTCATTAATGCTTCATATTCCAGCGGTTATGCTACCACCCTTAAATGCATCATAATGTTGCCATCCCGAAACTCGTGTGGTGCATGATCAGCTGTAACTGATGGGATTCAAATTTTTTGACCCTTTTTTTTTACTGTAATAACTTTCATTTTCTTATGACTTTTTTTCTTTAAATTAAAAAAATAAATTATTTTAAATATAAAATATATTTTAAAAAATAAAATATATCATATTAGTTATTGATTAAAAAAATTAATAATCTAAATTATTATAAAATAAAAATAATAAATTATTAGTTATACTTTTAATTTTTTTTATAAATAATTAATACAATATATTTTATTCTCTAAAATGTATCTTTCAAAAATTTTAATTAAAAAGAAATCTGATATTTTGTCAATTATTTTCTTGGTCATCTTAGGCTTTGAAATCAGGCATAATGTTTCTAGAATTGCTCTTCCATAACTAACAGTGAATGTTTCAATAAAAGGACTCTTAAAATAATTAACAAAACTAGATCAAGTAATAAGAGACTTCATTCGTAATATGATAAATCTTAATTTGAATTCTTATTAAAAGTATAACTCACTTTAAAATATTTGATGATATTACGAGTGAGAGATTAATCTCTTAATTTAAATAATTAAAGGATACTTTAAATTTATCTAAAAAAATTCTTAAAATAATAATAATTTTTTGAATTTTATTTTATTTTGTATTTAATTTATATTTATTAAAATAATTAAAGAATCAATTAAAAAGACAATAGGTTCTTGGCTTAAAAAAAAAATCTCCCAGTTTGCAGTACATTAGAGACATTGGGTACACGTGATTTAGGAAAAGCAAAGGCAAATCTTGTCTTCTTTGGACACCAAATATGGGGATGATAAATATAGGAAAAGGTGACAATTTATACACTATAAAGCTCAACAAAACAAGAAACTTGAGCTTGATTTAAATAATTAAATTCAAACTTATTATCCATTTTTATGAGTTCATTTTTATATTATAATTTTTTAATATATTAAAAAATAAAGCTCAACAAGACGATGTGTACAAAATGAAATTGTTTGTGACAGGCAAAATAGAAGGTATGTGGGACAATAAATGTGACAGATTATAGGTAGTTTTCAGTCTAAGTAGAGATTAATGGAAAAATTATTGGTGTATATAGAAAATTAATTTTTTTTTTAAAACTGAAAATCAATACTCTTTCTATACACACAAAATTAAAATAAAAAAGTGAAACATTAACACCTTTTTTCTTTCTGTATTTATATACTATATGCAAATAACACATGGAATAATATTTTGCAGCAGCCGCCCACATACAGTGACTAACTGCTCTTGGCCATTAATATTTTTATATTTATTATTTTTTTCATAATTATTATCTTATTTATTTATTTATTTTTTAATTTTTATTTTTAATAAATCATATATTTACATATAAAATTACCAACCTAACCCACAATTTCTCGTTTGCCATTGCATACACCACACAATCTATAGAAATAATAAAGGTTCTGCCTATCTACTTCTATTGGTCTCTACTCTTTTAAACTTAAAAAAAAAAAAAAAAAAATTGTGTGGCAGAAGGTGATGGACATTTTTTGGGTACGAACTAACTACGAATCATCTTCTATTCAGTTGGGTTCGGAACCATTCTGAGACAACAAATATAAGAAAAGCTTGGTAAAACAGCTCTCTGGGTACCAAAAATTTGAATGATTTTGATGATAGGGCAGAGAAGAAGCAGAAGAGCGATAAGGTAGATTGCTTTCCCGGCTCGTCTGAGGCGAAAGCGCTCCTTCCGGGCAACGTGGGCAACGTGGGAAAGGGTATCGTATGTGGGAAGCTGTTGGAAAGCTTCCATGGTCACTCTGAAACTGGAATAATTCGGCGATAATGAATATGAAGATGTTAACAGAGAGTCTTCAGACACTCAAGAACTGGAAGCACTGGAGATGTATGCAGATTTCGAAAAGACACAAATCCTTTTTTGTTTTTCTTTTACAATAATAATATAATCAGTAAAAATTAGGAAAGACTGCCGTTTACCAAGTGGAAAGCGTCTTGCTGGATCCACATGGCATGGGGCCATCGAGGTGGCTTTAACATGTCGGATTCATCCCAACCGTATGATCATTCTAAGAAGCCACTGCCGCTGACCTTTGACGAAAGCCCGTCTTCGGCGAAGTTCAATTTTAATTACTTTGCGACCTGCTTAAGGTCCACACGCGCTCCATGAGCAGTACGCATCAACTCCCAGTTATTATCAGTACAATCGAAAGTTGAAGTTGTTTCGTGGCGGTTTCCTTTTGCCCTGCCTTTACGCGGAGCTGCAGAACACGTCTCTCAACTGATAGCGGCTGCCCGTTCATCCTTTCTTTCTTCGTCAAATTCTCAACGGCTTGCGGACGCCCATCTGCGTAACAAACGTCAAGGGGAAAAAGAATTTAGAAAAAAAAAAATTACAATTATATTGTTATATAATTTTTATAATTGAATATTAAAATATGTTAATTATATGAAATTTAATAAAATTGTTAATTTAAAAATTAAATTATAAAAATAATAATAATATTTAAGAGTTTAGTCAAGATGCTACAGTAGAATCTATAAAGTATTTATATAATAAAAATTAATTGTGTCTTAAATTAAAATTTAAATTAAATATTTGAATTTAAATATTAAAAATTATTATAAAAAAATAAATTATTCAATTTTAAATTTTGAGATAAATTAAACCTATTGATTTCATAAAAAAATAATATTAGAAAAAATTGTATCTTTATTTTAATAAATCATGCAAGTATATTATCCAAATGAACATTCAACTTTCAATAAATTAAATTTTTTAAAAATATCATTTAAAATATTACATTTTATAATTTAAACTATAAAATTTAATAAATTTACACCTCAACATTTACCAAATAACATTTATATGAATTTACTGATTTCAGTTATTAGATAGTTTCCAAACTTATCACCAAAACAAAAAAGGTGGGTCTTTCTTCTTTGCTTGTCCTATAACTAATTGCCATATATTTTTTATTTGAATTACACTATATGCTATTATCTTGTATTTTTCTTTTATCTAGATATACGATGATATAAAAAAACTAATCAAGTAAGAGTGTCAACTCATTTATTTGTTAAGAAATCATCCACCATAATTTTTTTTTTTTGTGAAATCCATTATAATTTTTTTTAAGCATATATATATTGAATTTTGATATCATTTAATTTATATAAAAAATTTTATTTAATAAAATAAAATTTTATTTTTATTTATTATTATTGTGTACTTGCTGGGTTCAAATTTAATAAAAAAATACATCATTACGTGAACATATTTGGTAAATATATATTAATAAATAACTAATTTAATTATATAATAATTTATTTACAGGTAAAATATGAGAGAATTAGATTACATGTTGCCATGGCGCACTAAAGGCTATGATGTGGCAAGAAGAAGTAAGCGATACATGGTGGAAAACACGTGGCAAGATGTAGTTCCTGTTGACACGTCACCGCATCGCACCCTTTGATTCGTATGCCTCCGACATCTACGGGTCTATTTAAAATACCAGAAGTTCTCGCTTTCTTATTTTATATCTTTCGGTTAATATACTCTTTCTCTTCTATCTCCGGCGACGGTCCCAGATTCGGCTTCATTTTCTCGCCGGCTAACCCTTAATTCTCAGTGTTCCGTCGGAATTCTTTCCGTTCTAATCGTTTCTAACCTCGAACGACCATGAATCCTGAATAGTAAGTGCAAATCTTTCTCACTGTTCCCATTCCTGCTTCAATTTTGACTCAGCAATTCTAGAAAATCCGTTTAGTTCTCGACTGTGCCTATTCGATTTATCAATTTATTAAAGCTCTTATAGATCGGCGATGATTTATTGTACGAAATTGGCAACTTTCTATTTAATTAAGTACTTATTCAATTTATTTACTTGCCTCTTATCTGATGTGTGGCTTAGCAAATTTGTTTCGGATCGTGTTTCTGAAACTTTCCTGCTGATTTAGATCTATTTGTTTAAAAGTTAGATCCGCATGCGATTGTGAAATTATTTTTCGGAAATAATTACAACATATCAATTAGCGTTCGACAATTTCATAGTGAGGATAAGATAGCTCTGGAAATTGGGTTAGTATATGGTTTGCTGTAAAAGATGTTAGCTTGTCGATCAGCATAACATTTTTCAGCTCTGAAGACTGGAGTATGACAGTAAATTTTTAATTAATCTTGGGAAAACATTAGCATAAATTGCTAATTTTAGAAAACTCTATGCAGTTGACATTGATTAATAATATCATATAGTGACTAGAATTTTTTTATTTTTTATGTGTGATTCGTCTGCATTAAGTTTAGGAAAGTAACTATTGCAATTCTATCGATCTCTTAATTTGCTCCAACATGCTTAAAACTTAAAAGGCTGCCATTCAAGTAGTGGACTATTATTGTGTAGTTAATGATTTCCCCCAAAATAAATGGATGATTAAAAATAAAGGCATATCTGGCAACAGATTGTTGCATGTATATATATTTTCTGCTGAGATCCATGTATTTTGTCCTGCTAGGAATGATGTCATCTATGTGTGGCAACCTACATGCCAACTGCTATGCGCGGTTGATTTGTTCTGTTGCATATATGTGCTTCTGCTGTGAGGCCGTGCTGCTACTCACTTGTCTAGCGAAGGGATTGTTTTTCTCTTAGTTTTCTGAAGTTAATGTGTTCCTTTGCAGCGACTATTTGTTTAAGCTTTTACTTATCGGAGATTCTGGCGTGGGCAAATCGTGTCTCCTTCTTAGGTTCGCTGTAAGTTTGTCTTTTTCCTTCTTTCAGTATTATGTTTTTCACGGTCATCTTTTCTTTTCCTTTTTTTTTTCATTAATTAATTAAAGAAGTTGAATTCTTCCACCAATTTATGTAAGTATGAAGCTTGAAATTTGCTGAAGAGTTAGAGAATGTTAGGTGTAGAAATTGTGTGCCAGCAATAATATTGTTTGTTAAGAGATATTGGCTTGTTTTAACTGTAGGCACAGGAATCTGCAGTATGTCATAATTATTAGGGTGGAGGTCGCAATGCTGAACAAATTTCGCACACTTTTGATTTTTGTAATTTGATGTATACATTTTAGATTATTCTCTTAATGTATTTGGTGTATTGTCATGTATAGTCGAAATAAACCTGCCAAAGTATGTTGAAAGATGAATTACATGCTTACTAATTTTTCTATGTGATTCTAAACCAGGATGATTCATACCTTGACAGCTATATCAGTACCATTGGAGTTGACTTTGTGAGCCTTCATATCTCCCATCGAAACTTTATTCCCTGGTTATTTTAACAAAAAGTTGTGACTAATTATCTACTGGGCTCTCTTGTGTAGAAAATTCGCACCGTGGAACAGGATGGGAAGACAATTAAACTTCAAATTGTGAGCCTTTGACGTTGTTACTGTTATTTAGATGTTAAATTTGGTTTGGAAGTACTTTTTTTTTTAAGGGAATGCTATTATGCTTTTTTTTCCCCAAAGTTTTTTAGTATCTAGTATTGTACTTTCAGAAGCTTCCATTTTTTACAACTTTACCTCATAAATGTTTCAAAACTGTTTACATGTTGTACTTGTTTACCAATTATGCGTCCTTGTTTCATCCTTACAATATATTGTAGGACGTAACAATTGACTAGGCATGTTCAAGTTAAAGAGTTGTGATGAAAGACCTTTTTCCAGACACCCTAACACAGATTTGGGTTCATTACCGTACTGCATTTTGTAATTATTCATGGATATTTCTGCATTTTTTTTGGGCGTGTAGTGGGACACTGCTGGTCAAGAACGATTCCGTACGATCACTAGCAGCTACTATCGTGGGGCTCACGGCATTATTGTGAGTCACAAACTGGTCCTTTTCCAGTAATTTGCTATCTGGATCTTGGTAGACATTGATGTGATTCTGTTGACTTTTTGGCAGGTCGTTTATGATGTCACTGACCAGGAGAGCTTCAACAATGTTAAGCAGTGGCTGAATGAAATTGACCGTTATGCAAGTGAAAATGTTAACAAGCTTTTAGTTGGCAACAAGTGTGATCTCACGGCAAATAAAGTTGTGTCCTACGAGACAGCAAAGGTAGTTCTTTATTCATAGGCTGAGATGTTAGAATTACAGTGTTCAATGTCCAAAAGACAACTGTTGAATCTGTCTGAAGGCATCATTTTGTTTACCTTGTTCTATCTTTTCAGGCATTTGCTGATGAAATCGGGATCCCTTTCATGGAAACTAGTGCAAAAAACGCCACCAATGTCGAACAGGCTTTCATGGCCATGGCTGCTGAAATCAAGAACAGGTTCTATATTTTACTGATGCATTGTCATTCAGTTTGTGAGGAAGTACCTATACCTTATCTATTTGTCGGGCAATGATTGTTGAGCTGTTTCTATGTTGCGGTGGCTTTTCAAGTTGTGCTTTTTAATTTTTTTAATAGCTACTGATGTACGGAATTTCATAATTTATTGACGTGTTTGGTTTTTCCTAATTCTTCTTAACAGAATGGCAAGTCAACCAATGAACAATGCCAGGCCTCCAACGGTTCAAATTCGAGGACAGCCAGTAAACCAGAAGTCTGGTTGTTGCTCATCTTAGGGTGGGAGGATTTGTGGTCTAGACGTTTGTATGTGTCTCCCTGGCATGTAAAACTAGTCTTTTCACATAATGCTTTAATATGAAGATTGTCATTATGATTTTCTTCTTTCGTTCAGCACGTTGTTAAAACTTCAATTCTTTTCAATGTATTTGATTTTAACAAAAACATTTGTACAAAATTAGGAATATTGGTGAATAGCAGTATTTGCCTTTGTTTCTTCGTCCCATTTACATTCTAGCGTTTCTTTGCGTATTGGCCTACTCGTGTATGTGGGAGGAGGGTCTTGCCCAGTAACATCCACTACTGAAAGTTTGTGACTATATATCATTGTAGACAAAAAATTGACAGATACACTGCACGGGGAATTATATCGCGTTTTTAATTGATCAACTAAAAAATTGTTTCGTGGTATGAGGGATGTGTGAAAGGCTGAAGAACCAAACAAAACTAAACAATGCAATGGGGCATGCCATTGCTCATTCCTTTCAACAAATGACTGTCAAATTTTTCTCTCTATAAATATTTACAATTTTACAAAATAATTTCAACAGATCTTTGCATACTGAGCTGTCAAATAGTATTCTTGGTTATCGTAGGATTGTCATGTCAATTGGTAAAGCAATTCGGCCAAAGGTAAATAACGATGTATATAACACTAAACAATCTGATGTGTGACCTTCCACATAAGATACTGAAGCCAGGATAAGACCACAAAAAATATAGACAGCTTCGCCATAATTGATGATCAACCGTCTAGAATTGGCATAGAGCTGCGGTTAGTTTCCAGATAACTCCTCTCGAACTTCATCTCAGCTTAGATGCCCGTGACCTTTTGAGGTGCTACAACAGGTTCTTCCTTCTTGAGTTTGCGCTTCGTTTGGGTAGGCACTAGGCATTAACGCTTGGACCAGCAAGCAATGGCCTGCTTTTAGTTTGTAGAGACTCTGGAGTCTGGAATTTATTTCTCCACCTGAAAGGATGCTAGTTGCTAAGTACATGGTTGAGGGACTCCGAAGCTCGAACTAACGCAACCGGAAAATTTTAAGGTGTTACTAGAGCATTTGAGAGAACTTTTTAAGAGCCCCTTCCATGTAAAGTAATGATAGTGACAAGTTACATAGACTCGCACTACATCCCAACACTTGATAAGTTACTAGATAACATTTTGGACCCCACTGAACGGCTACGATTTTTTTCATGGATTCGCACCTGTCTGCAAAAATCATTTCCATTTCTATGTACAACAGATTTCTGATCAACTTCAAAATGACTGGCATGTTAGCATTGCCCTTGCAATAGAAACATACCGTCGAATCTGAAATTGTTGCGTAGACAGCATATTAGCAAGCTTACCAGTAATCACTGCAGGAGCAGATTCCATCCTTGAAATGATGAAACCTTGTGGTATCTCTAACAATGATTTCTTTTTTTTCTATAGCTGACATGTACTTGATTGCGGAGTGGCAATCTCCACAGATTCTCAAGTTTTTGAACACCCGAATTGGAAACCCCGATGGTACCTTAAGAAGTCCGAAAGCAATTGCCAATTTTTCACTATGCCATAAAAGAAGCTGTTCTTTCTGCTCCTCTTCTACATCATGCAATGCAAATTCAAGATCTGGCACATAGCCAGCCAACTTCATTTTCTTTTCCAATTGGTTCAGTTTTCCGTGTATAGAAGCCAATTCGGGGTGCAATCTGTCACTTGATCTAAATTCATGTATCACATTATTTATTTCTATCCAACTGTATCCAGGTGTCTTCACTATGTTATTCTCTTTCATAGATCTCCGGATCCTAGCAACATAGTCCCATCTGTTTTGAGCTGCATAAACGTTAGCCAGTTGAACATATGCAGTTGCACTAGTTGGATCAAGCATAAGCAGATTCTTGGCGGCAAACTCTGCTAGGTGTAAATTTTTATGGATCCTACAGGCACCCAAAAGCGTTCCAAAGATAGCAGGATGTGGTTTAAAAGGCATCTTCTTGATCAAACATACAGCCTCGGATAACCTACCAGCTCGACCTAGAAGGTCAACCATGCATGTGTAGTGAGATGGCCTAGCTTCAACTCCGAAATCCCTTTCCATTGAGACAAAATATTGCACCCCAAGATCTACTAACCCTGCATGGTTACAAGCTAACAATACTGCAACCAAACTTATCCAATCTGGCTTCAGGCCTTTATTTTTCATCTCATCAAACAAAAAGAGAGCTTTATCACCAGCTCCATGTTGAGCATAACCAGAAATCATTGCATTCCAAGTTACAACATCTTTTTGTGGAATCTGAACAAACAATTTCCAGGCATCACTTAGATCGCCACACTTGGAATACATGCTAATCAATGAAGTTGCCGCTGTTGTATCACTAGTCAATAGAGATTTGCAAACTAATTGATGAACTTGTTTACCCAATGGCAATGCTGATAAAATACTGCAACCTAATAAAACACTGCTCAAGCTTGATGCGTTAGGCTTAACCCCAGTTTCCAACATTGTCTTAAAAAGCGTCAACCCATCCTCTGCTTGATCATTATCAATATACCCAGCAATCATAGCATTCCATGTCACTAAGTTCTTCAAAGGCATTTCCTGAAACAGTTTTTTTGCCAGCTGAACCCTCCCAAATCTCATGTACCCAGTTATCATAGCAGTCCGTGCTACCACACTCTTTACAGGTGCTGCATAAAACAACCTCACTGCAGAATCTAAATGGCCACATTGCACATATCCGGACACCATTGCACTCCACGAGACGCTATTTTTCTCTGGCATTACCGAAAACAAATTTTGTGCCTCAGTTATATTTCCAATCTGAGCGTAACCCGATATCATTGTATTCCATGATGCTGTATCCTTTACAGGCATCTTGTCAAAGAAAACCCGGGCGTTATGAACATCAAAATTGTGCAAATAACATGTTAGCATGATGTTATAGGAAAAAATATCTGGATCAGGAATTTTTTCAAACAGCTCGTGAGCTTCTTTAAATTTTCCAGGTTTCTTCGCATACGCAGCAAGAATAGAATTCCAAGTAACTGTGGTCTTGACTTCCATATTCTCAAACACACGGAGAGCAGAGCAAATGTCACCAGCACGAATGTAGCGAGTGATAATCTTATTCGATGCAAGAACATTATTAAACTCACGCTGTTTCGGGTATGAAGTTTCAGCGGAAACGACGGAGCGGGAGAATGTGACCGCAGAGGAACAACCATGCCGGGTTGTTCCTTGAAGAGAATGGGAGATAAAATCCAGGCCTTTGGATCTGGAATGGGGGTTTTTGACGGTGAAGGTAAGGAATTTGAATTGGTATATGCTTGCGAGAGAGGAACAGCGGGATGCCAAAGAGCTTTCCTTATAGAGGCATCGTAAATTATACATAATTCATGGCCGAAGCGGTATCATCAACCTGAACTCATTGTCCATGAATTCAGACCTTGTGTTCAGACATTCTACGACTCGTCTGAAGCAGAGGATCCACATTCATTCAACAAAAATTAAGCAGCTGAAATTAAAATTAAATGCGTTGGAAAAAAGGCTTTCCGTTGCCGGGAATCGAACCCGGGTCTTTCGGGTGAGAGCCGAATATCCTAACCGACTAGACTACAACGGAACCACGATTACTTGTAAAACTAATAATGAATTTAACTAAGTAATGCAATAGAAAAGAAAAGCGAATAGTAATTGAAGCATTCAAAGGGAGAAATTAAAAATTGTAAAAATGACAACTTATCATTTTTTGTTTGCAACAGAATAGAAAATCTCTAAAATAACATTAGATGTCACTGTAGTGTTAAGTTGCTTGTAACAAATTATCATTCATTTGAAGTTATAGAGATGGACATTATTTCAAAGTTCTAACATGTTTGATGAATAGTCAGTCGGTAGTGAGAGGATGAAGTAATTCATCCAGTAATATATAGAGGTGATTGCGAGGTTTTGGTTGTGAGGAAATTAATAGTTCAGTTATGAAGAGTTTTCTGACCGTACCATGAACTGTATCATCACTTTAATTTACTGCTTTTAGGGTAGGTAAAAAATTGATCAAATCGGTACAGTCCCATTTAAACTGACTAAAATAGACTACTAGTTTAGGTTGGGTCCGTGCAAATAATTTAGGCTGTCTTATTTTGGCTAAAGATGGATTCACACGAGGGATTTTGGCTTTCTAAAATTTTAACCGCAATGACCCCCAAGAATCCGATCACCTGACAAAAGCAAATACTTTTCCTTGCATTCAAGACGCATTTCCATCCTTCCTGTGCTCTTTTTACTCTAATAGTTATATATATTATCTCACCTGTTACTTTAAGGTCTTGTAAGATACTAATTTTAAAGAAATTAAAAAAGATGAATACAAAAAAAGCATGTTATGCACGATCATTTAGTAGTGTTGGGAGAGTGTCGGAAGAAAAATAGCAGAACACCAATTTTAACAATAGCCAGTGTCCCACGGTACTAAAGCAGTCACTTTCTCTCTTTTCATTCGCATTTATGCCATCTTTTTCTCTCTCTTTTGCATTAGTTTTTATTACTCTTATGATTTCTCATGGTCTTTTGTCTCTTTCTTGACTTTTTTCCCGGTTATTAAAGTCCAAATTTTCCCCCAACTTCCTTCACGACTCTCACTCTTCATTTTTCCCATGCTTACCACACAAACACTTCTCTCTTCCTATTTTTCTGTTTTTCTTTTTATCTTTCTCTTCTTTCCCCCTCACCTCGTCCCTTTCGCCATTTTTATTCTCCCTCCCATTCCTTTTTGTCCGATTTTGTCAAAACATTTTTAATATTCTTCAAGGACTTTTACTTAAAAATGCTTTCTGAACAAGAATTATAGCTAGAATTTCAACTAGGTGGCACCGAAAGCGTCGGAATCAATAGAGAAAACAAATTCTTCTTCCTTTCTGTATGGATGATTTTGAAGAAACTCTTTATCTATTTTATAAGGTATGGTTTAAAATTTTAAAAAGAATAAAGAAAACAGAATTTAAAATATATTACCTCCTATGGTTGTTTATTCCAGGTTATTATAATCTGTAAGTGTGGGTCATCTTCTTCTGAATTCAGAGAGTTGGAAGTTTTAGAAAGAAACAGATAAAAAGGAACCCCATAAACCGACCCGCAATCGGTTTTATGAGAATTGGTTTCATTCCATGTTATAAATTTAAACACAAACCCAATTTGCCCCGACCCATGCCCACCCTACCTGCTTCAACTTGAATTCAGTTCTGGCCTATTTCACACCTTTTTGCTCAACACCCACCCTATCCATTGCGAGTGAGTCCAACTACTGATCGATCGAGAGCTTGGCCTCCACTTTCTAGGAAAATATATGGATACGCTCTCATTGAAAAATATATATATATATTTAAATGAAACGTACCATTTTACTTAAATCATGATGGCAATGTATACCTTATCCTTTTTATTGTACACAACGCATGCTACGTGTAGATATCAACACTCACTCTTCTTGACAGCAGTGCACGGATTGGTGTTGTATATCAAGTACTATATCTACAAGCACTGAGAGTGACACTTATCACACAACCAACATCTTCCAATTTAGTTTAGAAATAAGTGTAGCACACAATGGCAGTTGAAGGTTATCATTGTTTTAAATGAGATTTGAAACACCTATATATTAAATGAGATGATTTAACTGTATTTCTTAGCAATTCAGCTACTTCTTAAAAAGGAAAATGTCCCAGTCACAAAATTGGAATGACAAAAATCTTATAAAGTTTAAGTCAGTATTTCTATAGTTTAGTTTGAACATATAATAAACTTAATAGATTAAATATTTTTTAAGTAAATATTTAATAAAATTTAATATACATAAAAGTAACAATGATCCAAACATCCGTATAATTAAGTTGTTCTCTTTTTTAACTTCATCATTTTTCAATGGATATATATCTAATTAATGTAGCTAGTTGATAATTGATTGGGCAAAAATGTATGCAAAATAACATAAAATAACACGAAGACATAGTCAATATGTAAGTTTGTATTCACAATTATTCACATTTAAGTTTTAAGATGGACTAGGCAAACAAGTGGGCATGGAGAATGATCCCTGTCTTTCAACATTCACGCTCAGCATGGCCTTTGCCTTGCTAGTATACAACTTCTTTACATTAGATCCTTGATCTTGCAACAACCTTGCCAAGCTCCTCTTAGCATTCGCTCTAAATGGACAATTAGATGCCAAGAACCCATCCACCAAGTGCAGATAAGCCTCCAAGTCATGACAACATGCCATGTCAGCATCTGGCTTCAGATAAGGCGACATCTTCGTATCCACACGAAGCTCTGTTCCCACGTGCGAGTACGCTAATGGCATGTTCTTATCCAGCATGTTCAGAACCCCACCGGCCTTAGAGTTCCTTAGTTTTTGTTCAAGCTCCTCGTTCACAAACATTCCCGGAACCCTAGTGATCACATCTTGGCAGTTCACTATTCGTAGCACTTTTACTTTTTGGGATGTAATGCGATTCCCGAAGGCTTTATTGCCGACGCGGGGCCCGCCAAAGGAGAACACCGCCACCGGCGGCACTTCAGGGCTGCAAGTGCTTATCTCGTCAGCCACCAACAACGATAGTGCCGCACCAAGGCTATGGCCCGTGACTGTGATGCTTAGGGTCTCGCCTTTGTATTCTTCCATGAGCCGTTTAACTTCATCGATCACCGACTCGGCTAGACTCGGCACGTGAGCCCCTCTGGTTTTGTACAGGCCCAAGAACCCACACTCCACTTTGGGATTCCCTTTGGCCGATGAGACCGAGTCGTTGCTTGCCGGGATGTCGATCAACTGGGCCCTCATATTCTCGGCCCACTCAAGACACGTCGCAGTTCCGCGGAGAGAGATCACGATGTCCCTCCGTCCCATCCGTGCGATCTCTCTCCTGTCCTCGCAAACGGCGACGTAGCCAATCCAGCTTGACCGCTGGGTCATCCACCCGAGATCCGGAGCTACATCATCGACCCATTTGGGCAACCCGATGGACGACGTGGCATAGAGGCTCTTCGTCACTCTATAGGACCTGTCCGGTAACGCCACGTGCCGTGGCATAGGCGGCTCCTCGGTTGACATGGCAGGATTGGAATGAAACGAATGATAAGCGGCCTGAACAAACTCACCGTACCTAACTACCTCTCGCCGGAGATTCTCATCCAAGGGATCAAGCATCCCCTTCCAATCGTTGCTACCGTGATATTCTTTCCACCTACTACCTAGAACGTTCCTCGGGGAATATTCAGCTGCCTTAGACAGCAACCTTTGTAACCGGTTCATATCTCGCGGCGACATTTCCTCGGCGGCTTTCATTTCGGGCCATAATCTGGCCAAATTTAGGCCTTCTATAATGCTTTTTCCCCTCTTGTCGGTCGAACTGGCATCGGATTCTTTATGGATTGGTTGTGGTTGTTGTTGATAAAGATCGTGTTGGGTGGTGGGATGCATCTGGAGGAGCTTGTCGAGGTTTGCGAGATGCAGGCGAGTGGACTCGGCGGATGTTACCAGTTTCAGAGATGATGATGATGATGAAGTTGGTGCGGGTTTCACGGAAGGGTTCAAGGGAGAGGCCTGGCATCTGAAGCTGGCGCGTCTGCCCTGAAATATGTGAAGGTTGTTAGGTGTGATGGGGGAGCTTATTTGCATCATGGTGATGATTGCGTAGATTAAGTTCTGCGTGCTCGAGACAACGGAGGGTAGATGAAGAGGAGAAGCAGGTGAAGACAGCGTCAATGAGATACTCACCGAGCGGCAAGTTTGAAACCAACGAGTGAATGGAATTGATGATGGCGCTTATTTAAAGGTGCAGCCTATAATTTTGCCACTGACTTTCATTATAATTACCAACATAACATAAAATAGTTGAAGTCCCCAATTATGGAAGTATTGAGGGCGCAAAGAAAGTTAGGGGGGCAAATGAGTAAAATTATTAATGTATGGACCATTTCTCAGTGTGTTGAGTTTGAGTGTCAAGTTTATTTACCTTCCGGGGGAGGCAATCGTGGGGCCTTACTGCCCCAGGGTGGTGTCCAAGGAAAGCCTGCGACCAGGACGAAACGGTGTCACTGTTGATTAATCCTAAATTGACTGGCTTCTCCCTTGATAATTCAATTACAATGTCAAAACCCAAAGCATTGGATTGAAAATGGTGAAATTATTCTCACTAATTAACAGAAATTTGACAAAATTTATACAAAATATATTGTGAGCGGTTAGATTGTATATTAATTTTATTATTTAATTTAATAAATCTAATAATTTAAATTTTATATAAAATTTAATTTTATAATAATAAAAGGCCGAATTCAATATCTAGCGTTTGACTTTTCGTATCAAGGCAACTACTCTGCTGTGACTTTTGAAGGTTGTCAACTTCGTGTATGGACTAGCAACTACAGGAATAACAATTTACAGTGAACGGTTAAAATAAAGCAAGAATAATGTTCATAAATTTGTATTAGTTTTTGATTTTAAAATAAAATAACTACGTTCAATCATTTGATATCAATTATATTAATTAATATTACCATAATCATTTTAAAATATCTTTCGTAAGTGGCTCCTAAAATATCAATTCAATTAGGTGTGTTAGGAAATAATGAATAAATTAGGAAGCACTTGACATATAATTAAATTACTATATGCGTGGTTGAATAAATATTTAATTAGTAAAAGCGTATGTGATCAAAGATTGAAAATTATATGTAAATCAAAGTGATTGAATACGTAAGCGTATGTGAAATATTGAAAATGTTTGAAGTCAAACGTTGTAACATTCTCCAAATTGCTCTCCAGCGTACGGTGGACCTCGGTGAAGCCCTCTTTCTCGGCTTCTCCTCCGTATATATATATTATATTTGAAAATGGGACCGCTCATTCTCTCGCTTTGTCGGCTAAAATGTTTTGAAGAGCTCAAGCCTGCAATTTTTGTCATTTCAGATTAGGCCAGAAAAGTTTGATCCGAGAATGTTTTTGCCGAAATATGTTTGAACATTGAATATTTATAGTAGATCAGTTCAAGTCAAATACTTGTGCCTCACCCAAAACCCCAACATTTTCGTAGAGTTAGACATTTTAACGTTTGTCTTCGCCAGCCCACATTTCTTGTTGAATTCAAGATATACATTGGTATAACATGGACTCATTATACCTACGTGATATGCTGATTGCATTTTTGCATCATTTATATTGGGGGTTCGATTTCTGCATCTTCTTTAGTATTTTCTTGGCAAATCAGACGTTGTACGAACCACTTCATAGGAATAATAACGTTTAGTTTCGAAGAACACACACCAAAATAAAAAAAGGAACAAGGACATTATTTTGCAATTTTCCCACTAAGAAGGGATTGATGACTCCCACTACGAGTAACTACACACACGTGCCTCAAACTTTTCAAGTTGTGGGAATCATCGTGCAAAACGCAGGTTGAGTAGATAGAGGAGCACTGTATTTTAATGGGTTTGGAATGTGGCCGTGTCTCCGCAAAGCAATTTCGTCAATGGCAGTGGAGCGGCTGTGCTTACAATTTGTATTCAATCGAGGTGCTAGTCCCCACGTAAAGTGTGGTATTAATTTCTCGCAAAAATAGCATGGAGTATTCAAATTTTTAAAATCTCATAAATTATTAATCGAATTTAATAATTTAATAAAATAAATTATAAAAAAATTATATTAAAACAGTTCATGCTTAGAGCTACTATTCTGTGCGATTTAAATTTTTTAAAATAAAATTTTTATGACATTCAATTTATGTATACAAAAATTGTGTAATAAAATAATTTATGTTTATAGTCATTGTGTAATTTATATTTTTTTAAAGTAAAGTTTTTGAACATAAAGCAATTTTATATTGAAACAACTGATATTTAAAGCAATTACTCTGTGGTGTATTCTTTAAAATGAGAATTTTGTAACATTAGAATAACCGTGTATTGAGATAGTTGAAGCTTAAAGCCATTGCTGAGTGTGGTCCTCGAAGTGATCATGTCTAATCAATTATGTCTACCGTCAACAATAAATGGCGCATCAACCGCTCCATAAAGAACCATTAAATATTGTCTGCATCAATGGCTGAAGCACACCCAAAGTATCATAAGTTCCCGTCACAAAAGAAGTGATAAACTAATAATATAAACATCAATGGTGCATTTGGAGCTGACCGTAGGAGCACACAAAGTGCAAAGAAATGGGATCTGTATCAACTTTAGAGATTTGGAACAAAAAGTTGATTAACTTAAAGGTTGGTCATTTTATAATTAATTATTACAGTAAAAAAAAATTGAATTTCACTTTTTTAATAAATATTATTTTTTATTAAATAGATGTTACAAATATTGAAACTGGCTGTAGGAGCAGACAAAGTGCAAATAAAATGGAAAATGTATAAATTTCATGTTTTTATATATTTTTACATTTTTTTCTACTTTTTCTTTTAGGACCGTGTGTGAGCATCCCAACTCCCACACGTGCCTGTAACATTTTGGTTGCAGAATTTCCTGCACATGGGTGCAACAGATTGGGATCTTTAGCTAACCTTTGTCTTTTTGTAAGGGAAAAATAAAATTAAATGTATTTTTTTATAATACTTTATTAATATATATTTTTAAAATTTTTCTCATTTTTATAAGAGAAAGTCCACTTAAAAAAGTACAGGATCTCATCCGGGGATGGAACATGCAGGCCGCGTGATGCGTACCGTGTTGCGGTCTCTGCTCTACGCTCTCATTAAAGTTCTCGCTTTTGTTTACTATGAAATCAGTAACGCGCTAAGTTGACATTGAGCATCTCTCCGCGCCAGTAAATGTCAATCTTATTCGCAATAATAATACTACTACCAAACCTGTAAGCATCATTAAATATTCCAACCACCCAAAACCGCCATAATTTATTACGAAAAGGCTGCTCCAGCAACACAGTGCTTGATTTTTGGTGCGTCTCTTGAGAGTTTTCTAAAGTATATTTTATTATATTAAATATTGATAAATAATTATTAATAAAAATTTAATTATTTATATTATTATAAGATAAATAATAAATAATAAATAATAAATTTAAAATAATTTATAACATTGATATTCTAATAGATTATTATTTATTTATAATATATCATGTACTCTAAAAGTTTCATCTCAATTCTTTAAAATTATTATAATACAAAATTTATTACATTAAAATTATTTAAGATTCATATATTAAATTTTAAAATTTAATAAATTTAAATATTTATATACAAAATATGAACAATAAATAAAATTAAAAGTGTAGGAGAAAACATTCTCGTCTTACAATAACTCCAAAACCATCAAAATTCATTACAGAAAGGTTGCTCCCGGCCGCACAATGCTAGAATTTTGTGGGTTAGACACATAATAATTATGAGATTTAATGATTTTAAAGGTTTAAATTTTATAGAGTGAAATTGTAAAAGAAAAATGTGAGACCACGCTTAAATAAAAATTGACAACCCATAACTACCAAAAAAAAAAATTTGACAACCCATATTACACAGGCAAGCTTGGGCTTTACTCCATGTATGTTTTTCAACTAGATTCTTATATTGTCTTCACAAACCTAAGCACGCACTTTGTACTCATATATAATTAATAATAATAATAATAATAATCAGCAACTTCAAACATAATTTATTTCATGATTGGTTCTTTTTATATGAACTTGAATTTACGAACATAGCAAGCGGAGTGTGGGATTGGGTGACATCCTTTTCGGGGTGGTACAGTTCCATATTAATTTGTTTAGGTCTTTGAGGATTACTTATTTCTTTGACGTGGAGTCCACCTACCACCTAATCGTGGAAAACGGAAAACTCAGCTCCGACGCGTAGGGGGGGGGGGTGTTTTAGGATAAATAGCAGCGTCACCTCCTATCGTACAAGGTGCAGTACTCTTGTTAGCTTCTTCCATCGGAAAAACTAAGCCTCTTAATTACTCTTTTTTATTTAAATAAAAACAAATATTTAATTTTGTTAATACTTTTAAATTAATTTTAAATTGAAAAATACCGTGTCTTCGATACTCTAAGCGGCTGAACATTTGCTCTAACATATAATATTCCAAAATATGTATTTTTTTTTGCATCCTTAGCAACCCAAAGGAAATTGTCCAACCCTTTTCGTGGGCTGGGATCGATGGACTTGAATTCCAAGCTTTCAATCGAGTGCATACTTTTTGTGCACCATGCAAACTATGCTTGATCTGGTCTTGGTCTCATGTAATATTGAATCAATCTATTTCAAAGTTGGGAACGGTTTTGGTCAAGAGATACGTTTCTTTTCTTTGTGTGGAAGCTAGCTAGCTGTTGTTGTTCCCACTGCTCATCCATGGAAACAGCAAGAATAGCCTTGCTATGGCAAGGAAACCACAAATCTTATTGTCAACATCCGTGTCTCATGAACATATTAAATATCCTACCAAACAGTACAGCTTTGGTCGTTAGGGGTTACCTACCTTATGAAGGAAAGATAAAATCTACCAAAACGGGTCTTACTCAAATTTACTATATATATATATATATATATATATATATATCTTATTATTAGGGATCATGAATGTATACAACGAACAATTCCTCCTTCTAACTTTATATTTTACTTATTCCTTGTCTATGAAACTGAGTACAGATTTTGAAGAATGATCATATAATAAAATGCTTTCTATTGCCTGCTTACGTGGCATTTGACCATTAATGAAATATAATAAATATAATATATATATATATATAGAGAGAGAGAGAGAGAGAGAGAGAGAGAGAGAGAGAGAGAGAGAGAGAGAGAGAGAGAGAGAGAGAGAGAGAAGGTCTCAAAGGTGCAATGTTTCTAATTAATTATTTCTTTTTTTTTTATGCACCAAAAACTTTGTGTTATATTTGTTTTAGATTAGTGTTGATTGTGACCAAAGAGTATGAGGGGTGAATATAAATGATCATTGAATATTGCATTAAGTAGTTGATTTTTTATTTCTATATGTTGAGATTAAAGGGCATTACATAGTAAATCAAATATATTTTCAATCATATGTACGATCTCTAAATTTAAGGACTTTCTTAAGCCTTTAATTAGCAATTCATATATACAAGATTCAATAATAAATAAAATATTTGTTACTCATTCTTCTGTCTTTGAAAAATGAGCATCTATTTCAATATATGTCGTTAGTTAGGTATGAGTTGACAATTTATTTTTAACATAATAACTATGAATTTCTTTCCCTTTTTATTTTATTTCAAACGTAGTTGACATTTCAATCTCTTCATTTGTATACAACAACGATTTGGCAAGCAAGCAACCGCTATGTTTGAAATCTTGACAAGCATTCCTTACAGAAAAGTTATTTTTATATTTTATATTTTAAATCTTATAGAATATATATTTTTTAATATGAATATTTAAATTTGTTAATTTTATTAAATTTATGAGGATTAATAAATTAATATTGTAAATTTTAGACTATAAAAATTAAGTAAAAATAAAGTTATGAGAGTAGTTAGACTTTAAAACCAAATGCTCATGTTCAATGCAAGTCTTATCATTAATTTTATGAAATATAATAAATTTAATTATATAAATTATATAAAATGTGAATTTATAAAAATAAATATGTAAAAATAAAATAATTGATGTTGAAACATTATTTTTACAATTATTTATTCATAACTTGTCCACAGCCATACTAAAATTACAAAATTACAAGGAACAAAATGGGAAAATCGAAATAACTAGCTTATCAAAGTACACTTATTTAAATAAAATTATGTGCATGCTAGAAGTAAATAATAATCAGAAAGGTATTATTAATTTGAGTCGTAACATTTTCACATCATCTAATGGTTAAGATCAAGTTTTCTTTTGTATCATCAATTCTTTGAAAGAAGCATTTTCTGACCGAGTAGTTGTTAGGCTATCTAAATTAACTTTCTTTTTCCTTCTCCGTGGTTAATTTAATTATGTTGGGGACTGGGCTTTGTCCCAGCTACTAGAAAGAATCTCAGGCCCAATACTGAACTGTTTAAGCTTTAAGAAAACAGTTGAAAACTTGGGCTAAGTAATACAATGGGCCATTCCAAAGCCTAGTTCTAAGACTCTGTCTCTGACCTTTCTGCTGGACTGGGTTGGTGTTGGTCCAAGGCTGAACTAAGCCCCTGCATCGCCTGAGCTTCCAATGTTCCATCTCCTGCGTTAGATCCCGTTGTCGACGACGAACCGGCCCTTCCTCGCCGGTCTCTCTCCCCTTTCACTCTGTAAGCTTCTTTCTCAATTTCTTGTTCTTTTTTTCCTCTTTCAATATGTGGCTGCAAGCCGATGACGCTTTACTCCGTTCTCGAAATTATAGCTCCGTGTTCTCTTATGCTCTGCTTTTTTCAAATTAACCCCTACAAAACAAGAACATCATGGTGCTTAGGTTCGAATTATGCTCAAATATATAGAAAGGACCAGCTTGGTCTTCAATTGTGCAACGGGGGTTACCGGTAGTTACCAGAACTAATTTTTCCGCCAGGAGAAAGCAAACAGAATATTTTGAATTTTGGTACAAATTAAAGACATTGACGTGTTGTCTTCGTTTTTAAATTTTGCCGCTCCATGTAGCATAGAAAACTTTGGGCTCATCTAGCCTTTGCGCTGAACTTTCTCTGTGACCCTGTTTTAATGTTTGACCAACAAGTCTGAAATAAGTGTATGTGTACCCATTAGGTGTTAATTTGCATTCCTCTCATATCACCTTATGTCAACTTCTGAAGGTTTTTTTTTTTTTTTTAGGGCAGACAATATGTGCCGTCAAAATTCTCCTGTACATCATTCTGCTGAAGATGAAGTTGCTGCTGACGAGAGTCTTCTAATTTATTGCAAGCCTGTTGCACTGTACAATATTCTCTACCGCCGTGCTCTTCATAATGTAATCTAATGCATTTTTTGTGCAGTATTGACTTTGTGTAGGGAAATGTGGAATTTCGAACTTACTTGTCATACTTGGTCAGAATTTCTCATATTAAGGACCAAAAGCTTATATGGCTTTACTTGTTCACTTTGAAAACTGAAACTTAGGCTATAGTTAACGGCTTTAAAATCTGTGCTGGGTTGATTAGCTTGCTATGAGTGTAAATGACTGTGAAAAGAGATATGGTTGTCTAATTATTCTGGTGCTTAAACACGTGAAGGTGGTCTTATACATTTATTGGATATTGATTCAATATTAATCTTGAGGACCCAAGTGCACTTATTGACTTATCTGTGGATACCTTTTCCATACTAGGCTTCTTGTTCATGGAATTAATGTGGATGCTGAAGCATACTTTCTATAAATATACATCTCTTGATTCTACTTTCTAATTCATAATAAATTTTGCCTTGCAGCCTTCATTTCTTCGGAGATGTTTACACTATAAAATACTAGCAAGGCGTAAAAGGAGGTACTTATTCATTGTTTCCATTGTTTATGTTGTTGTTTCATGAATTTTATGAAGAGTTGAAGACAAGTGAGTAGTCTTATCTCAGGCCCCATTATCCAATATATGCTATCCTCTACTCAATGTTTGTGTTGCTACCGTGTTGATTTTAGATATGTATTTATAGATGCACAGCTGGGCAATTATTATTTATCACTAATATGTTTTAAAACATCTCTGTCATGTGTGTAATTAGCATCTATGTTAGTAACTGTGGTTATCATTTAACTGCCAGCATAAATTGATCTTGTATTTGTATCAGAAAATTACTTTCCTCATAAGCTTATGGTAAGTCAAATTTTAGAAATAGAGAGGAAAATTTTAAGAAGGCGGAAACCGGTTGTTTGTAGTTCCTAGTGGGTGGTTTAATGCCTAAAGTTATCAGTCTGGACTTGTTTGTACTTCAAAGTTTATGTTTAACAACTAGTTCTTTTTGTCAGTCTGCCTGAATAGCTAGTGTAAATACTTCTTGTAAACCATTCTCTACCTTATACTCTATGATTTGATAATAGTATTTTTTCTCTGGGTGGTTAATATGTTTGACTGCATCTATTGTATAGGTTGAGAGCTGGAATTGTGATTTTCAACTATAGGGACTGTTACAACATGCTTCGAAAGACTGAAGGTATAAGATGTTTTCTTTTATTGATGTTAACCTTACTATAATTAGTATCTTTTCTTTATTGCTAATCAACTAGTTGTAAATATTTTTTCATTCGTGTCAATATTTCACTGGCTATGACTTGCAGTTGCACATGAATGAAGGTTTTCTAAAACAGAATTACATCTGCATAGGATTCAGACTTTGACAAACTGTTTCTTTTCCTGCTCCTTTTCAATTGCAGTGACTGAAGACTTTTCTTGTCCATTTTGCCTGACACGATGCGCAGGCTTTAAGGTATATATTTTGAATTGTGTTATTGTATTGGTAGTTACATTCCTAATTTCAAAGATTATAAAGAATGTTGTCACTTTTGTTTTACGAGAAGTTGAAGAAAGAGAAAACACTGGATATTGACTGTGGTTATGTTGTTTATGTCAACTTCTGCTTTTTTTCGTTTCTAGAACAACATTGTAAAACAACTTGGAATTGAAAAAGAATTAAATTTTGGCATGTGTATGTGCTCTCTGATTTGATTATTGTAGAGCATATGCATATTGTTTCTTACTATTAAACTTAACCATTTGTATGTATTAATCATTAGAGTGTAGAAATTGTTGTTCAGTTAGTAATTTTTGTATGTCTTAAATTACTCATTTTCTGTAAGAAGGTTACTTTTGTAGTTTGAGCTAGAATCTAAAAGGACAAAATAAAGATGACATGTTAACCACTTTTGCTTTTGGTTATATAGTTTGAAAAATTTTCACCAAAAGTCATATGAAGTTGTCTGTCCATGTCTAACATGTTAGCCTACAATAGCTAGTTTTATCTTCATAAATTTTAATTATTTGAGTTGTTGCACTTATTCACTTTTTACAATTACATATGAAACCCTTTGGTTTATCCGTGCAGGATTTGCGATTTCATCTTTGTTCATCGCATGATCTATTCAACTTTGAGTTCTGGGTTCGCAAATTGAACCATAAAGTCAATATTCACTTATTGGTTCTTTGTTAATAGCTTCTAAACTATATGGGCTTTATTTTGTAGGTGACTGAAGACTACCAAGCAGTGAATGTCTCTGTAAAAATTGATATATTGAGATCAGAGGTGAGAACTTTATCATATTTGGAAGTATGTTGAATGTTTATCTTGCTTAGGGATTAAAAGTTGTTTACACAAATTTAGTGATGACCAAAAGCACTTCATATGGATCTATTCCCATGCTACCACTTTTTTTTTTTTTTTTTTTTTTTTTCACAAAGAATTATTTGGGCAGAGTCAATGCTGTTTGATTTATTTTTCTTTTCTTGGTTTCCATCTGTTATATTGACTTTGGATATTAACATGAATTTTATACAAAGCACAGTGATTGACCTGACCTTAACAAAAAATCTACATATCCTATGTGATAGGATCAGATGTGGCTCATGTTATTCTGATCACCATTTTTGTGAAATATTGATGTAGGACAGCAGGGGCTTTGCTGTAAACAGGGTTTTGGGGCTATGGAAGGGTAGAAAAGATGGGAACTTGGTAGGCTAGGGTCTGTTTATGAAGGAATGGATGCTTTAATGGCAATAGGATGGGTTGTTAAGATCAATTGGGCTAGTGTTTATGACTGTGAAAAGGGGTTGCGAGATTAGGATTTTGGTGCAAGAAGAGTGAAGAAAATTAGGAGGAGAAAAAGAAGAAGAAACCTAGGAGTCACACCTAGATCCCAAGGTATCACACCTAGGATTTGATCACATCACACAATCAAGACAAATTTCTGAATATTTCTCATAAATATAAACCCTGATTTGAAAAGAAATACACAAGTGTCTAAATAAGCCTCCTACAACTTATCCTATAAGAAAAGAAATCCTAATCCTATATGAACAAGGATTAGAACCCACATCTAAATCCTATAAGTATTAAAATACCTAAATAATAAAAAAAAAACCCAAATAAACTAAAAGTCTACTACTACCAAAATACATAAAATAAGCTGCGAAAATGCCTTAAAATTACTGCAAAAATTAATAAAATGCCCCTAATTGAGAATTAAATAATTATTAACTACTAATTAAGCTCCCAAAACGGATCTCCCTCTATTAATGTTTGGACAGTTTTCCTATAAGTATTAAAATACCTAAATAATAAAAAAAAAAACCCAAATAAACTAAAAGTCTACTACTACCAAAATACATAAAATAAGCTGCGAAAATGCCTTAAAATTACTGCAAAAATTAATAAAATGCCCCTAATTGAGAATTAAATAATTATTAACTACTAATTAAGCTCCCAAAACGGATCTCCCTCTATTAATGTTTGGACAGTTTTCCCACGTCTTATATAAGTTTTTAAATGCTGCTGCCAATAGCCTTTATCAAACATGCTCACTGACCAATATGTTCCTAGAGGGTTTGGGCATAGGATGGAAAATAGATATATCTTTATTATTCTGTCTTGGCAGGCAACAATTTTTATAGTATCATCTTAACGATGCCTGACGTTGTGCCTAGATTTATATACAATAATAGAACCATTTTCTGAAAGTGTGTATGATTCAGTTGCCATCTTTTTATTTGAAAAGCATTGATTATTTCCTAACTATCCATTCTGTTAACATGCAAGCCTATGCAGAATGTTGCTGATGGAGTAAATCCACAATCACAAACCTTTTTCTTCTGGTTGGTTGTGTATTCATGTTTTAAGCAGTTATTGCCCAACTTATATAATTTGCAGGTAGATTTTTGAATTAGAAATGTTCAAATAACAACATACTATGCAGTTCAAGACCTCGACAGCGAATACAAAAGGACTCTGGTCAAAATGAAAAGCATGCCAGTGTGAAGTTTCTGGATGTGGACTCACCCACGTTGGCCACAGAAGGCATACAGAATGGATATCTAGAGAAGGATGATGGTTAGAAACTATTTTGATTCGTGCTATGACTGTATGTAGTACTGTCTGGCCATGGGCAGCTTCTTTTGTTAAAGTCATAAGAGTGTGTCAGGCCTTGAGATATCTAGCAAGTCAAAAGTACTGTCTTTTGCACTCTACTCCATTCCACTCCAAAATTTTGCTTCCTAATAGAGAAAGTAATTAAACGGACATCAGTTTAAGTATTATTTGAAGGGATACGAGAGGGGAGAAAATTTCAATTATCTCCTCTGTAACACAAGTGGAGAACATATAGATATGGGGTGTGCAATACTTGCACCCTGCGTAGAGTTAGTGTACTGTGCACAACTTTGCTTATTGATTTAGTGTCCAGCTAGAGTGTTATATGGGCCTGGGGTGGCTTCATTAGGTTCCTTTTCCCTTGACACCTTCCTGTTTTCTTTCCTCTAACAATGATCCATAAGATGCTGATTTTACATGTGTTTTTACCTACAACAGACTAAGATATTGATAGCAGGGTCCAAATTGATTTAAATGTTTACTTCAATGTATTGTAGACAAATATCTATATTGTTCTTTATGATATAAACGATGTGGAGTGGAATGAAATTTTTAGAGTCATGTGTAGATGTGCTGTCCTGCAAAGGTGATCTGAAGGATTTGCAGAATGGGAGACATGGTGAAGGTAAATTTGGTCCTGATTTTCCTGGCATTGTGGACTGCTTAGAACATGTTGCATCCAGTTTCAGTATTCCAGGTGTTTCAATTGCCATGCCTCAATCTGCCGGGGACCCTGAATGTAGTAAGTTAGTATCCAGATGTGATCCTGCTCTGCCTGCTAAAACAAGGAAGTTGAACGTGGATAGATCAGACTCAAGAAAGTATGTTTGAAATAACTACAGCCTGCTTCCTTTTTTCTAATCCTTGTATTTTAGTTTTAAATGATATGACTTTTGTTTTTAATGATGACTTCGGTCCTGCCTTTTAGTCGATGTTTGTTTAATGGAAAGTAGTTTCCTTAAGATTCTCTTACATGTTACAAATGATCTATTAGGTAGGTTAAAAATTTATGCTGATTGAAGTCTGCTATCTCAGGAAATTTAGAAGGCCCAGCAACTTTGCTTTTCTTAATCAGATTAATTCTATATTAATTGTCATCTATGATCTGCTCCAGAAAAGTGAACTATCTTATCTTCTTCTCGTATTATATGTTGTAATCAAATCATTAGAAGGTTGAGTTCCTTTGTCAATGATGATGTCTGAGTTGGTAAAGCATTGGTATGCTACTCTGTCTTCTCTGATTAAAGCTTCTGGGTTCCTGTATATGCTTTAAAATTGTCACCATTGGCATCGGTCATCAGATGAAAAACTTTTGAAAGTTGTCTTGTAATCAATGTTATCCCCGTGCAATATGATTGTTTGAAAGAAATAAATCATAGCAATTATTCCTCTTATCCTTCTGAAGAAGGTCCTAACTTGGGCATGCTGATTTCTTTTTTAATTTAAATTTCTGTTTCTCCAGCCGTATGCTCCTGCAGAAAAGACAGTTCTTTCACTCTCACAGAGTTCAGGTGATTAGTTTTCTTAGATCTCCTTGAGAATTTTTCTTCACCTATGCATGTTTTAGTCTCGCATGGCTATTTTATGTGTAACTCTGACAAGTAAATTTTAATTTTGTTCAATGTTGAAAAATTTGCCTTTCAGGTTCAACTGCTATCTCTCTTAAATAAATTTAATCTCCTATCTCTCATACATTAATTTAACTCTAATCCTCATTAGAATTACCAATAGTGTATGTTTTACCAATATTTTATGTTTGGAGTTCCGCTTATCTTTAAAAAGCCAGAGTACGAATATCAACTCTATTGATGGGTTTCTGCTTTTCCTGCCTCCTGTTTATGGAAACTTTTTGTCATATCTGGAGTCAGTAATTGACTTTGTTTTGGTTAATTTCTGTGTTGTTGTATCTATCTCCTCCTCTCTTTGGCTGATTTATTTGATAATAAGAGCTGAAAGACACTATCTAGCTCTGGATTTCTTATAAATTGGGAAATGATTGGACAATATTTTTTGTTCAATGGACAAGTGATATCTTGTGATTAATTGGATGTGTTAGTGATTAGGATGACTAGATTATATTTGTTAGTTGCAGTTAATACTGTTTTTAATTAAAACTTGGTCGAATACTTGGCTATCTTGTATCTGCTGCGGTTCTTCTAGTGATATAAAATTTAGGGTTTTTTTGGGGTTGAGAAAGAGGGGGAGGGGGGCTGAGGGTAAGGGCTTCCTTCTGTTTATGTCTGTTCGTTAATGTTTTACCAATGAGATACGAGATAGTTTATTTGATTTGTTACTAAGTATCTTCTCTCGCTCTGTTGTGTGTGGTAATTGAAGCCTATGGCACTTGAACGAGTGTTATCAGATCGGGACAGTGAAGATGAAGTTGATGATACTATTGCAGATCTTGACGATCGAAGGGTAAAGCTAAACATTTCTCTTAATTTTTTATTTTTCCTCTTTTGCCTGTACCAAATAAAATTTTGATACAATATTAAAATTTATTTCTCCATGGTACATTTTGGAGAAAGCTCGGCATTAAGTAAAGAACTTGGACTAAGTTACCAAATTATGTTTTCCTATAGTTATGCCATCTTTCTTTTCAGTTTTTAAAATTTCTGGTTGATTTTGACCCTTTTCCTAGATACTCCTCAGTAGTTTGTGCAGAGTACTTTTGGGTTTTTAAAGGGCAATACATATGATTAATCACCAAAAACTACCATCAAACTACAATGTTGCAGATGCTTGATGATTTTGTGGACGTTTCCAAATATGAAAAGCAGATCATGCATTTGTGGAACTCTTTTGTGAGGAAGCAAAGGTGGCTACTTCGGTCTAAACTAAACTTTCATATATGCCTACCTTTTACTATCAAATTCTATTTCTCTCTACCCCCTTAGTACCGCTAGTTTGCTTGTTGGTTCTTGCATGTACAGTAAAATAGTATGATGTGTTTTTCACTGTGGCAGGGTGCTGGCAGATGGTCATGTTCCTTGGGCCTGTGAGGCATTTTCCAAGCTTCATGGAAAGCAACTGATCTCATCTCCAGCTCTTTTTTGGTACTTACTTTGCTCTTCTTAATTTAATTTGAAGCGTTTGCTATCTGGGGTTAAAACTAAAAAGGATTTTTCCTATGAGATAACCAATTAGAAAGTGATGGTATCCATATTCTGATGCAGTACAATGTATGGGTGATAGCTTATTATTGAAAAGCATAGTTCTATTCTGGATTTTGTTTTCTGTGGTCTGCTTTTTATTTAGTCTTTTGCCTAGTCACTAGTCATTTTGTGACTTCTGAACAAGAACTTGGGGTAAGAGTATTTATTTTTTCTTTTGGTTCTGTAATTAAACTCTTAAAATAATTTGAACAATTACATTTATTAAGTCTCACAGACTGAATCATAAAATCTAATAAATTAAACAGGCGTGGCTTCGTTTGTGACAGTTTGGTAAATTGCATTTCGTGGGAATGCAGTTTTTCTTTTTCTTTAAAGGTTTTGTTTGCTGCATATCTCATCATTTACCGGCTTTCTGCTTTTTGCAATTGAAATATCCTTGGGTTCAGGTGTTGGAGATTATTCATGATCAAACTTTGGAATCACGGCCTTCTTGATGCCTGCACCATGAACAACTGTAGTTCAATTTTAGAAGGTTACAGAAACGAGGGATCAGATACCTGCAAAAATTGAAGACTGGAAGAAACGTGCTTCAGCTTACGAAGGGTCAAGCATGATGCGGTCCTCCTACCCTTTTATTTTACTGGATTGAGGCTTCTTATTTTTGTATTCATCATCAATATTTTTTTGGCATGGTACTAATATTTTCTTAATATATGAGAAGGAAATTCGAGGTCCCTATTTCACTCACCGATTCAATTTAATGAATGTAACATCTTATACTATTAAATCTGCAATTTAAACCTTCATTTTCTTCTGCCTATATCGAAAAGTTTTACTCTGTAAGTAAACTTTCACAAAATTGACTTGTTATATTTTATGAAATTTAATATAAAGCATTACATATATTAGTTTTATATTTTAAATTATAAAATTTAATAAATTTAATAATTTATATTTTTTAAATAAAATTTGTGTGAAATAAATAAAAGAATTGGTTTTGTTTGGGCCGTCCCTTTCGAGATGAAGATTTGCACTTGAAGGTTTTAAAACATAATAGTTTATATAATAATTACTTCAGTTGAAAAAATTCTCAAGATAATGGAAAGAGAAAACATGGAAACTTTTTTATTTATCAACATTATTTCTAGCTTCAAAAATTTAATTAATTTTCCTGATTAAAATTAAATGTGACGAGGCTGTATTGAGATATTTATGACAAATTATGCAGATAAAAACCAAGCTTTTTCTTTCTTCTTATTAAAAGTATAATTCTAAATAGATTAACTTGCTGACGCAATCAACTCCCATTAGGATCCATTACTTCTGGTTTGGGTATACGTCATGTCTCCTGCTGGCATAGTCCATTAACACAGACGTCCTATGTCATGTTGTTTGAAACAATGAATTTATAAACTGAAGAGTCATTAGATTCAACAAAATCCATCTTCGCGCAGCTAAAACTAAATCAGCACCCAAAGAAGCGAAACCTTGCCGAAATGTCTAGCACCAAAAGATAAACAAATCAAAACTTGAGTCATGGGGCCAATTTACCAAATCGTTTCTGACCCTATTCCTAAAAATTCCTCAACTGGGGTTGAGAAAGGAACTCTTGGTTCAAGCTTCAAATACAATCAGCTACATCTAGTCTACAGCTCCCAAAACTTTGACTCATGGACATATCAGCAATGTCCAGCTCTCTTAGTCTTCTTCCGGAGGCATCATGTTCAAGTCTGTAAGTGGTCTCCCCAAAGGAACCATTTCTGGTTCTTGGGTGGTTAATTCACCCTCAGCTTGGTTGGCTTCAATGTCCTCACTATCATCTGTAGAAGAAAGAAAGATTAAATTCTGAAAGAAGGAAGATAAATATCCAGTACCGGACTAGAAAGAGAGAGGGACAGAGTTTCATGGTTAAGTCCTTTAGTCTTACAGCACCAGGAAACATTAAAATGTTATAGGAGGAAACCTCTCTTTCCAGCTCGCTGCTCACTTTACTGAACCCATATCTGCGTGTCCACATTTCATAAACCTCTGATATAGATGGTATGATCAAGTTTTCTACTTGAAGATGAGACAAGCTCTGGAAAAGGTAGATCATCGTGACAAATTATGTGTTAATACAAAGATCATTCAAATGCTACAAACTTCGAGTTTTGTGTTTGCTTTTGCATAGTTAGACTAGAAAATTGCCTAGTCCTTTGCTTCGAGTTTCACCATAAAGATACCACTCACAATGGAAACTTTGAACTGCACTGAAATATCTATCTTGACTGGGATATACTTCAAAAGATGCATTAAAAGAAAGAATATTCTTAACCACTTACTGATTCAACTACAGATAGTAATATCCCACAGAATCCTTGCTCCCTATATGTCTCTTCTGTAGCAATGAAGGGCATTTCTGCAATTCTTCTCCCATGAACTCTGTAGACACAAAAATTTAAAAATTTTCATTGGTTGTGGGAGGTAGGAGGGGATATTGCTAAGTTACAAAAAAATTGTACAGACAAGAACAAGTTAAAACAATACCTGACAGTAGCTACTCCAATGATCTCGTTATCTTTTTTTATGATAAATGTATTAAAAGGTCTAAAATTAATTCTAGTTAAGTTTGTCCTGTGCAGTAAAGAATTGCAAATGATATGAAAGTGTTAGTAATTGGTAGAAATAATCAAATCCCAGTGTTGAATGAGAAATGTTGAGTTCTACTATACTCTTAAACTAAATTTTTATATTTCATAGAATAAACTATGAGATTGTAAATTTTAAAAGAATTTATAGGTTTCGTCAAGGCTTTATTTCTCCTAATTTCGTAGGAGGAGTTTTTCTAAAATATTAAGTGCTTTCTATAAATGCAGCAACAATGGATTGTATGCTTTAAAGTAGAAATTCCTAAGAGATTTGTAACAATATGGAAATAAAACATCAATGTGCTCACCTGCAACTATACACTACACTTTGAACCACATTGATACCAGTGTCTCTGTCTGTTTAAAGTCTCAAAAGACTCATCCATTAGTCTCCATGTAACTACAACCTTTGAATTATTTTCAGTGCGGTGGAGCCCCTCACTGTGAGTCTCAGCATCAACAAAGGGCACATCGGAAAGGTTGCTCTTTTGGCAAATAACTCTCCAACTGTAGCTTTCGTTGATCTGGTATCTGACTCTCACTAACTTATCCAATTCCTCATAAATTTTTCACAAAACACAAGGTCAAAATTTTATGAGGTAAATAGTCAATAGATACGGGCAAATCAGTCAGACTAAGTAATAAGTACCTCTTTGCAGCTTTGTCTACAACACAAATTCTTACACTCAGGGTCTAAGGCTTCTAGTAAAGCTCCCTGTTCAAATTCTTTAAAGCATGTCCAGTGAACTACAAAACCACGAAACACTGCTGTGTCCATTATAGATAATAAATCAAGACAAAATAAATAATAATAATACCACTAATAATAATAAAGCAATGAATAATGGCATTGAGAAATTGGAGAAAAATAATAATTTAGAGTTTTGAAAAGCTTTCAATATCTAAAAAAAAAGGAAATAGTGCTATTATTTCTATATGTTAAATTTTATTAAATTATTTAAAATATTGAATAATTAAATATATATAATATATTATAAAATTTAATAAATTTCACAATCTATATTTATTATATGACAATATTTTCTACACAATTTTATGGGAAATAACTTGTTGAAAAGAAAAAGAGATATTAACGCATAAGAAAGAAAAAATATTGAAAAAACTTACATTTTTTCTCACGTTGGGCACAAGTGATGAATTGCCTAGATTCACAGCCAAGCCCACAATACGTGCAAACGCAATAAGGGCAAAACCAATAACCGTAACGAGCCCTCTGCAATTCATATAGAAGCACCGACAAAAACTCGTTAAAAAGAAACACATTCAGGTCTCTCTTCACTTTCAGACAAAAAAATGAAAATCAAGCTAATTACTTCTTTCATGCAGTGAGGATGGTATGTGGAGGCACACATATCACAACAGATCAAGTTTCCTCCGTCTCCACAGATTGGGCAAGCATCGTCGTTTGAGTCTGCTGTTGTCTCTTTTGGCATGAAGATGTTATCTTCTCGGAGTTTTTGCTCCTTGAGCTGATGCCAAGCAGCTATCTGGTACCCTCTGAGATTCGAGCCTTTTCTCGGGAGGTAAATTGGATCCTAGGGTAATTTACAATAACTTTCAGCATGTTTTTCAAATGCCCACACAGAAAATTCCTTCTAACAACAGTTGCAGATGATTCCCCCCCCCCCCCCCCGGGTAATTCTCCCAGTCTTAAGTACATTTTCCTGTCTGTGATTCATATAGCAAGCTAGTTGATCTTCCTGTGTGATCTCACATTCTTTCAGCCATGATAAAATTGTTTTCTTTTCTAAATATGGTACGTGAGATGAAGATGAACTTCCTTGGATGCTTGAATATGTTTTAGCACCACTTGCATCTTTGTTAGTGTCTCCTTCTGCTCTCTTCCTAGAGAGGCGACTCCGTCTACTCCATGTAGTTGTATTAAAATTTACAATAGATTCCACCATTTCGGATTCCATTGTGTTCCTTCTTTTTACTTCTCTCCTTGAGTTGAACCTTGAATAATCCGGATCAGAATTGTTTGAGTCACTTTGATAAGTGCCATTATAGACATGGTTTACTTTTTCCTTTCTATCCCTCAATGAGTAGGCCATGCCTTTGATTCTAGTTACTCAAAATTTTACTCCTCTGTAACAGAATGAGAAAACAACTTAAAAAGAATTTTTCGTACTCATAAACCAGCATAACCAACAACTATTTTTGTATTGCAAACAAATGTATACTTTTATTTCCATCTTTACATATGTGTTTATTGAGAGTTATGATGCTGATGCAGAGTCCGAAAGACTTTCTTGGAGCAATTATGAGGAACAAGCAGGTTGCCCATGGCAACGTCCATGAACAGTTTCAGAACCTTGAATGGTAATTCTAACCGTCAATCCATACTTTGTGATAGCTTCCTTTTGATGCAAGTAGAAGAGGAAATTTATGTGAAAATCATATATGATGAATATGTAGTATAGTCCTCACTATCAACTTTATAAGATTATCTACTTAACTGTTTTGTCTGCATAAGTGCTCTGAAAAATGAACTATAACAAAAGGACCATAATGTTTGTTTCCATCATTGTTTAAAATTGTTATGAGAAAAGAAATTACCTATTAGTACTTTACATTACAAGTGATTGACAAGTTCTCTCATTGAACCTCAGCTATCTTTTCTGCTAGTTAGTACTTGTTAAACTCATCCTTCTAGTAGACCAGAAAGCACAAACTTATCTTCATGGAATTGTTGTTCTGTAATTGGTAGTTGACTACTAGAAACCCCTAAAGTTGATATTATAATGTATGATTCTATCTATTTTGAATGGATTAGTGGAAGTGCTTTTTTTTTTTTCTTTTGGCTTCCAAATGCTAAACAATGGCTAGTGTCTGTGCCTATGTGAAGCATGTTGCCTAATTCAGATCATGATGAAAGAACCATCAAAAGGTCAAATTATTTCCTAATTTCCCCTTTAGTTAGCCTTCTCTAACAAAATTTTCTTTCATGAGATATCCATTATAGTCACCAGAATCGGAAGTTTGAACTAGTCAGGAATAAGACAATAATCAACAAATATTTGTCTTTTTTCCACTAAAATTTCCATAAAATTTCTTCTTCACAAATAGTTTGTATGGCAATGAACTAATACTGACAACTTTCTCTTACGTTTTTTCAAGTGATTAAAATTTATATTTTGAAGAGTGAAAAGGACATGAATGGAGGAGATTAGAGCACAATAGGAAAAGAAATGGTTAATAAACACAAACTATCTTACAAACATCTTACCCAAAACAAACAGAATCACAACCTGACATCAAAGAATTCGAAGTTCAAAAAATAGAAAATTACAACATGCTTTATACCAGAATTTTCTTTAATTAGTGTATCAAGCAAGCAAACTAAATAATGAACCTTCCTGTATGCATTTTACTTTGTCATCCATGCGATTCACACTTTTCTCAAGATGACCTGAACTCTTCACCAAGTAGGTCAAGTGGAAATTGTCGCATAGAACATCTACCATAACATAAATTGCATTTGAGAAGAAAATTCACCTTCAATTTGGAACAAGATCTTTGCCTTAAATTCTTGATATGCAGATTTTTAGATTCCTATAAGGTTTGAGTGGTAAACACTGGAGAAACAAAAGTCTACAAATGTTTCAAATGCCTACATAGCGAGAAATTGTTAAGAAATTTTGCGGTGGATATCTCCACTCAATGAAAGAATTCATGTTATATAGATAGGCAAGTATGAGAAGATTGGTACTAGAGGCGACCTAAATGTGGTCTTCTTATTTGGTGCAGTTCAAAATGAAACGGATATGTTCTGTTGTCATGACAGAGCAAAACGTTGGTCAACAAGTTCTGACTGCATGCATGCTTGTCTTGCTAGCTGGTGACTTGGAAATTCGAAAATGGTCAGAAATTGGGTTTCCTGGAGCCAATTGCACGAGGCAATGATCTGGTGTGTATTGTCTTTATATTGAAGAGGAATCCCATTCATTTAAAAGAAGATATATAACAACAATAATAACAACAAACTTTTATCTCATTAAGTGAAGTCGGTTACATGAATAAAATGATGCCATTGTATTCTATTAAAAACCAAATTTTCAGGAATGCCATTTATTAAAAAATCTCTTTAAGAATCTTTTCAAGTGTCTTTTTTGCCTTTTCTCTACTATTTTTCATGGGGTCAAATACCCATTTAAAGAAGATATCTCGAACAAAAATGCAATTAGACAACAAGTGGCACCAAAATGAAGTAAATTGTATTATCAAATACCGGATAAACATTAATATTATATGCAGCTAAAAAAGATAAATTCTAAGCAATGGTGTTATTACTTAGAGTAAATTCAGTTTAAATTGATGAATAAAAAAATTCGTTGTTAATAATTCTTGACCTGTACTTACTAGTATTGTTTTCACTCACATCTTTCAAAGGAAAACTTGCTTGAATTAATAAAGAGTCATTATTATTGAACTTTATTGATTCTTTGTTTCCTTATATACAAATGCCATGAGATCTACTTTTACCCCTTTAGGGATAATAGTTATGAATTTTCCACGCATTATTATGGCAAGTGAGAAGTAATTTGGTTGTTGCATTTTTTTTGGTACAATTGTTGTAAACTTGCTAAGTTAAGAGAAAGGAATAAGAGATTTAGATCAAGTAAAATGCATTAAAATGAAGATGGAAAAGTTTTGGTAGCGGAGGAATATATCAAAGAAATATGGAGGAGTTATTTCTCCAAGTTATTCAATGAAGGGTATGCAACAAGTATACAAACGGAGAGTTTAATCACCAAAGAGGATTATAAGAATTATACTTTTCATCTTAAAATTTGAGAATTTGAGGTAAAAGAAGCACTAAAAAATATGGACAATGGTAAAGCTATTAGACCTGGTGATATACTTATCGAGGTTTGAAAATGTTTAGAGGAGAGAGGCATAATTTGGCTCACTAAGTTGTTCAACAAGATAGTGAGATTTAAGAAAATACCAGATAGGTGGAGGATGATCACTTGATACATATTTACAAGAACAAGAGACATACAAAACTATGCAATCTGCTAAGGGATTAAGCTCATGCATTGCACTATGAAACTATAAGAAAGAGTGACTGAAAGTAGATTAAGACAAGAGACTTGTATACCCGATAACCATTTTAATTTTATGCTAGATAGGTCATACATGAAAGCTATATACCTATGTGGGGTTTAATGGAAAGGTACTGAAGGAAACAAAATGTCCTACACATGGACTTCATTTATTTAGAAAAATTCTATGATAAGGTGTCATGAGAATTTTAATGGAATATTCTGAAAACATGAAAGTCATAAGTTCAACTTGTTTTTATTGTTTCTTTTGTGGGTATGCCAGAGCCTCTTGATGTTGCAAACTGGTTCTCAAGCTATGAGTATAAATCTTCTGATTTGGATTCAAATGTTAATTTCAAAGACTGCTTCAGGAGGATGTGAGTCCGATAAACATGAGGAGAGATGGGGTAAACTTGATCTACTGTGACAAGTGTGCCTCCACATACCATCCACAATGCATGAACAGAGGTAATTAGTTTGATTTTCATTTTCTTTTCTGAAGTGAACAGAGATCTAAATGTGTTTCTTTTTAACCAAATTTTGTTGGTGTTTCTATATATGTTGCACAGGGTTGCTCAAGGTTATTTGCTATGTCCTTATATGTGTTTGCATATATTGTGGGAATAAAGGAATAATTCGGCTCAATAAGTTGTTCAACAAGATAGTGACATAGTCATAACAAATTCAAGCATCCAAGGAAGTTCATCTTCATCACAAGTACCATATTTAGAAAAGAAAACAATTTTATCATGGTTGATAGAATGTGGGCTCATACAGGAAGATCGACTAGCTTGCTATAGGAATTACAAATGTGAAAGTGTACTTAAGATTGGGAGAATTACTAGGGGTGGAATCATCTGCAACTGTTGCTATAAGGAATTTTCTGAGTGGGCATTTGAGAAACATGCGGGAAGTTATTGCAAACTACCCTATGATCAAATTTACTTAAAGGCTCGAATCTCAGAGCGTACTGGATAACTGCTTGGCATTAACATAGGGAGCAAAAACTTCGGGAAGATAACATCTTTGTGCCAAAAGAGATAGCAACGACCCCAAACAATGATGCTTGTACATTCTATGGAGATGGGGGAAACTTGATGTGCTGTGACAAGTGCGCTTCCACATACCATCAATACTGTATGAACATAGAGGTAATTAGATTGATAACATCTTCGTGCCAAAAGAGACAGCAATGGACCCAAACGGCAATGCTTGTCTAGTCTACAGAGATGGGGGAAACTTGATCTACTGTGACAAGTGTGCCTCCACATACCATCCACACTCTATGAACATAGAGGTAATTAATTTGATTGTCATTTTCTTTTCTGAAAGTGAATAGAGATCTGAATGTGTTTCTTTTTAACCAAATTTTGTTGGTGTTTCTATACATATTGCAGAGGGTTTCTCAAGGTTATTGGCTATGTCCTTATTCTGTTTGCATATATTGTGGGAATAAAGGTATAATTTGCTCACTAAGTTGTTCAACAAGATGGTGAGATTTAAAAAAATACCAGATAAGTGGAGGAAGATCACTTGATACATATTTACAAGAGCAAGGGAGACATACAAAACTGTGCAATCTGCTAAGAGATTAAGCTCATGAACCGCACTATGAAAGTATAAAAGAGTGACCGAGAGTAAATTAAAACAAGAGAGTCGTATCCCAGATGACTAATTTAATTTTATGTTAGATAGGTCAACCATGAAAGCTATATACCAATATGGGGTTTAATGGAAAGGTATTGAAGGAAACAAAAAGACTTACACATAGTTTTCATTGATTTAGAAAAATTCTATGATAGGGTGTGAGGAGAAGTTTTATGGAAGATTCTGAAAACATGAAAGTCATAACTTCAACTTGTTTTTATTGTTTCTTTTGTGGTTATGTCAGAGTCTCCTGATGTTGCGAACTATTTCTCAAGCCATGAATATAAATCTCCTGATCTGGATTCAAATGTTAATTTCAAAGACTGCTTTAGGAGGATGTGAATCTGATAAACATGAAGAGAGGTAGAGAGATGAAGTAAATTTGGAAAAAAGAAAAATCAGAACCGGATATTATTCTGCTTCTAATTCAGAATATGATAAGCATAACAAAGAAATGTTCTTGGCCAAGGTAGAGTTTCTTTACTCTACTCTATCTTTCACTTTTGTATTAGAAAAACATTGTAATTATTGATACTAATGGATTAATTTTGATTGGGTTTTCAAAATTAGCCTCTCAGAAATTTGGGTAGAAATAAAATTATAGGCTGATGATAGTGCTCGAAATGACTGGGGTATATCTGCTACCTATGCATCCCAATTGGGAATGATTATGCTGCCATGCTTGAAATATAGAACTTAGCAACATAATGTTAGTTCATCCAAGTGTGAATAGAAATTAAGCTTGAATCATGAAGTCTTGGGTGTAATCAAGAAGCATGATCAGAAGCTATGACCCAACATGATAATTTTGACATAAGTCCAGGCTTAGCTGACAGTTTCTCAGCAAGAAATACAACTTGTTAGAAGATCAAGAAAATCGAGGAGATGTGAAGTCAAGGAATGGTTTTGTTACAACATGGAAGAAAAGATGCAATGGGGAAAGTGATGAAAATGTTTGGAAGAGACCACAAGATTTTAATGCAGAGTTCAACAGATTCTGTGGCATGTGAAAAGCGTGCTGCTATAAAGAGAAAGGCATTAACAAAAAACAAATATTCAACTTAATGCCTTGAAGCTTATGGAAATGGCAATGCCCTCGATGGTCAGCCTAATGCTAGGCCCGCTCTAAAGGAACTTTGGCTTGAGCAATGTGTTCATGGGGTTTGAAAGCATTTATCATTTTGCTTGTTAGGGGTGTCGGTCACAGGATCCTCTTGATTAAGTAAACATTTTTAGGTGCTCATGCACCGCTTTATTACAAATGTTAAATTTATTGAAAATTAGATTTGAAACTTTTTCCTCAACATAATATAGTTTTTGACTACAATGGCTTTATCATAGTTCCCCCCCTTTTTTTTGGGGTAAATTAGTTTTCCTTTTTAACTATTAGTTGCTCTGCATATTTTTAAGATGAAAAAATTCCTTAAAGATTGAATATTGGTTTAAATGCATGAAATTTTTTTAACTTTTAGAGATGTGCACTTAATCCCTTATCTATATAATATATAAAGGCCATAGCAGCATATTCCGGAAACTGCAATGTGTTGCTTTATCATTTTTTTGAAATTTGTTTTGAATTTTTTTGTCTTCTTTTTCTGCAGCTTCTCTTACAAGCTGGCTGTTCTTTCTTAATTTGCTTCTGCTTCTGAAAGATGCTTTTCTTCTCTTTGGTTCCACGTTAACTTGTCTAACTCAAATTCAAATTCTTTTTTCAGCTCCTCCAGCAATGCCTATTACTTTCCCTTCTTCAAATTTCAAATTTTAAATAGCTCCTCTCTGAATCTCTGTCTATTTCCTTCATTCTCTCTCTATCTTCTCATTGCTTCCCCAATGGGGAGGATGACCACCTTGAGTGCTAGTATGATTTTTAGTATGTTTGTCATTGCAGCTGATGATTGAGGGAAAATTTTGGGTTCTTGAATGAGCTTATCGTTATATGGCGTAAACTTAAAAACCATGGGCTATTCTATTCTGTTCCTTGGATTCGTTGTGTTCTCCTTATCTAGGGCGAGAACCTGCTTCCTTTCTTAAGCCCTAACGCTGCACAGATGTTCTTGACCCATTTAATTTTTGTGCTGCATGTGGTTGTTCCTGCCACATTGTTTTTGATTTTTGGGAAATTAAATTATTTCTGACTGCTTACCTTCTGATAGTACTTAGATATAGTATGTGAATGATTGGGTTGAAGCACAGAAATGGCAAACAAGCAGCTGATATTGCAGATATTAAGTTAGCATAAAATTTCCTATTTAATGCATTCGTATATTTTCCTTTTTCTCTTCTACCTTCTGAAAGTTGATAGGGATTCTCATTGGTGACAGTATTAAATCTACATTATCCCTGGATGGGTTATAGTTAACTATTACCCCTCATGGTTGTCTGCTTAAGGAACTAGAAATGATCTCAGCTGCCTGCTTCTATTGACTGGTTTGTTTTTGTTTTGCAGATTGTTTGAGCTGTATGGTCGTGAGTCAAACATGAAGCTCTTGGCCAAAGATCTAACCCCTCTCCAGGGTATAGGTCCTCAAAAATGTATTACTTTATGGATCTAAATTTGCTGCTGGTGAAGAGGTAAGCATTAACTTGTAATCGGACAAATTGTTTTTATTTGATGTGCGGCGCTTTGGGTTCTTATGCTTAGAGGTTGGTTCTGTGTGTTGGACTTCTGTCCTTAACAAGTATAGGATGGGCATCTCAGATTTTTGGAGTGGCCTAGCCTGCTTGTGATTTTGGATGAACCAAGAGCACACAGATCTGTCCAGGATATGGATTTCAGGTAGGAGCAGGAATCAAGTTAATTGGATGTCATAGAAGAAGTTATTCTTGCAGTTTACTTAAAATGTGGTTAAAATAGTAACTAGAATAATTTTGTTTGGACTGTTTAAAGCAGAATATGGATATTTGTGTTGCACATGTTCATGCTTGTGATAATATTACTGTTTAAATATGATTTTTAGACATAAGAGAGCCATTATATAATTTTTATGCAGGTGACTTAATTCTTAAAGTAATCCCAAATGCATAAGATAGTATGATTTGCTGCATGTTCCAGTTTACTGGGTACAAACTAAAGATCAAATTCACTATCTACTCTGGAAGCATAAAAAATCATGTTGTTCATTAGCAGGGGAAAGTACTGTTACCTTTTTATTGCAATTATGATCTTTTTTAATTGATTATGTGCATAGTATCATTCTGTCCAAAGGGATTAATTTGTTTTTTACATTGTTCTTTACTGTATGTCCTTAGAAGTGATTTGAAAGTCTGCTGACATTGATCCTTAATGCTTTCTTGAATTTTGTGTCATACTCTGAAGTAGACACTGAGTATCTGGCTTCAACATTGGCTGATGGTTCAGCAAGAATATGGAGAGTTGAAGATGGTGTTCCTTTGACTACTTTGTCTTGCAACTCAGTATGCTGTATTTATTTATTTATTCAAATATATAAAACTCTTTGAAAATATCAACACAGATTTACTTAACTGACTTATGGTCCTCTTCTTCCATAGGGCAAAAAGATTGAATTGTATCGATTCTCTAAGGATGGAACCAAGCCATTTTTACTTTGCACTGTTCAGAAAAGTAAATGAGTGTATTGTATGATGTTGTTTATAATCTCTTTTGAGTAAAAAAGTATTACCTTGATCAACACACTCAGTCTTTATGCGGATGATAAGGCTGTCACTGCAGTTTGGGATATAAGTACATGGAATAAAATTGAGCATAAGAGGCTGCTGAGAAAGCCTGCTTCTTTAATGTCCATCAGCCTTGATGGGAAATACCTTGCATTGTAAGAACTTAGTATTACCTTTGTGAGTTTCGTGTTTTTTTTCTAGGCCATGAATATTTGGAATTGAATCAGATGACTACAAGGTGTTTTTGAAGTGCCTTCATATTTTCAGCAACGGAATAATAAAAAGGAATGATTTGCAAAATTTGGTATGTGATATTATTTATTAATATATGAATTTTAGACTATAGTCATGTGATTGATGACACTGAAGCATGGAAGATTCAGTAGGTACTTGTGTCTGTCAAAATTCCAGAGCTATGTCTCATTTCAGTGTTTGCATCTCCATTATTTATAATTGTAAGATTGTTATTTCCTAGAAATCTAGCTAATGAGTGCTATGAATTTCTGCATCAGTTAGCTTGGTGAACTGATTTATTCATTAACCTCTATATAATTCCCAGAAATTGGTTATTCGGAGTTCGGACAAAGAGCGTTGAATTTATGCCATTTTATCTTGCACTCTCCACATGTTTAATGAGTGCCTCTTTCTTTCTTAATGGATTGCTCAACTATGATGCCTTCATTTATGTAAGGTTCCTTCCAGCTCTTTTGCTTTTCTTTTTCTTCTTTAATTACCCTTTTGAGCTTAAATTTTTATTATGTTAGTTTACCTATGTAATTTATGACATGTTCATACATCTGTGTTTAATTTTGTAGATGAAGCTGTGAGGTGACAAGAGCGGAAGGAAGGGTCATCTTTTTGTGTCTACTCTTAAATTCCCATCTTTGGTATTATGTACTTGATTTGTTTTGTGTGTGAACTATTGAATCTTGCTTAATAGTGTCGAAAATTTGTGTTGTATAAAGAGTAATAGTGTAACCAATGGCAATAATGTTTCGGATAAGTTCCTTTATCAATGAACACCCTCATGTATTATTTTAAGAATAGAGCTTTCTACTCAACTGTAGTAGCTTCAGTCTTTGTAATAACTTTAGGAAGCTGTGAGCTTATTTTTTCTTTCTTTTTGGGTTTTTATTTTTTTAAATTTGATTTCCCCTGTTGCAAATGTTGGAGTTGGACCCACCTAGATCATTAAGCTGTGAGCTTTTGTTAGGGGTACATGTTAGAGAATACAGAACCTGATGCAGAGCATGCTTAAAGAATTGGAGATTTCATCATTGAAGTGCTGCCAGATATATACTTTTTGTTTGAATATGCACTGATTTTCTGGAAGACATTAATATTCATCAAACTTTTAATTTATTTGTATTTTTGGGGTTGGAGCTATAGGTATTATGAATACTCACTGATTTAAACTTTTTTTTTCTTTAATAATTTGCTTCCTATAACTTTGTTTCTATTTTGGAAAGGGTGGTTGTCAGAAAAAAAAAAAAAAAAAGGAATCATGCTTTCAGTTGTCTTGGTAACTAATTCAAATTTCTGGTTGCTTCCATTTAAATCATTATTGTGCACTTGTGGATTGCCTGAAGCACAGTTCGTTGTTCCTAAACATGTTGAGAATTATAACTGCAGCTATTGTTGGCATAATGCTGCAATGACAGGATGTCATCAAATATGGTTGCGTGCATCGCAGTGGAGGCAATCTCTATTCTTGAGAAGCGCCACATGAGAGGGTAAATCCTACTGATGGCTTTGTCAATCCTGTCTTGCCCCAAAATTCCCATTTATATTAATATCATCTTGTGACTGATTGGTGTTGTAAGTGAAATTTTATATCATCAAAAAAGGTTTGTGCATTGAGATGTAAAACCAAAAAATTTTTTACTTGGTCAACCTGGAACAGCTGATGAGAAGAAGCTATATCTCATTGATCGTGGCTTGGGTATGTCCTTGGACAAAACTTTGCTTTTATGTTGTGTTTAACTATTTCTGAGCTTTGTAAGTTATAACTATTAAATAATTTTTTAATCCAACTTTTACATTCTAAGATTATTGGCGATGCTGGACGTTGGTAGTCTGTAGGTTGATCTTTCATGGATAGCTGTCTACAAAGATGTCATTTTCTAGCTTGAAATTTTGATTAGTTCACTGCTAAATGCTAATAGGTCAGACATTTGATAGGACTTTATTATGCTTCTATATTTATAAATGTGCCATTCATTTTGATATTACTTTACTATGGTTCTATATGCAACAAAGTAAATTTGATTTCTACATGAAGCATGTCACAGAGAGTGAGAAACAACATAAATATATTTGCTAGGTTTGCATGCTTACAGGTGCTTAAGAAATACTGCATATCTACTTAGCATTAAGTATTTTTGGGTTTAATTTCTGCAGGATGTGGGTTTTAGTTTATTTGGCAGTAAGGCCTGAAGTGCATTGTTTGTCAAAGGCATTTTGCAGTTCCAGTTAAGAGTTGTAGTCCAATCACGTAAGTTTTTTGTTAAGCACTTGCATATCGTTTTAAGACACTATATTTTGCCTTTTCAATTAAGACACTGTAATGACATAAATCCATCTGATTTAGTTACTAATTTTTGAAGTTAATTTCTTGAGTGGAAATATGTTGAGTTTTATGCTTCCAGTTTCCATTTCAGATGGAATAGTTTTTCCCTGTGTAGGGGGAGATGACATTTCAAAGAACGCAAGCAGGTCACTTTTTTGATAAAAAAAAATTAGATCAATATAATAAATTGTTTCATAAAGCTTGATGAGTATTTTGTGTCTGATACCATTTCTCCAAATGTCAAAAATTAAATCAGTGAAGGTTGAATTGTTAATGGAAAGCTAATTAAAGCTGCAATTTAGGTAGATTTACTTTTTTAGCATGGATATGATATTTTGAAATTGAAAATTCCTCTGTAATAAGTCACTAAGGGGTAGAAACTCAGTCTTTCATCATTGAAGGACGCTAAATTGAAAAGCTTTCTTGTAAGTCTAATGGTCTGAACAGGGTTACACAGTTGAGCTAGAGTCTCTGGTTACACACCTGGAGGAAGAGAATCCACGATTGTTGATATTTATTACTTGTATAATTTAGTATTTGTACATTTTCAAGTTTTTTATAATTACGTTCCATGGTGCAATCCATTGACAATTTTTTGAATTGCAAGAGAGATGTTCTACTAAGTGCATACGTTGCTTCAATAGTTAAAAACATCAGTTTATCCATGATGCCACATATGATTAAACCTTCTATAATGTGTTTCTTTATGTATTTTGCATGCATGCAACTTGCCTGGGGTTGGTGTCCTCCAATCAAGTTAACCATTAAAATAATAAGGCTCCTTTAGCTTGATGTAATTTTAGCTGTGATGTGAAATGAAATATCTCCATTAAAGAAGAATTGTAAATTAATGCTTCAACTTCCTTCTATAGTGCTCATAAATGGATAGCTGTCCGGCATGTTTATACCTTTTGAAACTGCCTAAGAACTTGAGTTTATGTGTTAAGCTGTATGAGCTCCAGAAATGTAGGCATTTATATTTATGTGAATCAGATTTAGGATGGTAAAGAATAATACATGTCAACTGAACTAGATTTCTCTACACTGACACATATCTCTTGTCCATGATTTTTCAAAATTTTTGTGCAAAGACTTAAAAATAATATAATTGGTTCAACTCTGGAATTATTCATATCATGAGCGTAAAGACAAATATTTATTAATTTTTTAGTGAAAATAGTATAAATGTTATATTTATTTATATATTACTAATTTGAATGATGTTATCAATTTTTTAAACTTCTAATGTTTAGTAAAAGTTGCCTTATCAGAGTTTATTGTTCTGATTTTATTAATGTACATCACATATATAATTGATTCATTGTCATAACTATTTAGAGTGTTTACGAGGATAATTATAATTAATTATTAAATCATCTGAGGAAAATAATGTAATTGCTAAAATTATTTATATATTAATAATTTAAACAATGTTATCAGTGTGTTATTTTTAATGTTTAATGAAATTACACTTTATCATATTTTCAAATTTTTTTTTAGGTCAATCAAATTAACTATGTTAAATACTTTTATAATTGGTTCATATTTAGAACTATTAATATTATTTAAGGGAGTAATGGCGAATATTTATCAAACTTTTAAATTATTATTCATAAGATTATGTTATCACTTATGCCGCAATGTGTGGGTACCAACCTAGATATCGAATTTTTATGTGCAAAAGAGTTAGATAATCAAATTCCGCAACTTAGTAATTAGTTAAACAATATTTTTAAGACTGATTCTTCTATAATTGGTTCATGTTCAGAATTATTCACATGATTCATTACAGTGATGGTGAATTATTTAATAATTTATCTCTTTAAATTTTTATTAAGGTGCATTGGTGTGCATTATTTAATGATATGAATCTAATAATTTAATTTATAAAATTTTTAATAATTAAAATATTTATAAAATTTTATGTATAAAATTAACAAGAATCAAATCTTTAAGAAGGAGAGTAAATGAAGAGTGAGGGTCACATTATTTTCGAAACGAGTCAGGTCATAGGGTGCCAAGTGTAATCGTATACAAACACATTACAGGGCAAAGTCATTCTACCAAACCCCAAAAGTCTTGAAATTCCATGAAGATAGAGAGAACTCACTTTTTTTATGGAAAGTTGAGCGTATAAAAATGTGGATAATGTTTATTATTAATTGAATTTTAAAATTTAATTTATGAGCTTGTAAATCCACTCTTTATATAAATAAATAGTAGCGCTAAAGAAATATTGTTCCATTGAAAACCATATATGATGAAGGGTGGCAGGTTGGAGGCGTAGTCATTTTGATTACAGATAACTAATTTTTTGACCCGCAATCAATGTTGAAATTCTACTTTCGCAAAGTGAGATTAGTTTCCCACACACATGGTGGTTTTTTCTTTGCTCTTATGGTCACAGGCAAGCTGGCTAGATATGAGTAAAACTAAAATAATAGAAGTCGTCGTCCCACACGCATGAATTTGCGTGTCAAACGTGACTAATCGAAAACGCTTAATGCATCGGCCTGTTTCCGCATTCTTCTGAGTCAGAAAGCTGCACATGCATTTTCTCTGCTTTCGTTTCACTCAACTCATCCTTTCATATCTCCACTCTCTTCAATATTCATTTCGTTATCTGAACTTTCCATCTTATCTTTTGGGCGACTGCGCTGTTGAAACTTTGAATTCAACATAATTCTGCACAATCTGCTCCCCAGTTGTTTTCCAGGAAAAAGAAAGAAATGTATGCTTTCAGAGCATTCAGCAGGTTTCTGGGTAGAGACTGCGTGAAGAGTTCCATTTCCAATCAGCCATGGTTGAGTTTTATCACAGTAACTCCCCAGAGCGAGGCATGGAACGCTAGTCGATGGCAGCATCAGTATCAGAGCCGTAGGACTCTCGTTTTGGAGCCTTTGGCCTCGGAATACGTCAAGCTTCAAAGGCTTGATGGCTCCGATTCCGGTATCATTTTCCACCAAAATAATGAAAAAAAAAAAAAATCTTTGCAAGTGTTGTGATTTTCTAGTAAAGATTGAATTTTTAAGTGAATCCTTACTAAGAATTGATCTCTCTGTGGTGCCACTAAGGCATTTGTGATGGGATGTGCTAAGGGTTAGAGTTTTCAGGGCCACAAAACAAATGGATTAGTAAAAGAGAAGCTATCAAGGCACCATAGAGATTTTCATTTTGACAACACTCGCTTTGTTCCTGAGTATTATTGCGGGGAAGGAAAATTGTTTCCAGGCTATTTTTCTTAAACTATTTTAATATGTTTCTGTTCCCATGGCTTTCCCAATACAGATCCACTAAAAGGTCAGTTTTGCAGGGATTGTCGAGGTTACCTTGGACAGGCCTAAAAACAAGAATGCCATAGATACAAAATTGATGAGAGGCATGAAGCATGTAATAGAGTTGCTAAACCAGGACTCCACTGCTAATGCTGCTATTCTTACCAGTTCGGTTCCAGGGGTGTACTGTGCTGGGGCTGATTTGAAGGTGAATCCCGAACTTCTACATTAATCTCCCAAATTAGAAGAATTGGGCCAATTGACATGTTTTACTAAGCCAATTTCTTTTAGTACGGGCTGTGATTGGAGTAAAATACGCAGGAAAAATAGTCAGCTTGGTTTTCATTTCCTTTCCACATTTCATACAGTATATGCATGTTTAAGAAATTTATGTGTATTGGGTTGCAGGAACGCAAGACATTTAGCGCAGATGAGGTCCGGGAATATTCGAGAGCTCTTCGTGCAACATTCACAGCTCTAGAGGTTAGTTCAGATATATTCCTTCCGATAGTTACGCTTTAAGTAAAAAATTTCCTATTATAAATAGGTAGCTGATGAATTTTTCATTACATTTTGGGATTAAAACTTGATGATGTGCTGAGATAGAGGAATTGCAGCCCTGGGTTACCGCTTTTCAATTCCTGAATCTGTTCCTCGTTAACATCATTGAACAGCGTCGTACACCCATGTACTACAAATTTAGCTTCAGCTCATGACCTATGAACTTAACATTTCCATGCCTTAGGAAATATTTCCCTTTAAGCTTTAATTAGTATTTGTTATTGTAGCCAGAAGAAACTTTGTAACCAGAAACTCTGAGTGGTTCCTGTCACGGTGCTTGCTCTGGTTGCACTCTTTCGTTGTCATCATAGCATCTGTGTCTTACCAAAAGTATTTCTTGATACTAGCATAAATTTTGTGATCATCATCCAGGTACTTCCCATACCAACTATTGCCGCTATTGAAGGAGCAGCATTGGGTGGTGGACTTGAATTGGCCCTGGCATGTGATTTTCGAATATGCGGTACTTGATTATCTAGAAGATTAATGGGTTGAATCTATTTTTGTTGGATATATGGATGTTATAATGTGAAGCGAATACCTTGACAGTGATCAGTTTCCTCCTTTCATGGCACAGGGGAAGATGCTCTCTTGGGTTTGCCAGAAACAGGGCACGCTATAATCCCGGGGTATGTTCTGTTTTGTGTGCAAAATCTCTTACAGTTACGTCTAATCAGTTGTGCTCACTAATCCTAGATAAAGATACAATGATGGATAGCCAGTGGAGATGGTGTTAATCAGGCTCAGTAGAGATTCTGAACTATAATTTGTTTAATGTTTTTCAAATGATCGATTAATCAGGCGCTAATAGCCCCGGTTAATAAGCAATTTATATGATCATGACCTGTAATTTCCACAGATGGTTTCTAGATCACTTGGGAACCCAAATTTTGCAGCTTCTATATTGATTAAAAAAAAAAAGAAATCTGCAAGTTTAATGCCTGAATTCTGCCATGAACATACATAGCCAGCCAGTTATTTTGTTTAAGGAAAATTGCATCAGCGAGTTGTTACTTGTTAGGGTATGCCACCCTTTAAATTGCACAGAAAAATGTTTGGATTCTTTGGGACAGAGATCACCTCTCATGTAATTCTGGTTTGAGTAGGGCTGGTGCTACAAGACGACTACCTAGGTTGATTAATAAATCAATAGCAAAGGATCTTATCCTAACAGGTCGGAGGGTTCGCGGCAGAGATGCGGAGTCTTTGGGTAGGCAGATCAGTCTCTCCTCTTTATCAATCACATAGTAGCATCCGAAGAACAGAGGATATATGCTTATTGTTTCATCTGTGTTGCAGGTCTTGTCAATTACTGTGTTCCTGCTGGTGAAGCTTATTTCAAGGCACTTGAGATTGCTCGGGAAATTAATGATAAGGTATTTCTATAGAAAAAGCTCTTCACGCTGTTGATATCCGAAGTGCAGGGTCCAATTAGGACTAACGAAACCTCTGTTATTTTGGCTGTAACTAATCTAAATGAAGCTCAAATGTTGATGATGTTAGGTAGGTAACGTCATTTTCCTTTTACAGGTGATCGGTGGTTATTAACGGGGTAAATTTTTTGCAGGGTCCCATTGCTATAAAGGCAGGTAAAAAGGCTATTGAGGAAGGGCTTTTGATAGTTGACCCAGAACCGGCTGCTGATTTGGAGGAAGCATGTTATGAGCTGACGTTGAACACAAAAGATCGATTGGAAGGGTTGGCTGCATTTGTTGAGAAGCGAAAGCCAAGGTACCAGGGTGAATGAAAGGAGTTCTAATCATCCCTCTTAGTTGCTGGGGAGGATCCTTGCTCTTGGAGAAACGATTTCACTAACAAATTAGACTCATCACAAGACAAAGGATGACTGTTACTGACATCAAACTTCAAGGGAACTAGACTGAGTTCTTATAATACTTATGTCTCTAAGAACTATTTCTGGAACCTGTAACCTTAAAACAATTATGATTGAACTTGAGAAGCTACAGAATTACCCTAAATGAAACGAAGCTTGGACCTGAAATCTGCTTTGAGATTCAAGATCGATATCTGTTTAAATTTTTTTTTCTTCATTTTTGGCTATAGTAATTTAATTAATAATAATATGATCTCCTCAATTAATTTTGACAAGAAAAATTTTATTTTTACACTTTTAAAATTACAAATAAATTACAATAATAAATGAATAAATGAGCAGATTCTATTTATTATTTTCTTTTTCGTGATTGAAGGGATTGAAGCCTTTATAAGAAAATAAAAAAATTCTATTTATTAAAATTAAACTTATTTTTAAAAGATAAAATTTTTATGTCAAATGAGTCATACGACTCTGACAATATATTTAATATACTTAAGAATTATATTATTGTTCTTTTGATAAATATTGCACAAAATAATATATAAAAAGTGAGATATTTTATAATTTAAATTATAATATTTAATAAATTTAATTATTTAAAAATAAAATTTTTATAAATTTCAACAGTTGAGAATGACGGAAAACTCTCCAGTTATATTATGCTCATGGGAAAACGTTGTGTTTTGAGGTGCCGCGCCCAATTCGGATATTAAAGATTGTGCTACAATTGAATTCAATCTTGAATCCAAAAATGTGCGCTTTGAGGGTGTTGACCAGGTCTCTGGTGAGCTGCTACGTGAAAAATTTCAAACCCGATATTACCAGCAGTCAGCTATCGCTGAACCTGACAACAATATCTCGGCAGAGTGTTACATGTAATCGAAATCAATGGCATCATCCACATCACTATGAGAGTCGAAGGACTTTGATTTTGGAGTCTTCTGCTTCTGAATCCGTTAAGCTCCAGAAACTCGCTGGCTCCGATACCGGTAAAATTTTCCACGAAAATTTTTGCGATTTTCACGAGTCTCTATATCCACTGTCTCTCGAGTGCTTATCTAAATTCACGAATTGATTGAATTTTTTGTCTTTCTGTTGGGGTTCCCCTGCCACGGTTAGTGCTAAGCATGAACTGTTTGAAGTGGCGTTTGCTTTTATTTCAATTACTTCACTTGCAACGATATTCTACTCTTTATTACAATTCTTATTTTCCAATAATGATGTGAACACAATAGAATGTCGTCTTATTTCTTTGCGTCATAATGCCAAGGCAGCTTCTTGTAAAGTTCAAATATATGGAGAAAAGGAGGAAAGGTAGTTGCTTCAGAGATATTTTTGCACCAAGATTGAATCTGAAGTCCGAACCACCTTAAAAGGGAATAAGGAAACTAAATTCATAAGCTGTTGGGATTTTCTCTCAATGTTTTCCGTAATCACTACTTTCCCCTATTAGCAGGAACATCAGTGTCTTATTTAAAATTTACATTTTATTTCTGCTCAATTTCTTATGAAACAGAATTGGTTTGCATTTTGCACAGCTTTTTCTATCCTTTGTTCTTGTGGGTTTTTGTTCGTCTTTGAATTGCAAATCTGTTGTAAAAACATTTGAACTTTTTTATTCACAGGGATTATCGAGATTAGCTTGGACCGGCCTGGAGCTAAAAATGCTATAGGGAAGGATATGCTGGGAGGCTTGAGGCATGCATTTGAGCTGATTAATCAAGACTCTTGTGCTAATGTTGCAATGATTTGCAGTTCAGTTCCTGGGATTTTCTGTGCTGGGGCTGATTTAAAGGTAAACTATGCACCTCGAAATTTATCTCCAAAAAATGAAGACTAGGCTCGTTGAAATATGTTATCATGTAAATTTTCTTCTACATCACCGACTATAATTGCAGTAAAATATTCAAGCTATGCCTAAGCATATAATTGTATTTGTAGCAGTTTGCTATAATGTTCGGTTTAATTCTTGCTGTCAGGCAAGCTTATTTATATCCATATACATTTACTTCTCATATGCATCAGCAGAATCTTGTGTGTTTTTGAGATTTTCATGTTTATTGGATTACAGGAGCGCAAGACAATGAATCCATCAGAGGTTAGGGATTTTGTAAATTCTATTCGCTCCACATTCTCGCTTCTGGAGGTATGTTCACATCAATCATAATTATAAAATTATTTACATTCTAATAGTTGCGTAATTATCAACCATATAGCATGGATAAAAGTGATCAGATAAAACATCAGGCCATGTGGGTATTTAGGTTGACAAATACAGGATCTATTTCGTTGTTTACAACCTTTTAGCAGAATAGTGAGTTGAGCTCATCTTAGGTGTTCCCCTTTAATCTGTATTTCTGTGGTTGTAAAAAAATTCAGTGATGGAAAGCCTTTATCTGCGGCCTCTATTATAATTTTTTGCACTGGTTGTACATAGTAGCTTATATCATGGCATCCCTTTTTGTTTTTCCAACTTTGTCAACACTACTCCTTGAAACTACCAAGACCGACATAACTCTGTTATTTCTTTGTTCAGGCACTGCATGTACCTACTATTGCTGTTATTGAAGGAGTAGCATTTGGAGGTGGACTTGAAATGGCTATGGCATGTGATCTTCGAATATGCGGTACTTAAATATATATTAATCTGATATACTGACTGATAAATGTATTAATCTGGTTCACTGAATGACTCTAATTTGTTTGTTGGAACATTTGGATGCTTATATTTTGATGCAAGTGTTAGACTTTGATTGTTTTCCTCCTTCACGGTATAGGAGAAGATGCTCTCATGGGTTTGCCAGAGACAGGACTCGCTATAATCCCTGGGTATGCTGTATATACAAATTCTCATTGGTGTACTTTATCCTTGGCATTGTCTGTGTTGCAAGTTGCAACCATGTCTTTCATCGGTTTTGCTATCTAAGAATGTATGAAGATACAATTGCTATGCAGCTTGTGGACACTAGTCTTAAATATGTACAGGAATATAAATCAACTTGATGGATTTGATTCTGTTTCTTTTTCTCTTTTTCCAATGTTAATGACTCATTTATATGGTTGACACATTGTGCTGGGAACCATAGCTTTTTATTCTTGCTGCTATTGCCTGTTATACAGTTATAGGTTAATGCACTAACGGCTTGTTTATGAGCTGTAAACATGAGTGGCTGCCTATGTTCCCGCAGCTATTATCTAGATCACTTTAGAGCTAGCTTTCCAAAGTTAAGCTGAAGCTCTAGAGTCTACCATGAGCAACTGAGCATAACTAGCCAGCTACTTATATCTGTCTTAGATGAGGAAAGTTTTATCAGCTAATCCAACCAGATTAGGAAATGTAAAACTCAATATTGCAGGGAAGAGTTTGGATTTTTGGATAGATCACCTCTCATAGAATCCCGGTTTGCACAGGGCAGGTGGGACTCAACGGCTACCTAGGCTGGTTGGAAAGGCAATGGCAAAGGATATTATCTTTACTGGTCGGCAGATTAGCGGCAAAGATGCTCTGTCTATCGGTATGTTGATTAGTCATTCTATTCTTTTGTTTCTTTAATAGTTAAAAAATTCATAAAATACAAAGACACAGGAGCATATTGAGAACACAGGTTATATGGTTACTGTTTCTATGAACTTAAATTATTTTAACATGTAACAAATCGTAAAAGCAAAGGGATAGGTTCTGCCGGAAGAGATAATTCACATTGACAAAGTCATTAGAACTGAAAGTGTCAGCTTGTGTCTAATAAACCCCCTTTTCTTATTTTCTTACAAGGCGTAGCATTTTATCTATCTGCTATTGTGCGCACGAAGGCGCCCATGCCAAATCTTGGCAGACTTAGCTGTTGCCAGTTGAACTCTGGGAAAGCACAGAGAAGGCAATCACTATTGTGCAACTGTTCAATACAATGACCAATTCTAACATTTGCGCAGTCTTTTACAAATTAAGCTCGGAACTTCTACTTGTTTTTTTACCTACCAAGATGATAACATGAATAATACATAGCTGCGGAGGCATTCTTTGCTGCAGGTCTTGTCAATTACTGTGTTCCTGGAGGTGAAGCTAATTCAAAGGCACTAGCGGTTGCCCGAGATATCAGTCAGAAGGTATTTCCCTGCAAAGTCTTTTCATGCTGGAAGCATAATTGGTGGCATTTCATTTCTCATGTACATTAACTGCTGGCCTTCCTTTGCTTAATGTGCAAAAGATTTTACGTAGCTGTAAGAACTTATGAAGTTTCTGTAATAATCGTTTGAGCAATAAAATAGAGTCAGCAAGCAATCCTATTAGACTAGTAACAACAGTTTCTCTTTCACATGTAATTGTTGATAATTCAACGACAGTAAATTTCCGAACAGGGTCCTGTAGCTATAAGAATGGCAAAAAGAGCCATCAACGAGGGGGTTGAAATTGATCTGGCATCAGCTTTGGCTTTGGAAGAAGAATGCTATGAGCAGGTGTTGAATACTAAAGATCGACTGGAAGGCTTGGCTGCATTTGTTGAGAAGCGGAAACCAAGGTATACTGGTGAATGAAAAGAACAGTGCTATGCTGGTTATCTCAATGCTTCTATGTTGCTGTGGAGGAATGTCTTATCATGTTAAGATTAAACTGATCATGAGGCAACTTACTAAATGGGTACAGTCAAATTCACAAAAAAGGTGTACACTACCCGAATGTGATGTAAAATTATGCAAGATTGATACATTGCAATATCAGTGAAGTAATAAATTTCTTCTTAGAGTTCTGTTTTGTTTTAGCTTTTGTAATTACCTATCAAATACGAATTTTTAGAATTTAATTAACAGTATCATAGAACTCTCACTGTTTGTGCTTCTTCCTGCTTCAATTTGCAATCAATTTTAAATTTTTTTTCAAAACTGAGATAATATTTTTAATGAACAATAAAGATTTTTGCAAACAAGAAACTTTTTTTAATGTCAACAATTTGGTTTTTTATATTAATTAGAACCTCAAGAATTTAATATTATTGTTAGCTTTTACAAATCAACATGGGCGTTACAATGGTTTTTGGTCAACAAAGATTTATACAGTTTGTATACTAACACTCAAAAGAAAAGTCGTTATTTGTGTTAAATAAAATCGTCATTTTGTTATGCTACACTAGAATACTATTTGGCGTGTCCCCTCATTGGCTTACAAAAAATTAACTATCATGGGCTGGGTTTGCTTTTGAACAGGTCATTATAGGCCCAAAAGGCTTTCATTACCTCTTACGCGAAACTATATACGGTGCCATCTCTGTTGAAATCTCAAACCCCAAAAATTCTCATTTGGTTTCAACAGAAGCGCGCATCGAAGAATAAGCAGTTTGCAGAAGAGCAGTGGAAAGAAGCAATGGCAACGATAGACGAAAGCCCTTCTGCTAAAAGGTGGCTTCCTCTTGAAGCTAACCCTGATGTGATGAATCAGGTATTGATGCTTTTCCACTCAGACAACAATTTCTCAACTATTATTTACAGAGAAACAATGGTGTTTAAGTTTGCTTCAAGCTCCTTTTTTTATTCTCATACGGAAGCCTAAATTTAGAGCTTCTTGATATGCTCTCGATTCTTTTGAATGTCTATTGCTGGCGAGCAAATGCAGAGATTGATGTGCTTGAAATTATCGTGTAAGATTGAGCATCCTTGATATTTCGATTATGGATTTTCGTCTTCGTCACATAAGCCTATTGAAGAATCTTTGGCTGTTTGGAGTGATAGATGTTTGGATTTATAAACATGATGGAATCTTTTGTGAATTATAACACCACATTAAATGAGTGAAGGGTTGATTAATTTTGATGTAATATAATCCGTTTGCAGTTTCTTTGGGGTCTTGGCCTTCCACAGGATGAGGCGGAGTGTTATGACGTGTATGGTTTAGATGAAGAACTTTTGGAAATGGTTCCTAAGCCTGTACTTGCTGTACTTTTTCTTTATCCGTTAACCTCGAAGGTTGGTTTCACGCAACACATCTCTCTCCGTCTTATTTGGCATTTCTGAATTCAGTTACTATCATGTGTGCTTGGTATGCATTATTGTGAACTAAGTCTGCTGATGTATGACATTCATCTCTTATCAGAGTGAAGAAGAGAGGATGCAACAAAATAATGAATTGAAGGTGAGCGGAAAGATCTATTCATATAATCTTTTTTGAGCGCTTACTTTCGTGCTTGGAAGGATTAGTCCTAGATATATATATATATATATATATATATATATATATATATACATCATGCATTTTGGACCAGTTTACAAGCATATACCATCATTTATGAGGAATAATTATCTAAAAGATTGTAATTTGGGTAGCAGATATCATCCCACTCTGTTATTCTGTTGTAGGAATATAGCAGTAAAGTGTATTTTATGAAGCAAACTGTGGGTAACGCTTGTGGTACAGTAGGACTACTTCATGCTCTTGGAAACATAACTTCTAAGGTCAAGCTTGGTAAGTTTTTATCCATCAGATTTCATCACTTAAGATTTTTAGTACATCAATCATTCATTCAGTTAGTGTTGCTTTTGTTATTATCAGTTGAGGGTTCATTCTTCGATAAGTTCTTTAAATCTACTGCAAGCATGGATCCATTACAGGTTCTTCCTCCCCACAGCCATCTCCTCTCTTTCTCATACACCCACATATTTAGGCATCAACACAATCTCTCAGAAAAATATATGCTCATTTGGTACTCTCTAACTCTTATATTTATGCAGCGTGGAGCATTTCTTGAGAATGACAGAGAAATGGAAGTTGCTCATTCAGTGGCGGCTACCGCCGGTGAAACAGAGGTAATTTATTGATTAAATCAACATTTAATGGGAATGATGGGGTATATAGTAATGGTATAGATGTAGTAATATAAGGTCCTGTCTTCTTATCTTGACATTATATTCTAATGCATTTGGATTAATCTTAGTCTTGGTGTTACTTGTTATCTTTATTCTTTGAATGAATATGTAATGAATCTAAATTTGGATTTTTTTGTATGAAGAATATTGGGGACTTAGCATTTGGTATATTTAGAAATAGTGATTTGAGCATTGAATAATAATATGATTTACCCTGTTCAAATTTATATTACTATGTAACTGAGTTCCTTTAAAGACAAAGCACGGGAAGTTGTGCATATAAATGGCAATTATTGACTTCACAAGAGATACAAAGTTATAAGCAGATACTGAGCTATTGAAGTTTACGCCTGCTTCCTACTTGAGCTTCTCTTGCCTGAAGTTTCATGCCTTGTTTGCAATGATGTAAGGATTTAATTCTGTGGGCCAAAAAGGAAGAAGTCAAAGGTTTTCTTGAAATAGAGGAAGTAAGAAATTTTATATGATTCACTTAAGGTAGTAGTTAGAACTAGGTTATTCTTCCTCTTACATCTGGTAACTCATTTTTGAAATAGAGCAGCAAAGTTATTTATTATTTAACATAAAGAAGAGAAGATAGACTAGTCCAAGTTGTAGCTGCTGGGAAAGATGATAATCTTCTTTGTAGAGAAATGGCAGAAAAAGTGAAACTGATGATTTTAAATGAACTAAATTTTATTGAGAAAATAATAAACAGCAATTCTTAGTACTGAGGATGTATAAATGAGGGTTCCTTAAATAGTGGTAAGAATCATAAGATGACACAAAGGCAAACAAAATATTATCTAGATCATAAGGTTAAGATCAAGATGCCACCTTAATCATCAGAAACATTTGCATTTTGTTTTTCAGAGGTGATAATTAAAGCATCCTGGCTTGTGATTCTGTTGCACCAGTGGAGCAGAATGGGTAGAGATTCGTATCTGCTAGACTGATAGGGTGTAGCCTGAATAAACTGCCGAATAATGCATATCTGGAAAGGTGATTAGTTGTTCTGTGGCAGATGATCAATGAAAACTTCAGGCTTGGCTGCAAAGAGTCTCAAAATAGGTCACAGGACAAAAATCTTTAGGATGGTTCCTGCAAGGAAAGTTGATAAAAATGTGTTGTTTTCATCATGTGAAGGAAGGAAGATTCCTTATCCTCACTGGATGAGTTTAAATAGCTACAGTATTTGAAATATGACAGTGTAACTGAAATTGGAAGTGTCCTAATGTGTGAAAAACCGTATTTTTTGAAGGTGCACTGCAAAATTATTGTTAAATGTTTAAACAAAATTAGTGGTGTTAATGGGTTCAACATCTGGAAATGCATATTATTGAGTGTTCTTGGAACTAAATTGTCAGTCATCCAAGTCTTTCCATATATTATTGACAGTGCCCTGTATCATGATATTCAGCAAGTACAATCAAATCCCCTCTCCCAAAAAAGCTGTCACTTCTCAACTTATTTTTCTCTCTCATCTTACTTATTTTGTTTTAAAATTTCTAATGCAGGCATCAGATATTACGGATGCTCATTTCATATGCTTTGCTTGTGTGGATGGTACTTTCTTTATACATTTGATCATCTGTGTGGTAGCAAGTGTAAGAAGAGCAAATCATATACAATTTCGTTTTAATAACCAAGATATAACAATAACAAAGCAACTAGAACAAGAACAAGAACAAAAACATTTTATGTGAAAAAAAAAAAAGATGAAATGAATATTAAGAAGTAAGCAACCTTACACCCTAGACGGTGGAGTTAACTGCATGAAGTCTACATTAAAAATATTTGGGATTCTCTCTATGTCTTAGCTATTCTGATCTCCTTTTCTTTTCCTTATGCTGTTTGGCATGCAGGTTAATTTCTGTGTAAATTTTGTTCCTTGCAGACGAACTTTATGAGCTTGATGGAAGAAAATCAAGGCCAATATTGCATGGTCCATCATCACCAAGTACTTTATTGAGGGTAAATATCTTTGCATGTTAAGGCCATTATCCTTTTGTTCCTGAAAGCGTCATATTCATGAATAAAATCAGATTTCAGTTTCAAATACACACACACCACTGTTTTGGCATGCACTGACAAGTGCATCAATCCAATTTCTTAGTTTATATAAATTTAGAGAATAATAAGATAGTATAAGAATGGTAAAACTTCTACTAACTACCGCTGACATTGACTTTTTACTTGTTATGAGAAGTTTTGTATGTTGCAAGAGACCGTAGATACCCAAGAGAAGTCTTGTGATATTCATACACACACACAGAAATTCCATAAATAATGCATTTAGAAAAACTGGCCGCATATCTGCAGGAAAGTGGCTTCAGGTTGCCTGGGCTGAGGCATCCGCATTGTAGGAGCATTTTATTTTCCCAGAAAATCAGGTTGGAGATTATCCTAAAGTCTTACCACAGATGCATTTCTTTCCTCAACACCTACCCCCTCCCCAGAAGGTGGTGCCATTGGATGCCACCTGAGAAAGGTCGCTGCCATCTTTGCACACATGTTGTGTACCTGTTTGTGCCTTTTCTTTGGGAAAATGCTAGTTCTATGCCACACCAGCGACGTTTTTACATACGTTGCTGGTGTGGCGCGTTTTGAAGCATTTAAAATATATGTTAAAAAATTAAAAATAAAAATTGAATGGTAAAGATTTTAAACGTAAGTGAAGATGTAGACATAGTTATGTAAGTGTAGCATTGCTCTTTCTTTGTGGGTTGTGGCAGTGCGTACTTGCTAATTAATGTGGGTGGGTTGTGCTTGATTATGGAATTTTCAGCCCTAGTTCTGTGTCCTTTTAGTGAATTATGTCTAAATTTGCTAAGTTTGTTGCTCTCGCTCTCATCTTACATATATATTCCTTCATTACTTTTGGACCATACCATTGGCATGTAATTCAATATGTATCTTATTTTACAACAGGATGCAGCTGAAGTTATACAGAACATGATCCAGAAAAATCCAAACTCCCTCAACTTCAATGTTATTGCTATTTCAAAGAAATCCGGGGCCTGTTACTAAAGCAAATAGTTTAGGCTTAGAGCAGGGTGTAATCCCTTCGCATCCATTTAGCTTTTTACTCACTTCACTTGTGCTTATGCTCAAATTTTATATTCATTTAGTGATCCTGCATTGTATGCAGTGAGTGCTATTGTATGATGAACATTACAAATGAGGCATAAAATGCCAATTAATCATGGGAGATGTTACCAAATTTATTGGTGTGTGTATTCACCCATAACTTAATCAAAAGCCTCTTTCGCCTATTTGTATGGTCCAACGGGACATCAAGGATCACAGAAAATAAATGGCCAAGATAACTGATTTTTCTTCAATCATTTAATATGACTAGATTGATGTTCCTCCATTTTGGATGACATAACTATAAATACATCGAGAGGTTGGAAATTTAGTTAGCCTGGGGGATCAATATAGATTCGCATTGCTTTAATATAATAGTTGATTCAATACAGGAACAATAAGAATACATAATACACGATACTCGTGGCGGATCTAGTGTAAAGACAAATATAAAAATTCTGATTTCAGTAAGATCCAGGCCGGGGCTCCCTACTATTGAAGTTTTCCTGGTTGGTTGCTTCGTTACAAGGGTCGGAACAATCAAGAGGTTGAGGTGAAGGAAGAAGGAGATGGTGGAGTAGGGACATCAATAAAGCCGTCAAGCATTTGTATTACCATCTTCATGGTAGGCCTCATGTCATGATGTTCTTGAATGCACCACATTGCTATCATCACCCACTTCCGCAGCCTGTCTATGTCAGCCATCGCCTCTCTGTCATCTTCCACCAGAGCATCTACTCTCCCTTCCATGTAGCAATCACAAGCCCAATCTGTTAACACCGCCTTTTCTTCCTCCCCAGACTGACCCATCAGCAACACATTTCTTCTGCAACAAATTATTTCTAATAGCATCACGCCAAAGCTGTAAACATCTACTTTGACCGTCACGGGTACATTTTTGAACCATTCAGGAGCCACATATCCTCTAGTTCCTCTAATCATGGTTTGGGTTCTGCTTTGATCAGATGTCAGCAACTTAGCCAACCCAAAGTCAGAAATTTTTGCCTTGAAATGTTCATCTATAAGTACATTTTGAGGTTTTATATCACAGTGAATAATGGGGGTGTCACACTCATCATGTAAGTACACCAGCCCTCTTGCAATTCCCAAAGCAATTTTAACCCTGAGATTCCAAACAAGTTTGGACTCTCCAAAGAGGATGTCTGCAAGATTTCCATTGTTCATGAACTCGTACACTAAAAGCCTATGAACTCCCTCATCACAGAATCCAATCAACCGAACCAGATTTTTGTGGCATGTTTTACCAATGGCACTCAGTTCTGTCCTAAATTCCTTCTCTAGTTCATGAGCCAATCTATCCAACTTCTTCACGGCAACGATGTTAGTTGACCCCGATTTTAGAGTGCCTTTATATACAATGCCAAAGGAACCCCTGCCCACTTCTTCATTGAACCCCTTTGTTGCTTCTTCCAGTGCTTCATAAGTAAACGAATAGAGATTTGTCTCCACAAGATTTGAAACTTGAACACTCTTTTTCGGCTTCAAGAGAAAAATTGAAATAATTGTAGCTATGAGTACACTATTTATAACAAGGGAGCCAACAAGTAACCCTAAAAGAATTGGGTTCACCGCCTTATCTTCCTTCTCTACAACAGGATCAAGGTTACCCAGTGGGCGAATTCTTGTTTTGATTAGGGGTGTTTGACCATCCACGGTTTTTGCTCTTCCGTTGGAAAGGGGTAATTTCTTCTTCCAGCAAGTTTCGGTTTCATCCACAAAAATTGCAACAGCACACATACAATCATACAAGCAAGAATTTTCACAGCCCTGTTGAGTATAATTGTACAGCCTTTCATAATCTCCCAAAGGCCAATCCACGTTTTGTAGAACCTTAAATTCATACACGTCTTCTGGCCTGTCGTGTGATCCTTCATCGTCAGCCCCACAACCTAGGGAAAAATCAGGTTGACATCCTCCAAATTGATTATTTGGATCAACCGGAGAATACCCATCTGGGCATATGCAAGTAGGCCTCTGATTTTCCCAAGAGCAGTAGCTATTGTACCCACAAGCACCACTACCCAGATCACTAAATATGGCAAAGCAAATGTTCTCAGGAACATACCTCACAATGGACCACCCTTGCTCGCCATTTGATGATCCCCTTGGATGAGCGTACAGCGTGAAAACTCCATAGAAGTCAAGTGTTGCTCTGTAGTAATTAGCGGTAGGATCAAGGACTAAACTATTGTTCCAACCAAGTGGGATTGTATTTCCATTTCCTTTCTCTACATAAATATCCAGTGATTCATCGAAAACTAGCTTTGAAGCGGAGTCATTAGCATTGGCTGCAGAACTTGTATTGATGCTAAAATAATTGGTGTAGTGAGAATCAGTTTGCGTTGTTGTTGTTGGCCAGCCTATGGGACTCAGCAAGAGATTTTTGTTCTCAAAATAAAGCTGAAACCTTCCTTTTGTGTAATTCGTCTCCGTCAATCGAGAAGTGAGTTTGCCGTCTAGCGCCAAATTTTGGGTAGGCAGCAATGTGTCAGTGGGATTATTGAAGCTTTCCCAAACAGAAGTTGAGCCACTGCTTGAAAGAACAAAGTTGCCAGTGTCAAGCATAGCTCCATAAGAAACACTTTCCACTGGTTCTGCTGTCCATATAGCTGCACCTTGAGGATCACTCAGTGAAAGACCACTTGCTGTGAGCTGAACCTTTGATCCTTTTAGTGCTGGTTTGTCTCCATTTGCACTCCACACAATTGTTTTGTCGGGGATTTGATTGTACCAGATGGCGAGCAAGAAGAGGTTTGTGTTGTTAAGTTGGTGAAATCCGAAAGCAAATTCGCCTGAAGATGAAAGCCATTGAGGATTTTTGTCATCGGTGGAAAGTGTTGAACTTAAAGTTATGTTGATTCCAAGAGCTAACTTAGTTGGAAGATAGAGAAACGCAACGGCGAGGAGGAAGAAGAGGTTGGGTACAGGTACACCCATGGATGCTATATGTGTCTGAGGATGGTAACGAAGCTTGATATATACTACGGGAAGGAAGGAAACTATGTAAGAAACAGGATTAGTCAACTGCCCCCCTTAAGAAAAACCAATGAAGAAAATTCAACACGGAGCTGCCAGCTGCTCAAAAAATTCAATCTTCATTTCCTATTCTCCTTTATTGTTGACAAAAGTCTTATTATATGTGGATCTTATTACCTGAGATAGTCCTGCTCTTGTTACTTACGGCATTATAGTTGACTTCATCGTTGGTATCCAATAATCAGCAACACTTTCTATTTTCTCTTTTAATCTGATATTAATACGCAGAAGAACAGTACGCTTAGCGTACTAAAAACAGAGAAAAAATTTTGTTCGTACATAAGCATGTCATCTAATAATGGATGAGCAATAGGAACAGTCGCCAAAGGCCCAGTTCAATTCAGCCGAATGCTGACCTCTCCCTATCAATTCCAGTTAAAAATTTGCAAGCCCAAAGGAATAGATAACAGATGTCCATGGTAGCCGCCCCCAAGAGGCCATGGACACGAATTATGACAAAAAACTAATTTTGGCCACGAAATTCAGGTTCACAATTTTACATATAGTAAATAAAAATATGAAATTTGTTGAATTACATAATTAATTTAATAATTTAAATTTATTAAATAATTTTTAAATAAAATTTAATTTATGAAATAAAAATAAAACAATTCATGAAACTCAGTTGATAAAACAAAAGTTGCGCTCAACCAAAAAATTATGAAAACAAAAGATGCAAACCCTGCTTAATGATTGAACTAAGGTATCCGCATGATTCAAAACGTCATAGTTTCCTGTTATTTTGCTGGCATTATTAAAGTCACAGAATAATATAATCCTAAAAGTACAAGTAATTGAACATATCACAATTCAGAGTAATTAATCTCTGCCAATTACAATATAACATTGCAAAGCATCTGGGAGATCAAAACAGGTTTGGTTATGGGAGATGAACTGGTCATAAAAAATGTTTCCAATTGGCATTGATAAACGTAAAGGTTTTACTTATTTCCCTCATGCTTTTACTTGGATTTTGTGTTCAATATATCATAATCTGGCAGGTTCGGCCTCTTTCAAAAGTATTGATTCGGTGCTAATGACAAAATGTATGATGAATAAGGATAAAATCTGAAGAGCAATTCATCAAGGTAATTCACACAAATTAAACAAAGATTAATATCACTTATTACCTTACGATAATATAATATAATCAAATTCACGCAACACATAATATAATTTATGTTTGATATATTTTTTAAGGAATATGATTTCAAATTCAATTTCTGTCAAAGACAATTAAATCATCCTATTTTTCAAATGTCCTTAATTTTATCTATAACAATATAATATATATATATATATATATATATATATATATAACTTAACTAAATAGTCTATATTATTAACGCATATAAATAAACAGTCTATATTATTAATGCTCCCACCAAAAGCTGAACAAAATAAAATCAAGCAAGGCAACAAATTGAACGACATAGTTGGAATTTATCACAGATTCATGCAGTATACAGAAGAACTGCAAATAATCTGTTGTGCAGAACATAGGCACGAACCAGGAATTATTCTGTTTGCTTGCTTAATAACCGAGGATTGCCATCCAATGGTAAGTGATCTAAATTCAGGAAAAAGGAGACGGTGGAGTAGGGACATCAACAATGCCTTCTAGCATTTGCATTACCATCTTCATAGTAGGCCTCATTTCATGATGTTCTTGAATGCACCATATTGCTACCATCACCCACTTCTGCAGCCTGCCGATGTCAGCCATGGCGTCCTTGTCATCTTCCACTAGAGCATCTATTCTCCCTTCCATGTAGCAATCGTAAGCCCAATCGGTTAACAAAGCCTTTTCTTCCTCCTCAGATTGATTCATCTGCAGCACACTTCTTCTGCAGCAAATTATTTCCAATAGCATCATACCAAAGCTGTAAACATCTACTTTAACCGTCACAGGTATATTTTTGAACCATTCAGGAGCCACATAACCTTTAGTTCCTCTAATCATAGTTTGGGTTCTGCTTTGATCAGATATCAATAATTTGGCCAACCCAAAGTCAGAAATTCTTGCCCTGAAATGTTCATCGATGAGTATATTTTGAGGTTTTATATCACAATGAATAATGGGGGTGTCACACTCTTCATGTAAGTACACCAGCCCTCTTGCAATCCCCAAAGCAATTGCAACCCTCAGATTCCAAATGGGTTTGGGTTGGCCAAAGAGGATGTCTGCTAGAGTGCCATTGCTCATGAATTCGTAGACTAGAAGTCTATGAACTCCCTCGTCACAAAATCCAATCAACTTAACCAGATTTTTGTGGCACGTTTTACCAATGGCACCCAACTCTGTCTTGAATTCCTTCTCTCGCTCTTGAGCCAATCTGTCCAATTTCTTCACGGCAACCACATTATAAGACCCTGATCCTAGAGTTCCTTTATAAACAATGCCAAAGGAACCCCTGCCTATTTCTTCAGTAAATCCATTTGTTGCTTCTTTCAGTGCTTCATAAGTAAACGAATGCAGATTTGTTTCCAGAAGAGTACCTGAAGCTTGGACAATCTTTTTGTTCTTAAAGAGAACAACCAAAATAACCGTTGCTAGGAGTACACTGTTGATGACAAGGGAACCAATAAACGGACCTAAAAAATTTTGCTTATCGCTGGGATTTTTCTTCTCTGCATCACTTGGACCAAGTGGACGAACTCGTGTTCTGATGAGGGCTTGAGTACCAGTCTCTGGACTCTCTATTCTTCCATTAGAAAGGGGCAATTTCTTCTTCCAACAAACTAAATTGTTAAAATTAAAAATGGCAACAGAGCACATACAATCATACAAGCAAGAATTTGTACAGTCCTGTAGTGTTTGTTTTTCCAATCTCTCATAATCTCCTGTGGGCCAATTTACCTGCTGTAGAACCTTAAATTCATACACCTCTTCTGGCCTCTGTTGTGATTCTTCATCATCTGCCCCACATCCTAAGGAGATTTCAGGTTGGCATCCATCAAATTGGTTAGTTGGATCAACCAGCGAATACCCATCTGGGCATTTGCAGATAGGCCTCCGATTTTCCATGATGCAGTAGCTGTTATACCCACAAGCACCGCGACCCACATCGTCGAATACTGGGGCGCAAATATTTTCAGGAACATTCTGCACAATTGTCCAACCCTGCGGATCAATGTTGGAGCCCCTTGGGTAAGCATACTGCGTGAGAACACCATAGAAGTCAAGCGTTGCTCTGTAGTAGTATGCCTTAGAATCCAGCGGAGGGTTGTTCCATAAAGGAACTTTACTTCCATTCGCTGTCTCAACATAAATATACCCTGATTCATTGAACAATAATCGTGAAGCATCAATGTCATAATAAGACTTGTAACGAGATTCGCTGGGCCAGCCAATGGGACGTAAAGAGAGACTATTATCCTGAAAGAAAAGCTCAAACCTTCCTCTCGTGTAATTGTTCTCTGTCAATCGAGAAGATAGCGTGCCGTTTTGTTCCAAATTTTGGGTAGGCAACAATGTGTCAGTGGGATGGTTAAAGCTTTCCCACACATAAGTGGAATCAGTGCTTGCCAGGACAAAGTTGCCAGTGTCTAGCATAGCTCCGTAAGAAATTGCTTCGGCTGGATCTGCTGTCCATATAACTTCACCTTGAGGACTACTCAATTTTAGACCATTTGCTGTGAGCTGAACCTTTGATCCCATTGGTGCAGGCTTATCAGCATTTGCATTCCAAACAATGGTGTTTTCGGGTATTTGATAATACCAGATGGCGAGCACGAAGAAGTTCATGTTGTTGAGTTGGTGGAATCCAAAAGCGAATTCGCCAGATGATGAAAGCCATAAAGGACTTTTATCATTGGTGGAAAGTGTAGAACTCAAATTTACGTTTATTCCAAAAGCCAAGTTAGATGAAAGGAAGAGAAGGGCTAGGAAGAAGAGATCGGGTATAGGTAGAGACATGGATGCATGCTATCGATGAGGAATTAATGAGAATGCTATTGCTTAACCAAAGGCAGAAACCCAAGAAGAAGGAGTAGTGTTAAAAGAAAAGGGGTGTTATATGCACCTTTAACACCCCGAGGGCTACACTCATTAAGAAAAAAAGATAAAACGATTGAGCGTAACCACTCCCGTAGCTTTCAGGGCACTATTACTGAGTAGAAATGGCTTATTGATGGAGAGTCAACTGGCCTTATTGGACACCGCGTGGAAAAATTCCAACATTGCCAGATTTTCGTGCCCCACCTTTCTCCATAGGTGATGATCGCATTAACAGTCGACAAATAGAAAAACGAAGGGACAACTGCTAATGTGATGAGCAATTGACTAAGAGTCTAGGATGCCTAACCAATTATTTAATCATTGTTGAAAATGAGTCTGAGGGAGCCGTCAAGAAAATTCAAAAGACACGTGAAAGTTGAATATGTGCTGGCACTTCGACATAGCCCTGGAAAGGTTAAGACACAGGCTTTTTTAAATTTATTTTTAAAAAATAATATAGTATCATCCTTGTTTGAGGTGTTAGGACTGTGCAATAAGCAATGAGAACACCTACTCACTAATTTTTATATTTATATTATTTTTTATTTTATAAAATTAAATTATTAAATTTTATATATTAAATTATAAATTTTATAAAAATTAAATCATTGTGACATTTGTTTATAAATATTTTATTATAAAAATAATATTTTTTAAATTTAATAAATCTCACAAATTAAATTATAAATTTAAGTTATTTAAATATTCTCACATCATATATAAAGCATTTTATTTATACACTTAATGTAAGAATATTTTCAAAGTAAGTACAAAATTTAATAATAGATATACACAACATCTTCACACATAAATTATACACACTCTCCCAATACCTAAAAAAAATGTAATGCCAAAGGAACCTCTGCCTGTTAGCATTTACTACTTCATTCACTTTTGTAATAATAGGCATTTTATTTGAAAATTGAAAGCAGATGACTGAAAAACCACATTTGCTTTGAATACAGGGGGTTTAGGGAGTAAGAAGAGTCAAAAGTGAGAAATGGAATTTTTTTTGCTTTTTTGGAGTATCATACATTTTTTTCATATATAAAATTAAACTAAACTTGAAATAATCTACTAAAAATGTTTGAACTCGTACTACTTAAACAAATTCACTCCCATATAAATGGAATTTTCTTAACAAAGCTATTGTTGACAAACATAAGCTGAAAATTGGAAAGAAGCCAAGACCAAGTCTTTCATGAACTTTTTTGGTTTATGTGGCTGTTTGCATGTCTACTTTTTCCTCGTAGAAAACATATTCAATTTGCGTGTCTTTTTGTACAAAATAAATATTAAATTTATCTAAAAAAGAAGTAAAGATTGAGTCAATCATGATGTCCATTTTATGAGATAAACAAGAAATTATTAGACCAACCATAATTTTCATGGAGTGACAAATACGGTGGCATCCAATTTTTTAACTCCTGACACATAAAAAAAAAAATGAGCTATGTTAAACATTAACTAGTTGAGGCTTCGTTAATTTTAATTTTTTTCTAATTCGGCTCACTTAATAAATGAGTCTATTGAATTTGTTTACAAAAATTTATTGAATTTTAATATTTTTAAAATTAAATATAAATTTATTAATATATAATTTAATAAATTATTTTTTGTTATTATTTTCAATAAATTTTATTATATGATATAAATTATTATTATAATATAAAACTATAATAAACTATTTATTTTATTTATTTTTATTATTAATTAATAAATAAATTATTCATAAATTTCACAAACTAAATATTAAAAAGTTCATATTCTACTTATTTAATAAATAAACTGATAATGACATTTAAACTTATTTATTAAAACTAAATAATTCACAATCAGTTCACTCGACCGACATGGATGTAGCGGAATGGTGGATTAGGGACATCAACAATGCCTTCTAGCATTTGCATTACCATCTTCATAGTAGGCCTCATTTCATGATGTTCTTGAATGCACCATATTGCTACCATCACCCACTTCTGCAGCCTGCCGATGTCAGCCATGGCCTCCTTGTCATCTTCCCCTAGAGCATCTATTCTCCCTTCCATGTTGCAATCGTAAGCCCAATCGGTTAACAAAGCCTTTTCTTCCTCCTCAGATTGATTCACCTGCAGCACGCTTCTTTTGCAGCAAATTATTTTCAATAGCATCACACCAAAGCTGTAAACATCTACTTTAGCCGTCACAGGTATATTTTTGAACCATTCAGGAGCCACATAACCTTTAATTCCTCTAATCATAGTTTGGGTTCTGCTTTGATCAGATATCAATAATTTGGCCAACCCAAAGTCAGAAATTCTTGCCCTGAAATGTTCATCGATAAGTATATTTTGAGGTTTTATGTCACAATGAATAACGGGAGTGTCACACTCTTCGTGTAAGTACACTGGCCCTCTTGCAATTCCCAAAGCAATTGCAACCCTCAGATTCCAAATGGGTTTGGTTTGGCCAAAGAGGATGTCTGCTAGAGTGCCATTGCTCATGAATTCGTAGACCAGAAGTCTATAAACTTCCTCGTCACAAAACCCAATCAGCTTAACCAGATTTTTGTGACACGTTTTACCAATGGCACCCAACTCTGTCTTGAATTCCTTTTCTCGTTCTTGAGCCAATCTGTCCAATTTCTTCACGGCAACCACATTATAAGACCCTAATCCTGGAGTTCCTTTATAAACAATGCCAAAGGAACCCCTGCCTATTTCTTCAGTAAACCCATTTGTCGCTTTTTTCAGTGCTTCATAAGTAAACGAATGCAGATTTGTTTCCAGAAGAGTGCCTGGAGCTCGGACAATCTTTTTGTTCTTAAAGAGAACAACCAAAATAACCGTTGCTAGGAGTACACTGTTGATGACAAGGGAACCAATAAATGGACTTGAAAAAATTTGCTTAGCTCTATCTTCTTTCATTACGGCATGATCGCTGGGATTTTTCTTCTCTGCATCACTGGGACCAAGTGGACGAACTCGTGTTCTGATGAGGGCTTGAGCACCACTCTCTGGACTCTCTATTCTTCCATTAGAAAGGGGCAATTTCTTCTTCCAACAACGTGAACTTCTAGGATTAAAAATGGCAACAGAACACATACAATCATACAAGCAAGAATTTTTACAGTCCTGTTGCGTTTGATTTTCCAATATTTCATAATCTCCTGTGGGCCAGTTTACCTGCTGTAGAACCTTAAATTCATAAACCTCTTCTGGCCTCTGTTGTGATTTTTCATCATCTGCCCCACAACCTAATGACATATTGTTGACAAAAGTCTTATTATATGTGGATTTTATTACCTGAGGAATTGTCCCACACAGCCCTGCTCTTGTTACTTACGGCATTATAGTGGACTTCGTAGTTGGTATCCAATAATCAGCAACACTTTCTATTTTCTCCTTTAATCTGATATTAATACATAGAAGAACAGTACGCTTAGCGTAATAAAAAAAGAGAAAAAATTTTGTTTGTACATAAGCATGTCATCTAATAATGGATGAGCAATAGGAATAGTCGCCAAAGGCCCAGGTCAATTCAGCTGAATGCTGCCCTCTCCCTATCAATTCCAGTTAAAAAATTTGCAATCCCAAAGGAATAGATCACAGATGTCCATGGTAGCCGCCCCAGGAGGCCGTGGACACGAATTATGACAAAAAACTAATTTTGGCCACGAAATTCAGGTTCACAATTTTACATATAGTAAATAAAAATATGAAATTTATTGAATTACATAATTAATTTATTAATTTAAACTTATTAAATAATTTTTTAATAAAATTTAATTTATGAAATAAAAATAAAACAATTCATGAAACTCAGTTGATAAAACAAAAGATGCGCTCAACCAAAAAATTATAAAAACAAAAGATGCAAACCCTGCTTAATCATTGAACTAAGGTATCTGCATGATCCAAAACGTCATAGTTTGGTGTTATTTTGCTGGCATTATTAAAGTCACAGAATAATATAATCCTAAAAGTACAAGTAATTGAACATATCACAATTCAGAGTAATTAATCTCTTCCAATTACAATATAACATTGCAAAGCATCTGGGAGATCAAAACAGGTTTGGTTATGAGAGATGAACTGGGTCATAAAAAATGTTTCCAATTGGCATTGATAAACATAAAGGTTTTACTTATTTCCCTCATGCTTTTGCTTGCATTTTGTGTTCACTATATCATAATCTGACATGCTCGGCCTCTTTTAAAAGAATTGATTCAGTGCTAATGACAAAATGTATGATGAATAAGGATGAAATCTGAGGAGCAATTCATTAAGGTAATCCACACAAATTAAACAAAGGTCAATATCACTTATAACCTTGAGGAGAACATAATATAATCAAATTCACATAACACAAAATATAATTGATATTTGACTTATTTTTTAAGGAATATGATTTCAAATTTAATTTTTGTCAAAGACAATTAAATCATCCTATTTTTTAAATGTCCTTAATTTTATCTATAACAATGTAATATATATAACTTAACTAAATAGTCTATATTATTAACGCATATAAATAAACAGTCTATATTATTAATGCTTCCACCAAAACCGGAACAAAATAAAATCAAGCAAGGCAACAAATTGAACGACATAGTTGGAATTTATCACAGATTCAGGCATTATACAAAAGAACTACAAATAATCTGTTGTACAGAACATAGGCACGAACCAGGAATTATTCTGTTTGCTTGCTTAATAACCGAGGATTGCCATCCACTAGTAAGTGATCTAAATTCAGGAAAAAGGAGCCGGTGGAGTAGGGACATCAACAAGGTCTTCTAGCATTTGCATTACCATCTTCATAGTAGGCCTCATTTCATGATGCTCTTGAATGCACCATATTGCCACCATCACCCACTTCTGCAGCCTGCCGATGTCAGCCATGGCCTCCCTGTCATCTTCCACTAGAGCATCTATTCTCCCTTCCACGTAGCAATCATAAGCCCAGTCCGTTAACAAAGCCTTTTCTTCCTCCTCAGACTGATTCATCTGCAGAACACTTCTTCTGCAGCAAATTATTTCTAGTAGCATCACACCAAAGCTGTAAACATCCACTTTGACTGTCACAGGTATATTCTTGCACCATTCAGGAGCCACATAACCTCTAGTTCCTCTAATCATGGTTTGGGTTCTGCTTTGATCAGACATCAATAATTTGGCCAATCCAAAGTCAGAAATTTTTGCCCTGAAATATTCATCGATGAGTATATTTTGAGGTTTTATATCACAATGAATAATGGGGGTGTCACACTCTTCGTGTAAGTATACCAGCCCTCTTGCAATCCCCAAAGCAATTGCAACCCTCAGATTCCAAAGGGGTTTGGATTGGCCAAAAAGCATGTCTGCTAGAGTGCCATTGCTCATGAATTCGTACACCAGAAGTCTATAAACTCCCTCGTCACAAAACCCAATCAGCTTAACCAGATTTTTGTGGCACGTTTTACCAATGGCACCCAACTCTGTCTTGAATTCCTTCTCTGGTTCTTGAGCCAATCTGTCCAATTTCTTCACGGCAACCACGTTATAAGACCCTGATCCTAGAGTTCCTTTATAAACAATGCCGAAGGAACCCCTGCCTATTTCTTCAGTAAACCCATTTGTTGCTTCTTTCAGTGCTTCATAAGTAAACGAATGCAGATTTGTTTCCAGAAGAGTGCCTGGAGCTCGGACAATCTTTTTGTTCTTAAAGAGAACAACCAAAATAACCGTTGCTAGGAGTACACTGTTGATGACAAGGGAACCAATAAATGGACTTGAAAAAATTTGCTTAGCTCTATCTTCTTTCATTACGGCATGATCGCTGGGATTTTTCTTCTCTGCATCACTGGGACCAAGTGGACGAACTCGTGTTCTGATGAGGGCTTGAGTACCACTCTGTGGACTCTCTATTCTTCCATTAGAAAGGGGCAATTTCTTCTTCCAACAACGTAAATCGTTAAAATTAAAAATGGCAACAGAACACATACAATCATACAAGCAAGACGTTTTACAGTCCTGTTGCGTTTGATTTTCCAATCTCTCATAATCTCCTGTGGGCCAATTTACCTGCTGTAGAACCTTAAATTCATACACCTCTTCTGGCCTCTGTTGTGATTCTTCATCATCTGCCCCACATCCTAAGGAGATTTCAGGTTGGCATCCATCAAATTGGTTAGTTGGATCAACCAGCGAATACCCATCTGGGCATTTGCAGATAGGCCTCCGATTTTCCATGATGCAGTAGCTGTTATACCCACAAGCACCGCGACCCACATCGTCGAATACTGGAGCGCAAATGTTTTCAGGAACATACTGCACAATTGTCCAACCCTGCGGATCAATGTTGGAGCCCCTTGGGTAAGCATACTGCGTGAGAACACCATAGAAGTCAAGTGTTGCTCTGTAGTAGTATGCCTTAGAATCCAGCGCAGGGTTGTTCCATAAAGGAACTTTACTTCCATTCGCTGTCTCAACATAAATATACCCTGATTCATTGAACAATAATCGTGAAGCATCAATGTCATAATAAGACTTGTAACGAGATTCGCTGGGCCAGCCAATGGGACGTAAAGAGAGACTATTATCCTGAAAGAAAAGCTCAAACCTTCCTCTTGTGTAATTGTTCTCTGTCAATCGAGAAGATAGCGTGCCGTCTCGTTCCAAATTTTGGGTAGGCAACAATGTGTCAGTGGGATGGTTAAAGCTTTCACACACATAAGTGGAATCAGTGCTTGCCAGGACAAAGTTACCAGTGTCAAGCATAGCTCCGTAAGAAATTGCTTCGGCTGGATCTGCTGTCCATATAACTTCACCTTGAGGACAACTCAATTTTAGACCATTTGCTGTGAGCTGAACCTTTGATCCTATTGGTGCAGGCTTATCAGCATTTGCATTCCAAACAATGGTCTTTTCGGGTATTTTATAATACCAGATGGCGAGCACGAAGAAGTTCGTGTTGTTGAGTTGGTGGAATCCAAAAGCGAATTCGCCAGATGATGAAAGCCATAGAGGACTTTTATCATTGGTGGTGAGCGTAGAACTCAAAGTTACTTTTATTCCAAAAGCCAAGTTAGATGAAAGGAAGAGAAGGGCGAGGAAGAACAGGTTGGGTATAGGTAGAGACATGGATGCCATTGATGAGAAATTAATGAGAATGCTATTGCTTAACCAAAGGCAGAAACCCAAGTAGAAGGAGTGGTGTTAAAGATAAGGAATGGTATATACACCTTTAACACCCCGAGGGCTACGCTCATTAAGAAAAAAAGATAAAACGATTGAGCGTAACCACTCACGTAGCTTTAAGGGCATAAGTGAACTATTTCCGAGTAGAAATGGCTTATTGATGGGGAGTCAACTTGCCTCGTTGACACTGCACTCGCAAATTCCAATATTTGAATTAAAGCTTCTGCCTGATTGTCTAATGCCCCAATAAATGCACGGTTTTGTTCATATTACTCGCCTCTTTTTTCTCTTAATTGTTTTCGTTGCCAGATTTTCGTTTCCCATTTTTCTCCATAGTTGAGGAAATCTGTGCAATTGATCGCGCTCAACCTTTTGGGTTGTCCCCTTCAAAAGAAACACCTTACGGGTTGTCTTTAATTTTTAAAAATTATTTGATTAATTTTATTTTTAATAAAATTTAATAATATTATTTAATTCATATAACTAACCCATCTAATAATATAAAACTTTTTTTAGTTGTACATTAAATTTTTGAATATACATGTTGTTTTTGTTCTGAAAAATACATGTTATTTATTAAATATTTACACATTTAAAATACTTTATTTTTATATCTAATATGAGAATAACTTTATCCAAAATTTAAAAAAAAGAAAAAGCTAATTAAGGACAGTCTAATATATATGACTTTCATACTTGTTCGCTCATGGTGATTACTTTTAGCATTAACGACTTCATTAACTTTTGCAATAGTAGGTATTTTTATTTTTTTTTAGTTTGCAGTAGTAGGTATTTTGGATGTATAAATTTATAGAATATTCTAAGAACACAAAAGAGGGGAGGGGTAAAGTAGTCATTATACCCCTCCTCTCTTATTTATATCCTTAAAGCATTATAAATACTTATACTAATAATAATGCCCTATTTAAAAACTAAAGCTGAAAAACCATGCTTGCCCCGTTGAAAATACGGGGTTTAGGGAATAAGAAGAGTCAAAAGTGAGAAATGGAATTTCTTAATCAGGCTACTGTTGACAAACATGGGCTGAAAACTTGAAAGAACCAAGGACTGAGTCGCCCATCGCGTCGATGAACCAAAAATCATTAGACCAACGTAATTTTCATGGAGTGACCAATACGGTGACATCCTTTTTTTTTTTTTTTAACTTGAACATGTCTAGAACACCTAAAACTATGAAAGTATAGGCGAGAATGAGGACACACCAATATTGACTACTCTAAGTTAGACTTATTTATCATGTGAATTTTTTAAGTTTCATTCATTTATTATAGGAGTCTTAAATTTTTTATAAACTTAACTCATTATAAATTTATTTAAGCTTAATATTATTCACTTCTATTGTTTTTATTTAAAATAATTTATAAATTCTGTATGTATAAATAAATGAAAATTTATTTTTATTTATTATTTTGTAAAAATATAAATAAAAATTAATTTTCATGTTTTATGTAAGAAATTTTTGTAAATTATTTTAAATAAAAATATTTTCCATAATGCTCCAAAGCCCATATAGAGCTGAACTTGAACATACGGAAGTCTTTGCTCTGCTTTCTCAGCGTGAGGCCCACCGATAACCTCAACGTAGCCCGAAATTGAAAGGGCTTAGACTTGGGGGAACAGAGTCGAAAGATTAGTGGGCTGAAGGCCATTTACTCTGTGAAGAGGCCTATATTTTAATTTCAGCCCACGCAGACCTCATTTATACCCTTGACAAACTGTTCTGGACCTCTAAGCAGTCAGCTGCTCAATATCAGGCCTAACTATCTGCTGGCTAACCGGGCCTATCTCTTAAGTTGAAAAGGCTACAAAGAAAATAGGCAGCAGCAATGTTTTGTCTCCACCATTTGTTTTTGTATACAAGCCTCCAAAAATTAATTATCAATTATTAAATTTGGTAAATTTTATAATTTAAGTTATAAAATTACTAATTTAATTTTTTAAATGAAAATTTTAAAAGTTTTAATTTGTAAAAATAAAGTAACTGAATTTTTAGGTTAAGACTCCAAAAATGTAATGAGCTTTTATATGTGAACTACAGGCACATGGAAAATATTGTTAGGAAGCTTGTAAGTGCAAGAACAGAGTTATCAAGAATCGGAGGATATTTAGGCCTAGTATACTTGGTGGATAATTAAATTTTTTAAGTATATTATTTTAAATTATAGATAAAAAATTTAATTAAAAAAATTAATTTTAATAATTTTATATCTCAAAAAAAATTATCCTCTAATTTTTTAAATTCAGTGATATCCTGAGTTAAGAAAAAAATTCCTATTATAGCTGCCAAATAGGAAGTACAGCGTCAGTAACAAACCAATTATACAACATTTGAGGCCTACAGATCCCACCAACTGGGTGGCTGGTTTCACGCAACCCGCTGTGTGTTGTTGAGTGTGGATCATGCATAGTTTTTTTTTCTTAATTTAGAATTTTTTTAATCAATAATTATAAATTAATTGTTTAAAAATAAAAATTTATTGAAATAAATATAATATCCTTTAATAAAATTTTTATATTTATAATTTAAATTAAATTTAAAGTAATATATTTTAAATTTTAATTATTTATTAATTATGTCTAATTTTATTGATTATAAAAAATAGAGAGGAGGAAGGGGGCATGGAAGCCAAAACCTCCACTGTTCTGCCGCATTTGAATTGCCGCAGGAGAAATATCCCCAAAAAAGCTGCTCTTTTGAATCTTTTTAATCTCTGAATTCTTTTTGTGCTTATTTTTTATTTGATATAAAATTCATTTTTGGTTTCAGAATTCGTTGAAAGATCAATGGGCAGATGGGAGAAAAGTCAAGGTCAAAGTTTGAAAATCAAAGGGTTTGGGATCGGTAATGAACAAATATTTTTATATTTATGTGTGCGGATTATGTTTTTTAAAATTAAGTGAAATTATTTTAAAATTAAATTAAAAAAATAGTATATTTTATTAATTTTAAAAAAAGATATAATATTTATAAATTTAAAAATATAACTTTAACATCACACGTTGGAGATAAGCTGAAGGTCTTACAACTGTCTGTCTGACAGAGCCCTCGTGCGGTTGACGTAAAACTCACCTCTCAACTCGCAAGTAGCCGTCTGCTGCCATTAATTAAATAATCGCAAGACAAAGACATGTCTGAACATCCAACGCCACACATTAGCAACAGCAAACCCTCTGCCCTTTGGAGCATAGTATGTAAACAGTGTCCGTAAAAGAGCAAATTTTGATACAATGCATCGGACCATTATCTGCGTCTCTCATTTGTTTCTTGATTTGGACTGACAAGGATTCATGTCCTAAATCACAAGAAATGAGGTTGGGAAAGAAAAGAGTAATAGGCATAATAATAGTTATTTATTGAATTATCTTGATATTTTTATGTTTGAAGATATATATACAACTATCTATAATTTTATAAAAGAGAAAAGATATATAGGGAGTGGTTGTATGCCTTAAAACGTGGAAATATATTTATCTTTTATTGAATTAATGTGCTTTTTTTTTTAGAGATTATTTAAGTAATTGTTGTTGCCTCTTAGACAATACAAATTAAGATAACGTAGGATGCCCACTGACTGTTTCGTTAGAGAAAAAGGATCGTTTTTATTTCAAGCATTGCGATGATTGAGTTATTAAATGTTTTTCAATGTTCATCTACCTTCCTCTTTCAGAGTGTGGACAACATGTGTCCACCACAACACTAAATTGGAAATACAACTTTCTCCCTCTTCGCTATACTAATACGGTATTTCTTTTAAATTTTATAAATTAAATTATAAAATTCATAAATACAACAATCTACATATCTAAATATTCAATAAATGGGAGCAATCCATGAAAAGGTAAGTTGTGGAATTAAACTTTTCCATACATACTAATATAGCCACATTACACATTTCTTATAAATCAACTATTTTGAGTTAAGAAATTTTCTTTTAAGTTCTTAAAGATTAAAATAAAAACATTTGAAAAAATGAAGGGCTTCAGTAACCTCGCAAGTTTGTCTCTATTAACATCACATCAAAATGTTAGTTCCGGTTGCCAACAGAGAACTGCAAATTCCATTTCGCTACCCTTGGTTAATCTCATCCACTAACATTGCCTTTTTAAGTTGGTAGAACAGTCATTAGCCAAGACCAAAACGAAAGGGACAATTTCACAACGTCTCCTTGAGCAAAAATGCAACTTTCACAGCTGCGACATCTTACGAAGGGTTGCCGTTTCAAATTGGGCCTCTCGATTAATTTATGAAATTTAATAATTTTAATTGAACAAAATTTGTTTTGTTAAAATAACTTAACTGTCAACAAAATGGGGTCTGAAAATAGATTAAAGGGATTCCATTTATCATAATGTTGAACAAACAAATATAACAAAATTTGTATTCACAAAGCCAAACCAATTAACCAAATCCCAATCTGCTATTTTTTTATTTTTATTTTTTCCTGGCTGTGGCATTTGCTTCCCGTCCTTTGTACATTTTTTCTTGTTTCCACCAAAATTTCCAAAACTTGTCGGATGAACAGTGGGGAAGAAGAAGAGGACCACTCCCATACGCATCTCAGATAATTCACAAATGGAGATTTTTGCATTCTCTGAGAATTACGCATTAGCTGACCAATAGCTGTTGTCCATGTGCAACCGACGATGCCACTTGACTTCCCACTTGCCCCGTTTTCAATCCAACTTGCCCACCACTTTCTTCTTCCGCTTCGGCGACGATCCGCTTTCAGAGGACGACGAAGAAGGTCCCGGAGATGACCGCTTCGATGTCACTCTCACCGGGTCAGGCTCACCCGAGTTAACCCGGAGTGGGAAATTCAACAGAGCACGCGACCCGCGCATCCGGTATGCAGCTCGATCGTAAGCCAGGGCGGCGTCCTCAGCGGTTTCAAATGTTCCGAGCCAAACCCGCGCCCCATTCTTAGCCGGGTCACGGATCTCCGCCGCGAATTTCCCCCATGGCCGTTGCCGTACGCCTCGGTAGTGCTTCCCCTTAGCCGGGGCAGCCGCCGGGACAGTCTTCTCTTGTGGAATTACTGAAGGAGCCACAGCGCACTCCTGGGGGCTATGCACACCCGGCGACATATCCGGCTCCAATTTCACCGTCACCGTCTGTGGGGAACCCGACGAGACGCTTTCTGGTGAGCCAGCATCGAGCGACGGGACCCACCCAACGCTGACGGCATCGCGTAGGACACCATAGACTACCATGTCATCGGAATCGTCCTCTTTGAGTGGCAGTTCGCCCCAATTGTCACTCAAGCAAGGGTACAAGCTGCTAAAACTGGAGCTCCGACAATAAACGGGAGCGTTCCACGAGTTAGTTACCGGACCCGCTAACGAGGTGTCGCCATCACCGAGCAAGTGGCGGCGAATGGTGTCCAACAAGGCGAAATTGGGCTGATAGCCACTCTCTTCATGCATGTCGTGGCCGCAATTTCTGATTCCGGTGAGTTTGGTTCCTTTAGTTTTTATTGAATGAATATTGATTTGCAGAAATATGGTGAATGGAGAAGGATTTAGAGAAGGTATTGAATCTGAATATCCGGAGTTAAAGCGGGAGAAGTAAAGGGTATATATAGCGGGGCAGGTTCATGAACCTGGCTTCAAAACTACAGATATTTCCCATTTTCAAATAATTTATGGTTTTTTATTTGAAATTTTATTATATTAATTAATTAGAAATTATTACAATATTGTTATCTTTGTTTTGTGCTTAGCTTCTCTGAAGCTTCGGATGTGAGAAAATGCAATATGTTAGTGGGTGAGATTTTAACACGTGATTTAATTTTAGTGGAATTTTCGCTAATGAAATAGTCCAGTATGACGTCAGTCCCTGACACTTGCACAAACAACTTGCTATTGTCGGTTTCTTTTGGTTTTGTCGCTTCCTGTGTCAGCCGAAATAGTCGAGTTTTGCGTCCGATTCAAGAGAAAATAATGCAAACAAAAATAACAAGCAAAATTTAATAATTCTGGCATATAATCATTTAAAAATAAATTAAAAAAATATTTATAAATAATTAAATTAACTATGATGTCATGCACGTAATAATTTCTTATGAATATTGTCCTTTTTAGTTCGGTTGAAATTAAGTAGGAATTAATTACTATGATGTAATAGGACAATATTAAAGATTTAATTTTTAAAATGAAATTAAAGTAAAAAAAAAAAAAAGAATTTGAGAGAAGGACGAAAGTGAGAGCCAGGGGGAGAGAGAAAAAACAAAAAACAAAGGAGGTAGACGACGGGGAATGGGAGAATTGGACGAGGAAAAGCGTGAAACGACGTGACGAAGATGCAACGATTGTGGACATAGAAGCAAGGTTTGTATTTGTGGATAAGTTCGTCCGTTTGGGATGAAGTCAAGAACGCTATCTTATGGGGACAGAGGGTCCCACCATCCAAGTCAGCTACCTCTCATCAATTTGCCTCTCACTTTAACATGTGCGTGCCTTTATTTGTGTCTTCCGGGAAGCTTACTCGACTCTCCAAGTCACGGCCTTTAATGTAACGAAGAGTCCGAAAGAAAGATAAATAATAAAGTGTGAAAAATATATATTATAAAATTTTTTTAAAAAATAATTAAAATAAAGAAAAGTCAGATTCAAATCTCCAAATTAAAACTCACATAGTTTAATGCTACTTTTTAAAAAAATATATATTAAATTTAGCAATAACTTGCAAGATTTAATATAAGATATAAAACTTATTGAATCTTCTTGTGACGTTCAAATTTATTAAATTATTTTAAATAAATTTTATATAATGTTTAATTCATAAGAATAGATAGTTTTATATTTTCTTAAAACATAATGATGTGATTTGGGCGAAGTGTTAGAGAGCATCTTAAATGGCTCAAACTAACAATAACTTATATTAAATTAGGCGCCACTGAGTGAGACGGCTACTTGTACCAATGGTACTATTTAGACATGCGTATAACGACATTATGCCACATGTCACCAAACAAAAATTGTGTTAGGGAATTTTTAATAGTAAAATGATATTTATTGTTATTTTAAAATTTTTTAATTTTAATTTTAAATTTAAAATTATATATATTAAGCTCAATAACCAATTCGCTTTAGGATATATATAAAGAATAATGATAATAGGAAATCACTAATACTATTTCTATACTTTTTTTTTTTTTACTAAATCATATCTTCTTATAAGATTTTGGACACAACATTTTTATAAAATTCTATTAGAACCCTTAAATAGTGCCGTTCAATCATAAAATATATTCATTATTATTTAATGTAATTAATTTGACATACTTATTGATAGACTTGCACTCTCCATCCGATAGAATTAAGAAAGGGGTTTTATGAGATTTAAATAAAAATCTTTTTATAAAAAAATTACACTTATATGGACGTACATACATGCATATTGGTCATTTTATTTACCAATTGCTAGGAATTTTAAATTTTACAGCATATGAATGAATATTCATGACATTTTTTGTTTCATTTTTCTTTTGCAGTGGTTAATTACATAGCCCAGTGAAATTTCATCCATTTGTTCTATGCCATATATAAAGGGAAAGTGATAATAGGAAATTAGAAACGTTACTTTCATACAATTTTCTATTAAACCATTTACTCATTATTATTTGATATAATAAGTTGGATAGTAGATAGGCCCACATACTATTTAAAAATAATAGGTGAATTTCATAAAATTTGGATAAAATTTTGAAAAAATAATACTATTAACAAATTAAACTTATAGGTGCATATATATATTTTTATTATTATCTATCAATTATTTAATATTTTAAATTTTAAAATGAAATAAATATAATTATTTTAATTTAAACAGAATTTTTATGAAAAACTTTAAAACAGCTATCGACCTCAGCTTATTCATAAGATACGACTTTTTTTTTTAATTTTCTTTTATCTTCAGTGGTAAAAGGACATAAATTACTAGTTTTCTTTAATATGTATAACATATGGAGTGGATTTCGTAATTTCGTTAGAGGAATTTAGAATATACAATAAAAGAAATATAACATCAAAAGAAAAAATAATGAAATTTGCATCTTAAATTATAAAGATAAAAAATTCTTAAAATCAATAAAAAAAGAATCCTTTTTTTATAATAAATAGAAGCTAAAATGTATATAATGCTTTTATACTTAGAAATATTTGTAAATAACTCTACTATATTTTTAATTTCTTTATAAAATTTTATAAACTTACAAAATATTATAATATATCCCTTTTATATATTTTTTATCTAAAAAATAATAAAAATTTAAAAAATTAGTCAAATCTCAAGTTGACTAGTGTAAATAATTTTATTATATTTTATCACTATTTTCATTTTACTTTTCTTAACTTTTATGCAAATTACAATTAACCCTATTAACTTTCTGCAGATTAGAAATCACCTTCTAAAGAATTTTATTTTTTAAGGAATATTTTAAAAAATTTTCATTAGTTAACTTGAGATTTGATTATTTTTTTTCAGTTTTTAGTAATTATTTAAACAAAAAATAGATGAATATAATACATTATAATAATTTATAAATTTAGGAAAGTTTTATATAAAAATTAAAAATAAAAAAAATTATTTACCAATCACTCAAAGTACATGAACATTTTATATTTTTTAATCAAATATATATATATTATTAAAAAGAGTAAATTACATTAAACTCTCTTGAGATATTTAATTATGACACATCATATCATTTTTACTTAAATATTATACTCCACCCCATTTTAATCTAGTTTTACTTAAAAATTATACTTTAACTCAGTTAACTATTTTAAATAACTAATATCTTGATAAATAATATACTTTTAATCAAATAATTATATTTATTTATAAGGTATAAATTTAACAATATATGTTATTATAAAAAAAAATTTAATATAAATATAGAGACATCTTGAGATAAATTTATTTGGCAAAAAAAAGATCAATCATATTTGTACTAAATTTATTTTTTATAATCATATACATTATTAAATTTATATTTTATAATAAATATAATTATTTAATTAAAAATATATAATTTATTAAGATATTAATTATTTAAAATGATTAATTAAATTAAAGTATAATTTTTAAATAAAATTAAATAAAAAATATAATATTTAAATAAAAATAAAATAAAATATTATAATTAAATATGTTAAAGAAGTTAATGTAATATATACTATTAAAAATAAGTAATGTTGCCCGGGCCCACAATGGCACATAACCTTTGAAGCTGACCAAAAGACCAATGACCAATGACCATAACAAAGTGAGACATTTGACTTTGACCAGACAATTCTGCTTACATAATTAGCATGCAGCCATTTACATTTAGTGTCTACGTGGCAGTAACCAACACGTGCACACCACCGCAATTTTTGAGTCTCACTTCATTATAGTAGACAGCCATGCCAAGGCGGGGCCCACAATTGAATGACCTCTAGTTTGAAAGTTAAAAGATAAAAAGCACAAACCAAGCCCATTGACACAGGAATCCTCACGTGCATATATACGATGCTGCTTGTAGCCTTCTCATTTCTTTTTCGCACTAACTTCATGAGATAAACTGAGGTTGATTAAAATATTTACAATTTTGAATTTTTTGATTTAATTTATAAATTTAATATTTAAATTATTTTAAATATATATTTAATAAAATTTAATTTTTAAAAATAACAAAACTATTCTTTTATGAAGGATTTGAGAAATATTATAGAAGAACATAGCTTTAAATCTTTTATGTTACATTTTTAAAAGAATTAAAATAAAATGTTTTTATACTTATTTATTTCTAATAATATAATTTTATTTAAATAAAAAGTAAGAAATAACTTATTTAATAAAATATATTTATTTAAAGAATATTTTAATTATAAATAAATAACTAACAAAAAATATTATTTTAAAATTGCTTAATTTATAATTTGTTGGAAGACAAAGATTATAATATTTATTAATATGAGATGGTATTAAACAAGTAGTTGTTGAATGCAAACTTCCAACCAAGGAGTTTGGCTGTACCTTTCACAGTTGCGTAAAACTTTCAATTCAAACAAGTTGAAATTCTTTAATAAAAAAAGTACAACAAGGAACAAGCTGTTGATTTTCTATAATATGTTGTTGAAAATGATGGGAACGAAAGATATCTAATGGGGGAATACATGCATTTGTTTTTCTCCAAAATAGAACAGATTCAATGTTAGCCGTTGAAATATTGCAAGTTTGAGCTTTTCAAAGACTTTCTGTTTTTTTTTTTTTTTGTGGATTGGCACGATAAGCTTCTGATCTGAGAGGCTAACGGTCATAATAATCATATTTATAAGTGAGTAGGTAATCAAAGTCCAAAAGGTGTTGATCAAAAACCAACCAATTTATGAAAATGGGATAAACCACCTCCATTTTGCGGCTTCAATTCTCCAATCATCTTCTGGGCAATGCTGACATTGCTTGCCAATAAACAACAAGAAAACTAAGATAGATTCAACATTGAGCAAGAGGCAGTAAATAATTAATAATTTTACATTTGAAATATTCAATTTCACAAATTCAAAGTCTGAGATTGAAGTTCAAAAAGCAGAGTCCAAAGAAGATGAAAAGGAAACAATAATATGAGAGCTTTTTTTAATTCAGAGAGTGCACGTGCAAATAATTATTTTATGTTGTTTGTGTCAAAGTGGCAAGTTTGATCGTTTAATTGGCATCTTTATTGTCAAGTAGATGTTCTCTGTTTTCAAGTCAATAACTCAGATTTTGATTTTATGTCTCTGCAATTATATGCGAAGAAGAAAGATCAAGCACCCTAATGAACACTGATCCGTATATCAAGAACAAATTTGTCCAGACATGCAGGTGTGTACGCGAATGGAATTTTTGCAGGAAGGTTAGGTGCGAATTATTTTATATTTTTCATGAAACTTGGTCTTTTTCCTTGCTTTGAAGTTTCAACCTCATTCAGAAATTTTTGGCTCAGTTAGCTCGTGCCTGCCACTGTCTTTGGTTTATCCTTGACACTTCCCTGGGTGCTGTTTTGTTATTGTTCATATTTAAGGCCTTAAATCATACCATATTAAAATTTATATTATTAAATTTATTAAATTTTATAATTTAATTTTTTAAATTTCATAATTAATTTGTGTCTATCCGAACACTTCAGGGTACTGTTTTATTATTTTTCATTTAAGGCCTTAAATCGTATGATATTAAAATTTATAAAATGTCATTTAAACAATTTATATCATTAAATCTAATAACTTTTGCAATTCAAATTGTGAAATCATTAACATCTCATCATTAATTTCGCGTAGGTGTTGTTGTGTATGTTTTCCCATGCTTTGGATATAAATTCATCCTATAAATGATAAATCTTTGTCATTGTTTATTCTTTATATATATATATATATATATATATATATATATATATATATCAACGTCATTTAATTCCCTAGTCTCGTCGCTGTTTAGATATTTTATGTGGGCAGAAGGGAAAAAATACCTCAAGTCTATTTTCTCTCGTTTCCAACCGCTTTAAATTATGTTTATCACTCATAATCTGTCCCTCAAATGTCCTGCTAAAACACTTTAAAGTTTCGCTAAGTTTGGAGTTCGACAATTCTTCTTTTGCTGATCTTCAGAGCAATGATCAACCCAAAAGAGAAACCAAAGAGCATTAAGACATGCATTGGCACAGAAATTTGCTAATATTACTGTTCAGTGTTCACTGAGGGGACAGAATAGACTTTAGACTGTAGTATTTGATATTTCCTCAATCTCCTTTGCAAGCATATTTAAGAATCAGCTAAGAACCAAATAGTAATAATGATAAGTACACCTCGTAGTCAGGATGCTAGTGTGTCACTCCACTTCAAGAAGGAATGGCTGTTGTCAAAATATCTTGATTGCACATAAGCAAAAGCCAAAAGGAGTTTAGATCAGTTGCACTAATGTTATTTCCGCTTTGCTCTTTCTCATTATCTTGTTGCTCCACTTATTGCATAAGGAGTTAGAACAGACATTTTCCTTTCCCGATTGTTAGATTTTTAACAGTGAAAAAGGATAGTATTTACTATCCCTTATTATGATTTGATAAGAATGAATATCACTTGTGACTTTGCTAAGGAATTACAGAATATAGTATATGAACATCAACGCGCGTACAGAACAAATCGATAGAACACTAACAAGGTTTAATTTCATGCCTGCTGCTGCGTGTATAAAGTGATTTGTGCATAAAAAATTGTGGAGCAAATGGTGTGGAAATTAATCATGATAAAAAACTTGGTGGATTTACTGTGTTTGTTAAGAGGATGTCATGAACAGGAAGATTAGCTCAAGTGATTTACATCAAAGTTGACTTTCTACGTTGGCTGTTTGGAGCTTGAAACATGGAGATATTCGTTTCAGCTTGTACAATCCCCAGTAGGCATTTGGATATCATCAACAGAGAACCTGAAAGAGACTTGAGAGGGGTGAACATGGAAAGTCAACAACGGAATTGAGACAGTATAACCTCATTACCTTGTTTATCTTTTAATATAACACGGAAAATCATCTCTGGTTTCAGGAATTCTCTTGACTCGAGCGTCACTTGCTTGAGTGCATCAAACAAATTGACCTTAAAAGGAGTAATATTCATCTTTCTGTATGCCGTGTACTCCAATTGATTGAAGCACCTGATCCAAGGAAGATAAAAGCCTTATGTTGTTGGTTGTTATGAAATGAAGCTGGCCAATTATTTCCAATGAGTTTATCCCATCTGAAGTGATACTCAAACCCACTTGGCAATAGCAAGTGGTACTCAACCTACCTCATCAAAGATGGTCAGGTGGTGGTCATGGGATCAGGTCTCTCCTCCACCCAAAATCCCTGGAACGATCGCTTTGCCAGCTTCTGATAACTAACGGTAGAAAGGAAGGAACGCTCAGAATATGGGATGATCATTTTCAATGCAGAGAAAAGCAGTCGTAACAGCTTGAAGAAACAACTAATAACCTACCTCACAACTTACTTAATACTAATTTATATAGTTATTATCTGCAGTCAATGCAGTGATGGAAAAGTAATCCATACATAAAATTATTCACAATTTTTTGACGTACAGAATAAGTACATAGAAAGGTTTTAGCACATTGATCTGCAGGCTAAATTGAAGATTTCTCCCTAATATCTAACAAAGAAACTTATTTTTAGTCCAAAAGATTTCAACATAGACTTGCTGTTTCCAACAATATGGAGCAGGGGTAAGCACTACAATTCTTCAGCCTTCACCAAACTAGGAAACCTCATCACAATTAGCAAATAGCTGCACTAGAGTCTCAAACAATCCATTAGACATGGATAATGGATTTGCCTCAACTAGGACAATCAAGTCCATGATCAAAAAGATAAAACTAAGGAATTTGTTGCATCATGATAATAGAACTAGACATGGCCAGTCAGATTTTGGGGAGAAAACGCTTATTATCATAGGTACATTTAGGATGCTACTCGTGGTATTCCGTAGATCTGTTTTAAAGAAGGCCTGTTGTCACCCACTATCATTTGAAAATTTTATTCTCCCCAAAGGCATGTAGAGACACTCTTTTCCTCCCCGAATTGCGCATACTCTGAGAGAGAAATCAGAGCCAGAGATCATGCTGCAAGGTCCAAGACTGAGGCCACAAGGGACATTTGAATTCTGTAAAGTGAGATTCATTCTTCAAATTTTTTTGCACGAGAATAATATGATAATAGAAGACCTGAAGTGAGCCATATAAAAGTGTACTATTGATGGACGGACAAGATAAAGTAAAAGTCACTATAGAAATGGCAAATCAGAACAAGTACGGAACAAATGTGTTTTATGTGGTATGTCACAAACATGGTTTAGTCCACTTACCTATGGAAATTGTCATTCTGTCATTTAAGGAAGCAGATTTCTAGTAAGAATCATAAATACCCTGTCTGTGGCAGTCCAGTCGTCCCCCTTTAAATTGCACGGAGCAAAGCTCTTTCAAAACCCACCGACTATTCCTGTGTGAATTGCCAAAAAGAAGAAGAGTGTTGAGGATTTTAGTTAAGCTTTGAACATCTCTCTAAAATAATAAAGTAATGCTGCAGTTACAGTCTAGTCTAGATTCATAGTATATCACTCATGCGATTAAAAAGTACGCCCTAAGAATGAGACAAGAACTGAAGAAAAACAGAGTGGGTACAACATCTGTGGCATCAACTTTATCTTAGACATCAACTTTATAACGAATGAAAGATGAAACATCTGTCCTGGAAAACATAAGGAAAATCATTGGCTCATGAAAAACGACTGATCTTACCTTTTATTGTACTTCGAATCAATTTTTTTAAGTTATTTTTTCTTATTGCTTCTTATTCTTCATTATAAACAACATGGTATAGTACATTTGACCTCCTTTGAAACGGCTATTGTTTAATTTAAGCTTCCAAGGTGGGAGATGTCATTCTAGTAACACGCTACTTCTATAAGTCAAAATCATGTAAACCAACACATTTCTTCCAGACTGTTAAACATAATAACATTTGAATCATTAATGTTTTTCTTTTATTAGTTACATTCTATAGTAGAAGATTTTCAAGTTTTGTACTAAAATTCAGACCAATTAATATCCAATCAAAAGTAGATGTCTGACAATAAGTTTTATGAGATAGCTCACAAGAGAAATTTTAGTGACAACTTCAAATCTTCACCTGTTGACATTGTCACTAATTTCTTGTAAAAGGCTAAAAGCCATCCTCGGAGATTAAGCATAATGAGTTTGGTCAATTGCTGGAAGACTTCTATGAATCATGTCTTAAAACATATTTGACCTTAAATTTGTGTTACGGAGCCAATTTTAAGGTCGGGCAGCATTGATGATCATTTGACATGGTTATAACCCTTCTTAATCGTGTTTAAGACTTGGTAAGAAGTTAGACTTAGTTATATATTCCACTTCACTAACTAACTGTTAGGAAGAGAATTTCAAAACCGAATGAACCAGAAAAGGATGCTTAGCCTTTGGTGGTCCCATACTACCTATTTATAAATTATGAAGCAGTTGGAACAGGCCTGGAGACAAAAGACTTGGATAATCAATAAACCTGCGACTATTGACTGCTTCATATCATTTCACTTAGTCATAACTTGTTAGACCCTATTTCACTATAGCTAAACTAAGGGTATAAGGAACAAGTTCCGAAGTAAATCAAGATTAGAAGAAGCCAGGTCCAAGAAAGAAAGAAAATTATCTCTGTTTAAATGTTAGTTTAAGTATAATTTCTCCAATTCATAACTATCCACAAGGACCATTTAATGTGAGATTTTTTTCCCACTCAAAGAGATTTTACTACCAATAGTCATATCTGATCCTTCAGTAAATGAATGTTAAATTTCTAGATGGATGAAAGGTTTTAAAGATGGTTAGGGATGATAACATTGCCGGCAAATAGAAGAGCATCTAACTCGATCCAAATGAATTGGGCAAGTAGAATAGACAATTGGATGACAAGGTCATTTTACCTACTAATCCTAGATGGTGGAGCCGGTGCAGAATTTAAGAGGCCTTTCCTGCCGAAGATTGGTTAAAGACCTTTTCTTCTTGCTTCATACTACAAGTTGAAGCCAATCTAGAATCACTAGGAATCACCATTCTAAGGATGCCAAATAAAACAGGAAAAAAAGAAAGTAAAATGGGGGATCATTCTAGAATTTATTTATTTTCTACTCTGCGTCAAGTCTACAAAGTTATTATTAACTCAACCAAAATATGAAAACCATGTCCACGCTCTAGATCTCGAAGATGAATGTCTGTTATGCCTACCAAAATAAAAAGCAATAAACATTTTATGATATATAGAAATATAGATAATCAATAATGCCACCCACAACCAATTCATTACTTGCACGTTAGGGCCAAAATTCAGATTTCTTAAAGCTTCTAAGATCTTCAATCATACTGCCAAGGAAAAAAAAAAAAACTAAGAGCTCCAATAATTGAAGTTACTCTCCTGTTGAACAAGTGAACCGCACCTCCCAAGCTTTCTGAGAGACAACCAATTATCAATTAGTATTCTAAATAAATTTATCCATTTACATAATTATGAATTTTCTTCGCGCCCACAATGATTACCTTTTTAGGAAACTTCCAGGGGGGAGCGCCAAAGACAAAAACGTCTAAATGAGACGACAAGAGAAAGGACAAACGAAACACTTACCTTAAACGCCCCGTCGTTGCGCTCCGTTTGACTTTAAGTCAGAGCAAATCGAGCGTTCGAGCAGTTGTAGAATACCGCTGCTTCTGTGTTCCTCAGTGTAGGAAAACAAAAGCCACGACAATAATTGATAAAGGGCAGACGATGCTTCCTCCCTCCTTCCATGACAGAACCTCAGTGGAAAGTCGTCTAGGCTTTCAAAGTTTCTCGTCTATATATATCCCTTTTCCACTCTTTGATTCACTCAACTCAGAGACACACCTCTTCTCACTCTTCTTCTGAAGAGTTCAAAAGCTTCTTCTTCTTCTTCATTTGGAAGAATCAATTACATAAAAGAATTTTATTGAAGTCATACTCATGGCGCACCTAGACGAAGTTTCAGCCATCGAACAAATAAAACTGCATCTTCTAGGTGAACTGTCTCCAGTGGGGCCCTTCTCCACTGACCTTAGCAGCTCAGCGGCCAACTTTGCCCAAAATCTTTGGTTCGCCGAATCAAACCCAGCAATTTCGGGCTCTCAATCTGAGTCTCTCTGTTCCCAATCTTCCGGTTCTGACTCTTCCATCACAGTCTCCGATTACTTCACTGAAGTCATCGATTTCTCGACCGATACCATACCTTCAACAGAAAATCAGATTAATGATTTTGAATTTGAGTCTAAACCCCCAGTAATTGACCTCTCCACGCCAAAATCCCCGACAGAAGCTTTCAAATTCGATAGCAACTTTGTCAAATTCGAATCAAATTCACAAGCAACAACGAATACCAGCTCCCAGTCCAACAGTGGAATCTCTGAGTTCCAATCAAAAATTCAAGGCTTCGAGAAAAAACCCCTATCGAATCGGAAACCATCGTTGCAAATCTCGCTTCCGAAGAAGACGGAGTGGATCCAATTCGGGAACCCGGATCAACAGCAAGAGGAGGTTCCAAAAATGTTTTCACAGAATAGTTCAAACCAGGAAGAGAAGAAGCACTACCGAGGGGTCCGACAGAGGCCCTGGGGCAAGTACGCTGCCGAGATCCGTGATCCAAACAAGCGTGGATCCAGGGTCTGGCTGGGAACATTTGAGACAGCTATCGAAGCTGCCAAAGCCTACGACCGAGCTGCGTTTAAGCTGCGCGGCTCGAAAGCCATCCTCAACTTTCCTCTGGAAGCAGGGAAGCCCAGCTCCGAGGAGAGAAAACGCGGGCGGGAAGAAGAGGAGGAGGTGGTGGAAGTGGAAGTAAAGGCGGTGGCGAAGAAAGAGAAAACAACGGAATCTGAGGTGAGCCGTATAAGGGACATTCCGTTAACGCCGTCAAGCTGGACAGGGTTCTGGGACGGTGAACTAAAGGGAATTTTCAGTGTCCCACCGTTGTCGCCGTTATCTCCCCACCCGCCTTTGGGTTATCCACAGCTTATGGTTGTGTGATATTTAGGATAGTTTTTTCTTTCTTTTTTTTTTTGGTTCTCCTGATTCCTGCTTTTGCATCCGTTTTGGAGATTGTACAGTGTACTGTTTAATACTTTCCCAAAATTGGAGATGATTCCGTTTATTTATTTAATTGCCGGCTCCGAGTTCTTTTACTCTTCTACTACAAATTGAACCAATTCTATTTCACCGAAAACACATCCCGACCCGAAACAAAGTGCATTCGGTTTCAACGATTTTTCAGTTCAGTTCTTCAAACGGTGCATCTGACACCTATTCCTTATCTCCTATTCTGATTCTAGGGGTTCCAACCCTTTTAATGTAACAAAACAAAATTCGCTACTATTTTTAGCTGCTTTAATTATCGATTGTTCCTTAATTCAAAAATATTGATAAAGTTTAGAATTGATGTATTTTAAAATTAGTGATGATCTCTTAAATCAAAAATTTTTAAAAAATTAATTATATATTTTTATTTAAATAGAATGAATATATATAGGGATGAGGGCTGAAATTATTTTCTTAATTTTCATATGGTGGAGCAACACTCATGCTATAGTTTCCCACGTTAAGTCAAACAAAACTTTCCCAAGTCATTATTTATGAGACAGATGCGGTACCTGTCGATATGATTGAGGTATTTTATATTAGGGAAAGTGGATTTGTAGAGCAAAAGTAGTATTGTTTAAAATTTTTTAAATAAAAAATTTTATTTATAGAAATAAATTACAATTAATGCTCACAACTGCTTCCGTCAATTCGCAGCGCTGTTGTCAGCCCTGTTTAGTATTTAAATCTGAGCACGTGCTTTGAACTTTGAAGATTTGATGATGACTTTCCTGAGTTTGAATGGAAAAAAAGTTACATTTATAAACTAAAACTATGTTTGAGACATAATTATTAAAAAAAAAACAATTATTTAATTTTTTTTATCTTTATAATTATAACTTAAACATGACTCTAAGATTATTGACTCATTTGAATTTACTATATCATCATCATCATGGTCTGCACTGCATCTGCCCCCCGATGCTTTGCTGCTACTCATAAGTCACCGTATTTCAGTCTTTACGTAATTTTTGTCCTCACCCAAGTTAGTAAATAATTAAAATTTTGAAATATATTATTTTAAATTTAATTTAAATTATTATATAAAAATAATTTTATTAAAAAAAAAACTTATCCTAACAATTTATATGCCAACAAAAATTAATCTAATTTTTAACCGAAAATTTCCTAAATTCACCCAACACCGCTCCAAACTTGGACGCGCCTGATCATATTAACCTGCTTAATACATGCGCTTTGTCTATACCTCTGCTTACGGGACACTAAATTCCCACTCACTATACATCAAATGCATGGACTTGATTATTATATAATATTTTTATATGTATATTCTTATATTTATAATTTTATATATACTTTTTTATTTAATTTTTTATTTATTTATGTAATTATATTTTAATTAATAATAAATTATTTTTTATCAAACATTATTTAATTTAAATTCCATGGATTAAAACATATATAAACTTAATAATTTAACTAAAGTTTAACTTAATTTATACATAATTTTATTGGATTTTAGTTAAAAATTTTAAACACGAATTTCATTAGCCTGATCGACTTTCTTTTTCTTCCTTTAACCCAATAATTGCATACCCCTAACTCTCACTCCCTCATCAGTCACAAGGTGCACCCATCCCCTCTGTACTCAGGTGTGGATGAATACATAAGAAGGTGTATGCATTCCATAACTAGTGAGGAAGCGAAAGTTGAATTATTGTTAGCTGAAATATATCATAATTTTTTTTTTTAAACAAATTGGACCTCCCCTTTTTATTATTTCATCATATTGTCATTTTAAAATATAAAGGCTCCATGAAAGAAAGAGACGAACGTTTCTAATTCACATGGCTTGCCAGGTCTCACTCCACCATGTTAATTAATAATTAGAATACAATAATTCCAGCTTCATCCGTCAAAGTCACGCCTTCTTTTTTTCTTTTTGTTTTTGGGATGCAAAGTGATGGCTTCCTTTCAATACAATAATGCATATTAATTTATAACCTGGGTCCTCCTCCCCATTCAACCATCTGGATCACTTGTCTATGTGTTTGGCAGGATATAACAGAACAAGTGAAGCGAACAGGGACGTTTTCAAAGCAAATAATTTCACGTTGTGGGGCCGGTTTGGTTTGACCTCAACATTGTTTTGGATTTTGATGTCTTCAGTATGTATCTCACACATTTTAAATTAATCTGCTTCCTTGTTTTACCTGCACTCCATCTCCTATCTTCGTGCCAAAACCAGAAGAAGAACAAGAAATGAAAAAACATTAAACAAAGGGCACGAAAGCGAGAAGATGAGACGTGTGTGTTCTTCTCTTCGCCTAAAGAGAAATTGTTGACCATTATCTAATTGGAAAAATCCAAGGGCGCTGCGCCCATGTATGCATGACGTACATTTAAAAAAATGCCAAACTCCCACGGGAGTTTGGACTTTGGACCACCAGATGAACTCGCAATATAACATTATATATATTAGATGTTAATTAATAATATTATTTTATAATTATTTATAAAATTGATGTGACATTTATAAAATTATTAAATTTAAAAATTAAGAAAAATCAAATATATAAGTTATATTTAAATATAAATTATAAACAAAAAATCAATAAATAATAAAAATAAAGAAATCAAAATTCTTGTACACACGAAGATGAGTACGCAAGAGCGTTAGCAGCCAAAACAAGTGACTAAGACATGTTGTGTTTTAAAAATTTAGCAGCACTCCGAAGGTTTGGTTTTGTAAGAATTTGAAAGATTAAATTACTATTTTTTTTATTTATTTTGTGATAAATCCCTCCATTTTCTTCACTGATTATTAAATTAGAAAAACATGAAAATTGAAAAAACCCGAGATTGTATAACCTGCTATTGCAGGGAGCTGCTACTTTTCAACCGCGTTGTTTATTCAGCACTCCTTTTGCTATCCTAATTGCGGCGCCTCCATGAAAGTAAGATCATCCACAGCTTCTTCAAACGTGGCAATATCATAGGCTCGTTTAGGGGTGATGATTGGGTAAGACAGTTTAGATTAAAGTAAATTTATTTTAATTTATTTGAGCTTAAATTTTTATTAAATTGATTTAATTTTAGTTAAAATAATTTTTTAAATCAAAATTTTAGAGTTAAAATAGTTCAATTTTATTGGGATGACTTGATTTGGGTTAGAATGGATAAAAATTTATTATTAAAGGTTAAGTTGAGTTGAGTTGAGAGAGAAGGATCAACTTAATTAGTATATTTAGGTCTGTTTTATTTCTCTCAACTTATTTTTCAAAGAGTTATTACACTTATATTTTATAATATCATGAAGCACACTTATAAGAAAAACTGTTAATATGCCTAGTAATTTGTGGTAACATTAATAAACAAAAATTTTTATTATATAAGAAAATTGATAATAGTATGCACAAAAAATTTATAAAATATCATAAATAAAATTAAAAAATTATAATAGATATAATAACTATTAATGCCAAATTATTAAAAAATATCAACATCAACATGCCTATAGGGCTATTCGGTCATAATATGGACATATATTTTAGATAAGCATATATTATATATTTTTAAAATAACAGATAACATAATGATTAATTTTTCAATATTATTATATTATATGATAAAATAAATAAATCAATAATAAAGATTATAAAAGAAAAAAATTCTTAAACTTGCATATATATATATATATATATATTTGTTGGGTTAGCACAGTAACCCAATAATGAGATGATTAAATCCCAACTCTATCTAAAATAATCTATATTAATTTAAAATATTATAATATATTTATTTTACCTCACTTCAACTTAATCTAAATTTTTTTTCTTTTTTTTTAATTTAGGATAGATTAAATTGGTTTCATCAAATTTTCTACCTAACCCTATACTCGTTCTAATTCTTGAGACACTTTTTGCTTCTTCATCTTATTCTAATTTTTAAGCAAAATGCCTAATTATTATTCATCGTTGTTGTGGTGGTTATTATTATTTTTTTAATAAAAATTATTTTATAAAATCCAGATAATATCATTAGCTAATGCGGCTTTCCATGCAAAAGCCCTCGTTTAAAGCTTCACTGAATTCACAAGGGGCGGCGTCAAGAGAGTAAGATGGCGTTCGCTTCTGAGATCGAGTCCCGAATCGTAACTAGAGGCGGCGTCAAGAGAGAGTTTGCGTTCGATTTTGAGACTGAGTCCCGAATCGTGCTTGATGAACCAAATGCACTTTGTCTGGGGTGTGATGGAGATCTTATCGGCATCGACCTGCTCAGGCTGGAAGAGCTATCGGAGTCTGGATCCTCAGAATCGGGAGTAGTGGATGCTCCGTTGATGTTTGCTATGAATTTGCAGTACGAAGATTTGCCGGTGGGCATGAGCCACTTCGCTCTGGGGTCCAACATTTATCTAGTCGGCGGCGAACGGGAGAGGGAGGGCGTTAAATCTGATGGATACGGCTGGAGGGATGAAAGGATGGAACCTTCTCGTGACGTCTTCAAATTCCCCCAAAAACCGTCGCATATGTTTAACCGAGATCGAACCAAAGCTTAACTATCCCAAGTATAGATGCCTGGTGGCAAAAATAGGCGATAAGATTTGTGTTCTGGGGAGTCGTCGTCGCGGAGGGTGTAAAGCAACTTTTGAGGTTTGTCATCCCTTGACTGAAAATTGGCTAGCCTTGCCCCCTCCTCCAGAAGAAATCTTCGGTTGTTTTGTCCTGGACAGCAAATTGTTCGTCTGTGGAATGAAAAGAAATCCCATTACTTTGACCCGGAACAAAACCTGTGGCAGTCTGACAATCATGTGGTAAAAACCTTGCAGGGCGAGGATAAGCATAACATTGACGCGTACTTACATCCAATTCAAGTTTTAGTTCCCGGTTTCAATAATCTCCATATCTTGATTGATGCACAATCACATTTAAAGCAGCGGGAGACAAGTTATTCTATGGATAAGTGGCAAGTAAAAATCTGTGCTCACCTTGTGAACCAAAAAGATGGTAATCTCAATCTCTTGAGCTATCAAGCCCTTGATGGGGTTTTGTCAGCTAGCCAACCCATCTACCATTGTCGTCCGGAAGCGTTCCTCTTTGAACTTGGCACCAACATCCATTGTGCCGTGGTTGTTGGTCACAATGAATTACAAGAAATTTTGGTATGCATATCATTTTTGGCTCTGCGGTCTCTGCAGTGTCGTGGATTACCTGGGTTTCTTCAGGTTGAAGATGATGGTGGTTCTTTTCCTCAAGACATTCTGCACACGTCCTCAGACAACATGTGTGCACATTTATTGCACCATTGCCACCACCATTGACTTCACTATTCGATTCCGCTCTTGATGCCTTTCTTTGCTAGCTGATAATTTGACGCACATTTAATTTACTTTCTCTGGATAATACTCAGATGATACTCCAATTAATTTGCTTTCAAGTTGTGTAAGAAGTATTGAAAGTCCATACTACCAAATCATAGAACTGTTTTCCATGCTTTCTCCGGTTTCCTTCATTTAACCGCTTCATTTTATCAGGGTTTCACCAATTGTAAAACTAAGGCTAGAATATGCTTTGAAAGCTAAGATGTGCCAGCATTCTTATTGTTTTTTAATTACAAATTTGGTTCATGTAATTATGAATTGTTAAAATTAAGTAGTAGAAACTTAATTTAGAGTTTTAACCAGTCTCATGAAAATGAAAATATGATTGTGATCGTATTATTCAGCAGCCCATTAATTCTCTGCCTAGGAATTGTTGGACGACCTGGGTGTTCTTCAGAAATCACAGCTAGCTCATGTATGAATTAAATATTCTTTGTCAAGTTTCTAAAAAACAAAAAAAAATATATTCTAGTTGAATCTGACAAACAAATCATTATTAGTTACAGAAAAAGTAATATTAGTTTTAAATTTGTTACAAAACTGTCACGTAATAAAATAAGCTTTAAACCTCACAAAATTTTTACGAGTTTCAACCAGTAAAAATAGCAATACTTTTGTAGTTTGTAGTTCAAAGAATATTATTGCGCCTCCACAATTTCAACCAGTTGGGGTCGTATAATTTGGATCAGTGATTCAAGACAGTTTGGTTGGGTTTAGCGAAACAATTGGGGAAGGACTGCGGAGAGCAGATGTGGCAGATCCCTACCATTCTTTCTTTCGAAACTAGTTTGGGCCTAACCTTGCATCATAAAACATGTCGCCTAAATGTCAATTGACCAGCTAATAGGTATGATTTCTGCGAAGAGGATTAGTTTTAAAATTTTAAAAAATATGAAAATATTTTGTAAAAAAAAAATCATCAAAAAATTAAGAAAAATTTGATACCTATGATTTTTTTCATAAAACATTTATATTTAATAGTGTGAATGGTTGAATTTATAAAATTTAATAATTTAAATTATAAAAGTTAATATAAATAAAATTATAAAAAAATAAGACTCTTTCATTAGAACACCTGAGTTTAACGACAACCATAAAAACTGTGACTTCAAAATGACAAAAGATATAATAAATAATGATATCTTAATCACCAAAAAAATAAATAAATATTAAGAAAACGATAAGAAAAATACTATGTTTTATCTCGACCCTTTTTCTCCTTAAGCTTCATTCTTCATCCAAAATACAAAACACTCGCTGTCACCAAAAGTATGCTTCTTAACCACATCAACAGTGTACAACATTGGATCCTTGGACCATGTCGAAATAGGATGAGCTTCTTAAATTAGTTCTCTGCAAAAACAGTGAGATAAAATAAAAACAAACGGGCGAAAGACAACCCAACTAGGAATAGGAATTAGGAAGCAACAAGTATTTACCCGACATTCGACGCGGTGCAGAATAGGAAGTCACTAACATCTCAGCATATACCTCTGGGTTATATTCTGTTTTCTAGATCTATGCAAAATGCTTATTGGCTCCAACAAATTCCCATTGTGTTACGGCCATAACTCCACGCTCTTCAGAATGATTGGGAAATTTACTTGATAGTGATTTCTCTGCCCTCTTTCTAATCCATTCTCATGTTATATATAACAAGTCACTGCTCTCGGTTTTTTCTCCATTTATATATGAAAAGCAAAGATAGAAATTTTTGTTCTCTTACTCGTTGATTTTGTCGTAATCACACACCACCAGTTTAAGATCGCTGACTACTTAATGTTACTTTCTTGGAAAAGAAATGAGTTTTGAATTTGGGATTTATTTGCTTGTCCCATTGTGGGATTATGCTAAATCTGCTCGTCGTTATTTGTTCCTCATGGGAGAGCTTTGGTCTACTCCTAATGACGATGAATCCCATGATTCTTCTTTTGTCATAGAGCGATACCGGCTATGGGAGTCTTGGTTTTAGTGAAGATTCTCGTATCTATTGGCCAAAAATTCATATAAATTCGGGTTTTGATTGGTCGGATTGTGTGGGTTCTGACATAGATGGAGCTGAAATTCTTTGGTTCCAAGTCTGTGTCCACATCTGAGATAATCCATGTAGGAAGAACGTATTCCACTCTGCTATCCATTTTCAGGCAGAAAGTTGGTGTTAGATTCTCTACTACACAGTTCAAGTTTCGCAGAGGTAACCCCAACTAGAACTTCATCTCAGTGGCCTTCTATTACTTCATCACTACTACATTTTGGCCCGATTAATGCATTACACTGAAAAAGTTAATACTTTTTTATCTTCAATTTCAGAATTACCTCTCAGAACTTACTACTGGGGTGCAGTTGGTCCTGATAATACTGCAGCAGCAACTAGTGCGCATCGTATGAATGGAATAAATGCAGCAACTCGGAACCTGTATTGCAGAAATCTGAGACTACTTGACGTTTTCGTTGATGAGTAGGGGGGAGTTGTCATTGATCCAGACAGATTACCAGGCAACTCATCTGCCTTTCCACCTATTTTGCGTTACTCTCTTTCTCATTGGAAAAATCTAGTAAGCTCGCCACCCATATTCTGATCATCGCTTAGAGAAAGTATGTTTGCTTATCGATTAGTGAAAAAACTGGGTGCTTACATTGGAAAACATATATTAGCACTTTACAGATCACAACCATGTTCTAAAAGTTTCTGATCTCACTTCCTCTAAAATCATCATTTTTTCATTTTCTCAGTCATATGACTTCCATATCCTTAATTTTCTGGGAGATGGGAGCTTCTCTGATAGAAAATCAGAAGATGTGTGTTATTCACTTGATTAATGTGCGTGTGATTACATCTGCTGTATCATAACGCATCATCATCCAGAAGCCATTTGAAAACTTCAGGGAAAAAATGGAATTTGGCTTAAGTTGCCATTAGATCAATCCGACCTTGTTCCTATTGCTGTTAAGGTAATTTAACTTACATGTTTATTTCTAATAAATAAATAATGAACATGTATATATATGAGGGATTATTTGGTACTCTCGGTATACGATGTTGGATAGATCATGTGGTATAATCAACCACTAATAACCTCCCATTTGCACATTTTTTACTAATTACAGCAACAAAACAATGCAAATGGCAATTTGTTATTGGGTAGGTATACTACATCAACTGTTCCATGTGGTATACTAGAATTACTGAATAATTTCTTATATATATACACATACACATTATACATATATACATGAGGGATCTCAGTATGTCTCATGTTCACAAAATTACTCAACATACAAAAAGAACTGTATGACCTTCCATTCTTCTATCTAAATTTAATTTTATCTCCGTTTATACTCTTCAAGGACATGTCAGATAACTCATTTTGATCTCAGGAAGGCTTTAAATACCACCATGCGGAGCCAGGATATGTAATGTTGACATACTGGATTCCTGAAGGACCTTTTGTGCTTCCTGCTAATGCATCACATCAAGTAGGAGTCGGGGGACTTGTCATCAATGACAAAAATGAGGTAAGACTGCTTTTATTGCTGAAATGAGAAACAAGTAAGCTTATCCTATTGAAGAACAAAGAAATCATAGAAGTTGTTCTCCTGTTCCCACTAAAAACTTTCATGGTCACTTCGCAATGGTGAGTGAGCAACCATTTCATGTTACTCAATGTTCTTCATTCTTACAAGAGGGGAGCCTTATTTTCAATTTCAGAACAGTTCATGGCTAATTTGATTTATGTAAACAATAGTTTTATTTAGTAAATTCCTGTTATAAATTTGTGAAGGTACTTGTAGTGCAAGCGAAACACTGTTCTCCTGTAAATCATGGGCTTTGGAAGATACCAACTGGATTTATTTTTGAGGTATTCAACTTAGTAGCTTGACTTGATTTTCTTAATTATTGTGGAAATGAACTAGAAACCAACATACAGCTGGTATTAAGTAGTGCTTTCGTTATTATTCTTTTATTCAAACTTCAATTCTTTATCATTTTTCTGAATTACCGTCAGGCAGAGGAGATATATACAGGAGTCATTAGAGAAGTGAAGGAAGAAACTGGTGTAAGTAATAAGTAGTTCGAAAAGTTCCTTTGATGTTACTTTATATTGAATTTAGTGTGGAGGTTGTTGCATGTAGTATAATATGGTTAAGTTAGGGCTGTCTTTTAATACTAGCTGCCTTATGTTGCAGATTGATACTGAGTTTATTGAAGTCATAGCATTCAGGTAACAGCAATATTCATGCTCACAACCAGGTAACCAGCAAAGTTAAAAATCTAACTGATTTTGTTTAATTATCAGACTCTTCATGTAATTTCTCATCATTTAGGTTTGATGTTATCTAAATTGAAAGGAACTGTATTAACTGAAAAGCTAATCTTGTAATCATTTAATACAAACAGAGTCCGGGATGGTTACAGATATTGTTTACTTCTGTATAAAATCTAGCATTGTTAATACACAAAGTGCTACATTGTTTAGTTTTCAATCATATTATAGCAGCACTTTTGTTGTATTTTTCTTAATCATCAAGGAAAGTGTACTCCCACGATTTTTAACTCAAGAAACTCTTACGAAATACAAATAGAGATCAATCTTTATTTATTATTGTGAAAAAAGCACATAATTATCATGATCTAATTAATTTTGCAATATAAAATTCATGGGAATAGCTGGACTCTAATTATCATGATCTGATTAATTTCATTATCAATTCCAGGCATGCACATAATGTAGCATTTGAGTAGTCAGATTTGTTCTTCATCGGCATGCTAAAACCCCTGTCAGCCAAGATCATTGTTGATGATATTGAAATTGAAGCTGCGAAGGTTAGATATTCTGACTTATCAAGACAATTAAAGGAAACTCCAACCCCCTCTTCCTTTCTCCCCTTCATCTTTTAATGTTTTACAACCCATTTAAATAAAGGAGCTCTACTAAATTGCTTTCATTCAATCTCCAAGGACACAAATATAATCTCTTTTTCTTCCCTAGACCTTTGAACTTATGATTGAATTGTATCTTGTTGGGATACTGGGCACAAATTACATATGCAATATTGGGAAAACTGGTGGTGCATAACTGCTGAACAAGCTTGAAATTGGTGGCAGGCTTGTAAGGCACCTTTTGTAATACTACTGTTTTTGTTGCATGTAGAAGTTTTAGAAAAAGGCACTTCTCACTAAAGTTATCATACCAAATTTTCACAAAATTCTAGATAAGCTGATAATTAATTAGGTCTTATAGTTTATTTGGTAAAGTCTAATAAATTTAATGGTTCAGATTCTAAAAAATGAGTATATAATATGATTCAATTTGTGAGAATAATAAAACTAAAAGTTTTAATGATCTGGTTCCGGAGAATTAGAGTTGTGATTGGACAGTTGAGTTATGATTCCTGTCACAAGCAAGGTTTTCTTTGTCATGTATGGTTTCTGAATTTATGTAGATAACTGTTGCATGATGTCATGCAGTGGATGCCTCTAGCCGAGTTTGTAAAACAACCGCTCATCCAAGAAGATTGCATGTTCAAGAAGATCGTTGATATCTGCATGGCTCGTCTGGGGAAGCGATATTGTGGCCTATCTGCTCATCAAATGGTTTCCTAGTTTGATGGCAAGTCATCTTCCCTGTGCTATAATGTCATTGACAGTGAAGACACCTAATCTATTGGCAATTGAAGCTCTTACTGCCGCTGCCTCAATATACGTTGTTTCTTCTCAATCATCAGCTACAAATTGAAACTTGAGCTAATTACGATGTGGCCAAAGAAAAAAATCAGTTTGATCATGGTTAGATCCATACTGAGAACAATAAATAAATAAACTTACAGAGAAGAATTCAAAGAAGAAGAAGGATGATTTTGCAAGAAGTTTAAACAAATATAAACGACACATGGTTGAAATAAGGATGAATATGAGTAATGAGTAAACGACGTGGTCCCAACTCCTAACGCATTTGCGACGAATGGGCAGTGAACTAAAGCCAAAACAGCGAACAAGTTAGGTGCTTTGGGCTCTCTCTATCCCCAATCCAACCAAAGACGACAATTGCACGTGATCTATGACGAGAATCCAACGCATCACGTTTCAATTATTCCCAAACCAATATTATACTACGTTTACACCACTTTTTTGTTTTTGAGCACATTGTTAACATAATTTAATAAGAAGTAACTCTTTGGGTCTCTTTTTCATAAAAACATAAATTGATTGTGCATTTTATAATCACTGAAAAAAAGGGTAGCTGACATGTGGATGGGAAATAAACAAAATGAGTTATCATCACTAACCCTAAACTTTTATTATACATATAAAAAATAATTTTAAAATTAAAAGATTTTAATTTTTTAATTAAAATATAATTTTGTAAAAAAATTGTTAACTGAATATTTAATGAAGATAATAAAATAAATTAAATCAAATTAAAAAGCCAAATTAATGCAATTGAACAAAGTAACAGTTACAAAGAAATAACAATATACTTTTCGCAATAGGCAAAAATTAAATTCTTGTTTTTGCATTAATGCTTCTTCCCAAAAGTTAGTTGCCTTTTCGAGAATTATGGCGGCCAATGCCCCAAACCCATAACCTCTCTGATTATAGCTTCTTCTGGTCTGGCCGAGGGCCCTTACATTTGTTTTCCAACTTTCAACCCATTTTCTGATTGAATTTTCAAGCTCCTCCCCTTACGTTAGTCCCTTTTGTTTTCGCGAATCCGCTTTGCTTAATTTGAATGCTGTATGCCCGATCTCACTCTGCATTTTGGTTTTCTAGGGCTTTCTCGTGGACCCAGCTTTACATGCCCACTATTTTAATTGTAAACTCTTTTTCATTACGACTATCCATTTCCACCACAGAATTTTGTGAATATAATCTAGAAAACTTTGAACCTGACCTGATCTTTCTCTCGCCCGGCACACTTGCGTCGTCCCAATCCCACTAGAATTTAGAAGGCGGAAAAATTCAAGCTTCAGTTTCCCTCCTTTTTCCTTTATTTGGCTTTATCCTTATCAGTTTAACAGTTTTCGCATCAACCAAACCGAATTCCAAATTTTTTCCTTTCCTGTGTGCTTAAAAATTGAAGCTTCATTGGCCAACCTTTTAATTTTGGATATATCTATAGGCTTTTCCTTTGCAAAGAAGATGGCCTTGTGAGTCTGGGAATCTAATTGAAGAATTTTGAAGAAGGAAGGGAGGAGATTAGATACAATGTGGTTGTTCCCCGTGAGCTCGAGCTCGAGCTCACAAAGAGAGCAGGCTAGTGATAAAAAAAGTCGTGCTATGGTGTATCTTAATGTATATGATCTGACGCCTGTAAACAATTATCTTTACATGTTTGGGATTGGAATCTTTCATTCGGGTATTGAAGGTATGAGATTTGTATGATGCTATTTGTCTGCATAACCTTTGTACTTCTTTTGCTGTAAATCTTACATTTTGAACTTAGCAATTTATTTTACTTTACAGTTGCGGAACTGATGAAAATTAACTGGGTTAGGAGAGAACTACATCACTGTTATAGCATGAAAAAATGATTTATTGGTGCAATATTTATATTTGAAACAGGGAAATGTAAAGAGAAAAACTGAAGTAGGTATTGGATAGAAGGTTTTTATACCATACGATATAATCAGACAGTAGGGCTGCCGTTGTGGTTTCTTGTGTTATTCTATGATCAAGTTTTGTCTTACAGTAATTCGATTATTGAGATTTTTCCCTCATATTTTCTCTCCTAGTTCTGTTCCACTTTTTCGTTTTCCTCTCTTTCTACCCTTTTTCTCTCTTTTCTTGATGTTCTTCTCAGTAGAAATAATTTCTGATAGTATGCTTTGTCTTTTGCAAATTATTGGGTTTATTTGTGTTCTTTAGTTGAATTATGTAACTATGGTTGATAGGGTAACTTAACAGTACATTATGACAATTGAAAGCTCAGATTCTACTTAATTTTGATATGACATTTTTGTTATATGTTAGCATCATGCTAAAGAATTAATATTTGTGTCTATTGTTGTCACCGGTGTTGCAAATCTATTACAAATCCAAGTATCTTTTTCCATTTTTTCTTACTCACACTAGTCTGTTTTATCATCTTCAGTTATCTAGAGATTTGTTAAGCTTGTTACTAATTATAATATGCCCTCTGGGTATAGAGCTGACATGTGTTATAAGTTCTCCTTATCTTGCAATCATTCTTTTTCTTTTCTTTTTTTATTAAAATTTCTTCTTCTTTGGTCAAAGTTTAAAAAGTAAGCTATGAGTTCTATCCTTGGAAATTTTTGGTTTGAGGGTTCGAGTGCAAAGATGCTTCATGATTTCTTGGTTTATTTACGATCATGCTGCTGTTTACGTTAAGCTTCCATATGATAAAATGAACCAACTAGGTCCAAACATTACCTCTGGCAATATATCTTCTTCAGAATCATGGTAGGCAATGTCATTGGTACCTCTCACACTTTCTAGTTTCTACCTTCTGCTAATAACCTAGCTGCTTGTGGCTTCTCAGTTTCATCTTTGGTTCCCTCACACTAAGCTTTTCATTATCATTTTGAGTATCCCCAACTTCTTGACTGAGTTGCCATGCGGACCTTATATATACAAAGGGGATATTTCTATTGAGTAAATAGCTTATGACCTTATCCCTACATTTATTTCTGGGCAATTTCCCTTTCATTGTTTAATGGAACAATTTTGGATAATACTGAGTTACTCTATGTAATTGGCAAGGAGCCAATGTGATAAAGATTTAAGAAAAAAGAATAAAACTGTCTTTATTTTAAAAAATTTTGAAAAGGAGTTTGCATGCACTGCTTTGTTTTTTTCATACCATCTTGCATGAACATATAGTTTATTGTTTTAATAAACAGTACATGGCCTGGAATATGGTTTTGGAGCACATGAGTACCCAACAAGTGGTGTATTTGAGGTGGAACCTAGAAGCTGCCCTGGCTTCATCTTCAGACGATCAGTGTTGTTGGGCAGCACTGATATGTCTCAGTCAGAATTTGGAGCCTTCATGGAGCGCCTCTCTGAAAATTATCATGGGGACACTTACCATTTGATTGCCAAGAATTGCAACCATTTTACGGATGAAGTCTGCCAACATTTAACTGGAAAGCCCATCCCTGCATGGGTAAACCGGCTGGCTCGTGTAGGTGAGGAATCTCTCTGCTCGCATATTCTTGTTGCATTTAACTTGTCGTTTGCCTTCTCAAATGTGTGTACTCTGTAAAGATAACTTTCATAAGTGATATAGGTACATATGTTGCCTTCCACTTGATCCCTTGTTTCTGTTTTAACTTTTCAATTAGATGCAGCTTGCCTACACCATATAAGAGTTTCAGACTACAGTCGAGGTGCACTGAGAGTAATGGGACTTGCAACATTTTCTTACAGTTGGACACGTTTTGTTTCCAATTATAAATTATAAATTCTGGTGACCCAAGATAGTAGTTTTATTGTCATCTAATCATATGTGATTTGGAGTTTCAGGTGCTTTTTGCAATTGTCTTCTGCCAGAAATTTTTCAGGTTGATGCGGTTAGACATCTTCCTGAACGTCTTGCATATTCAGGTAAGATTGCAGAAACACATCTTAGCCAATGGGTTCACAATCTTGATTGCTTTTATTGGCTATGAAATAATCTTTTAGGGAAGGGAACGTGGGATGTGATTTAATAATCATGTTTTCTGTATATTTTGGCATTTTAGTAGATAATGAGGAAAAAAGCCAGAGAAAACAGAAAATATACTCCACCATAAAAGGCATTTCAGTTTTATTTTTGGTGTTTTGTTGTGAAACATAAATGTTGGTTACCAATTGTTTATGATAGCTAATTAGGCCAACAGAAATCAATTACAGGGGTTTATGATACATGATTCTCTCGGTATCAGAGTAACAGAATCTTGCTTTGTTATCTATTAATATAAATGTCCCTGAACTTTGAGGAAAAGGATCTAAATGTCTGCCATTGCAGAGGATGAGGGATCAGAATCCTATGGGCTGTCTGCTGACTCTGCTTCAGTTGAGAGTGAAGAGGAGCATCCAGATCACCAGTTGCTAACTGCATCAAATGGTGACGTGACCATTGTAAAGGAAAAACCTATCCAGCTAGCACGGGATCTCCTATGATTTTCATTTGATATCCATTTTGGTGATTTAATTTGATATCCATTTAATTATTGTTCTCTTGTGTATTGTATCAATTATATTAGCTTTTAGAGTGTAACAAGTTTCTCAGCGAATATTTTTGAGACCCATAAGGGCCTGTTTTGTAGTAAAATAGGGGTGCTCTGTCAGTCTGTTGTATATTTCCGGAATGTTTCAAAATGGATTGGCTGGCTTATAGATGCTATCAAACGGACAGACAATTTCAGGGTATGCTAGCAGTTAATCCGTTTGGGGCGCTATTCCTTTAGCCAATCTAGTCATATTTTTTCAGTGAAGATGAGTGAGTGAAGGCCTTGCCCAAAATAGCCATTGTTAAACTCTCTCATCAGAAGTTAAATTCCTCTGCTGATTGTGCAAGTCATTCCAGCTTTTTTTTGGGAGAACTTTCAAATGAATTTTGACTTTTTGGATTTGTTTAATTTTCAATGTATATACCATCGTCAGCAGATTGGGATGTATGGTAGTCAATGTTTGCTGGAATACGCCAAACATGGAGCGGATTATAAGACTAGAAGTGATAGCCAATGAGGGAAGACTCCAACTCGAGCAAATAAGGCCGAGAAATATAGAGTAGTGGTGGGTGGTGAGTGGAGAGAAGGGAGAAGTGCTGTTATTAGTATAAAATAATTCTGCATAAATTTTGTATAATTTTTTATATTTTAATTTTTTTCTCTTAAAAAAATTTATGTAAAGGTACATGAGAAGAGTAAGTTTTAACCTACACTTATCATTCAAAACGAGAGGGGCAGAAAAACACCGTATGGGTCAATTCTGTCGTCTAGACTCTGCATTTCCTGGTAACTGAGTGCATAAGCATATTCTTGTCGTTGCTGAACAAGTTGAGTTTCTTGGTCATGAGCTTTATGACCCAAAGTTTGTTGAGGCCTGCAAGCAATCCAAGTCTTTATGAAAAGTGCTTTTAGTCTGCCGCTGAAACTTCCTCGCTAAGACTTGACTTGCCTATTTTATGTTTGGCTTTTTTTAAGTTATCTATATATTATTATTTACATAAAAAATATATTAAAGTTCAGGTGAAATTAAGTGTAATAAAAGTTTAAGACATAAAAACAGATTGAGTAAATCTCCAAATTTTCTTTTCTTTTATATTTTTTATACAAACTTTCTTATATTTTCAAAAGTTAAATTAATGTTTATTGTATTTTATAAATACATCACATATAAATTTATATTATAAAAAATATTTTTAATTAAATAGTAATTTTGGTATACATTTTTAAAAATATTTTTATTGATAGAGTAATAAAATTTTTTGCTTTAAAATTTATTTTTATTTTTTTATAAAAATAATCTCATGTAAATTTTTATAATTTATAAGTTTTTTATAAAATACAAAAAATAATATTATAAATATATTTTTAGAATTTTTTATTTAAAAAAAATTTAGAAATTATCAAAAACTTACAAGAAACTATTTTTGTAAATAAATTTAAATATGAAAGTTTTAAAGGAAAAAAATGTATTACTCAATTAAGTATATTTTTAATAATTCATAATAAATTGAATTTATATATAATATGTTTATAAAATATAAGAAAATTTAGTGTATGTTTTAAAAATAAAAAAGAATTTAAGTAAAAAATACAATAAAAAAGAAATTAAAATAATGAACTCAAATTAATTAAATTTAATTAATATACTTTAATATATTTTGGGTAGACGGCACTACTTTTCCGCCCACCCAAACTCTTTAGAAGTTGCAATAAGACTGACTCGTTCTACTTCTCTTGAGTCCCCTGACCCTGCAATCTTCTGGATTCTCAACTGATGGGTGCATTCACCTTGCTCATCCTCATCTGCGTTTCCATGTTCCAAAGTTCAATCAATGTTCTGAGTTCAAATTGCCCTGCGACAAAGTGCGGTGATGGTGGTCCTGAAATCCGCTACCCTTTTCGGATAAAAGGGCAACAACCTCCGCATCAGGCCCTCTCTGGTTTTGAGCTGGTTTGCAAAGACAGCGCCCCCATTATTCACTTCCCATCTTTTGGGGATTTGGAAGTGAGGTCCATTTCCTATGACCTCAAAAAAATTGATCTTCATGACCCCAAAAATTGTGCCCATCAAGTATTTCTAAACCTCAATCTGTCCCTTACACCGTTCCGCTACTATCATGTTCTAAAAAACTATACTTATCTGAATTGCTCAGCCAGCCTCTCACCTCCTTTCATGGAGGCTCCATGTTTAAGTGGCTCCGATCATCATCTTTACACAGTTGACCCTTCATTCTCTGTGCCAAGTTCATGTAAGGTAGTGAAAACCGTTGCAATTCCGTTTGAATATAGTCCTTATCTCTCAGACAACACTCTTGGGCTTGGATTAACCTGGGACTTACCTCAATCTGAAGCAAGACATTCCCACACAGCACGTAACATAGGTAATTACTCAATTTCCTGCTGTTCTGTTCCTTTCCATTCTGATTCAGTTGGGACCCATTCAGCTTGGGAGGGATAGTTTTGTTTAGACGTTACAACTTTTCATAATAATAGTGACTATGTTTGAATTAAAATATTGTTGGGTGTCTGGTTTTTGTCTGACTATGTTTCGGTATGTGCAGTTTTAGGCATGGGCATCTTTGTTTTTGCGATAGCAACGGTGATAAGCATAAAGGTTCATTGGGTCAGGAGGAATTCTGGGGAGAAAGAAGGGCGTTTGTTGCAGAGCTTGCCAGATTTCTAGAACAGAACGTGTTAAAGGACTTGTATAATAAGGGAAATTTTGTGGTATTAGTGAATTTACTGATTAGCAACGCAATACTCAGTATACCTATCCTCTGATATCAACAAATTTGGAGTGTTTTCAATTTGAAATCATATGGCAGGCAATGATAGAGAAGGCCCATATTGGCCAAAGTATAGGGTATTTCCTGCAAACGCGATATTCCACACAGCAATTCAATTATACTATTAATTTTACCCACGTTCACTATTGTTTCTTTTTTCGACGCAGTGTTATTAACCGCTAGTGGTTGATTCTTAAAGTTGACCAGTATTAGCTATTGAAATAGAATGGTTGTTGGGGTACACAAATGAAAGTCACACAATATTTTTATCATATATTAAATTTTATAATTTAATTTATAAAATTTAATAAATTTAATAATTTAAATTATATTATATAAAAAGTAAGTAAAAATAAAAAGAATTATATATATTTATTCTCAACTAACACTAACAAGTAATAACTAAATACAAACTATAGCAACATATCCATAAACGTTAGCCTTCCTAATTGCACCAAACAAACGTCAACTATAATGTCTTTCTTTCTTTTTAAATTAAAAAAAAAAAAATGAGGATGGACGTTCAGCTGTTTACTAATTATTTCGTTTCGATGATATTAGAAATTAATGGTAAATTTTTTTTGATGAGTTCTATAACAAACTGCTGCTTGAAAATTATTTTCACAACTTTTGTTTACTCAGATTATTTAGATGATCAATTTTGTCAGACTTTAGTGAATGAATAAGTAATTATCTAATTTTAATGTTTATTATTATGATCTAATAATCTTAAAAAATAATATAATCTCAAATTTTATGTAATTTTTTTGATAAAAATTAAATGAAATGTCACATATAAATATTTTAAAAAATAAGTGTAATTTATTCATTATTTATTATTCTGTTTGTATATTTATTTTTAAAAAATTAGAAGATAGGACCAAAAATAAGAAAATAAGCTGTTTTTTCCCCCACCTAAACGCCATCAGTTTCTATCCCCAAATATATTCCTTGCAGATAATGAGATTCCCAACAGATCCGAGCGTGCACGAAAAAGTTTCAGAGACTGGCACTGTGACACAAACGCAGTAATCTCCATCTCCGTCTCCGTCTCCCAATCCAACTGGTGACTACAAGCAGAAGGAAAGCAGTGGGTCATCCTACTCTGATCAATAATGCAGAACACCAATTAATTCATCAACGGTGCTGCTTTCGACTCTGCCCTCTCTGATTAAAGGGTCTCTTCAGTTTTCACCAATCCCAACCTACCAACTATTATATAACAGCTTGCCTTCATACAATTTGTTTTTATTTAGCTCTCCAAAAGTTGGTCAAGCCACGTCGCAATTTCCTCTCTATCTTCACCAGTACCAAGTCAGCCATGGCTTTTTCTTCACTATCCTTGCTTTTCATCATCACGGTGGTCTCCATTATTATCCCAGTTTCAAATTCTATACCCTTTATAGTACTCCACGGTAAGTACTCCCACTCTTAATTTTGTCTGGACTTTCTACATAAGCGATTGGTTTAATCTGGTCTTTGCCGTTTCTGGATATAATCAAATGGATGAGTTTTCTTCTTTACATGACTTAGGGTGGTTGTTGATCATATGGAGTCTGATTATGTTCTGTTCTTCTAAGGTTGTTCATGTAATAACTGCCGTGTGTGTTGGGAAAAATGACATGGGTCTGTGTGAGATTCATTAAGGAGGTCTTTTAAACTTTGATAGGTTCGATGCATAGTTGACTTGCTAGAATTTAGACTGTAATGGAAACAGTTTTTTTCCCGACCCGAGTCATTTAATATAAGCCGGGGATATAATAACCTCTCTGTTTATTGTGAAGTTTCCGTTATATAATTCATGATTGGTCGGTGGTATTGCTGCGGTCAAACTGGTAAAAGCTGTGAATGATTTATTACAAAAATGCATAAAACTATGAAAGTATGTTTGGTCTGGTGTCAATATTCTTGTATTCTGTTGTTGTTTCACCATAGTTTTGACTAACACTGGACTTATGTTGCTATCATTTCTTTATTGCAGGCATTGGAGATCAGTGCTCCAATAATGGACTTAAACAATTCACTGAGCAATTGGCTATTTTCGCTGGTTCTCCTGGATATTGCATGTATACTTACATTTCTTTTCTATTAATTTCCTCAACTTATAGTGGAACTAAGTTTGTTTTGTGCCTGATTAGTATTCTTTGGAAGAATCCTGAAAGTTTATTCCCCAGCTTTTCAATTTAGGTTCATGGCTGATGAGGTTGTGCCATTGTTTCAGAGAAACAGGCGATAGAAAGTGGGACTCATGGTTCAAGCCTATGTTTGAACAGGTGAAAATTGAGAAGAAAAACTATAAGTGGACTTGCTATATTGAAGGTACTGCTAATATTGAGTATTTGTAATTTGAATTGTTTTTTCATGCCTGCAGACACAGATTGTTTGTGAAAAGGTGATGCAGATTCCCGGATTGTTATGGTAATGTTTCTTACCAGGCTTTTGAAGTTAATCTTGCCTCATCACTTTTTTGTTCCCTGCCCTGTACAGGTGAAGAAAATGAAAGAATTGAGTAAGGGATACAACATTGTTGGGCTTTCACAGGTGATTCATTAGGATTGGGATTTTTTCTTGTCTTACTTTTTCATTTTTCCTCTTATTGCAAAATGCTTTAATGTTGGTTCCTGTCACGCAAACACTTTGCTGACCTCTTAAAAAATTTGCATACTTGATCACATTGCTTCACAGCCCAAAACTTGTCTTTACTCGATTAGTGTTCTATTAGAGTGTATCTGATTTTTGTGAAGCCCTCTAATGAATCCACCATCTGTTCTTGGATGCTATGAATAAAGTAAAGAAACTATGTTGATAGAACTAGGTTGAATTCTGGTAATGATTGTATTCAAAGAAGTTTCTTGGCCAGTTGACAGCCATATGAAATAGTAGATACCGATCAAATCTGGTTTTTTTCTCAAGTATTATGCAACTAGAAATTTGCAGAATTCATCTGATATATTTTTCTCTTCAATGTTTGGACTTTTCTTTGTTAAACTTGGTAATTTATTTTTGAATTATGTTGTTGTTCAACAGGGTAATTTAATTGCTCGAGGTGTTATAGAATTTTGTGAAGGAGGACCTCCTGTAAGGACTTGAGAACTTCATCATTGCTATGCATTTCCAATGTTTTAATTCAATGCTTGATATACTTACTGCAAATTCTTTAATTAGTTAGGCACATGCGTTGTTAAATTGATTTTCACCCAAAAAGTAGAAGTTTGTTTTGATTCTACTTATCCTTCTTTAAATGTTTTATTTCTTTTTTTTTCCCATGGTCGTGTTCTTCATCTCTTGAACACTTATATCTGTTGACTTACATATGATAGTATCTTCCCTTTTGTTGCTGGAACAGGTTAAGAATTTTATCTCTCTAGGAGGTCCTCATGCTGGTACTGCTTCGGTCCCTCTGTGTGGCGTGAGTATCTCTATCTATTGCGGCATTGTGTTTGCAAGTACCTAATGCTATACTGTTAGTAAGCATCATTCCACACTTTGCCACCACTTCGATTGTTTCCAAGGAAGGTTCATAAAGCCAACTGGTATTGGTTTGTCCTTCGTTTGACTCGTTGATGCCTATGGCATGTCTTGACTTTAGAATGGAATAGTTTTCTCACCTCTAAACTTTTGTGTATTTTTTTTTAAAAAAGAAAAGTTCTTAAAGAATAAATTTGTCAGCAATTTGCATTGATGGTCATTGTATATGATATGTAAAGACGTATAAATGGGAGGAGTGAAAAGCCAGTTTATGTTTGCTTGATAAGAGAGTAAACAAGGATAAAAGAAAATAAACTTAGCTACCTTTCTTGATGAGATTTGTGTCTCAAATTAATTGGTGATGCTACCTGCATGTGGAAGAAAATAATTATCAGAAACTGTTAAACTTAATACAATTTTCTGTGCCTCATCCTCCTTTCTGATGTTGTCGATCGGTGCCTTTCTTCTACAGTCAGGTGTCTTTTGCATCATTGCAGCCAACCTCATGAAGTTGGAGGTTTACAGTGACTTTGTTCAAGTATTCATCTCTACCTTTTCTGGAGTTTGATAAAATGTTGCCTTTTTTCCTTTCTAAACAAAAGCTTTCTCTGAAGTTTACGTATCTTTACTTCTATAATGTGTGTACTAATTTTTGCTTACGTTCTGCTGTCTCTGACATACCTAACTTTTGTAATTGCAGAATCACTTGGCTCCTAGCGGTTATCTTAAACTTCCCAATGTGCGTATTGCCTTATAGCATTAGATTTGAAAGGCATCTTGAGTAGGGCCTTACTCAGGATGCCTTTCAATGAAATATCTTTTTTTGGCAGCATAATTGGATTTATGAATACCTCACAAAATTTAATGTGAGGTGTTGGATTTGTTGGGTTTTCATAATTCAAATTGTGAGACCCATTACATTTAATGATTTATATTTTTTTAAGTAAAACTTTTGTGATATTCAGGTTGTGAAAATAAATAAACAATTTTAGAACATAGAGTCAAGCACTCCATTGTCTTGTAACTATACTTTAATTGTATATCATATCATTTTATCAACATTAGTTGTCTGTTTCAATGGTTAACATGATTATCAACTTTGATTTAAGGCTATACCTGATTATTTGGAGAAATGTCGGTTTCTTCCTGTGCTTAACAATGAGCTGCCAGATGAGAGAAATTCCACTTACAAGGAAAGATTCAGTAACTTGAAGAACTTGGTGCTCATCATGGTAAGTTAGTTCTCTTATCTTTTTTGATACAATAACAATAATAACTAGAGATTTATTCCATTAGATAAAGTTGATTACATGAATCGAACGACACTAGCTAAATTTTATTTGAAACTAAATTTTTTAAAATACCATTTAACTAAAGATCTTTTTATAACCTTTGTAACTATTTTTTTTTTTTTGTCTTAACACTACTTCTCTTCATTTGACAATAAATTATTTGATCGACTTTTTTTACTTAGAGTTTTTAGTGATCTTTTTGGCACATGCTCAAATTACTGTGATCATATTTCTATCATTTTCTTCTCAATAGGTACAACTTTAACTCTTTCTCAAATACAGTCATTTCTAATATTGTTTTTTCTTAAATATCTACTCATTTATCTTAATATTTTCATCTTTATATTTTTCATTACTTGCTCTTATTAACTTTTTAAAATCCAACACTCATTATCATTGAACAAAATTACTCTTATTTTTTTTGATATACTAAGAAATTTTCAGGCTAATTTTTTGAGAATGAATCATTAATTTATTATCTTATTTTTGTGCGTTGAACAGTTTGAGGATGACACTGTATTAATACCGAAGGAAACTTCTTGGTTTGGATATTACCCAGATGGCTGCTTCAAGCCAGTCTTACCTCCCGACCAGGTAAACACTGATATAATATTTTTATTCTTATAAATTAAAATTTATAAAAATTTTATTTGAAAGAATAAAATCATTAAATTTAAAAATATAAAACACAACCAATTGAATAGCACATACTCTTTTTTGTGAACATTTTGTTTTTACTTTTATGTAAAAACAGCTGTTCTTTAGTAAGTTTAGAGCTTTGCTGTTGTCATACGTTACCTTAATTGTCTGTTTCTTTTAATTTAATTTTTTTCTCAAAAAAAAAATTTCCAGACAAACCTTTACAATGAAGATTGGATTGGTTTAAGAACCCTGGATGAAGCTGGTAGAGTACACTTCATTAGCGTTGCGGGAAATCATCTGGGAATCTCTACGGAGGATATGAGGGAACATGTTGTCCCATATTTGAAAGATCAAAGGCTTGTTCCAATCGAAACGACGGAGAAATTTGTCCCTAAATTTAAGGAGGAACGATCAGCTACTGCATTACTTAAGGGATCATCAGCATATAGGTGGCCTCCATCAATCAAGGCCTTCCCTGGTGAACTGCTTGGCCTCCCAGAGAAAATGTCACCACGTCGTACTTGATTTTGGAAACAAGACTGTACTAAAATAGTGGGGAACGGCACATATACGGAAATCAGTCACTCCTCCCACGTATTGAAACTCGAAAAATAATCACTTAAAGAACTATTCCGCAGTCATGTTGATGAAATTAGGATGCGTATTGATTCGAATTATTATAATCATGAAGAAAATGAACAAGAAGTTCTTCTGATTTGTTGTTTCTAACTCGTCCAAAAAAGGAGGGGTTCATTGACATTCCGTGTTGCATAATCGTCAATCCCAGATTAAGATTTTCTAATATGATACGAAGACATGACTGTAACCTCGACAAGCAATTGCTGATCAGACATACTAGAATCTCTTGTTCAAAAATCTCTTTTCCTAAACATTTTGAACGATTTCATATATTACAAAATGAGCAAGCACCGAAATCTCCAGCTGTTATAGCTCCAGCGGACCCGATGCAACGCAACACAATCTCACTCAAGCACAAGGCGGCAACCAACCGAATATACAAGGGCATATCAGTTCGGATCCCGCCCTGCCTAACATGAAATTAATTTTTCGGCAGAACATGGAAATCTTGTCAAACTTACAGGCAAACTTTCAACAGTTTTTCAGTAGACATGGATATCCACACTAATTCCTCCCAAATGATTAGTCCTGAATGAGCAGCTGCTGTCCCTGCTCAATTTCTCCGCAGGAATATTCTTGTGTGTACTATATCGCAGCCATAAGCATGATATTCTTGCCAATGCTGCCTGTCCAGCAACTCGTACACGATAAACAACACTCAGATCTGCCCATATCTCACTTGCCACAGTATCTGATTCAATATTTGAGTCGTATCCTTCAAGATCAGACTCTGTTACCACAACCACAGAACCATCATCAAATGGGACAAGGTCTTGTGAAGCTGCTACCACCTCAAATGTTTTCACAACTCGATTGGCTGTGGGCGCACAGGCAACAACCTTCCTCACCATAAGGTGGTAATATTCCTGAACAGCCTGAAATTTCAACAGTAAAATGATAAAAACTAAAAACCATTGCTATAATCATTTTCCCTAAACAACTCCCAAAAATTTCAGGCCAAAAGAATAGATCGTCTTATTTCGGGTCAGTAAACTAGATGGACAACAACTTCTAATCTAGGGCAAAGCCATTCAGAAAGAGCTGTATCCACCCCAGGAAAATTTAAAAAAATAAATTACAGTCAGCAGGTCCAATCCGTATTTTCAGTGACCAAAATTATCCAAAAGAAGGCAGACAAATCGGGGCTACAGTGCGCATCTTGTGGTACAAGTGTAACCACAGACACAGAAAACATCAGCTAACAATTAATAAAAAGAGATAGACTTCACACACTTACTTGCCACTGAGAAGAAGCTAGAAGTACCCTTGGTCGAATTGCCTTTATATAATCATATGCAGCATCAGGGGTCATCAGCTTGTAATGCACCTACACAGCAGGAAAGCTCAAATCATAAGAGTAATTGAATCAAAATACAAACCTCCACTTTTTCTTGCTTCTCCTGTTTAGAGTGTGGCACCAACCAGGTAACAGATAACAATAGTTGTGCTGCGACCACGCCCAGCTTTGCAGTGGACATATGTCATTTGTCCCGACAATGCATTTTCTTCATCAACAACCCAAAGGTAAAAGTAATACCAATGATGATTACAACAATAAAATAAATGAACCATTTCAGATATGATCTAACAACAGATAAAAATGAGGAATGTAGTCTTTGCAATGGGCTACTCTATGCAAGATTTGAAAAAAGTTTTATATATCAATAATAAATTTTGCCCCATGGATTAGGAGACTTGTATCAGCCACTAGGTACAAAACCAAAATATATTTGCATATAGCACTCACCGTGTATGAAGTTCACAGCATGACACATGTCACGTAATGATGGTGCAAAACAGTAGTCTCTAGTAGGAATAACCAGATGGTCTATTCCATGAGCCTGTCAAAATTTCATCAGAAAATTTGTAAGAAAATGATGCTGAAAATACATGGGATTCAATGCCGTGCAAAAAGCCCAGGTTGCTAAAGCCTATCAAAGACAAACTCAATCCATTAATCAGAACTGCTATAAAGTATCCCGAAAAGAACCCAATAGCATCATTAATCCATATAGCCAATTCCATCCAATGTGATAAGACTTTATTTGTTATTGTTATTGTTATAAAGTATCCCTAAAAAGAGAAAAAAGGAGGCGGAAGGAAGATAATTCAAATGAATCAACATATACGTGTTATCTTTAACAGATACTTGTCTCACAGACATAAAAACAAGTCTCATCCATTAAGAGTCCAATTGTAATCAAATACATCAGAAAAATATACAGGCGTTGTGCAGAAATGACAGCAAACTGTAAGGAGATATTGACAATGTCTTGCTTGGTCTTGCAATCTCTAAGTATATGAACAAACTTATTTATGTTTAAAGCTCATTTAATTACATTATGAGCTTCACAAGCAAGCTATTAATTCTCTCCAGAAGTTGTAGAGCAATAAGAACTGAGAAACTCAAGCTCATTCATTTTCTATGTTTGAAAATCAAGATAGACAGAAATTTGCTGCTCACAGAATGTAATACAAATTTCTTCATGAATAAAAGGGGATGAGATTCTAATCAACTCCATTTCCTAGATCTTCTCCAATACCTTGCTTATAAACCACTAAAAGATCCAGAAACATTCAGCAAAAAAATAAAAGCACTTGCTAAGCACTATAATTAGTTAAACTCCTAGATAAAATATATACCATTGTAACATAAGAAGCAGAAAAAATACAAACAGACTACTCACATAATATAGTGAGGTTGGAACCAAAGTCTCATGGCTCATTCAGTGTGATGACTCCACGAACACCAAGCTCCTTTAAGTGGGGAACGTCAACAGGGAATGGAACAGCACCTAATAATATAAACTGAAAAATTAAGTGCATCAGAATTTAGGAGAAGCCCGAATTTCCAAAAAAGGACAGACGGCCATTTTTATTTGCAAAAACAAAGATAAATCTCCTCCAGCCAAAGAGGCAAGCACACAAATCTGGAAGAACATAGCCACTCCCCTAAAACACAAAACATGATAACAAACGATGGAAAATGAAGCAAAAATACATCATGAAAAGATATGAATAGTTACAGATGTCAGCAACCCTTGCATCTTTTCCCAAATAAAAGATTTTAGCACCAAATTGAACCAACTGTCAATTGTTGATTCAAAAGCATAGAATTAATCTTCAGAATATGATGCAGAGTACAATTATTAGAAACCAAAGAAATGCAGCAGAAGTGTCACAATAATAATCAGCCATTTTTATATCAGAAAAAGGATCATGCAGATTATAAATAAAGGGCTGCATGTTAGAATCACCTTCCCCTTCCAAACTCAGGTATATCCCCGTTAACTTAGGCATCAACTACCAATTACATTATAAATTGAATCCAAGAACAAGTTAGGTGCAGCAGTCAAAGCCCTTGGTCATCATTAAAAATTATAAATTAGAAGATGCAAATAAGCACTTTAGTTAGTAAAGCATCATATTAAATCCTGAAAATTTTATCTGTAGAAATATTAAAAAAAGAAAAAAGAATTAGTAGAAGCCTCCATTCATAAAATTCATGACCTTCCCACTCATTTCTCAAGTTGAAAGGGGTTCTATGATCACTACAAATCAAAAAAGTATAAAAACTTTCACTGAATAAATCCACTTAAAATAAACAACACAATCACAGCCACTAGCCAGCACTGACAAAAGAGAGGGCAATGAAATCCAAGCATTATTTTATTTAAAAAAAAAAAGCACCCGCGCTTCAATATTCTCAAATAACGATACAGACAGAGGGAATGTCAAGTATACAAATCAATACCTCATCAACTTTATCCCACCAGCGAAACTCGGCCTGAATCTTATTCCTAACTACATTGTAAAGCAGAGTAGGATAGAAAAGCGCACGAGCCCCGGCTCCAACCAGAACTCTTTTTGCATCAGAAACAACAACGCTCGCCCTGCCAATAACGTCATCCCCGACATACAAATTTCCTTCCTCTCCTCCCTTCAATTCCTCAATAAGCATAACTCTCTTCAAAATCAGGATACAATTACAATATTATCTGGAGCTTTACAAAAACCTAAGTAACAAATATGTATGCACAATTGCGAATTATCACCTACATTCTCACATCCCTTCAGTTTCCATGAATCTATAAAAACCAGAGAAACGAAAATATCCAGAGCAAGCGAAAAGTAAATTATTCCAACCGTAATTTGCAGATCACAAGATTGATAGAGAAAACCTAACAATTGCAAAACAATTTGAACAACGAATCATAGGACAAGAGTTTCACCCAAGAATGCAGCAAGAGGAATTGTCCCGAGAAAAAAAAATACCATATTACAGAAAGATTGATCAGACACTGGAAACGGGGCGAAAAAGATGGATGAGTGACCGAATTCTTCAACAGGTAAAATTATCCAAAAAAAAAAAAAACAGAAAAGAATCGGAAAATGACGGGAGATGTGGATCCCAAACTCTGAATTTGCCTGAACCAGAGAATCGCCTGGGTTCTACTCTACGTTTTGCACAACAAACTCTGAAACGGAAGAGTAACGGGAACGAAGAAGGATTGAGGAGAGATTGCGGGGCGATCGGGGAGCGAGAGTATTTTCTGTGACATGTTAGTGAGAGAGGGAACGTGAAAGTCGTCGAGAGAGTGACACGTAAGCAAGGCCGGAGGGAATGAGAAGCTTAGCCGACGGCCCATGTGTTCGCACCCCTCTCGGGCATGTGTTCGCCTTAGCTAATAGTCTATTTTTGTAGTGCCTTTTTTTAAAAAAATAAAAAAAAGTGGTAATAAAGATAAATAACTAAATTTACACACAAGTGATATAGATTTAATTTTTATTATTATAACATTGGACACTTAAAATTTAAAAAAAAAAATTGATACGTACATGTGTGTCCTTGCAAAAAGCTATCACGTGAGAATAGTATTCTTGAAAAATAAAATATTTTTTATTCTTAATATTCCATAAATGTTTTAAAGAATTCAAATTGTTATATTTATTAAATTTTATATATTTAATTATAAAATTTAATATATCTAATACTCTTCCTATATTTTGTTAGCATTCAGTGGCAAGCATTACTCAAATACAAATGCTAAATATAAGGGGAAATCTAGATAGTAGTCTCCTAGATAACCTTTCTTTTAAATTGGAATTTATTAAATTCTTGTGTTTTTATCTTACTAAACAGAGATGTAAACTCCTTTGTTCTTACGTTAGCTGAGACTGTCTTAAATGTGTGGATGAAAAATAAATTCTAATAAAATATATTTTATTAAATGCTCATTACATTTAAAATATACAGTTTAAAATAAATAATTTAATAATTTATTTTTAAAAATAAATATTTAATAAAATAAAATTTGTAACAAGAGTAATACTGACCTGCAAATTAGATGATAAGTTATGTGTGGTCTTCGTCCCTATGTTCCACCACTTGGACATACAAGGAAACCACATATATCAAATAAGTTTCTTTTCTCGAAACTCTTTGACATCTATATGTTCCAATTGTAATAATATTCTTTATGGAGTTTTCTTCGTCTTAAGGAAAAGGGCATTCTAACTCAAACCCATATTCGCAGTACAGAATCAGATTCATTGCCAGCCAGTCTTTCCCATGACCTCCCTTCCTTGAACATTTTTGTTTTGTTTATTGCCACAATGTTAGCTGTCAATGCATGACCATGCAATGGCTAAAAAAGCCAACCAAAGTGATTTTCAAATGACTTGTTCTGTCTTTTCTGTAAGTCCATGGCTTGGTTTGATCTATTCTTCATCTATAACTTGCCTAAAGTGATGTCGGAATACATGCAAGGGTGGCTAGACAGAGACTCAAAAATCTTGATTTAAACGATTAACGATATTCTTAAAAAAATCATTTTTAGATGTACAGTTAAATCAGGAAATTAAGTGTGGATTAATGATAAATTTTAATAATATTTCAAGAAGACTTCAATTTAAATCATTTTTGTCACGTTTGTATTAAAAAAATTGATAATTAAAATTCATCGTCATAAATTTTATTTTAAAGTCAGAATATATTACAAATTTAAATAAAAAAATTTATAATAATACTTATAAATCGTGTATTAAAAAATTACTAATAAAAAAATTCTAACATAATGCAACGTCATAGTTTTGTTGCTACTCCATTTCTCCCTAACTACAGTACTTATTCTTTCCTCTCCACAGCACAACCTTTTATTATATATTTATATTTATTTTCTGTTATAGATTCCAAAGAGTCACTGGAACTCTGTTTGTATTTATCAATACTCCGTAAAAGTACACCATATAAGCATAGATTTCTGGTCAGCCCTGCTTGGAATTGAACTTGTTTGAATTCAATATAATATCTACTTTTTAATTATAAAAAAATTGGTAATCATGACGAAAACAAAAGGTCTGCAATATTCTATCTAATCTGGAATTTATGAACAGCAAAGGCAAGTTATGGCAGTAGTGACTTGTAAAGAAAGGTAGGATGATTCTGGGTACTTCAAAGGAATTAGAATGAGCCCCCATTTCTGAACCATCTTATGTTGACAAGTAGAGTGGAATTGAGCCTCACGTGGGTCGAGAATTTTTGTCTGATAATGTGTGCATGATTAGACAAAGCACTAGTAGAGATCACTTTAATCCCTCCACTTTACAGTTCTTAAAGAATTTGTTTGGCAATGATTTTAAATCCAGATTTGGTCCCTGCGTAACCTTTAAGAGAATCTAACAGCAGCCAAAAATGGGATTTGGAGAATACAGAAGCCTGATGTTGATAAGAAAAGCATTCCCTCTGCGGCTGCAAACGCATACTCCTATATGCCTTTTGATTATTTTTCCTATAATTTTTATGACCTTCAAATCAAAGCTAGCGTAGGCAGTCCAAAAGAGGAATCCTGAACACATCCAACGCTACCATTTGTCTCTCACGTTCTTTTTTTCTCAAATTCCCAGTTTGACCCAACTGGTTCTGCAGCATTGGCAATTTGATGTGCTTTCGAACTAGTACTAGATATTGCCATCTTTGAACCCCATGTGGTTGAAACGGGGTAAAACCTTTCACACGCTAAATTCAATTCATTTAAATTTCTTTAAATGAATTGAATTTAGAAAATAATATAACCTAATAACTTAGAGATCTCTCCAATAAAAAAAATAAATCATTTCTAGGGAGTCATCACAAAAGAGAAGGCATGACGCTTTTTCTTCAGGCCATCTGATGCCATCCACGTTGTACAAATAGGGAAATACAAAGATGATGTAATTTTCTCTTTCTACATGAAACCAGTTCTGAAATTTTCAATCTAACTTTGCGACTTTGATACTACTCTGGTTAGTTGATTGGTAGTAGCTAGAAAGGCAAGCTGTTTGTAGTTAGTTTATGTATGTCGTCCTATTAAGCACAGACAAAGCATCTTATGGCCGAAAGCAAGCACTAAGGAGAGTAAAGCGCAAAAAGGCATCAATGGCAAATGGCATAAAGGCGAGGCTACGCATAACATTTTCTCTTAACGGTGTAAAGCAAGACATGGGCAGAAGCTTGAAATTTGCTCACATCTCCGGATCTCCCCGTAGCTTTTCCCTTTGTGCTTGTCCTTAACCTCTAAGGCTTATTTTCTTCTTCTGCTGCTCTCTCAAATATTCTGTGTCCCGACACCCTCCCCATAGGCTTCCATCTGTTCTTCAATGGCAGGTGCAGTTCCCAGCACCAAACACCAAATGCTAATTGCAGAACAAAACCAAGAAGACCCAAGTAAATTTTATTACCATTTTCTTTACAAAGCTGTCATAGTTGCGATTTTCTTGGTTATTCTTCCCCTATTCCCTTCACAAGCTCCTGAGTTTATCAACCAATCTCTGCTAACAAAAAACTGGGAGCTTCTGCACCTTATCTTCGTTGGTATTGCTATCTCTTACGGTCTGTTTAGCCGTCGAAACGATGAAATAGAGAAAGAGAATTCCTCAAGGTTCGATAATGCACAAACATTTGTTTCTAAGTTCCTGCAGGTTTCGTCGTTCTTCGAAGATGAGGCTGAAAGCCCATCTGGGTCTGATGAAGACAAGGCCCAAACTTGGAGTAATCAATATTATAGGAATGAACCAGTAGTTGTTGTAACTCCGCAGCACTCTAATTTTGAGGAGCAGAGTGCTACAAGCTCGAGAATTGGTGAAAAGCCATTGCTTTTGCCTGTTCGGAGTTTGAAATCTCGTGTTTCTGACCCAAGCGTTGTTCAATGTGTTAATGAATCAAGTGCAAACTCTGTTTGTCTTAATGTGTCTAGCTCTAAATCAAGTTTCAAAAGATTTTCAAGCAACTCAGGTAAAGCTCGAAATGAAGAATTAGAGGGTTTCCCTAAAGTGGAGCTTAAGTTAAAGGAAAACGTCGTGCTGCCTTCTCCAATCCCATGGCGATCGAGGTCAGGAAAAATGGAAATGAAACAAGACGTTGATGCTTCTGTCCAATACGCTTCATTGCCTCCAATGGAGGAATCTGAATTCAGTAAGATGGAGTCTCGCTCTGTAAGTGTGAAGTCCCAAACTTTACGTTCTTCACGACCAAATTCTGTCTCTTCTTCACCGAAATTGACTCCTTCACCATCTCTAAATTCCCCGAAGGAGCTATCTCCCTCCCCTTTGTTTTCACTAGAATCACTGGCCAAGAGTACGGAGGATCTGATGCGGAAGAAGGGCTTTTACAAGACTTCTCCTCCTCCACCTCCACCACCCCCACCTGTATTTCAAAAATCAATCTCCATGAAACCAAGGTCTAGTTCATTTAACCAAGGAGCGTTGTTTGATAACGAATTGAAGCGAAGCTTCACAAGTGAGAGAAAGGACTTGAAGCGGAACAGTGTCGATCCAGGAATCGAAGTGAAGCCAAGAGGCCATGTTGATAATATATCAATGGGAAAGTCAGTGAGAACAGTCAGAGCTGGTCAGAATCTAGCAGCAGCTAGGAGAGGCAGAGAGATTGGCGAAGGAGGAATGAATGGAAGGGTGGAGAAAAGCCAATATGAAGATGATGAAAATTTTGTGGAAGAGCCAGTGGGATATGAGTCACATAACCATATGTCGTTTAGAACAGACAAATTGATGGGCCATGCAAGTATCCCTCTTGTATCAGAACCAGCTTCTATGGAATTTGCAGATGAAGAGCACGGAAACTTTCTGGACAAGGTAATTGTGGAATCTGAGGATGACACAGAAACTGAGGATGATGATGTTGTAGGAACTTTGATCCAGAAGGACAGTGGAGAAAGTCATCCTGATGGAGAAAATTCAACAACTGATAGATCTGCTTGCAGCAGTGTTAGTGATGAAGGACCGGATGTGGATAAGAAGGCTGATGAATTCATAGCCAAATTCAGGGAGCAAATCAGGCTTCAGAGAATTGAGTCTATCAAAAGGAGTGCAAGGGTTACTAGAAACTCTTCAAGGTAATCTTGAAGATCCTTCTGTACTTTGTTATTATCTAGAATGGAATGAAAGTGGGTGTTTTCTTCCCAATGTTTTAGGGTTGTAATTGGCTTGGGGTCATAATTCCCCCTTTGAAAAATATAATTATGGTATAGGCAATTTACTGATTTCAACTGCATTTTCCATAGAACGATTTTATGTTGCTGGAACTTCAAATGCTTGGTTAAACCTTTTTAAGTTCTGCAATTGTTGTAATAGGAAAATATGATCTTCGATTTCTAGGCATATGTTTATATCATAACACACCCCAATTGATAGGCTTTCGACCATTGATTATCTGTGTGTGCATATGCAGCCACAGGACTAATGACTGTTCTGAATGTGAACGAACATTAAAACATTAATGGGTCTTCATCTTACTGCAGGACAGTTCTAAAGCTGTATAGATTTAAAGTGACTCTGAGATCATAGCAGAATCAAATTAAATTTTTCAGATTTTCTTATAACGAGTGTTCTGCTTACGATGTTTCGTGGGATAGCTAGCCGGTGTTCTTTTTTTTACATCCCTAATTCGGTGCACTGCTCTCTACCTGAAAATCCAAAACAAGGTTCTGGTTATTGTTCTAACGGAATATCATCTATTGAGAAACTGTCGGCATTGGCTTCCAGGCGTGCGATGCCTGGAAGCCACTTCGAGGTTGAAAGAGACAATGTCAAGCTTTGTTTGATAAAGGTTGAACATTTTTACTCATCGCTCAATTAACATAGGGAAATTGTCGAAGCAAAGAGCACAGAAAGCCAGGAGTCTTGCTAATATCAGCTTCTGATTGTGTCACCCAATTGCCTAAGCTTCCCTTTCACTTAACGGGCCATCCCAAGCACAATGTTACTGTCCATCGGTACCCGACTCCTGGCAGTCGCAGAACTCATTTCGTGATACTAATGGGTCCATTAGGTTCCATCATTCATCCTTACAGTATCGTTATTTTTATAAAATTTTATTTATTTATTTATTTTGGTGCTACAGATAAAAAAGTAGAAAACAAAGCTACTCGCACTGAAAACTAGGTTCATTTATCCATCTTCTGTCTTCATGCAAGATGTCTCGAACTGCATGAGGAATCTTTGTAAATTGTCTAAACTCTTGTGTTCGTGCCCAAACCGCCTTTGCCAACGCATCTGCGGCCCTCTTTCTTTCCCTGTTGCCATGAAGAATTTTTTGCTTCCCATTGTTGCTCCATCAGGCCTGTAATCAAATCCACCAATTGTTGGCAAATCGATGGACCTACGTTTTGTACCACCACTTTTTCTGAATTTTAACGTGGGTTATATTTATGTTACATTATTATCCATTAAATATTTTTAATTTCTTCTAAAAATCAAGTGTAATTAAGAATTTAATAAGATAAAGACAATTTTTTTAAAATTTATAATTATGTTAATAATAATTGCTTATTGTTTAATATTTATAAATGTTACATTAAAATTTAACAATAAGCTAAAGTATATAAAACATCTTTACACTTTCAACTTGCTTTAAAAATTTTTTTATACTTTTAATTATAATAATAAATATATTATACTTTAAAGTTATAATAATTTATCTTTTTTATTAAAGAATCATCTAAATTTTAATAAAATACATAATTCTTTAATAAAAATTAGAATTCCTTCATGGAAGCCCCCTTCCCTCAAACAAAACTATATATATTAATTTTTAAAAATAGATTCTTTAAAAGTTATAAGTACTTAAACAGTTTAATTATATATAAAATTGTATTGATAAAAATTTTTATTTAATTATAATTTTAACAAGTACTTAGTTAAAATTTTATTTTATTAACAAAAATATATGAGAGAGATCTTAACTTTTAATAAAATTATTTATTCGGTTAATATTTAAATAATTTTTTAATAAAAATTATTATAATTTTAAAATATAATATATTTTTATTGTAATTAAAAAATATAATTTTTATAAAAAATTAAAAGAATAAAAAAAATTTATATATTTTAACGTTAACTATATTATATCTTATATTCTGCGAATGTATATTGTATAATTATTATACCACTACTTAAATTTCTAAATCTGCCCGTCACAGCCACGATCATTAGAAACAGTCGTTCTGATATAAAATAGATCAAGAAACTACAAAAGAATACTTTCAGACAAGGCTTACAAACAGAGAGGAAAATTGTTGAGGACAGTGTCAAGCTGTTTGATCAAAGCTCTACGTTCCGCTGATTCAAAACAGCAAAATGTCAGAAGCCAGATAGCACATGCAGCTGGTGATGTAAATGAGAATTCCATATATTTGCTTCTTTGCGGCACCTGATTACTCAAACTTCACTTTCACCCAGGGGGCTACTCCGGATTTAATAGCCTCTCCAGACAAGTCCCCCATGTGCAAATTCTTGTCGGGAGACGTTGCTGGAATGAATAATGCTCAAACGCACTGTAATTTTCTTGGCCTTTTTACAGAATTTAAAACATCCGAAAGCGTTCTTTTGCAAAAAATTATTTTGAGGAAAAACCAATAAAAAGCAGTCAAGATCGTTGTCACAAAATCAACCTGTGAATTAGCTCACACATAATCCCTGCAAATTACGAAACCTTCGCAATTAGAAACAAACACTTGGGCCCATATCCATCTCAAATTCTTAAACCGGAATTTGGTCAAAATCTCAATGATGACATATTCGAGCCCACCGCTTTTCCTTTCCTTTCCTCTCTTTTAGCAAACAAGGCCATTCCTAACACTAAATCTCTCTCAAAACCAGCGATTAGTCCCCATGAAGTCAGCTTCTCTAATCATTAAACAAAGATCTAATCACCAATCATACATACTTTTTCTCTTTTGGCGGTAGCAATGAATGAAATTGGCCCAGTAATTTGACTATAGACAACCAACACCGCAAACATAGGTAAATGATATCATTAATTAGACAACTGCACTTTACACTGTCTGTTTACTGTCTAGTAACCAGAATGGAAGAAAAGTAAGTATTAGAAACTAAAGCCCTAAAACTAACAGGTCATACCCCCAAAATTTCAAAACAACGTGATGGGTCATTTGGTACAAAACATTGGAGACCCACCAAATCATGTTTTCTAACAACCATATCCCAGACCCGACTTTGAACACAAAATTTCCTTTGGCACCTATTACATCCGTTGTCCATCTTCACTTTTTTGGGTACCCTTTAATCAGCCGTACACGTTCCAACAAGCCCTCTAAGATAAGGCCTCTCTAATAGATACAATATGACCAAAATGCCCTTCTACGATCTAGGATGGGGGGCATCGAACGGCCGATGATGAATGGGAGCTGCTGTGGCCCATGGGCCGATGGGGATCGGCCGAGGGTGACTTTGGCCCATCGGATGGTGACGGGCGGCATCGACAGCAGCAGCCGCGGAAGGCGGGACAGCCACCCGCTCACATGATGGGCACATGGTGAGGGTCGTGGGTGGGTTCATCTGCATGTAGAACTGTGGGGAAAGTTTCAGTGCTCTAAGCTCCTGAACTTCCTTCTGCAACCGCCTGTTCTCCTCCGTCAGATTTTCGCAGCACCTTTTCAAGAACTCACAGTCTACCTCAGTTTGTTTCAGCTTGGTCCTGAAATTTCAGGTCACAAACCCGTAAATTCTCACAGTTTCAGAGGGTGTAGCCGTAATCACACAATACATTACGCAATTTAAACAAAAACAAAATTGGTTCAATTACTAACCTTGCCCTTCTGTTCTGGAACCACACCTCTACTTGCCTTGGTCGAAGCCCCAACTGCTTAGCAAGTGCCAGCTTTTGCTTCTGAAAACACATACAGAACACGTGGCTCAGACAAATTCCCAAAATGCACAGGATTAGCAAAAAATACCAGACAAGAACCTCTTCTGCTATACGTTTGGTCGTGGATAAAAAAAGAGTTCTGAAACGATCAGAAAAACAGAGCAACGGCAAAGTGATCACTTACGGGATTGAGAGTATTGTGCTCTTTGAAGCTCTCTTCGAGGATAGCCGACTGGTCCTTCGAAAGGCGAAGTTTTTTCCTTGAGGTTTCACCGTCTTCTTCATCGCTGATTCCTCGAGATTCACATGCTCTGTCCATCTCGTTCTCTACTCCGTTGGCCTCCCTCTCGCTTCGCTTACCGCTTACGCTCGAAATCGTGCTGTTCGGAGAGGACACGCCAGCTTCTTCTTCGCAGTCAACCGCAGAAGGTAAGCGATTCACGTCGATTCCTCGGAGGAAAGAACGAGCTTCGGCTCTGCATGTTTCAGAATTTCGATCTGCATGAAAATTGGAAAAGGTTAGAGAGATATGCACGGGGATAAGCACTGAGGAAACGGTAAATTATATTGAGAAATAATGGGTTTGGATCTTATTGAGATTTAATTGATGAAGCCAATGCCTTTTTTTTTTAATAAACCTTTATTCAAGAAAAGCCCGCGGATTTAACTAAGATTAAATTTAGGGAAAATTGAAAACTTTTAAAGCTTTGAATGAGCATCGATAAAAAGGGCAGTGACAACAATTGTTAAGTTGCAAAGGATGTCTAAAATAATAAGCAAAAACCAAAAGCAAAGGGCGAGAATTATCCCATTTAAGTGCGTTTGTTTATCGGAAAAGAACCCAGGTAAAGTAGAAGGGGTGAAAGAAAAACTAAAAAGGTTTAAGAAACAGTAGCAGATCTAGAACCCAAAACCATTCAGAGTTAGAATTCATAAGGAAAGCTGCTGGTAAATCGAATGATACGCACCTGAGGGAGTTAATGCCTCGGTCCAAGATGGTTTCTGAATATTTGAACCAGAAGGAGAAGAGGAATAAGTAGAAGACGACAAGAGATTAAGATGCAGAGGATTTGGAGAGTTCTGAGGGAAGCTCAAACTTAGACTCAAACCCAAATCTTCCTTTCCGACCATCATCTTTAATCTTGGCAAGAAAAAACAAACACCCTTTTGAGTATACTCAAAGACTGAATTTTGAACGCTACCGGGAAGAAGGAGGCTTATTATAAGGAAAGAGAGTAAGCTTTTCTAGTTGCAGATAGAGAGAGGGAATTGGGAGGTGTGGGTTGTTTTGGAAGGGAAAAGGGGGGTGCGTGGGGGATTATATAAAGAAGAGAAAATGGGTGGGAGTGGTGTGTGGTTTCACGGATTTGGACTCTTTACGTTAGTTGCTTTTTCTCTGTTTTTCTATTTTATGCCAAAATTTAAATTATAAATTTTATTTTTTATTAATTTTTTATTTTTCGTTTATTTTATTCTTAATTTTAAAATTAAAAATTAAAAAATGCCAATCCGTAAGTTCAACCATGACTTTATGTCAGGAAGACCCAATGATCTGAATCGTGCTTTTGCCCCCCAAACAATACAACTCTGCCTTGTCTGCGCACCCCCGCATTTACTTCTTGGTTCAATAATCAGCACTACCGGTTGCCTCACTATGCCTTTGACCATTTGGTAAATGAAGGTTGCCTGTTTACTTGGTTTTCACACTTTGTACGATAGGCGATAGCGGAAGCCCGGTACTGCATGGTAAAAATCGAGGGCACAATGTTCATTGTACAAGCAGCAATGCATCGTCATCTACTCCCTCTTTAAAAATTAAAATAACTGGGATTTTAAAATTATTTTTATTTTATTTTAATTTTTACTTTCTTGAAATTAAAATTTTCAATATTTCATTTCATTTTAATCTTCTTCTAACAATAATAATAAATGAAATTTTATTTATTGAAACTGACACCACATTTAAGATAAATTATATGTAATTCAAGAAATCAATACATAAAAGTCGATGAAAAATCAGTACTTTAACTAATATATATTTAGAACTTTCAAGTTGTTACTAATATATATGGGTCTAGCGACCTATTTTATGGAGGAAAGTGTTATTAAATTTGATACTTAAGAATATATATTTCTCAATATTTCATATTTTTATATCGAACATTTCTTTTACTTTTATTTCATAATCGTCTCATTCTCATTGCCACCTTTTATTTATTTAAAATTTTGAGTTACTGTAAATGCAGCTCGAAGAGTAAGGCCATCTAAAACCTGCAGCAAATCAAAGGAAATCTGGAGCACTAATTTTATTTTAACCACAAATTATGGAGGATGAAAATGAAGAAAGTGTCTGGGAGAAAAATGGAATGAAAATTTGTCTCTATAAAGTGCCTTAATTGGTCAATCTACCAAACCCGATATAGATGCACGTAGCTGTTGGTTTCCATGGGCTGGTCCAGTTGCAAATCGCAAGAAATCTCGAGCATTTAAGCCGGCGGGTCAGCTCGCACCTGAACACTTCCCCTCACCGAGAACTAATTCCCTACATCAACGGCTGAGGTCAAATGTCATACATGGGGACACCATCAACCCTAGCGTGTCTCTGCAATCAGCACCGGTTCTTTGAACTTGTGACTTCTGAGAAGAAGGAGCTCTCCTCCACGTCCATCCAAATCAATATAATGGATGGTTTGTGATTGGACCAAACAGATAAGCTTTTCATTTTACTTCCTTGTCTCTTAAGTGGGTCCCGGTTATCCCTTATCCTACGCGACACTAATCTTTACTATGCGATCACCGCAAGGGTCTTCCCCGGGCGACAACGTCGCTTTCCGGACCTTTTTTCCCTCGCTGCGCAGAACCAAAGGGTCTGTCTTTTCCGGATCCCTGTTGGGACCAATAGTAGAAATGAGGTGAGAGAAATATACAGTAGAAATGATTTTAGGATAGATAAATAAATTTTATAAAGTGGGAGAGAAAAATAAGGGGTGTTGAATTGCAAAATATAATATCTAAAATTACTAAATTGAAGATTCCAGCAGATATCCAAAATTCACCTGTTCCTTATTTGCATCGCATACTAGCGCGTGGTTTACCGTTTCTAAACAAGAAGTGTCTTCTATACCGCACGTGAATTGATGACCACGAGATAGAGCGTAAGAATAAGAACTGTTCGTTTACGATTGTAGTCTCGATTACCTAAAAGGATGTAATATCACCTGTAGGCTACAATTGAATGATTAAATTTGACGTGTTCTGTGTTAATTAAATTAATAAATTTTAAATGATAAAATTTTTAAATTAATATGTAATAAAATTTAATTAACGAACAATGTATGACTACAAAGAGATAATCTCACCCGGCAAATTTTAATACGATCTAAATAACTCTAAAATGGCTAAGAGAGGTGTAAGAGGGAGGACTGAGCAGACAAGGGAGAGTGGAGTTCATGTGGGGAAAGAGATGAAGGTGAGGAAATGAGGGAAGCGTGGAAGAAAAACCTGGCCTCAACCCTCGTGGACCAACATGCCTGGCTGCAGGACACGTGCTGAATCACCCCCTAGGACCTCCCAACTCCGTTCGCACGTGGGCCCCATACTCCTCCCAACAAAGTCGTGGTTGTCATCCTGTCCCTCCACGCACTGACATCTTCCCCCTCACAATCATTTGAACTCCCCTGCCCCCTCCCAAACCTCTCTTGAGGAATTCCTTTTATACATCCACTCTCTCTTGTAACGCGTAAGCCCACGGCTCACATCTAGCCTTTCATCAACAACTGCATGTACGTGGCATCACCTTGTAAGAAGGCTCCCACAGCCCCCATCCCTCTCTACAGGTACTTTCAAATTACTGTACCATTGCCCTTTGTGATTCGGTTCAGGATGGGATGAATTTACACGCAAGCCCCTCCCCCGAAAAGGACAAAAAGGTTTCCCACCCAATTAGCTAATGATTGCTTATGACACCCTTGTTCACTCAACACTTCTCATCAAGAAGTAGGCATCTTCAATTCTTGACTAATAGCTCTAATTTTATTCACAAATACGTGCAAGAATTCATAACACGTTCACCATATAAAAACAGAATATTCCAAAATCCATGGATTTTTTTGTCTATTTGGGTTGAAGTATCAGGTTATGCTTTGCGGAAGTCAGCTTGTCTTTTCTGTTTTTCACAAATCTCGCGGTCAAACCTAACTCCCATTCCTGTGAATCTAGTAAAAAGAAAGGAATAATAAGAATAATGTTATTATTGAAGCCATATATTATATGGGTATTATCAGATTTCACTTTCACAATAAGGAGGGATCAAGGTTTTGAATAAAAGAAAAAATATATTTATATTAAAAATAATATATTTTTTGTTATTTTATAAAATATATAATATTTATTACTGAATTTAAATAAATTTATTAAATTATTACTAAAATTTACTTTTTTATTATATATAATTTAATATATAATTTTAAAATTATAAATATAATAAAATTCTTTAAATAAGACTACAATAAGTGGTGGGGCCACCGAATGGAAAGACAAGATGTCGGGTGATGATTAAGAGTGTCCCCACAGTGCGTGATAGCTGTCCCACGTGTTCCCTGGCATCGGGGTGAGGCCTCCCACAGACCCCAATAATGGATCTCACTTATTAAATCATATACCACTCATGTGTGTAACGCCACTACCCGACAAATCCGCCCATCAGGGACCCTCCCTCTTCCCTCTTCCCTCTTCCCACTTTCTAACTTACCCCTATCCTAAACATCCCTCCTTTCCTTCCTCTCTTCCTGCCCCGTCCCAGGCTCATTCGCCCATGTGATTCGCACGTGAACTAGGTCCCCATGCACTTCCCCTGCCCTTTCCTCGCATTTCGCCGTTTCTATCATCTTCCTAATATCAACTCCAAAAAACACGAAGCTGACCATTCAATAATCATCTATACAGTTCACCGAAAAGGACGGTGTATTTTATGTGGAAAAACTACCCCGTATTTTGTGCCCTCACCAGGTATGATTTTAAGAATTAAATAATTTCTAAAGTATAAATTCAAATACTCATGTTGCCATCAAATAATTTGGAGGCTAATCAAGATAATTTTCATCATTTAAAAAAAATTATCTCAAAACGATGCATTTTAAAAAAATAAATTTGCGTAAGTTTTGCTGGTGTCAGAAAAATAATTATTGATAATCATCAAAATTATGAAATTATAAGTATTTAATAAAAAATGATAGCTTTCAACGCCAAATAAAAAATATTTCTGGAAATATCGTGTCTTGTCATGAGGCACCCAATTATTGGAATTCTTAGTTAAACGACAACACATGTATGGGCCTGGCATTCTGCATCGGGTCCGTACAGGTACAGCGTTGCTCCGCATGTGAACTGCGGACCTATTGTTCATTGCTATCTTTGAGATACCCCCGAAATGACGCCAAATGACCATGATATCCCTGCTGCTGTTCAATGATGGCTGCTGGGTAATACGTGGTACAATATCAGTTATCTTACTAGGGGACCCGTCAGATTGATTAGACTTCACACCTGACTTACTCATGTCTCATCTTCAGAATGTCCCTTTGATTTCTTTTTTTTTTACATATCTTCCCTAACCCCCTTTCTTTTTGTCACGGCAACGGAAAAAATCGTTAGTATAAATATTTTGAATTTTTTTTAGTATATAATATTTTACATATTTTTAAATATAAATAAGAGAGAAAATTATTTTATTTTATTTATTAATATTTTAAAAATATTTAAAATACTTATACATCTACATTTTTTACAGTAAATTATCGCCCCCCTTTTTATCCTTCTCCTTGATTTGCAGGGATAAGATTGGTGGTATACGGCTTGATATGTATGCATATATTTATAAATGTATAAATTTTATATTTTTTATATTTTAATTTATTTATATATAATACATAAATAAATGATAAGTTATAAATTTAAAATAATTAATTTATTTAATTTTTATTAATAATTATTTATTTATATTTTATCACATAAAGTGTATCTTACATTGTTAAATAAGTTAAATTCATAAATTTAAGTTATTATACTTATGGCAAGTCATGCTATACACAATATTTTTAGGTTTGTATAATTTTTTAAATTATTAATTGGACCATTTTTTATAAAAAAAAAAAAGAGAATGATATATCTATAATATAAGTTACGAGATAAGTTATTGTTAATAAAATAATTTAAAATATTTAAAAATATAAATAAATATATAATAATTTATAAATTTAAAATTTTAATTAAAAATAAATCAAAAAAGTTTCCCTGATAACTTAGCATGAAAGGAGAGAAAAGTGCGCAAATTATGGTATGAAAACAACTCCTAAACATTTCATTATCTGCATAATAATATCCGATAAAGATATAAATTGACCTGGGCCAACCAAATCACGATAGATGGGGTCAACTTAAATATAATCATTGGTGTTTATCTCGAAACGGCAGGAATACGTGATTTCTAACCTTACAAAAATCTTGCAATCTAGTCAGCATCGTCGCCTTCTAGATTTAAACATTAATTACAAGGTTGTCATTAATCCGATTTCATTATTTAATCCTTATATTCATTTTCGCATTTGATGCCCCATCAACACCCAATTAATTGCCCCAATAATTATAGTCAATCAAATTATATAATTAATAATTTTTTAATACTCATACATATAACATAATGTATATTAAAAATGCTAAATATTCTTTCCTAAAAAGTAGAGTAAACTGTAGCAAAGCGCAGTGTTCTTACCTCGGGCTGCGCCCAATGCACGTGGATCCGCTCGGCGCACCGCTCTCCATGGTGCCGACGGACAGCAAAGCACACGTGTAGAATGTCTATCCCACGTGAACCTTTGGTCAAAGTTACTTGGTTTTTGCTGGATGTGGTCCATGGTCAAACCTCCCTCCCCTAAATCATTTGCCTCATTACATGTTTTTAGCCTTTTATAATACCAACTATATCATCCCTTCTTCTTCTTTTCTTCTTCTTGCCACAGCTTCCTCCTGCCTTCTTAACCGGCCCAGTCGGTCATCCCCCGACACTGTGGGATCACCAGCCGTCAGATCAATCATAAACAATTTGGGGCTGTTGGATTGCAGGATTCGCCACACGTGCACATGCAATTATCGTCAACGAACAGTTGTAAAGCCAAATTGGCTTAAATATTCGTATGCGGGTACCGCATTACCTGGCCATGTGACCGACTGAGTTTGTAAGCATTTGATTAACGGCTAAACGAATCGTTTACTTGGATTGGTTGTATGATTGTTCCTTGATTCAGTTCCTGTTCGTTTGCACGTGCGTTGGATGTACGAACTTTATCTCGTGAAATAACAAAAAAAAAATACACACGCACACACAAGTGGCTTAAGAGGACATCAATGCCCATGTTTAATTGATCTAGAACTAGAAATCCGTGGTATTATCGGAAAGGCGACGGGATTGTATGATATTTGGTTGAAAATATGTTTTGGTTGGTAAAGCTTTTAGTTTAGTGGGGAATGGCAGAGAATATGTATTAATTATGGCACATGATAGGACAATGAATACATGTATATTGATTTTGGGAGTCTTTCAGTTATTTAAAGGAAAATTTGAATTAATAGCTCATTTGTGTTAATATTTAGAGATAAAAAAATTTTTAATTTTATTTTGTGATAAGAATTAAAACTTTTTTATTATTTACTTCGAAAAATTCTCCTCAAATCAATGAAAACAATAACATTTTTATTTTTCCTTATCTTAAAATAAAATTTAAATATTAATTGAATAATATTGTTGAAATAAATACTAAAATTAGTATTTTTAAATACTAAAATAAATGATGATCCTTATATTAAAATTAAATTTAAAAATTTGTTTATCTCTATATATTAGTGCAAGTTAATCATTAATTTAATTTTTTTTTATTTTTTAAACAGCATAAACCGTTGGCCTAAACTAACCTAATCATTCCGTTCCTTCAAATGATGAGACTTTTTTGTGAGTCATGACATCAAAGCATGAAACAATTATTGTGAACTATGATAATGTTTCTTTTTTCCCTCTGTGATGTTTCTCCATTTGAGGATTAACAAAGATAGGTGGTTAGGATTGCCAAATATGAGGATTAACAAAGATAGGTGGTTGGGTTGTGAGCATGAGAGGCCCATCTTAGATTAAATTAAGAATACGCATAATCTGGTAGCCCTTTGCAGGCGCGTCTTCTTATGGATTTCATTTCTTTATCTTTGGGATTTAGAGGTATGAGACACAGTAAGAGAGAGAAATATAATATTAAGAGAGAGAAAAATATTTTTAAAATATACAAATATAAATTAAAAAAGTGTTTTATTTATTTCCTTTATCCTTTAAATTGGATAGTCAGATATTATTTCCTCTGTCAGCATAATTCTCACGTCTGTGCCCATTTGGGCTAAACTCATTTCAAGAGTTGCAGCCCAGGAGCCCAATTGATTCAAGTCCTTATTGCTAAATGAGGGTCACAATGCACAAACTATTGCGTAATATACAATGTCATTTGGGCGAAATGAATTCAGCTGAAAGGAAACTTGAAATCTGTAAGAGCAATTCATGCGATCCGGTATGCTCTAATCTGCATTTCTTTTGCTTAAAATATGCCTATAATTTTCCAACCGTTTTCCTACTTTATTGTCACTTGAGTCAATAAACCCTTCAAGACAATGCCATATTTCCTCTTTCGGTTAGTGAAATGGTGACAGGAATTCAGAATTAAATATACGTAACAGTTCATAAAAGCAAGCCCTCGGGTTAGAATGTCATACCGCTGTGCAGCCAGAGCGGCAGGTCCACGCCCAGATAGCAACAGGTATTTCATAAAAGTATAGAGCATTGACCTGTAGCTGTTTAGATTGCAGAACTGAAGAAAACCAAGAGCCGCTGATACTACTTATCACAGGAGAGACATTCTAATCGTTGGGAAAATTCCAACTACAACCAAAATCAGCTCAAGTAGTTTTACGTGAGACCAAGGAAATAAACAACAGTCTACTAAAATATCACTTAAAAAAATAAATTATAAACTTTATTAAATTTTATAATTTAAATTGTAAAAACTACAAATCTAATTGCCCACCCACATCACTGTTTGTGAGTATTTAATCAACATTTGTTTCCCCTAACATAAACCCAAATGAATGAGATTGGTTATGTTCCAATAAGGTGAGACAGCAAACCAAGTTTCGTGGACATCAATCTTGATTGGTTATGCAGTGGCGTTCCAGTTGAGAGGCCGCGGCAAGTTCAAAGGAAAAAGATTTCATCATGGTAGATCCAATAAAAAGGGCATCAATCTTCGAGATTCTAACAGGGAAAAACTTCATAAGAAAAGAATTAGGTGTTTCAAAGAGGATTTCCACTTGTCTAGAGATCAAATTTTTGCATGCAAACCTCAACAAGAGAAGCGGCAACCATTGCTTCTCCAAAAGCGGCTACAATTCCGGTGGGCCTGGATGATTGGTTGTAGGTGAGGCACCTGGCCCGTGACATTGCCTTAGTCCAAGACATGTTTTCACTTGACAATGATCCATCCATTCAATATAAAAAAATTAGCACACAAAGGCCATTCAAGTCCAAATGCAATCTGAGATCTAAAAATACAAAAATCTCGATCTGTATTTCTTATATTTATTATTTTTTAATTATTTATGTTATATTTAAATTAAATTTACAAATTTCATATGTTTCTCTCACTTTACAACCCTATTAAATTTGTTTCCATATCTCTCAAACTTTATCACCTATTGTTGTTAAAGGCAATCCAGATAGGAGGAATTTAATTTAAATTTTTTGACTTATTTATTTTTTTTATAATTTAATATGTAAATATCATTTTTTTTACTATTTTTTTATCCTTTAATTTTATATTTTTTTCTCTAGATTCCTTTTGCCTTAATTAAAAAAAAAAAAACCAATCCTCCAAATGTGATGTGATTCACATGCAACCCAGATCTTAGAGTCTTTTTTATGTAATTAAATATATTATCCTTGGACTAGCACATTTTTTTAAATGGATCGGAATCATTTTTGAGGGTGCTTTCGTGGTCCTCTCATTTGTGGCCTCATGTACAAAGTAAAGTAAGCACGTGCGAGGATTCTGGACAAATCAACGCGTTCCCACGAGTTTTTTGAAAGTAGCAGTAGTTTAAGGTAAAGCGCGTCGTTTGGAATGCTTTCATTCCATTTGGAAAGCACAGCGTTAGCGCAACGTTGTAAATTTGCAATCCAGGAAATTGGCCGCGACGTCGAAGATATGCACGACAAATGGTTGTTCCTTAAATTGTTCAAAAAAATTGTTGGCGACTTAGCACATACCAACAAAGAAGATAAAGACAACTGAGAAACTCACATTTACATCCAAGATTATTCCTTTTTTCCAACCGGAGAAACCCATCCTTTACTCTCTGGTCGTTGACGACGTTCCCCAGAAATTCATCTAGGGCGAATTGTCTGATTCAGTGACACAACCACCATTGTCTGCTAAGTTTTTTTTTTTTTTTTTAATAATTTCTTGTTTTGTTTGCTATGTTTTTTTATATGATTCTTGGAAGACTGGGTTTTCCTTTAAACAATTAAACACAAAAGTCATGATTTTTTCATACTTTTCTGGATACTTAATTGTTAAGTAAATAAATTTCAATCATTATGGCACTCATGTCATTTGCTGACTGAAATTGATTTATATAATAAATATGTATTTAGGAAGGTGTGAAAGGGGCATTTCTTTTTTTTTTTCTTTTGTGGATTCTCGGTGTGAAAGGAGCATTTCTCTGGCCAAGAAATACGAATGGCATTCTGCATAATACAGCTATGCTTTGTGGAAGGTATACCGCCCTGGACTTTCGGGTGCTTTTGTGTTGTATTGGGTTCCAATTCTAAATTTAAATTATAAAAAAAGAGGTATTATCGCGACAAGATTGATCCACACATGAATTAAAGTTTCAAGAATCACAACGAATTTTGCTGCAATTTATGGACATGGCCAACCATGACACCCAACTTCATTCTGTAGACATTTTATTCCCCTTCAAAGTACGAGACATATCGATCAACTTTATTTATGGATCCATACATACGATACTTAATGAATACATCATGCAAGCGGATCTGAGATTTTTTTTTAAGATAGAGTATATAATAAGAAAGTTAAATATAAAATTAATAAAAAATAAAATTTATATAATAAATTTTAGACAAATATAAAAAAGTCACAAAAATTCAAAAAAAAAAGTCAAATAATCTAATTTCTAAAGATTAGAATCTCATAACTTTCAATTTTGAAATTAGAGAATAATATGTTAGAAATAGAAATAAAATTAAGAGAATAAAATAAAATAAAATATATTATTTAAATTTGAGCGTAAAATAAAAATAAAAAATTACTAAAATCAAATAATCCAAACTACAACATACACAATATAAATAAGTAATTTTAATTTTTACTTAAAAACAGTTGAATTATCCATTTTCAGCCTAATTTATTTTTGAAACAACAAAACCACATACAATATTGAACGTTATTACAGCCCATCTCTAAGCATTGGTTCTATCAATAAATTTTCCCTTGTATGGTTACAATATCATTAATTGAAGAATAGTTTAATAATGTCAAGTAAACGGTTGGGAGTCCACCCTACTGCTACATACTTCTGAGGAACTTGTGGCAATAAAATCGTCAATATGGAATCGAAGAAGAAGTCAACAATCCATTGAAGCAGACTAGGACCCATGAATGCTTTGCCTTTCCAATTGCGTGTATCTAAGGAAGGTGGCGCCTCCACCTTATATATATATATATATATATATAAGATAATTGTAATGTTTAGTAATTGCAAATCGCCATTGATTTTTTTTTTGGGGTGCTAAATTGCCATTGATTTTGTCAACCCCACACATCATAATTTTTATTCAATTGTAATGTGTATTTTACCCTTTCCATGGGGCCGGGTGACACCCCACTCAAACTTTATTTGCATTGCATTTATGAATTGACGTTTTGAGTGCACGTTTCAAATTGTATGACCCCTCTTTTGTTTTCGTTGAAATGACAATACAGCACATATGGATGTGGACCATGTGTTATATTTCTCATATTTCAACTAATTTCAAATTTGAAATAAAAAATTACAGTGGCAACATTTTCTTTGTTACCCAAAAAAATGATCATTTTATTTTAACAAATTAAATTTTTTTAATATTTATTTAATCTAAAATAATTGTCATTTAGAATTTCTTTTAATTATTTTTATTTATCACTTTTTTTATAGCATTTATCATTTTTTAAAATAAAAAAATTAATTACTTCTTTCTAATTTTATCTTAGTTAAAATTATTATATTTATTAAATGTTTAATAATTTTTTATTTTTTAAATATTTCATAAAAAGTAATTTAAAAAAATAAGAAAGTATTTAAAATTATTTAATTTTTAATTCTTAACATTAACTCTGAATAACATATTTATTTTATATTTATTTAAAAATTTTAATTTATTAAATTTAATAAAATAAATTATAAAATCGCACACCTCATCAGTGAAGACTCAATTTACCGAAAGTCTCATTTAAGGAAAAAAGTTATCTTAATGAGATGGAGTTAAATTTTCTATTGGTGGATGCGTTGAGTCCACTCTCGGGAAATACAGATATTTACGCGTATCCAACATGGGACGTACTCACTCTTTTTTTTTTTTTTTAATTTTGGTGCTTTGTGCTCTCTCCTTTCTAACCAAACTCAAAGCCTTCCATCACACAGAAAACTGATAACCCCACCCACTAAATTAAGCAACTTAATTATGGCCGTCCATCAGCGAAAGTTTCGTTTCAATATCTGGCGTGTCATGATCAGGCCACTTCCCGAATCATCTTTTAACTACCGTAGAAGACTGTGTTACAGTTTCGTCCATTATATCCGAACAAAAAAACAAAAAAAAAAAGTTACAAAAACCTCTCCTTGGATACAGCCTCCCTGTTATACATCAAGCCCTTTCAAGATAAATAGTCCCATTATCTGTTTGGAAAAATACTTAAGACCAGCCAACCAACACAGAGCAACCCACCTCCAATTTTGTTTTTCCCTCTCTCTCTTCTTCTCCGTACTCAGCAGCCGACGCCGGCCCGCAATGAGTTATTACAATCAGCAGCAGCCGCCCGTCGGAGTTCCGCCGCCGCAAGGTTTGTCAGCCTCCGCCTGTCGTTTATCCTTTCTCTCAGTTGACATTTTGTTTGTATGCATGTCTATGTTTCTGGAATGAATTGGTTGGATCTCGTGGATTTGTGTTTTGCTAATTGGGGGCTTTCGCTTATGGATCTGTGTGGGTTTCCTTTTTGTGATCGTAGTTTTTGAATATGTGAATAGGTTATCCTCCCGAGGGATATGCGAAGGACGCTTATCCGCCGCCGGGATATCCACCACAGGGCTATCCTCCGCAGCCATATCCAGCCCAGGGATATCCTCCCCCGTATGCACCTCAGTACGCTCAGCCTCCGCCTCCTCAACAACAGTCAGCGAGTACTGGCTGCCTGGAAGCCTGGTAAGTTATCTCTCTCTCTCTCTCTCTCTATCGAAATTTTGAATGGGCGCTGAATCTGCTCCTAGCGAGTCAGATCCGGTCCGATCTGCGAGTTGACGGCGAGTTGACTCCGTCGCCGGAGCATACGCGCTTGGTGCGTAAAGCGTTTTGTTAGATTTGTTCCCGAGTCTCCGTCGAGCACGGTACTGGAAGTGGATTTGTATGGCTTAGTTCACAGCTGATGTGTCTTCAGTTAGACAATCATCTTTTCTTAGCTGTAAAGTGGCATCTGATTGTGTTGTCGGTTATTGGAGGAACTATTCATCGTTTCCCATGATGTTTTCTTTCTCTAAAATTTTCTGTCAAAACTGATTTTAATATGGTTAAATCTGTAAATTTGTGCAGCTTGGCTGTTCTGTGCTGCTGCTGCGTGTTGGAAGCATGCTTCTGAGAAGACGGTACTCTTTGCACAGCACGGACTGAAGTGTGTTTAATTTTGAGTACAAAAGAATATTGTTCTTAGTTTTTAGTTTTTAGTTATCTTTCTTCAGATAATAACATGAACTGATTGTTTTTAGTTTGTATGTGTTGAGCTTCTACCCCTGTTTCCCTATAGAACTCGGTCTGCTTCTGTCCGAAGCTTGTTACCTTCATATGTGTTGTGGGTTTTTTATTTTTCGCCATTGATGCACTCAAAGGGTTTGTATACTTGGATTGGGTCAATTTACTTTCCAATATCTGGTCGCCGTGATCGGCCTGGGATAGGACTTCTTTGATTACCAGTGTCAAATGAAAATACAATTTCTTTAAATCACAATAGTATAAATCTGGCAGATTAGTTTGATGTTTGGGACGCTAATTGCAGATAATCTTTGCGCACATGGCCCTTGCTCGAATGTAATTTAGGAGCCTATTATAATTGTGGTTCGTCCCCAATTCACCATTGGGCATGAGCCATTCTTTCATCATCAGAATTGTGCAAGTAGCTGCCAAACATAATAAAAGTGGGCATATTTCGTCTGTGATCACAGATAATAATGCAGTAGAGCTTCTTACACGATCATGATCGTTTTCTTTCAAATTTAATTCTGCGCACCTAACAGAGTAAACGAAGAAGCTGCGTCCTAGAACAATTGTCAGTCTTGGTTACGAACATCAATTTCTCCTTAAGAGTAACAAAAAAGAACGTACTATTACCATTGTCTTTATTGCGGACCCTTTGGTATTCGTACACAATCATTGGCCTTTATCGCTGCATCATGACCATATGCTTAAACGTGTCTGCCGCGACTCTAGCACAAAATGGTGAGTAAAATAATGATCGGAGTCAGGATTTTTTTAGGGGCAGACTGATGCAGGTGTAATGATGTTATTTATTAATTGATACACAGTAAAAAAAATGAAATATTTTCTAATTTTAAAATAGATAAAATATATAGGAAAATTTTTAAAACTTTGAAAATTATTATGTTATATATAAAAATTTATAAAATTCAAGAATTAAAGTAAACATTTTCTATGATATAAATGAAAACTCTCAAAATTAGAGAAAGTTAAACTATATAATTTTCAATGATTTATGTCGTGCTCCCTGCCAAGTAAAACGGTGTACTTTCTGTGCGTGACGTACACTAGAGGGTATTTTTAATGCCTGTGATAAGGAGAAAACAGTGATACCATTAACAATTGTTGGTTTATATTAGCTGTTTTGATTCAGGAAGACGTTAACACTCATTGAAACCTTTTAAAGGTGATGAAATCCCTATTTCATCTGACTTTTTCCGTCCATCTCCTTCATTGGTAGATATCAAACATTATTCTAATTTTGTAATTTCATTGAACTGATCAACAATTTTTATAAAATTATAAAAATTAATAAATTGCAGAACTAATAAAAAACTAAAATTACTCGTTAATTTTTCTAAAAATTACTATTCATTCCTAGGAAAGTTACAAAATTGATAAGGTTTGAAATGATATCAACATCAGTGTTTGAAATGATAAGGTTTAGGTAACTCTATTCTTATAAACTAAAGTCATAAAAAATTTACCTTCGTCATCTCACTTTTGTAGGGGTATCATTACCCGTAGGCATACAAGGACCAATTTTCCTCAGTTACATTCAAATCACCACCTTCTAAGGGCCACGGCAAATCCACTAGCCCAAAACTGATGCCCCATCCAAGACAAAGGAAACCATTGCTTATTGTGTGTTTCCCCACCAGAGCCACTGAAATGTGAAAACCAAACTTGGCCTGAGTACATATGATATGATTCCGTATAAGAAAAGGCTCCTTGGCAACCACGTATTCTACAAACTCCTCCTCAGTCTTCATTCTCATGAATTTATTCAAAAAAAGCAGCAAAAATGGACTATTGTATAATCATACATTCCAAAGACTTATTGTTTATGTTCCAATAAATAATGTTTTGCCCGTAATGTTCCAAAATGACCTTCCAATACAAATTATTTCCTGATCAGCAAATCGGCAATGTAGTCTACATGTCAAGACAAGGTAATGACTTGAATTTTTCATATGAGATTGGGCAAATAACAAGGACAGAAAGTTGGAAGTATAATAGATCTGTTGTAACAAAGTCAATTTCAAGCCTACACACACCAAGAGAAGAAGCATGCATTTCACTGATGGTTAGTGGCTCAGTGCCAAGAAGGTGATGCAGCAACTATCAATTTTATCTGCCTTTCATGCTGATTGTTACCACGTACAGTGTAATTGGCATCAGTCATCAATTTATAAATAAGAGATGCCACGTACTCACCATGCCAGTGTGACAAGAAGTTTGAGAAGCAAAAGTAGAGTGATCGTTCTTTTTTTTTGGGGGGGGGGGGGGTTGGATGACAATTCTAATCCAGTCTGGAAACAGAGACACTAGTTTGCGGCTAAGAGATCTTTCCAATCTTGTAAATGAACCTGGTAAGGCAAATACGAAAGATAGCTGACAACAATAAAAGGAGATCTTAAAACCAGCTTTGAAATGAATCTTTTCAGAGAAGAAGACACATTTGTTATCTCATAGGGCGCAAGTAAATTCAGTTACAGTGCCAACAAGGCAAATACAAAAACTTGGGAGTTAAATGATCGATTATTAATATGAAATCTTTAATATAGCGGTTGATTCTTCTCCAATGGAGTTTTCGAACGTAACTCAACTAATTCTTCATGCAATGCTAATGTTAGGGTTTTATTGTCAAAGCAAAATTTAAAGAAGAAAATTCACGAAATTAAAAATATAAAAACATATAGGCATGCAAAAGGCAGAAAGCAAGATGCCATTGTATTAACTTTCAACCCCATCATGTTTCTTCTTGACAAAGGGCTCTTCCGAAGCTAGGAATCATGCAGAGCCTCCGATTATAAATCTAGTAATGAATTGGAGGTTTGCAAATTAATTAAATGCTTGATACTCCGCTCCCCGACAATGTAGGGAAGCTTGCCAAACATTGTAAATAGTTGACTAATTAGAATTAATTCAAGAGGAAATTTCCAAAAATCATAACACCCAACAAAAGCTATGGAAATTATCGATGAAGCCACTCTGTTAACTCATCTATGTTTTTTTGCTTACAGCTAACCACTACTTCGAATAAGTAAAACCAACTATTACCCCCAGTATTTTAACCTACTGAGCAATACAACTTAAGCCAGGAAATTAGTATCTTCCTCCTTTCCAACATTTCCTTCATTTGCTCTTTACAAAAATCAGCCAATTTATTCCTTCATTCCAGGTACCATGTATTTTCAAGTAGCAATTCACTTTTGCTTTTGTATGGCACTTCAAAAGTTAGTTTGTAAGGAGAGGTCATATATATAATAACTAAGACATAATGAGTCTCATATTGATTAAGTAAAAAAGTCTTAAGTGTTATAGATATAAATTCGTAAATTTCTACTTACAAGCTAGCTTTTGACGTAGAGTTAGGTGAGTTCGTATTACTGTGTCTCTGCAATAATTGTAATCAAATAATCAAGTCACCAAAATTTAGGAAACCCTTTTGCAAACCTCATAAGGAAAGGCATGCAGAAACACAGATAACATGCTTTGCTATCGGAGACTCAGTAACATCAAACATTACTAACAAAAATCATAACATAAAACGTTACTAATAAAAATTATAGCCTTAAACATTACTATAAGAGTGTGAGAAAAGGTGAGAGAACCTATGCTGGAGTATCTGCCCCTCTATAAGCGTCTGCAGTTACCCCCACCAACCATAAGCCAGGAAATGCACTCTGAAATTTAAAAAGAAATATTCTTTGTTAAGGCGCCACACGATCACAATCTGAGCAAAAGGATAATGAACCAGCATATCCATACTACCAAAACCAGATGCACTAAACAAATTAAGGATAAGGGAATCCATACGTCGAGTTGTTTCTGAACAATCTTGGGCCTTTTCCTAGGCCTCCGGGAAGGCTTCGACTCGGTCATTACGAATATGTCCTCTTCAATCTCTTCCCTCGACAAAGCGATCCAAAATCCCCTCTTCTCCTTTTTTTCCGTACTTTGCATCTCAACGAAACTCCTCAAGCGAAGCGATTTGGGCTGTGGAGGGTTACTGTGCTGAACCGAATGAACAGCGGTAACCGCCTTAACCGTTTGCTGCAATTCACCATTTCTCGAAGCTCCTACTCCGATCTCAACCGTGATTTTTGAAAATATCTGTTTCTTGGGCCTCAAATTCCAGGGCTTCATCACCCTCTCTTCAGCTTCAGCTTCTTCAGCATCTCCGGTCTCCCGCTTTCTCTCTCCCGCTTCATCATCGGTTTCATTGTTGTTCATTCTCTGAGAATGTTGTTGTTGTTGCTGCCCTTGCTTCTGATATTTCTCTCCTCGGTTCCTGGCTGTTCTGGATCCGACCCTATGCCCTCGGGTTTCGGGTTCGGTCTCTGGTTCGGAACAGTACAGCATCAATTGCTTGCGAAGAGTCACCTGATATGGAACGGTGGACATGATGGTTGGTGTTGGTCTGGTTTTTGCCACCCCATTTCAAGAAAAGGAGAGAGAAGTTGTGCAGAGGCTGAGACTTACCGGGTGCGGTGGCACCACCGCAGAGCTAATTAAACCAACACTTGCTTTAAAAACGTATCCTACAGAAGGAGAGCAAGACAATGAGAGAGGAAAACAAAACGCTTTAGACAGAAAGGGAGAGAGCGAAGAAGACAGGGAGCAGACATGGTTTCCTGGTGAAAGGGAGAGAGCGAAGGAGAAGGAGACGCTGTGTTATTATGTTTTACTTGGCAACAGGCAAAGCTACCTCATGCAAAACCGGCCAGGAGCGTCCGTTCTACGTCCGTACTCTCTGTGTCCAGTCTACCGTTTGCCCATGCACTTATTACCCCTGGGGTCTTTTTTCCTCTTGTTGTCTTCTTCTTGACATCCCATGCCCTTCCTCTTGCGGGAACCGTTCGACAATATACCGATCGCCCCAACCCAAGGTTGCTTCGCGGCCCATTTGCTTATTTGATCTTTTTATAAATAAATAAAATATTAAAAGCATTAATAATAAACCTACAATAATTATTATACTTTTAGAATTAACTTATAATATAAAAAGACACTAATAATCAATTTTAAATAGTGATTTTAAATTATTCTTAATATAAATAAATATAAGATGGATATGCTATATAATCATTGTTTTTTGAATTTGAATCCTCTGGAGAACTTTTTAATCTTAATGACTTAAAATAAAAAAATTAAGATAATAAATAATTCATTTTTACACTAACTACACTGGAACTTTGAATCCCGACTTCAGAATCCATGATATACTACCAACACTGTCTAATGTCACTTTTTTATTAACGATACTAATGTTACTTTTACAAAATGTGTTAAGCTGAGTCAATAAAATGAATTGCATTCTCCTCATAAAACAATTAGATTAGGATTACTTGTACTTATAATTAGTAACTATAGAACTATTTATTTTTTGGGTAAATTTATTAGTAGCTAAGTGGTAATAATGCGACAATTAGAATATTAATGACTTTTTTCTCTTAACAATAATTTTTTCATGATTCAAACTCTACATTATCAATTCAAATTTGTTTATAATCAACATGCTTTTACTATAATAACATCTTAATAGTAACTATATAACTTGTTAAACTAGGAGCACTCGTGCCATCATATACATTACCCTTCTCATTCAGCACACTCCCCTATTGCTTCATCAATTACTCTAACAATTATTTTATTTTTATAAATTAAATTTTATAAAAATTTAATTAAAAAATAGATAACTTTAATTTATTGTCTAATAAAATTAATTTAATTGATAAAATTTAAATAATCTTAGAGTCAAATAATCTCTCACCCAAAACTTTTAATCATAACCAAACAAAAAAACAAAAATAATACTAAACTCTCACCTCAAATTAGTTTCTCTGATCCTTCAATCTGCGCATCACTCGTTGCTGACATTGTAAATTCCCCTGAAGCTTGCTTTGCCGGTTCGCTCAACAATTTCACCAAATTTTCATCGAAGGACCAAGTTTTACTGAAGGTCCCATTTCTCTGCTGCGAAGCACCAATCTTAGTCATCTATCTCCCCGAAAAAGTCAGCATTTGAGTGACGACAATTGGCAACCGCATATGCTCTGTCTTATCCCTCTTCCTTGGATCCCAAATCGAACCCCGTGTCTGGGGTCTTATTAGAGAGGTATCCTAAAAGCTCAAGCAAGTTTGCCATAAAACACGATGGCCACAGTATCATTACGGAGGGAGTGGGCGGATAGATTTTGGGATAGCACGCGGTACAGAAGCGCTCGAAGCAATGTCTATTTCGGCGGGAGATAAACCGGTGTGTCAAAAGCTTTCACAATTTGGGTGCCGTTAAAATTTGAATTAAATTATAATAGGATACGTAAATTACCATAATGTAAAAAGTGTAATTAAATGTTTGGAAGATTTTTTTGTAAGAGACACTGTGTGAAAGGAAATTCTCTATATTCTAACTAAAAATTATAAGAACGGTGACCCGTACCCGACCCATAACATTAGGCTGAAAAGTGAGAAGGTGGGAGGTGTTGAAAAAAGAAAAAGAAAAAGAGCATCGTGATAGTGTTTCAAAACCCCTCTAATTTGTTGTCTGCCTTTTCCCTCTCGGAGAATATTGCGTTAAGCACCAATGGCGTTATTCACTGAACTCTAATCCGCACCGTTTCACTATCTCACACCTCGTCGTTTTCTTCCATTAGGGCTTTTGGACTGAATTCGTCGGTCATAGTTCACGCTGTGTCAGAGATATGGATGGGAGACTCAACGGACCAACCGTGCCTTCGAGCTCCACTGGTGGCGCCGTCAGCTCAAGATCTTCTCATTCAACTTTGCAACCAAATTACAGTAGCCGATTAGTTCAGGTACTCATCTTTTCAACTCATTTGTTGCCGCTAGTAGAGCAACCTCGTAAACCCTAGCTGCCAAGAAGACACTGTTTGGTTGGCGAATTTGTGTTCCTACCTTACTATATATTAGCGTGTTTCTTAAAATTTGAATAGGTGAAGTATCAGTTTAACTAAAAGCCATGTCTTGCGGCAGGGACAATAAGCCGCTGCTTTGCGAACTGTTAGATGCCGTGATTTGTATATAAACATGATTAGAGCGTTCAAGCCCGAGATAGCTCGGGCTTCTTTAGATAAATTTATTGGACACGTTCTGAGCTTGACTCCAGACATGCTTTTTCATAGTAGGGTGCTCCAAACATCAGTTTGCAAAAGACATTTCACTTTTGGTTTGATGCGAGGTTGGTGGTTACATGAATCTAGTAGTTTCAAACTGCATATGAGTATATCTCAACAGGAGATTGCTGTGGTTATTTTAATGTAACGACTAACGAGAACCATGGTCACATACTTCACCTACAAAGCAATTCAGCACAGTGCTGTACTCAACCTATTCGTAAATTCATAATTGTACAAATCTCTTGGTCTTCACATGTCTCAATTAAATGTCATAGGGACATGCAGAACTAAGTCGATGAGTAATTGAGCACTTGGCATGTGCTGGTCCTGTGCATATTTAACCAGAATTCTTGGTCCTTAAAGTTTCTATGTAAAGAATTCTTCTCATTTATGTTAAAAGGATTCACTGGGTTTTCATTTTAGATCTTCAGTCCAAAGCCAGCTTGTTTAAGTGCGGTATGTGGAAAAACCCTATTATTGCTTTAGTTTATTTCATTTTGTTCTACCTTACAGAGTAGAGCTTAGCATGCCATGTTTGTCAAATAAGAACTATATTGAAAAATTTGGCATTTAATGTTTCATTTTAGGAAGCGTTGGAACACTTTGCATCCATTGATCTGATTGAGTTGTGCAAGGAAGCCAAAGTTGAGCGCTGTCGGGCAACTAGAGACTTGAGAAGCTGTGGTCGCTATGTCCACCATGTATTGAATTCATGTGGGCATGCCTCTTTATGTGCAGAATGTAGTCAAAGGTGTGATATCTGCCCAATTTGTAGAATGCCAATGCTAAAGAGTGGTGCTAGACTGCGTCTCCGCCTTTATTATGAGTGTATAGAAGCTGGCCTTATCTCCAAAAGATGTGATGAGAGATTTCAAGAAGTAGAAGATGAAGAGAAAGAACTAATTGCTGATGTTCAACGCCTTTATTCTTTGTTTGATGTTGCACTTGAGAATAACTTAGTTTCTTTAATTTGCCATTGTATCCTTTTTTTACTTCAATTATTTTTCCAGGCATATAAGTTACTTTCAATTTAAGTTTAAAACTCAATAATATAAGTATCTTCTAATCATAAAAAAAAAGAGGGTTTTTAATTAGTATTACTTTTATCACCTGAAAGAAACTTTGACCTTTTTTTGTTTTCCTCTCCCCTCCCCCGTTTAAGTTATCTAATTGTTCTGTTGTGCTTTCATGTTCCCTACTTTGTGGTGGTTTAGCATTTTCTTTAACAGAAGTTTTACAGATGTAATAGATGTATGTATGGATGATACTGCTGTTTCCAGTGATCCTGTCATTGCATTTTTGTTGGATGAGGTGGTGGTGAAGGATTGGTGCATGAGGACATTCAAAAGCATGATAACTGAATTACAGGAAATTTGTATCCTCAATTCTGTCTAATTAGCAATAATTAGGCTTGTTATTGAAATGTGATTTAATTATATTCATAAATTTTTGTGATTCTTAACTGTTTTTCCTAGATAGTCTTGATGCTGAAGGAATGAGATATAGGTTGAGTTTACTTCTTAAATTTAAATTATATTTGGGTGGCATATCCAATGTCCTAGAAGTTTTGGAGGCATCCTTTAAGGGTAGTCTTTCAGCACAACTTGATGATTTGCACCATCTCCAGGAGAGCATCTTAAAGACAAAGCAGGTTTAGTTATTTGCTGAATCTTGTACTCAATGAAATGATTGTGTAACTGCTTACAATGTTCTGATTGTTTATTGTTGAACTTTTTCTTACTTGCCTGGTGACCTGTGAAATAATCAAAAGAAATATCTTTTGATAATCTTCTTATACATGTCTTTTATTTGGGTCCAAATGCTGTATTAAGTTTATCATAGTGAGATTTTTATTTCAATCTTGAAATGTAGGGATTACAATCAAGAAATTTTGGTCCCCTAAAGTTTTTTAATGAAGTATGGCATAAGAAAGGCCTTTCTTAAGTGGTAGATGTTTGTCCTTACTTTTTCCATTATCAAACGTTTTGTTTTGATACCCTGCCTCTCTCTAATCCCACTTGTTCCTGAAGTATGGAGTTCTCAATTGGTCATATAGAGTAGCTTGTCACAATCTTTATTACAATGATTAATTTGTGGTTTTCATGTTCATCCCAGCATCTGGAGATCATTATATGGTGTGGACGACATCAATTTTTAGAGAATGTGAGGTCTCGTTTTACTGATAGTACATCATGGGTTTCTGTTGTCCATGAACGGAAATTAGCAGTAATTAAGCGTGCTTGGCCTGATGTGGTTAACCAACCTTCCGAGACAACAAGACAGGATGGTTCCCTGTTCATTGAAGATGCATTGAATAACCTTGATTTGGATGAGGGGGTAATGCAGGACATGGGGGAGGGATTAGAAATTAAATCATTGCAGAGGGATGAAACATCAATTTGCAGGTCTAATATTGATGGATTGGTGAGTTGTTATCCCTTTAAAAATCTTCGAGCTGCTGCCGACTTACTCTTTTTACATGGAAGTTCTGGCATGGTGATTGCAAAGCAAGCAATAGTATCCTTTTCCCCTTCCATTTCACATTGATGTGGATTTGGTCGTCACTATCACTTAGAGCCTTGCTACTTTGATTCCTTAATACTTTTTAGTTTCTGTACTATTTGTATGACCGTCACTGGACAATTCCTGATGAAGATTGGAGAGATGTAATAGATGACTTTGCGGCTACATTTAGTATAAGCAGGCACTTGTTACTTGAATCACTAACTTTTTACCTTCTGGATGATCACACAGAAGAGGCTTTGCAGGTAACTTCCAGACAACTGTATCTTCAGTGAGCATGACTGCTAATTTTCCCTAGGCATCAATTAAGCTGTTGAATCTATTACATCCGTGTTGATTCACTGATTTGGCTTAACTACTGATTAATGATAAGCCTTGTATTTATCTTGGGGCTGTTTTATATTGAATCTTATTTTTTATATTGAAAGTTCAATGGCATACTTGGGTTTTGACTTGAAAAAATACTGGACTCCGTGCAGGTGCATGTTACAGTCTTTCTTTTTTTCTTCATTTTTATTCAAATTTCTTTTTAAGAACATTTAAATAATATAGATAATTTTAAGTATAATATTAATGCTGACACCAAAAGAAGAGTTCCCCTTATAGTAGTAATGTGGTACAGATGTAGATTAAAGCTATCAATGTTATGCTTACTGGTGCCTTTTTTTTTTTAAGATAAGAACAAAATTGAGTGGCCATTTTGGCTCAGAGTAAATGATATTGGGTGTGCAATTAGTGTATCAAAACATCTTACAGTAATTGCACCTACAATCCCCTTTACATAAGAAGGGGTAACATACGGCTTGGAATCCTTGTATAAAAATTTTGATGCAAGTTGTAACTTTAGATTTTGATGTTGAGTAGTTCTTCTTTTCCTTTTAGAGTGATATAATTTGCTATCCTGCTAGGAAGCTTGTCGCCTACTTCCTGAAATATCTGGCCCGGCATTGCATCCTAAAATTCCTGAAGTTCTGTTAGAAAGGGGAAGTTTTGATACAGCTCTTATGGTTTTAAGGTGGGCTGGTCGTGATGGTGCATCAGAGATGATTACACTTAGGGAAGCTGTCACTGCAGTGCGGGTGAGGGTTGAGTGTGCACTTCTCACTGAAGCATTTATGCATCAGAGAATGCTCTGCACCAGAGCAAAGGAAAAGAAATTAAATCATGGAGCATCTGGGAATACTTTTGATGGACTGAAAAGTCAATATATTACTTGGGTGGAGGTCCTGGTGACTGAGATTTGTTGCCTCTGTATTAGGAGGAACTGGGTGGATAAAATGATAGAGTTGCCCTGGAATTCTGATGAAGAGAAATGTATACATAAGTGCCTCTATGAGTATGCTATTCATGATCCCTTCAAAAATACTGGAAGTCTTCTTGTTGTGTTCTATATTCAGGTATGTCAGTAAAATTATTAGTTTCAAGTGCAACATTGATGCTACTGATTTTTTGATCATGTTAAGCTTTCTTGAGGTCGTTTAATTGGCTTTACCTGTGTTTTGAGAAATGCCACTTTGCTACTCCATGTAAATCTGTGGTGCATATCATACTTACATTACTAATGTCCGCCTGATTAGCTGATTAAAGCCTTGTTGGAGAAGTGATTTCTTATTCATCCATTAGTAAAGTCAACTATCACCATATCTTGCTTGCCCAATATTACTGTCGCACCCAAGGGCATAATGAAGTTGCGGCTGTCTTACTTGCAAAATCACTTTAGTAAGAGAAGTTGCTCCTTGCCTGACAAAATAATCAGCGACTCCCTTGCTGAAGTCACAGTTTGTTTAAATTTCATTTACAACTTGCTTTCTGGATTTTCTGAATGCAATCCTCCTCTTTGCCCATGTACGGGCGGTCTTCTCCTTCATATCTTCCATGGAGCAAATATAAGCTACTATGACTATTGAAGCTTGATATTTGCTTCTCATGCATGTCTATGGGTTATCATCTGTGACGTTAACCTGAGAATTGATGTGGAATTTAGTTGTCCTGCAAAGCTTGATATTTACTTCCCATGCATATCTATGGGTTATCATCTGTGACGTTAACCTGAGAATTCATGTGAAATTTAGTTATCTTACATTCCTTTTGAGTAATGATCATTGGTGTGAATGATTATGAACTACTTTAAGTTTCTTGAAGTGTGTTAGGGTATTTTATCACAAACTTCTGATGTTATTTTTTGATTACTTTTTTCTTTGAGAAAAATATGAATGAATTTACTGGCTTATAAATAAGTCTTTGTTTATTATTTCAGCGTTACAGATATGCTGAAGCATGCCAAGTTCATATGAAACTTGAAAAGTTGGAGCAAGATTTAATTTCGGAAGGTTCTTTTGGTGAGGAATTTTTATCTAGAATGAAAAGCACCAGTCACTGGAGAGCGAATTTGGTTGTAAGTGATTTCAAAATTGTTAATTTTGATGCAAATACTGTTCTCCATGTAGTTCTTTAGATCTTCACAACCATTTGCAAATTTTCATGTCACCATCAATCACATTTTTCCTTCTCTCGCCTTGCTTGTAAACTTAAATTCTTTTAAGCATGTTTTTTAAAAAAATGTCTATAAAGAGGAGGTCCTAACTGATTGAAGTTCAAATGCACACAATCGAGGCTTCTTTTTTTTTGCTTATGAACTGGTGTATTGGTTAGCACACAGGACATGCTAGTGACTAGTATATATGGATGTATATAATGTTAATACACATACACTAAAGGAAAACTAAGGAAATGACTTGAGGAATTTTTTTGGCCTCGAGACGTATGATTAGGGACTGTGGTCTAGCTTGTTGTAGACGTTCTATGTGCATCAATTTTGGTTTCTTTTGACTCTTTGGTTTGTCCCTAATCTCTAATAAATTAATTTTAGAAAAGAAGGGAATCAGATAAACAAGCCCTAGTGTGATTGAGATTAAATCAAAGAAACTTACCTGATGACATGAAGCATGATGTATGTGCGCCACAACATGAACCCCTAGATCTGTTGAAGCTGCTAGAGCAACCAGAATATTACATGCAGCAGGAATGTATGGTGTGAAATAAACAATATCACAAATTTAATATTTCCTGTCATTGCTAGATTTATGGCGTTTAAAAATTTAGACTAAATTACTCTAACCTCCTCTCTATTTTGTACTTCTTGCACAACCTCCCTCTATTTTTAAAACCTACACTAACTTTCCTTATATTTTATAAATATGGTACACAAAAACCAAAATTGTCAAACATACCCTTAGTTGAGTAGTAAATTTGCTATAACTTGTCAACAATACCCTTATTAATTGAGTAATAAATTTTCTTCTCTTAAACCTCATGTTTGGTCGCCTCTACAGAAATGATTTTGTGTAGATCCTTTTATAATTTATGAATTTTTGCACAAAATATAGAAAATACTAAAACCATGTTTTCTTTTTAAATGTTTTGCACAAAATACAGAAAAATAATACTACAAAGATGTTTTTAGTATTCTTTTATATTTTGTGAAAAAATTTATAAATTATAAAAAGACGTACATGAGATTATTTTTGCAGAAGAGACCAAACATAAAGTTTAAGAAAAGAAAATTTCACTACTCAACTGAGGGTGTTTTTGACAATTTATAGCAAATTGGGTCTATGTGTAGCTTATTTTAGTGTATGTTTGAAAAATAAAAAGTGGTTTGTGTAAGGAGTGCAAAATAGAGGGGAGGTTGGAGTAATTTACTCAAAAAATTAAGCAGCTTTGTCATTTTTTGTAATGCATTATATGAAATAATTAGATGTTTTAATAAACAGAATAGATGTTTGGAGTTGTTGCCTGAAGTTGAGGAGCGTCAATTGAGGAGTGGAAAGTTGACAGAGGCCGCTATTAGTTCTCGTGAAGACGTTAATATTGCAGCTAATCTCGATGTTTCTCAGGTTCAGGAGTCCAGGCCAACCAGTTTATTGTTTCCCTTATCTGCTGATTCTTCCTTTATTTTGCCTACAGACAACACAAATGGTTCGTTGAGGTCATCAACTTTTGAAACTTCAACAAAAATAGGCTGGCCTTTCACCACTACTGGACATGAGCTTGGAAATTTTGGTTCTTCTTCTCTGCATGAGCCATTATTTACCAATCACCAGAGGGGTGCAAAGCGTCAAGACAGTATCGTAAAAAATCTTAGATATGATATAGCTCCAAGGAGTCATAAGATTCGTCTCATGAATGGTTCACCTTGGAAGGGAGTTAACGGTATATCACCAAGCAATTCCCCATACAATATTCTAAATAAAATTTCACCAGGAGATGAACAGAATCAGTTACTTGGCCATAAACAAAATTCCAGTCCTATGTACACCTGGAGGGCTACATCTACATCAGTTACTAGATCCGCCCACAATCATTCTAAAGACATCGCAAATGACCTGCTTCTAAATATGAATAGTAGAAATGTCCAATCACTTAATGATGATAGAAGTTGGAATGCGGTGTCTGCCGATGACCCAATGGATGTTTCTTGGAGGTAAGAAAGTAGCTACTTATTTCACCTTTTGCTCCCTGCTTTCTTTTCTTATGATTACTTGTTTTTATTAATTTACAGATATGAATATAAGATGCCGGTATTTGTTATTCTGATTTGTTTTAAGGCACCTCTAACAAAGGGTTAAGTATATATAATGACTGCATCCTCTTTATGTGTAATTCGTTTTTAGCCATATGGAGAAGAACTTAGCTGTTGACGAGAGCAACATCAAAGGTGGACCAAGATGGAGATCCGATGAAACTAGTGATGAGGAAGAAGAGCAGGGTCTAGATAGAGCTATGGGGATTGCTTATCAAGCAACTCCAACTAGGACAATTAGACGAACCAGATTTGCTAAGAGATGAAAGAACAACCCTTATTTGTGAAATGATTCTGGAGAATTTTCTGAAAAAGGATAACAGATAAGAGCCCTATTGAAACGGAGTTGTTTGTTTGAGGATGAGGGTTTTGCCATTTTGGAAATTTAAGATTTAATTAAGGTCTACCTTGGCCATAGTTGTGCAGCTAATATTCAATGAAGGAAATGTTAATTTTGAAGGTCCATTTCCTTTGCTTTTTCCCTGAATCTTGCTTAGTTATATTTTTAGCTATATAGCAATTTATGTAGAATTAATGATATTTTGAGCAAATTCAAAGCTTATAGAGTCTCAGAGTGGTTTTCTTCTTTATTTTTACACGCTGTCCAATTATGCAATTACCCAGAAATACCGTATGGCTAAACTTAAAATTTTTATTTATGCAAGTCGGTAATGTGTTTTCTCTCTTTAGTAAGGTATGGAAGGTTAAAGTCACAAAATGTTGTTGTCAGTTCTACATTTTAGACATAGTCTGTTCATATTCTGGAGTATTTTAGTTTTGCTGTATAATTGTCCTGCTGCGGAATGCTGGATTGTGCATTAGCTCATTTGTATGCTTGGAAAACTAGAGTGTATGATAAAGAAAGAGTAAATATGGTCTATTCATTTCAGAATATCAGACCGAATTAGGAGAGACGGCTGTGGTTTATTAGCGGCAAATAGCGATTAATTGTCACTTTAGCTGGCAAAGGAGGCTCATTATTTTGAAGGACCCACTCAAAACCAAATAATCCCGTTAGTCTTTGTATTTATAGGATAGTGGAAAAACGTAAATGATTCTATCAAATAAGTAGGTAACAAAAAGCTTCACGAAAATAAATCAAAATAAGAACGGTTATTAAATATATTAAGTTTTTTAAATAATTTTTTATTAATTTTAATTTATAAAAATAGAAAAAATATTTAAAAAAAACCTACTTCTAGATGGGGTAAAAGCTACAGTTTACTACGCTAAGTTTGAGTTGAAATCAAAATTGTATCTAGAAATTCGTTAAAAAGAGGGCCTCAGGGACTGTGAACGTAATTTTGTTACCAATAGGAAAATATTATGGGAATGTTCTACATGCAATTTTATTTTTAAAAATAAAAGAAAATTGAATGAAAATATGAAAATATTTATAATTTTTGTGTAAAATAAATATATTCATATATCATTAACTGTTTCTCAATTCCCATGTCAGTCTGAACTGCTTTTGGAATTGGATTTTTAATTCTTATATATTTTCTTTTTTAATTTTATAGAAATAGTCAAATTATAAATTTTATTTCTTTACTAATTTTATATCTTAATTTTATTTTTATCTTTTACTTAAATCACTTTCTAACTTTCAATATTAAAAATGAGGATCGCAATCCAGTGTTTCTTTTTGGGTTGAAATATGAACCGTTACTTTCTTCCCAAAGGAAGCAAATCTACTAGAAAATATAGAACTCTATGAGACAATAAATATTAGGAATAGTGAACGTGTGTTTCTGGAGTTACCGCATGTGATATTATCAGAAAGTTATGTTTTCTTTTTTAATATACTAATCAAGAAATAAAAAATCATATGAAAAAGGAATTTCATTGTAGATTTGTGATAGTTCATCCTGTTTAGATATATTTACAAATTTTTTGTTTATTATATTTTCAACAAATTTAATTTCATTTTTTTAATTAAATTAAAGTAGAGAAAACCCGATACACATTTTGTGACATAATGGTCATTTCCTTTTTGTTTCCTTTGTTTTTTTAATACTTCTAAACAAATACATTATTAAAAAAAAACATATACTTGAAATAATCACATAAACACTACAAAAAATTTCTCATGTGGTGAGATTTTCGTATATAGGTAATATCTAAATAAAACATGTATATAATATTACATGTCATAGATAAAAGTCTTATACTAAGTTAAATTTAAATGAATTTATAATATAATTAAAATTATTATAGTGATTCGAAATAAATATTCAATTTCATAATTTAATATAAAATAACAGTGACCGATCAAATTTGTTAAATAAAAAAATTATGAATATTAAATTTTGATTTAGCTACTGAATATATAAAAACAGTTGAAGACCTGTAGGATGACATGGGTTGGACGAAAAACGCAAAGGAGGCCAACGTCAGCATTTTGGGAGAAGAATCCAGCTAAATCGGCGACCCAGTATTGAAACTTGAAAGTCAGCAGTCAGAGGACGAGGAAGGAACGCAGAGGAGATGCCGGCAAACTTGATTCTCCCAATCATAGACTTGTCCTCACCTGATCGAACATCCGCAGCCAATTCTATCCGTCAGGTTCTCGCTAATTTCGTTTTTCTTTAATAATCTTCTGTTTTCTCCAAAAGGAGCTGCTTTTTTGGTCATGGAATTTTCGTAACACCATGATACACTTTGTTTTTAGTTCTGTGTTTGAATACATTGTGTAATTGAAGGTGGTAATTGTACACTCTGCAAATTCTCAGTTGAGAACTACTCCCTTCTTCAGATATAAATAGGCAATATAATAATATTTACTATTTGATTAATTTGGAGCTTTGAAGCATGGGGACTTGTCTGTGGTTTCACTTTGCAGTGCCTGATATTGAAATTTTAAGAACATTCTGGAGAGCAAAAGTATGAACTTTTGGCTCCATCTTTTAAGACTAAATATGAACTAAACCATACTTTGTTTGTTCTTTTGGCCATACTTAATTGCGTGATTACCATTGAGCATTTATTAGGGAAATCCCATTATGATAGTCAGTGTTGAAACTGGTCTTACAGGCATGCATTGAATATGGTTTCTTCTACCTTGTGAACCATGGAGTGGAGAAAGAGCTGTTTCAGAAAGTGTTTGATGAGAGTAGGAAGTTCTTCTCACTTCCACTGGAAGAGAAAATGAGATTGGTCCGCAGGGAACATAGAGGTTATACTCCTCTTTATGCCGAGAAACTGGATCCTACTTCAGGTTCCAGAGGTATTATGGTCATTTTCCTTCTGATGTTAATTTCAGGCAGTCTTCCAGGATATACTCTTAATGTACTGGCGGTGGGTTAGTCCCACTTGTCCATTTAACTAACGAAGATGTTGGTAAGCATATAGAGGTACTGCCATATACTGGGTGATAACGACTTAAATGAGCTGCTGATTGTCCTTAATTTCTACTTTTCCATTTTTAACCTTTTATGCTCAATCATTGGTTGAGGTTTATGATATTTATGGCCACTGCTGAAAACTGTCCATATCCATTTACGTTTCATCATGTTATAGAAAGAAGGCAGACTTTTGATCATTCCTATCTACCGTTGAATCAGGTGATTCAAAAGAGAGCTACTATATTGGGCCTTCAGCAGATAATCTTAATCAATGGCCATCAAAAGGTATGCCTGTCCGAATTTATATTTATTGTATTTAGAGTTTGTGTTGCGCACAGTCACACACATGCATATGGTTTGTTTTTCCATGTGCTTTATTTGAGATATTTTTTACTGGCAAGGGCACTGCAGAAGTATTAACGAATTGGAGACCTACAATGGAGTCCTTCTATTGGAAAGTCTTGTAAGTTTTTATTCACTTAGTGCAAATCTTTCTGTGCTAGCATTTATGAATTATGAGTTGTCACTTACAAAAATTTAAATAACAGGAGCATCTGTAGTTGTTAATTCAAGTTTTTACTTTGTTCTGCACAGTGTGGTCGGCAAATTATTCTCTCTGTAAGCTTGACCATTGGTACAGGAAGGGCTTGCTGTGTTTTTATTTAAAAATTTATTCATCCTTCTTTCGGTTTTGCATGTGTTTATTTATCTACATCATTAGTGGGTGCGAACCATACAGCATTTGAATCTTCAGGGGTGATAGACTTTAGTCAGTAATAAAATTTCATAATGTATATGATGGGAGCAAGGTTAGCTGACCACTTATATTTATCTTATTATCATCTATAAATATATCTGTTTTCTGCCGCAGTGCTGCTGGAAGAGAGCTGCTATCTGTAATAGCCCTGTCTTTAAATCTGGATGAGGATTTCTTTGAGAAGATAGGCGCCTTAAGAAAGCCAACAGCTTTTCTTCGTCTGTTGCATTATCCAGGTTCAGTAGCATTGTATGGCTTTTTGAACCTTTCATAGTTTGCTTATAGCACCACACACATATATCTATGCCTACAACTCCTAATGAGGTTCAAGTATAATTTTTCTTGTGATTTTAATATTAATATTGTATTTTGTTCCAAGTGCAATCTGTGCATTAGAAAAAGGGACTTATGTTCTTTCTTTTCAGTTATGGATTTTAATTTCTGAGTTATAAGAGTATACTGCACATGAATATGGGTAGTAGTCTATATGCCAACATGAAACTTCAGATACATAATGCAAAGGGCTACATGCTTTATAGAATGTACTAAATGCTTTCTGGTAGCTTTATCAATATTCTGTTTTTGGTCCTCGGGCCAAGGCTTTCAAACCTATCATCCAAGATGATTTTTTTTATTGTTGATAATATGCCTTCCACCCTTTTTAGGTGAATTGGGACTAAATGAAGAGATTTACGGTGCCTCTGCTCATTCAGATTATGGCATGGTTACTCTCTTAGTATCTGATGGCGTTCAAGGACTTCAGGTTCCTGCCTTCCTTTTGGTTAATATTTCTAGTATCAAGCTATAATTGCTTTTAATCTATGATTTCATATTTAAAGATTTGCAAGGAAAAGTTCAAACAACCTCAAGTCTGGGAGGATGTGTCTCACGTAGAGGGGTGAGTCCCTGACTAAGAAATTCTATATAGAAAATGATACTGATTTTTAGTTTTACATCGATTCTAATCACTTAATGTGGTCAAAACGAATTAAATGAATATTAGATAATTTCTGTTTGCTTTTGCAGGGCCTTTATTGTGAACATTGGGGACATGATGGAGAGGTGGACAAATTGTTTGTACCGGTACCCTGCCATCTCATCAACTTAAAATAGGTTTTTTTTTTAAGTATTTTACCAACTAGAGCTATTAATCATCTTTGGCATGGACGTTGATGTACATATTAAGCAAGGTCTCAGTGTACAGGTAGATGTCATTCTCAGTTTCTGTCATTATTCTTGTAGGTCAACATTGCACAGGGTCATGCCAACAGGAAAAGAACGCTATTCTGTAATCACTAACCACTTCCTGGTTGCTTTATATGTTTTCATTTTTGTTGCATTACCTTTCTTAAATGATGGCTTCTGACGGCCTTTTGTTTCAGGAGTAGGAAAATCTAGATAGGACTTGTATATTCCTTTTCTAGGAATATGCTTCAGACTTTTTGAAACATGTGAGCAATTGACTAGGAAAGAATACACTGATTATTGAACGTTGAAGAAAACATGTTTGTGAGATCCAATCAACAACTTTACCGGTTAAGTGGGTCATTCGGATGAAGACTTTTCTAAATGACAAAGTATGCCCTTCTCCACACATGCACACAAAGTGGGGGTGGGAAGACAATTGCAAATTCTGATGACAAAGAGGTCCACATAGCGGTGGACTGTCTTAACTAAAATGCTGGATGACATAGCATCCAAATCAAGCTTCGTTTTTTATCTCAAAAAGGTGGCACTTTGCTATGACATGTCTTTGAGGATACAAATGATGTTAAATGATTTTGCATATATACTACTAAACAAGTACAGTTAGATCTGAGGTATGCTTTATTCACTGATAAAAATCATGTCAGAAGTTGATGATATCTTTCAAAGAAGCTTTAGGTTAAATTTTCTTCTCTATGTAAAATTGAACAAGGAATTAGTTTAATATTTCATGGATAATGAGGATGTTCTACACAATATATTAAGAATTTGGCTTCATTTTATTGCCATCATTCTGAGGAGGTGGTCTTCTTACTGCCTCCCGTGATATGCTGATGCGTTTCCAGCAAAACATGGGGTCCAAACATTTAGTACCAGCTTTTCTTTCTTATTTTATATTCGATATGTCCCCAAAAGTCATTGTCTAAAGTGGAGATGTTGCAAAATTTTCAGATGGCTTTCTTCTTAGACCCTGATCCTGACTGTGTCGTGGAATGCCTTGAAAGTTGCTGCAGTGAGTCATCTCCTCCCAGGTAGAAATAAGATAAATTATAAATCTAACTCGTTATGCTTTTTCCTCCTTATTAGAATAGGTCGGCAAACTTTTCCCCTAGAATGACTTGTATTATTACTATTATTGATTATTCATAAGGTGGATTTACGAAGAAAAACTTACTTTATATTTTTATTTGTGGAAGTATATTAGGTGATTAAATAAGAAACTCACATTAACACACAACACTAAGATTCCCCCAATTGGAGATCTGTTATGAAAGTCTTCTGCCGTCGTTTCCTAGGTTTACATTTGGTTACATATAAATAATTTTGAATGTTAAATGCTGCAGATTTCCCCCAATCCGCAGTAGGGACTACCTGATGGAACGGTTTACGCTTACATATGGCTCATAGGGAACTAATTAAATAGCTAGTCAGCTAAGGGCTCTGTATGTGGCGGGAAATACAATGATGTGAAGGTTACAGATTTTAAACCAAGACTCTGGTTTGTTGTGGCTACTTTTCCTGTGTGGGGTTGAATTTCTATTCTGGTTCCTTCATAGACCCTAATGCAACACTCCAGGGTTTCAGAGTTTGGACAATAATCTTTTCTTGCTTTACATGCCATTTGCATTAGTGGCCTATAAAGTTGTATATATATGTCTAGGGTGTATACTCTACCTCTTCCTATGCAGGATCAACTATGCTATTGTCGTTGAAAAAGTTTACTTCCACACGTTAATTTTTACTAAATTTTACCAACTTAAAAGGTATTGATTGGTTAGACTCACAATTTATTATATAAAATTTAAGAGTAAATTATGTTCATTTTTTTTTAGATATTTAATTATGATATTTTATTCTATTTTTATTTAAATATTACACTTTATTTTATTTTTATTTAAGTATTATACGTTACTCTATTCACTTAAATATTAATTAAAAAATATGCTTAATGTTAATAGAATATTTATAAAAAGAATATTAAATTAATATTTTATTCTAATTTTATTTAAAAATTATATTTTGACTTAATTAATCATTTTAAATAATTAACATGTTGATAAATTGTGTATTTTTAATTAAATAATTATATTTATTACAATGTGTAAATTTAACAATGTGTAATTATAAGAAAAAAATTTAGTACAAATATAGAGGTATAGTTTAGTTAGTAAAAATAAGATCAATTATACTTTATATATTATTTTTAACTAAATTCATTCTTAAGATATTTTTATATTTGTACTAAATTTTTTTTTTATAATCATACGTAATTAAAAATATACAATTTATTAATATATTAGTTATTTAAAATGATTAATTGAGTAAAAATATAATTTTAAATAAAATTAAAGTAAAATATTAATTTGATATTATTTTTGTGAATATTTAATTAATATTTAGGTATATTTTTTTAATTAATATTTAAGTAAATAAAGTAAAGTGTCATATTTAAATAAAAATGAGGTAAAATATGATAATTAAATATTTAAAAAAAATTAATATAATTTACTTAAAATTTAATAATTTAAATATTTTTATATAATAATAAAATTTTATTTATAAAAATAACAGATTTGATTGCCATTGTATTGTTTGGGATGGTACTACAATAAATAATATGATTTTTATATTTTTTTATTAAGTGAACTGACATATTTTATATGCATGAATTTTAGTAATTTTATTAAAAATTAATTTTACTCACAACTTATATAATTGGGCGCATTATCATTATTATTAATTATTTTGGTTAATTTTATATAAAACAACTCTTGCTATGGATCTATTGTCGGAAAGCTTTCCTTTTAGACCAGACGGTGTGTGGCTTTAGGACATTGGAATAAAGACGAATAAGCTCAATTGAAGAGCTGGTGATAAAAAATGGCCTCTGGGCTCTCGCATAGGATAAGGTGGATAAGCTTTTAAAATCCTCTTTGGTACGAAAAGATATCCTATATGCTACTATTATACGCTAGAATATACCCAAGCCTTCCTCCTTGGATGCAAGCATACCCACGTGGACGATCTCTGCTAAATCTATTCTCACTTTTTCGAAAGTCTGGACCCAGATTTTGTTACAGCCAACTCCTCATCTCTTTCTTCCTTTATCTCTTTTCCTTGCCCTTCAAGGTTTGGTCTTCATCTCTTTCTTTTCTTGGCTAAAAGCCTCTCTGTCTGCTTTATGCTTTGCATTTTTCTTGTTTATATTTGCTAGACAAAGTTGAGTAGTCTAATCACCCATCCTCTCTCTAACCAATTTTCTTCTTTTACAAGGGACTTGGACTAAAAATTTTGTATTATTTTTAGTTTAATTCATTTTAAATAAAAATCTCTGCTTTAGTTTCCAACATTACCTTATATTAAAATATAAAAATTAATTACAACTAATTATTTTTAATTTGGAAAATTTAGGGAATTGAATAGATTATGAACTCTTCCAATAGGTTTATTCATTTAAAGTTTTGTTTTAGACTTTTTAAAATGTTTTATGTTAAATCTGGATCCTGTTTTTCCCATTTGCCATGAGTACTGATTGACACGGATAAGATGAATTTATATTACTGTAATAATATACTAATAAAAGAAAAAAGTTAAATCATAATCTTTTATTTATAATATAAACTTTAAAAATATTTCAATTTAAATAAATTATTAAAAATTCATAAATAAAAATTTAACGATTAAATTTATAAATCTCCGTTGGGTCGAAGTTTTTTTTCAAAAAAAATAATTTGTAATGTATGGTGAGGCAAATTGTTTCTAGAAAATAAAGAATTTATCTGCCTTCGTCAAGGCGTCAACTTGAAGACCATATCCACGCGGCTAACACTATCCCTCGATTCTATGCCGCGTTAACAATTACCTGCTTAATCTTCGGTCAGCGTTCAACGACTACGGTTCTGATTTGACCGCGAAGTAGCTTACAATTGCCCCATTATCTGCGACAAGTATATGGATAGTGTTCCTTTGTCCGCCTCCTCTCTCTTTCCTTCTCGCATCTGCAAAGCCGAGCGAGAGGAACAATTTAATACAACAACAAAAAACCAATTCAGTCTCCGCCACGCCAACCTAAAACCCCTTTGTGTCTCGGATCATGTGATTCGGATCCACCGGACCCGCTGTTCTTTCATCCTCAGTGAACCTAAAGCTACTCTTGTCCACTTCTTCGATCTGATATCAGCTTTCGGAACCTTGTAGCTGACGACATGACTCGACGATGCTCGCATTGCAGCCACAATGGGCACAACTCCAGGACCTGCCCGAACCGTGGAGTCAAGCTCTTTGGGGTCCGATTGACAGATGGGTCGATTCGGAAGAGTGCCAGTATGGGCAATCTCAGTCACTACGCCGGCTCGGGTTCGGGAACTCATCATGCCGGGTCTAACAATCCGGGTTCTCCCGGTGAGACGCCTGATCAGGGTGTCGCCGCCGACGGTTACGCCTCCGAGGATTTTGTTCCCGGGTCGTCGTCAAGTTCCCGTGAAAGAAAGAAGGGTTCGATTCTTCAAAATTAACTTTTTTTTTTCCTTTTACACGATCATTTTCTTGCATGCTTATTTTTGGACCCTGATTTGGAAGTATTCTTTCATCCTAACTCATTCTCCAATTCTAGGTTGTTGTTCTTTATTTACTGTCATAAAAGATGCTTAATTCTGCTCGTCGCACAACATTGTATTTGATAGGTGATTTTGCTGGTATCAATGTGAAATTAATTGGTCCAGAAAGATATAGGTTAAATGATGTCTGCATCATTAACTCTATTGGAGCGTGCCTTTTATTGGGTGAATTATTGGAATATGCTTGGCTGCATAATTTTGAAATTGAAAGATGTTGGATGTTGCTGTATGATATTGATAGATAATTAGCTATCACAAGTCACGTGCTTTAAATAACAGCAGCTCTTATAGCTCATGCAAGGTTCCGATTATCATCTTGTAAGAGTAAGGTTGCTGCCCATTTTTGCTCTTAACTGACCAATTAAACAGTTTGGGGGGAATCACCAAAAAAAAAAAACTTTTTTTTTTGGTGGTGGGTGGGGGGGGGGGGGGGTGTTTACAGAGCCCTTCTAGTAGAGGAGGCAATGGAATTTCATATGTACCATGAAGGAAAAAGACAGGGGGAAGTGCTACCTAATTTCTATTGGGTTACATTTTTGTTACTTTCGAATTACTACGGATCATGGAAATATGTAATGTGTGTTGTACTGGTATGCTTATTTGAGCTATGTGGAAAATCTGTAATGATTACAAATGATTCATTGTTAATGAAAAATAGAATAGATAGAAGTTAGGTCATAGAGGTTTATATACCTAAGAAAAGTTTGAGTGTTGATTCTCTATTGATTTAGCATTTATGTATTCCTTTATTTTGGGAGCAAAAGAGAAAGGTGAAAAGCATGCACTGTCTGTGCAGTTTTTGCTAACAATGGGTGAATGGCATCGTGTCCTACTCTAGAATCTGGAGTTAAGTGCAAAGCCACAGATTCGCTCATAGAGGTGTATATGATTAATTGGGGCCTTTAATCTTTGGTAGTTAAATCACGCTATATTAAAAATTTCACTGGTAAATCCAAGATACACCTGATTGGTTTTTATTTTGATTTTACATTTTCCGTCCTTGTCCTTGAAGATGGAGTAATGAGAGATTCCGTATTATCCAGGTTTACATTTGAGAGTTGTATAAGCATTAGCTGAAGGTTCAAAAAGTTCCAGTGAAGAAAATTCTATTTTCTAGTGCTTTTGTAACTATCCCATGATGTTGAGTTATCATCATGCTTACAGTTCATAGAATGATGGTGTGCTCATGATCTTTCAATCTCTGATCGAATTATTGCCAGGAATAGAAAATTTTGATGTGTTGTGCAAATTATATATCTTTGTTGAGTTGCTAAGTTTTGATATGCAGGCATTCCATGGACTGAGGAGGAGCATAGGATGTTTTTACTTGGACTGCAGAAGCTTGGCAAAGGTGATTGGCGTGGAATTGCACGAAATTATGTTATATCAAGAACGCCTACTCAAGTTGCCAGCCATGCCCAGAAATATTTCATCAGGCAAAGTAATGTGTCTAGGCGAAAGAGACGTTCCAGCTTGTTTGATATCGTTGCAGATGAAGTTAGTACCCCGTATTTGCAACTGCTACTAAGATACAGATGGAAGTGTGCCTTTTCATCTATATGCATATACTAAAGTTGATGCGGCATATTCCATTTTTGGTTGTTTAGATTATCTTCCAGTGAAGAAAATAAGACATTTATAGTACATGGATAGTCAATTGTACTTTGTGAAATTTGTCCATCTGATTTCTTCTTCTGCAGTGGGGTTGACAATCAGTTTCTGTCAAGTTCACTTTGACACGAAGTTCATACTTGTTTAAATTATCTACATAATCATGGCATTCTAGGCTAAGCTAGTTTTAAGACCAAAATTGATTTTCTCCTGTAATGCTCTTTTTGAGATCCATTATTACATATAAGATAACAACCTCTCTGCCTCATTCCTTTGTTCCTTCTCCATTTTTTTGACTTAATTTTGTCATGGCTTTTGCAGTCAGCCGATATACCAATGGTACCACAGGACTTCTTGTCAGCTAATCAGCCAAAGACTGAAACAGAAGGCACTGACCCCTTACCTGTTCCTCCAGCCCTTGATGAAGAGTGTGAATCTATGGATTCCACCAACTCAAATGATGGAGAGTCTGCCTCTTTAAAGCCAGAGAACTCACAATCATCTTACCCAGTGCTATATCCTGCATACTTTTCTCCTTTCTTCCCATTCTCTCTACCCTATTGGTCGGGATACAGTCCGGAGCCTGCTAAGACGGAGACACATGAAGTTCTGAAGCCGACTGCAGTGCATTCTAGAAGCCCAATTAATGTTGATGAACTGGTTGGCATGTCAAAACTGACTCTGGGTGACTCTATTGGCGACTCTGGCCCCTCCTCTCTGTCATTGAAACTGCTTGAAGGACCCTCTAGACAGTCAGCTTTTCATGCAACTCCAGCGTGTGGTAGTAGTTCAAACATAAATGGTAGTGTAATCCATGCGGTTTAAGGGCCTCTTATGTTGAGCTGGAGACTGTAGGCTAGCTCAGTACCGTGGGCATTATCTACCCATACCGGGCTCATGAAGGTGCCTTTGTGTTAATCATGCATTTGGTTGTGGGATAACCTTAATAATTTTTCCTTTTTTCCTCAGTAATTAACTTCCTTTGTTTCCTTCCGGGTAGCCAGTAGAATCTAGGAATTAATTGGGTCTAAAACCTTATGTTTGTTCCTTTATTTGGGTTCTATTGGTTATGTAAAGTTGATTGTGCAGTATGACATTCTATTAAGTTGTGGTCTTTATTTAATCCAGCAATCAAATCACTAGCGTTTTTTAGTGTTTCCAAATATGATGCTGGTGGGCGAGCAGATGCACCTATCTTGCCTTGGTGGGGTGTCTAAACCTGCCTTTACTAAATTGGTCGGCCTTTTTATTTTATTCCTCACGAGCATTTAAAGAAACACTTTGTCATTTCTACAAATAAAATTTATTTAAAAAATTGATTTAATAAATTCATCGGGTATAATCAAATGGCTTGTGGCACATTCCATAAGAATTTTTACAAATAAAATTTATTAAAATTTTATTTTAAAAAAATTGATTTAGTAAATTGATCAAATTTAAAATTACAAAATTAAATGGCTTGCAACCCATTCTATTCTATTAGAGTTTCCAAACTCCTAGTAGGTAGTAATTTCTTTAAGAATTTTTTTTTTTATAGAGTCCCTTTCAAATGTATTTCTCTCGGATCTAAACCCTTAGTTGGGAATTAATTGTAGGAACAATTTGCGAGATAGAATGTTTTGTGGATATAAGAAAATAAATGAGAATAAATTTGAACATAAAATAGTGAATGCTCTATTTCTTTAAAATTTATCTAAAGTTTCTAAAATTAAATATTCTTAATTCGAAGAATTCAAATACATTTCTCTGAAGGGTGTTTTTTACCATGACAATGTCATACTAGTTATTTTTTATTTTTAATCAGCACGTCAAAACCGTGATTTGAAAATAATGTTTCTAGCACTTCAAACTGTTACTTGAAAATACGGTTTCAAAAGTGTTAAAACCATGATTTTAAATTATGTTTCTAGTACAGGTTTCAGTGTAAGTTTAAAACCATAACTCTTTTGTGCCCAAAGAAAAATTCATAACTTTTAAAATGCTTAGGATTTTAAGAAACATTACTAAATGGATAATTATACAGCTTCAAAAATTTAAACACAGAATTTTATGTTTAAAGTTTTGTATCAATAGGAATGCTCTTGCTAAGTCAACACTAACATTTTTAACCTTAGTTTGAATTGAGCATCACTGAACGAAGACTAACTTTTTGAGTTATTTTGAGGTTTTTATTGTAATTTTTTTCAATTTTATTATTTTCACATTAAATTTGATTAAATATTTATTTAAAAATTAAATATATTAAATCTTAAAAATTAAATTTTAAAATTCAACAAATATTACACCACATTTTTTTTTTTTTATAAATGTAGTAGTACTCCATGTTAAGTGAGCATAACTTTTTCTTTTCTTAGCTATCAACAGCTCAATTTTTGTAAATTAACTCATTAAAACACGCCAACCGACCATCAATTTAGCCGACAGCATGCGAAACCCTTTTAATGCCCCACTTGGGACTTTCTGGCCAGCAATGGTAGACGTGAACCAATCGATATGTCCACATTGAATTTGAGATGGATTTAGAAAAGTGGCGAAATAAAAGTCTTAGAAATAGTAAACAGTGCATAGTGCAGATAATTGTTTTGTATCTGTCATAATAATTTAATCAGTGCATAGTGTATAGTGCAGGTAATTGTTACGTATCTGTCATATAAAAAATTTGAAAACAACAATTGAACATAGCCATGTATTTAAATTCATTTTTTTGTTTTGAATTGTCTATTTTTGTGAGATACGAATTTATTTAAATTTTTTAATTTATAATTAATTCAGATTCAAATTATTATTAGATTTAAATTAAGAATTTTTTTTAAAATATTTTATATATATATATATATATATCACCTCAAATTTAAGATAAAATATTTAAATAAAATTTAATCTCTTTCACTAAGATGTTGACTGTATTTGAATTCTCTTTGATCTATCATTGTCGCCAAAAAGATTAACGCATTTTAGCCACAAAGTGGTGCGCGAAGATGCGGTGTAACCGAATTAAATTGACCTTGACAATTGACAAGGCCAAATCAAAATAGGAGAGCACAAAATAATGTACTTATGAATCACGTATGGAAAAATAATACAGTTATCTTAATTTTATAAATTAAAATTTTTAAATATCAAATAAAAATTTAAATTACATTATAAAAATTAACAAAATTACAACAAAAATCACTTTATAATAGGTTAGTTATTCGGTTGAACCATCAAATAATTAATATAATAATTAATTACGTTTTAAATTATCTTATTATAAATTATATACTTAAAATTTGATTTAGAATCATTTTTAATAAAAATGACTAATTCATTTTACAACTACCTATTTCAAACAAAAACGAGACTAGTGTCCTATAGGATACTTGAGATGCTGCTCAAAAACATTACCAAAAATAAAATTATTCAACTGAAGGTCATCCATCCAAAGAGTCAGCGCCGTCATCATCATGTAAGAGAATGGATTCTCTCATGAATTTAAAGAAAAAAGATATAAGAGAAATATAAATATAAAATTAATAAAAAAATTAATAAAAAAGTATATTTAAATAGTTCGTTGCACTCTAAGCAGTGCAGTGGCGGTTATCACAAACACAAACTTCAACCAAAGCTAGGCTCGAGTTGACGACTTTCACTGTAATTAGTTGGTGTTTGGATTCGTGTTGATTTCATTCCCGAAAATGGAAGGTGTTGATTGCTTGGGTCCCGAGAGAAGCAAGGCGCAGTTTGACGTCGATGAGATGAAGATCGTCTGGGCTGGTTCTCGTCACGCTTTTGAAGTTTCCGATAGGATTTCTCGCCTAGTTGCCAGCGATCCGGTGATTTTTTTTTGTTTGTTTTTTGCTTCAAATTCTCCGTAAATTTGTTCATGCAAATAATTAAGATATTGTTCAGTCTTGGTGGTAGATATTATCAAAGGAAAATGGTCGGTGTTCCCGTTTTCCTTTAAATGTAGGAACCGTAGTTACGTAAAGAAGTGGACAGCCAACATTACGACGAAAACAATTTTTTTCCTGGTTTGTTTGTCTTACTTATGTAATATGTAGTGGATTTAACGTGTATACTGTTGACAGATAAGAGACGAAAATGTTTAAGATAGGTGCTTATGCTGCTCCTTCAGTTTCCACAGAACTTTGGAATGAAAATTCGGAATTAAGCAACTGGCATTGAGTCATTGACCCTACTTTCTGCAGGATGTCTAACAATAAGTATTTAATTTCCAGCTTTATGCGTTATGAAAATTCACTGGTTTGTTAAGGCTTCAAAATCCATTGTGCAATGTGCAAAGTTAATTGGTACTAGTTCCTGTTCTTTTCTAAAATGGGAGTGGTAATATACTAATAGTTGATGCGTATGGCTTCTGCAAGCTCTTGAAACTTGGTTGTCTGTCATCTCTAGGTATTCAGAAAGGATAATAGGTCCACGCTTGGTAGAAAGGAGTTGTTTAAGAACACTTTGAGGAAAGCAGCTCATGCATGGAAAAGAATCATTGAGCTTCGTCTTACTGGTGAGTTCTTTGTTCTGCGCGTTGTATGTTCTTGGTTTCTTATATTATTATTTTCTTCTATAGAAGGTAATTTGTTGCCTTTTATATTCTCTTTTTTATAACTGTTAAGTTGTATGCTTACAGAAGAGGAAGCTTCTAGACTTAGATTCTTCGTGGATGAACGCGCTTTTACAGATCTTCATTGGGTATAATTTGATATCTTGTTCTGGTAGCATTTAGTTTTCCATATTCTAGTTTTTTACAAAGAGACATGTGGATGAATGAGACTATATTAGGTTGTGTGCGATTCTTTTTTTAAAAATTTGAGACGAATAAAATGTTGACCTTTTAATTTGACTTGGCATAATATATTTAGAAGGTCTCCACTTGAATTGCTTCTGCTAAATTTGAGTTCTTTATATTCTGTTCCAGGGAATGTTTGTGCCAGCTATCAAAGGACAAGGCACTGAGGAGCAGCAGCAAAAGTGGTTGCCATTAGCTTATAAGATGCAAATAATTGGTTCGTATGCCCAAACTGAACTTGGTCATGGATCCAATGTTCAGGGGCTTGAAACTACTGCAACCTTCGATCCCGAAACAGATGAGTTTATTATTCATAGCCCCACACTGACTTCCAGCAAAGTGAGTAAAATGGTGGTGATTGATGAGAGTTTTGCTAATCCTTTAGGAAGTATTGTGATTGACATTCCACAATAATATATTTTATATAAGAAAGAAAAAAAATTCTAGAACATTATGACTGGGTGCATTTATCAGTTTAATCCAGGAAAGGCTACCGTATTTTTTCTTTTTCATACATCAACTGTATGTGTTGTTTTCACAGGATTTTTTGTTGTAAACATGTTCTCCTTTTACAGTTAGGAAATTTTGTTATGACCCCTTTAATGCATTTTCAAACAGTGGTGGCCTGGCGGATTGGCCAAGGTTTGCACTCATGCTGTTGTTTATGCCCGACTGATTTCTGGTGGTCAAGACCATGGAGTGCATGGTATTTATCAATCTTAGCTAATATAATTTCTTCTGGAAGATGCATAGTTTGATAAAATAAGCGTGTCCCATTTGAAGGTTTCATTGTCCAGCTGCGGAGCTTGGATGATCACTTACCTCTTCCGGGCATAACTGTTGGTGATATTGGAATGAAATTTGGAAATGGAGCATTCAACACCATGGATAATGGGGTTCTAAGATTTGACCACGTACGAATTCCAAGGAATCACATGTTGATGAGGTTAGATTATTTTGCTTTATTTGCCTCTTTCACCAGGGTCAAAGCTAATAATCCCAGGTGGGCATTATATGGTGGATATTTCAAGTATTAACTGTGATGAGTGTACACTGTACAACCTCTTAGAGCAGGTGGATAAAACTTTTAGACCTTTCAGTTCCTGTAGTGATTTCTCAATTTGTGGGTGGATAGTGAAGATACCTTAAGGAAAAATGTCTTGAGAGGATTTCTCTGGCTTTTGTTACTTTTTATGCAGACAGTATATTACAAGTGACTCTCAGCATAAGAAAGCTGCTTAGCAGTATCACATACCTTAATAATAAAATCCTGAAACTGCTTAACCATCATTTGAGTTAATTTTGGTTGAATTACTTTTGAAAGTGAGGATTTTTTATTCCTTTCAAATAAGGATCTAGATAGATATGATGGTTAATAAAAATTTAATTGGTGCCTCAGCAAAGCACAGACAAAGGGGGGATGGTTGGGGGTTCAACATGTGTATAAGCTATTACTCTTTGGTCACAGGGAAAGGAGGATCTGTAAATCGATGAGCATATAGTAACCTGAATTTTTCAATCATTGGAAATTGCATCATGTGCTTAACAGTTTATGTCAATAAATTTGATGCATGGCTGTTAGTAAGTTTTGTTTTGAAACTACCAGGGTTTCACAGGTTACAAGAGAAGGAAAATATATGCAATCTAATGTTCCAAGACAACTGCTTTATGGTACCATGGTTTATGTGAGACAAACAATTGTGTCTGATGCATCAAGTGCTTTGTCAAGAGCAGTTTGCATTGCTACAAGATATAGTGCTGTTAGAAGACAGTTTGGCTCGCATAATGGAGGTCCTGAAACACAGGTAAGCTCTGAAGCCATCTATCTATGCCTCGTTATTGAAGCTTTTTATCAGGTTATTGGATCTTTTTATCAAATGGAGATATGCTACTAAAGTCTTCTCATTCTTTTATCTTCTTGTAAGTAAAATTTGTAAAAAGCTTTGAGAGGGGATGTACCCAAGTTCACAAGATACAATTCTACAATAAGTTGAATTGCTCTCATGTGAAGTGGCTGCTTTTTGATCTAGTGGTGTACATTTAGAGCAGTCTTGCTATCCACTAACACAATATACTGTTCTAACGGAAAGATTGTGAGGATCCTACTGATTGATGGCGATGTCTGTTTTTATAGTCAATGTTGTTTTCACCAATGTATCATTATCGAATCTGCAATCTGCGTCTCTTACTCTTTGTTAATTGTTTCCTTTTAGGTGATTGATTATAAAACTCAGCAAGCTAGGCTCTTCCCTTTGCTAGCTTCTTCTTATGCTTTCAGATTTGTTGGTGAGTGGTTGAAATGGCTATATATGGATGTGACCCAAAGATTGCAAGCCAACGACTTTTCTAGACTGCCTGAGGTTCATGCATGCACTGCAGGGTTGAAGTCCTTGACTACTTCAGCAACTGCTGTACGTGGTTACTACTATTCATCACTCTACCAAGCGATCTTAGTTTCTGAATAAAATCAATCATCTAGCTGCTTATAATGGTTTTATTTCATGTTGGGGGAATTTTTTTGTTTTGCCTTATATAATGTTGCACAATTCTGTGGTAAAATCTTCACGAGTAATAATGGCAAGGAAAAAATTCCCTAAACTTCTGCACAAACTTATGATTGATGGGTGTGATAGAGCATAGAGTCTTATCTTCAACAAATTGTGTGTTTTAAGACCATGATTCTACATTCATGTCAGTTCTGCATCCCATGTTTGTCAAGTTAACCTAAATTTCAAGAATTCAGGTATATAGCATGTTGTGCTTAATTATAGCGAATATTCATCCTCTGTTCATTTCAAATGGTCCGATTGTCTTTGATATTATCGGTGTGTTATTGTCCTGTTACAGTATCCTGATGCATGGTGCTCCTTTTCTAACTCCTTTGAAATTTTCAAGTTCAAATAAACTGAACTTCACTTCCATTTGCAGGATGCCATTGAAGAGTGCCGTAAGTTATGTGGTGGCCATGGTTACCTTTGTAGCAGCGGCCTTCCTGAGTTGTTTGCAGTCTATGTTCCCGCCTGCACTTATGAAGGTGACAACATTGTGCTGCTTCTACAGGTTCGTTAAATGTATCCTATGCTATCATGTTGTGTATGACTAATTGGTGCAGTATGTAATGAGCTCTTCCTCAACTACAAATAGGATTTGAAGTGTAGTATGAAAGGTGGCCTCTTTATTTGTATTTGACGTCTTTTGAGAAATTACTAAAGCCTTCTACATTTTGGATCTAAACTTTTAAATTATCTGTCTGAGGCTACAGAAAAGTGTTATACTGAAATAATTTTCTTAGTTTTATAGTCTAAGCAAGTCCCAAAAGGATTAAAATGAGTCAAATAATTTTATGAAAATCTAGTCCCACGTTGCTGTGTCTTCAAGCTTTATTCATATCTTCTCATGCATCTCTTTCATTCCTCTGCTTCATACTACATGTTGGTGCAGTCTCATAGTACATCTCTTTATTCAAATGGGTTATTTATTGCGTAATAAAAACTGAGGCCTGTTCTTCAGTTGTTTGATATTTTTCCAGTATACTTATTTCATGTAGGTGGCAAGACATCTCATGAAGACTCTTTCTCAGCTGGGCTCCAGAGAAAAGCCTGTTGGTACAACAGCTTATATGGGACGAGGGGAACATCTGATGCAATGTCATTCTGATGTTCAAAAAGGTATAGTGAAATTGAAGTTGATTGGTAATAGAATTGAATGGCGCCGTTTGCTCCATGTAGCTAGTTTATTGTTGTGGAGTTGATTGCCAATATGCAAACTCTTACCAAATAAATTTGGTGATATTCAAATCCAATATGGTTTGTGAGATAATATTATTTCCTATGCATGTCCTTTATGAGTGATAATTTTATATTTATTCTGATTGCTTGCAGCTGAGGATTGGTTGAAGCCTAATGTAGTGCTGGAAGCATTTGAAGCTAGGGCTGCTAGGATGTTAGTTGCCTGCGCTCAAAATCTTAGCAAGTTTACCAATCCAGAAGAGGGTAAATGATCTAGTCTTTGTTTAAGTAACAATCTATATCCGCTTGTCCTTTGTCATGCATATTTTTTGGAAATGGGTTCTCAGTTGAGGGGGGATAGGTACCCTGTCAGATTGAAGTAACCAAACTATCATAGAGAGGAAGAGCAAAGAAACAGTAGGTGTGATTTGTTTTTGCCTCACATATTGTAGCTATCAGAGTGTAATTTACTACCTTCAGTCATATTCATGCATCTCTGTCTATATTCTCTTCTTTGTTTCTTTGCTTGTTCATTATATGTTGACATCTGAAGAATAGATTGAATGTGTTTCTGTACCTCTTTATTGTGTGTGAGTTTGGTGATTTGCGTGAATAGATATTATATTGAATGTCAATGGATTTATTAACCGCAGGCTTCCAGGAACTCTCTGCTGATCTAGTTGAGGCAGCAGTTGCTCATTGCGAGTTAATTGTTGTTTCCAAGTGAGTATCTTTCACATTTTACTACTCTACTTGTCCATAGACTAATTAATGAGCTGGTGGTTGCTTGCCTTTATTGGTGTCATCATTGCATCTCGTGTTATAGGATAGCATTGCATTGTTTCATGATTACTTTAGCCTATAAAAATACATCTAAGAAGCTCGATCCCTCCTCCCTCTCTTTTTTAACTGTGATACTTGTAGATGACGCACAGTGTGATAACTCTTCTGTGTGTGAAGGCTCCTGTAGGGAAAGGAGCTTGAATTATATATAAAATTCAAAAGTTGGTGTCTAAGAGATCAATCGTATTCTTCAAGTCAGTATTTGGGTAAATTTTTCTCTGCGGTTTAGTTGACCAACCCTATCCTTTCAGATTTATTGTGAAGTTGCAGCAAGATATACCTGGAAAAGGAGTGAAACAGATATTAGAAATTCTTTGTAGCATATATGCTTTGTCTCTTCTTCATAAGCGTCAGGGTGATTTTCTCTCCACTGCCTGCATCACTCCCAAACAAGTTTCACTTGCTAATGAGCAGCTGAGATCCTTGTACTCCAAGGTTTGTACTGAATAGTTTCAACTTATATTTTTCTCTTGCTAAAAAAGTGCCTTCCGATGACATCCAGAATTTGATTACGTGAAGACTGAATTGATTATACATATTGTTAGGTTCGTCCAAATGCAATCGCACTTGTTGATGCATTTAATTACACCGATCATTTCCTTGGTTCGGTTCTTGGCCGTTATGACGGAAATGTGTATCCAAAGTTGTACGAGGAGGCATGGAAGGATCCTCTGAATGATTCAGTCGTGCCTGATGGCTATCATGAGTATGTTCGACCAATGCTGAAGCAACAACTTCGTAATGCTAGACTTTGAAGAGTTTTAAGACCAGGCTGATGGTATCTGAGAAATTCATGTACACAGTTATGATCTAAAGGTGCTAATAAAGCTGTATGGAAGGAAAAAGATAGATGTTTATTTACATTTGTAGAAACGGAAAAAATGGCTAATAAGTTTATTCCCATGTCGGTAACTCATGGGAGGAGATTGCCATTTGCTGTATCTCTCTGAAAACAAATTAAGTTACTGCTTAATGGTGGCGAGTATCGTTAAATTGACTTTCAATTCCACGGTGTGCCTTAAGTTTGGGTAGGTTCCTCATTTTTCTTCCCCATCCCACCCCCCCTAATTCAGCTCACCGCAAATTTGCATGCAAGATATCCTTATCCCCTTCTGTCCCTTCTCAAACCGGCCAAGAAATCATTCCATAGCAGTATATGAATTGTGATTTATGGACTCATTCTGTTCGGTTATTATTCATTTCTTTTACAGCGCTTATGTACTTTATAAATTATTGTCTCCAATGATACATCTTCTCCTCTGAATTAGAAATACTAACATCAATGTTAACAAAGTCTGAAATAATTGAAAGATAATTAAATTTTTTAAATATTTAATTTTAAAATTTGATTTAAATTATATATATAAAAAAATTTTATTAAAAATAAATCATCTTTTTATTTAGAAAAAATTAATTTATAATTATTAATTAAAGAATATTTTTTAAGTTTTAAAAAGAAAATATCAGCAACAATTATTTCACTAACATCGCGATAATTTCATTTAAAAAAAATAATAGTACACAATCATACTGATCTATCTGTGCTCGTTCCATTTTGTGTAGCCGTAACGCGTCTACTGACGTAATGATTATTATGTTGTACCACTTTTCTTTTATGCTTTAATTGCGTTCAGTTGATAACTTTCAAACTTTCAAAGGCTGCTTTGGCTTGTAATGTTCGGTAATGTGTCATAGGTTACATTCATGACTTGTGGGCTACGGCCTCCACCTCTGCGTCGCCGGACTTTAATGACTTCTCTGCGTCGTCGTTCATGCTCCTCTCTGTTTTTTCTTTTTTTTTCCCCCGGGGGGGGGGGGGGGGGTTGGAGAGGGAACCCGCTCCTCTCTGTTTTTTATATGGGCTTTTTACACTTTAATATGGCACCCAATGCATTTGGATGAATGGATATGGTGGAGATCGCCAACCTGATGTAAGAGCTGTTGAAATGTACTCGTTCGTCCAGCTCACCCCGTTTCATTGTGTCACAATTAAACATAATGAAATAGGTTACCTCAAAATTTTAGTAGATTAAAACAAATTATTTGCCCTGCATTTTTAAATATGACAAATTAATATATTTTTATATAAAAATATATTAATTTATTTTTCTTCATTATGATCCATCAATTAAACACGCAAAACATATCAATTTACAATTTGATAGATTAAAAGAATATAAAATTCAAATCTTACTTCATAAGAGGTAAAATGGACTCAATCTATTTTTATATATCTAATCCCACATCACAATTCAGAAAATTAGTTCATACTAGATAAATATCTTAGTTAATATGAATGTGATGGATATCGCTCAACTTCGTATTGACCAAGTAAGTATTGGATTGGATGTTATCACTGGATCAAAAATTTATAATTGTACTTATTTAGAATATGGCATTTTTTACCTAAGTTTTTTATAAACTTTATACCACAGTTTAATTTAACTTAGACCATTGATCTTGTATATAGTTAAAGATATTAGTCAGTTACATTCTCCAACAATGCCAAAAGTAATTGAAGAGTGTCATTGGCCTTATAAGTTAAACTATAAATTTAAGAAATTAATATATTAATAAAATATTTAATATAAAAAATTTGTGAGAATTAATTCTCTAAAAATGAGTTAGCCCCAAATGAAAAAGCGTCTTCCTTGTTCTTATTACTATTACTCTCCTAAGCAGTAACAATACCCTGAAACGCATGCCATAATCATCTTCTATCTGACCGTTTCATTCATCGGTTCATTTAGCACTTTTTTCTTACCGCAACATGGGGTGCGTTTGGATTTCTCGTGGGAGTCAATTCTTACCCTTCGAATTAATTCCCATAGCATAATAATGTGGGTTATTTGTGTACTCAATTTTTATAGTATATTTTAATAGTCCGTTGCAGCCTAAGTAGTGCGGGGGCGGATATCACAAACGCAGTCTTCAACAACCAAAGCTAAGCTCGAGTTGAAGACTTTCACTGTAATTAGTTGGTGCTTGGATTCGTGTTGATTTCATTCCCGAAAATGGAAGGTGTTGATTACTTGGGTCCCGAGAGGAACAAGGCGCAGTTTGACGTCGATGAGATGAAGATCGTCTGGGCTGGTTCTCGTCACGCTTTTGAAGTTTCCGATAGGATTTCTCGCCTTGTTGCCAGCGATCCGGTGATTTTTTTTCTTTTTTTGCTTCAAATTCTTCGTAAATTTGTTCATGGAAATTAAAATTAAGATATTGTTCAGTCTTGGTGGTAGATATTATCAAAGAGAAATGGTCGGTGTTCCCGTTTTCCTTTACTCCGAGGACCCTAATAAGCGTAGTTACTTAAAGAAGAGGACAGCTAATATTACGGCCAAAACAATTTTTTTCCTGGTTTGTTTGTCTTACATATGTAATATGTAGTGGATTTAACGTGTATACTGTTGACGGATAAGAGACGAAAATGTTTAAGATAGGTGCTTATGTTGCTCCTTCAGTTTCCACAGAATTTTGGAATGAAAATTCGGAATTAAGCAACTGGCATTGAGTCATTGGCCCTACTTTCTGCAGGATGTCTGACAATAAGTATTTAATTTCCAGCTTTATGCGTTATGAAAATTCACTGGTTTGTTAGGGTTCCAAAATCCATTGTGCAATGTGCAAAGTTAATTGGTACTAATTCCTGTTCTTTTCTAAAATGTGAGTGGCAATATACTAATAATTGATGCGTGTGGCTTCTGCAAGCTCTTGAAACTTGGTTGTCTGTCATCTCTAGGTATTCAGAAAGGATAATAGGTCCACGCTTGGCAGAAAGGAGTTGTTTAAGAACACTTTGAGGAAAGCAGCTCATGCATGGAAAAGAATCATTGAGCTTCGTCTTACTGGTGAGTTCTTTGTTCTGCGCGTTGTTTGCTTTTGGTTTCTTATATTATTATTTTCTTCTATAGAAGGTAATTTGTTACCTTTTATAATCTCTTTTTTACCATGCTTTATAACTGTTAATTTGTATGCTTACAGAAGAGGAAGCTTCTAGACTTAGATTCTTTGTGGATGAACCTGCTTTTACGGATCTTCATTGGGTATAATTTGATATCTTGTTCTGGTAGCATTTAGTTTTGCATATTCTAGTTTTTTACAAAGAGATATGTGGATGAATGAGAATATATTAGGTTGTGTGCGATTCTTTTTTTAAAGATTTGAGATGAATAAAATGTTGGCCTTTTAATTTGACTTGGCATAACATATTCAGAAGGTTTCCACTTGAATTGCTTCTGCTAAATTTGAGTTCTTTATATTCTGTTCCAGGGAATGTTTGTGCCAGCTATCAAAGGACAAGGCACTGAGGAGCAGCAGCAAAAGTGGTTGCCATTAGCTTATAAGATGCAAATAATTGGTTGCTATGCCCAAACTGAACTTGGTCATGGATCCAATGTTCAGGGGCTTGAAACGACTGCAACCTTTGATCCCGAAACAGATGAGTTTATTATTCATAGCCCCACACTGACTTCCAGCAAAGTGAGTAAAATGGTGGTGATTGATGAGAGTTTTGCTAATCCTTTAGGAAGTATTGTGGTCGACATTCTACAATAATATATTTTGTATAAGAAAGAAAAAAAAAATTCTAGAACATTATGAGTGGCTGCATTTATCAGTTTAATCCAGGAAAGCCTACTGTATTTTTTCTTTTTCATACATCAACTGTATGTGGTGTTTTTATAGGATTTTTTGTTGTAAACATGTTTCTCCTTTTACAGTTAGGAAATTTTGTTATGACCCCTTTAATGCATTTTCAAACAGTGGTGGCCTGGCGGATTGGGTAAGGTTTCCACTCATGCCGTTGTTTATGCCCGACTGATTACTGGTGGTCAAGACCATGGAGTGCATGGTATTTATCAATCTTAGCTAATACAATTTCTTCTGGAAGATGCATAGTTTGATAAAATAAGTGTGTCCCATTTGAAGGTTTCATTGTCCAGCTGCGGAGCTTGGATGATCACTTACCTCTTCCAGGCATAACTGTTGGTGATATTGGAATGAAATTTGGAAATGGAGCATACAACACCATGGATAATGGGGTTCTAAGATTTGACCATGTACGAATTCCAAGGAATCACATGTTGATGAGGTTAGATTTTTTTGCTTTATTTGCCTCTTTCACCAGGTTCAAAGCTAATAATCCCAGGTGGGCATTATATGGTGGATATTTCAAGTATTAACTATGATGAGTGTACTCCGCACAACCTCTTAGAGCAGGGGGATAAAACTTTTAGACCTTTCGGTTTCTGTAGTGATTTCTCAATTGGTGGGTGGATAGTGAAGATACCTTAAGGAAAAATGTCTTGAGAGGATTTCTCCCATCATAAGAAAGCTGCTTAGCAGTATCACATACCTTAATAATAAAGTCCTGAAACTGCTTAACCATCATTTGAGATAATTTTGGTTGAATTACTTTTGAAAGTGAGGATTTTTTATTCGTTTCGAATAAGTAACTAGATAGATATGATAGTTAATAAAAATTTAATTGGTGCCTCAGCAAAGCACGGACAAAGGGCGGGTGGTTGGGGGTTCAACACGTGTATAAGCTATTACTCTTTGGCACAGGGAAAGGAGGATCTGTAAATCGATGAGCATATAGTAACCTGAATCTTTCAATCATTGGAAATTGCATCATGTGCTTAACAGTTTGTGTCAATAGATTTGACGCATGGCTGTTTATAAGTTTGTTTTTGAAACTACCAGGGTTTCACAGATTACAAGAGAAGGAAAATATATGCAATCTGATGTTCCAAGACAACTGCTTTATGGTACCATGGTTTATGTGAGACAAACAATTGTGTCTGATGCATCAAGTGCTTTGTCAAGAGCAGTTTGCATTGCTACAAGATATAGTGCTGTTAGAAGACAGTTTGGCTCGCATAATGGAGGTCCTGAAACACAGGTAAGCTCTGAAACCATCTATCTATGCCTGGTTATTGAAGCTTTTTATCAGGTTATTGGATCTTTTTATCATATGGAGATATGCTACTAAAGTCTTCTCATTCTTTTATCTTCTTGTAAGTAAAATTTGTAAAAAGCTTTGAGAGGGGATGTGCCCAAGTTCACAAGATACAATTCTACAATAAGTTGAATTGCTCTCATGTGAAGTGGCTGCTTTTTGATCTAGTGGTGTACATTTTGAGCAGTCTTGCTATCCACTAACACAATATACTGTTCTAACGGAAAGATTGTGAGGATCCTACTGATTGATGGCAATGTCTGTTTTTATAGTCAATGTTGTTTTCACCTATGTATCATTATCGAATCTGCAATCTGCATCTCTTACTCTTTGTTAATTGTTTCCTTTTAGGTGATTGATTATAAAACTCAGCAAGCTAGGCTCTTCCCTTTGCTAGCTTCTGCTTATGCTTTCAGATTTGTTGGTGAGTGGTTGAAATGGCTATATATGGATGTGACCCAAAGATTGCAAGCCAACGATTTTTCTACATTGCCTGAGGCTCATGCGTGCACTGCAGGGTTGAAGTCCTTGACTACTTCAGCAACTGCTGTATGTGGTTACTACTATTCATCACTCTACCAAGTGGTCTTAGTTTCTGAATAAAATCAATCATCTAGTTGCTTATAATGGGATATAATGTGGTTTGGTTTTATTTCATGTTGGGGGAATTTTTTTGTTTTGCCTTATATAATGTTGCACAAATCTGTGGTAAAATCTTCACAAGTAATAATGGTAAGGAAAAAATTCCCTAAACTTCTGCACAAACTTATGATTGATGGGTATGATAGAGGATAGAGTCATCTTGTTCTTACACCTCATTTTGTTGTTTATAATTTGTTAATGTTATTAAGTAATGCTATTGATGGGTGTGATAGAGCATAGAGTCTTGTCTTCAACGAATTGTGTGTTTTAAGAATTCAGGTATATAGCATGTTGTGCTTAATTATAGCGAATATTCATCCTCTGTTCATGTCAAATGGTACAATTGTCTTTGATATTATCAATGTGTTACTGTTACAGTATCCTCATGCATGGTGCTCCGTTTCTAACTCCTTTGAAATTTTCAAGTTCAAATGAACTGAAATTCACTTCCATTTGCAGGATGCCATTGAAGAGTGCCGTAAGTTATGTGGTGGCCATGGTTACCTTTGTAGCAGCGGCCTTCCTGAGTTGTTTGCAGTCTATGTTCCTGCCTGCACTTATGAAGGTGACAACATTGTGCTGCTTCTGCAGGTTCGTTAAATGTATCCTATGCTATCATGTTGTGTATGACTAATTGGTGCACTATGTAATGAGCTCTTCCTTGACCACAAAGAGGATTTGAAGCGCAGTATGAAAGGTGGCCTCTTTATTTATGTTTGACATCTTTTACTAAAGTCTTCTACATTTTGAATCTAAACTTTTAAATTATCTATCCGAGGCCACAAAAGTGTTATACTGAAATAATTTTCTTAGTTTTATAGTCTAAGCAAGTCCCAAAAGGATTAAAATGAGTCAAATAATTTTATGAAAATCTAGTCCCACGTTGCTGTGTCTTCAAGCTTTATTCTAATCTTCTCAAGCATCTCTTTCATTCCTGTGCTTCATGCTACATGTTGGTGCAGTCTCACTGCATCTCTTTATTCAAATGGGTTATTTATTGTGTAATAAAAACTGAGGCTGTTTTTCAGTTGTTTGATATTTTTCCTGTATAATTATTTCATGTAGGTGGCCAGACATCTCATGAAGACTGTTTCCCAGCTGGGCTCTGGAAAAATGCCTGTTGGTACAACAGCTTATATGGGACGAGTGGAACATCTGATGCAATGTCATTCTGATGTTCAAAAAGGTATAGTGAAATTGGAGTTGATTGGCAATAAAATTCAATGGCGTCGCTTGCTCTATGTAGCTAGTTTATTGTTGTGGAGTTGATTGTCAATATGCAAACTCTTACCAAATAAATTTGGTGATATTCAAATCCAATATGGTTTGTGAGATAATATTATTGCCTATGCATGTCCTTTATGAGTGATAATTTTATGTTTATTCTGATTGCTTGCAGCTGAGGATTGGTTGAAGCCTAATGTAGTGCTGGAAGCGTTTGAAGCTAGGGCTGTTAGGATGTCAGTTGCCTGCGCTCAAAATCTTAGCAAGTTTACCAATCCAGAAGAGGGTAAATGATCTAGTCTTTGTTTAAGTAACAATCTATATCCACTTGTCCTTTGTCATGGATATTTTTTGGAAATGGGTATTCAGTTGATGGGGGATAGGTACCCTGTCAGATTGAAGTAACCAAACTATCGTAGAGAGGAAGAGCAAAGGAACCGTGGGTGTGATTTGTTTTTGCCTCACATATTGTAGCTATCAAAGTGTAATTTACTACCTTCAGTCATATTCATGCATCTCTGTCTGTATTCTCTTCTTTGTTTCTTTGCTTGTTTATTATATGTTGACATCTGAAGAATAGATTGAATGTGTTTCTGTACCTCTTTATTGTGTGTGAGTTTGGTGATATGCGTGAATAGATATTGTATTTAATGTCAATGGATTTATTAACTGCAGGCTTCCAGGAACTCTCTGCTGATCTAGTTGAGGCAGCAGTTGCTCATTGCGAGTTAATTGTTGTTTCCAAGTGAGCATCTTTCAGATTTTACTGCTTTACTTGTCCATAGACTAATTAATGAGCTGGTGGCTGCTTGCATTTATTGGTGTCATCATTGCATCTCGTGTTATAGGATAGCATTGCATTGTTTCATAATTACTTTAGCCTATAAAAATACATCTAAGAAGCTCGATCCCTCCTCCCTCTCTTTTTTAACTGTGATACTTGTAGCTGACGCACAGTGTGATAACTCTTCTGTGTGTGAAGGCTCCTGTAGGGAAAGGAGCTTGAATTATATATAAAATTCAAAAGTTGGTGTCTAAGAGATCAATTGTATTCTTCAAGTCAGTATTTGGGTAAATTTTTCTCTGCGGTTTAGTTGACCAACCCTATCCTTTCAGATTTTTTGTGAAGTTGCAGCAAGATATACCTGGAAAAGGAGTGAAACAGATATTAGAAATTCTTTGTAGCATATATGCTTTGTCTCTTCTTCATAAGCGTCAGGGTGATTTTCTCTCCACTGCCTGCATCACTCCCAAACAAGTTTCACTTGCTAATGAGCAGCTGAGATCCTTGTACTCCAAGGTTTGTACTGAATAGTTTCAACTTATATTTTTCTCTTGCTAAAAATTTGGCTTCCAATGACATCCAGGATTTGATTACGTGAAGACTGAATTGATTATGTATATTGTTAGGTTCGTCCAAATGCAATCGTACTTGTTGATGCATTTAATTACACCGATCATTTCCTTGGTTCGGTTCTTGGCCGTTATGACGGAAATGTGTATCCAAAGTTGTACGAGGAGGCATGGGAGGATCCTCTGAATGATTCAGTCGTGCCTGATGGCTATCATGAGTATGTTCGACCAATGCTGAAGCAACAACTTCGTAATGCTAGACTTTGAAGAGTTTTAAGACCAGGCTGATGGTATCTGAGAAATTCATGTACACAGTTATGATCTAAAGGTGCAAATAAAGTTGTATGGAAGGAAAAAGAAAGATGTTCATTTACTTTTGTAGAAATGGAAAAATGGCTAATAAGTTTATTCCCATGTTGGTAACTCATGGGAGGAGATTGCAATTTGCTGTATCCCTCTGAAAACAAATTAAGTTATTGCTTAATGGTGGCTAGTATCGTTTAATTGACTTTCAATTCCGCAGTGTGCCTTGAGTTTGGGTAGGTACCTCATTTTTCTTTCCCATCCCACCCCCTTTGATTCAGCTCACCGCAAATTTGCATGCAAGATATCCTTATCCCCTTCTGTCCCTTCTCAAACCAGCCAGGAAATCATTCCATAGCAGTGTATGAATTATGATTTATGGACTCATTCTGTTCAATTATCATTTATTTCTTTTATAGCACTTTTGTATTTTATGAACTATTATCTCTATTGATACACATTCTCCTTTGAATTAGAAATACTAACAACAATACTAACAAGGTCTAATATATTTAATAAATAATTAAATTTTTTAAATATATTATCTTTAATTCGATTTAAAATGTATATATAAAAAAAATTATTTATTTAAATGATTTTTTATTTTAAAAAAATTTAAACTCTTATTATTAATAAAAAAATATCTTAGATTTAAAAAATATATTTATCAGCAACAATTATTTCACTAGCATCACGAGCTGGTGTTTGATTCTTCTATAGACTCCGGCACAATACTAGACCTCGAGAATTTAGCTCCGTTGAGTTTAGGCCATCAATTTTTCTGCATTTATTGATCTAGCTACCTGGAAAATGTGAAGCACGACCACACTGGCATGCAAAATTTATTTGGTCATAGCTGATCAAAACTTTCACAGATGCCTTTTGTGAAGTATAGAATAGAAGATCAGAAGGAGACATTGTGGTCTTCCAAACACCATACAAACTTTCTGGATATGGGCATGCCTCTTTTTAGAGTTTGGTATTTGATGAGCAAGACAAAAATCGATTATAATACGATTTTAATAATAATTTTGTATTTAATAAGAACAATCAAGCACAATTGAGGACAATTAAGCAAAGTTAAAAGACAGTTAAGCATCTGCAAGAGACAACTCTCTTTTGGCTGAAACGAGTGATGATTAGTCGAAAAGAATATATAAATTGCGGGGTCTAACGTCTTTTATGTCTTGGACGATTACACTAATCCTCCAAAGTCCAAACTGTCCCAGCACAACTACTTTTCTTCCTTTATCTTCCTGGCCTTTCTTTCCTCCTCCATCTTCAATTACAAAGTTGACCTTTCTACCCCAACCCTACTCTGTCCTTACTCGTTACCATTTCGAATAAGCATCAAGCATCGGGTAAAGTTTGGGCTTTAAGTATTCCGTTTCTGAAATGCTATTGAACAAACAGAAGATCTGATTCTGTCCACCAAAATAAAACCATTTAGAGATATCTCATTAGCTAAGTACTCATATAACATAATTAATGAGCAAGAAGAAAGTAGGCATGTACTAAAATTATAAAGAAGCTGAAGACTCGAATTCTGGAGACAATTTGGGCGAGGGTAGTTGCTACAGATTAGGATGCGATCAAGAGGCCCCACAATCCATAAAAATGATTACACCCAAAGCTAGTTGTCCATCATCTCAACAATGTGGGGGATTTGAATAAGGCCAAGTAGGCATGCAGGGCAGCTAAGGCAATTATACATTATTAATTCGGGTAGAGATGATGTGATATAAGGAAATCACTATTAGGAGTCTAGGACCCTCCCTTCAATATACTACAATGAAAAAGGCAAATGCTATGAAAGTGGGTCTTATACAATTCTTATGTATAAATTTTAGGCCATTTGATTTGTAGATTTATAATTTAATTTGCAAAATTTAATGAATTTATTGGTTTAAATTTTTTAAGTAAATATTTAATAAAATTTTAACATTAATTTCTTAAATTTAAATCATTAGGGAGGTTAAATTTGAAATTGAATTTAAAAGAGTATATAATATAACTATTTAGTCTCTCTCACAGTCTTACTGATCTATCTGTGCTCGTTCCATTTTGTGTATAGCCGTAAGGCGTCTAATAATGATTATTATGTTGTACCACTTTTATTTTATGCTTTAATTGCGTTCAGTTGATAACTCCAAACTTTCTAAGGCTGCTTTGGCCATTAATGTTCGGTAACATGTCATAGGTTACATTCATGACTTGTGGGCTACGGCGTCCACCTCTACGTCGCCGGAGTTTAATGACTTGTCTGCGTCGTCGTTCATCCTCCTCCGTCTCTGTTTTCTATGTGGACTTTTCACACTTTAATATGGCACCCAATGCATTTGGATGAATGGATATGGTGGAGATCACCAACCTGATGTTAGAGGTTTTGAAATGTACTTGTTCATATGGATATGGTGGAGATCACCAACCTGAGGTTAGGGGTGTTGAAATGTACTCGTTTGTCAAGCTCGTCCCGTTTCATTGTGTCACAGTTAAACATAACGAAAAAGGGTACCTCAAAATTTTAGTAGATTAAAACAAAGTATTTATCCTGCATTTTTAAGTATGACAAACTAATATAATTTTATATGTAAATAGATTAATTCATTTTCCTTCATTATGGCTTGCCAATTAAACAGACAAGACATACCAATTTGCAATTTAACATATTAAAAAAATTAGAATTGTAGTTATTTAAAATAAGTTATTTATAAACTTAATACTACATAGTTTAATTTAACTTGGACCCATTATCTTGTATATAGTTAAAGATATTAGCCAGCTATGTCCTCCAACAATACCAAAAGAAACTGAAGATTTTTATTGAATTTTATAAATTAAATTATATTTAATAAATTAATATATTATTAAAATATTTAATACAAAAAGTTTGTGAGAATTAATTCCCTAAAAATGAGTTAGCCCCAAATGAGCAAGCGTCTTCCTTGTTCTTATTACTAATACTCTCCTAAGCAGTAATAATACCCTGAAACGCATGCCATAATCATCTTGTATCTGGCGGTTTCATTCATCGGCTCATTTAGCATTTTTTTTCTTACCCCAACATGGGGTGTGTTTGGATTTCTCGTGGGATTCAATTCTTACCCTTCGAATTAATTCCCATAGTATAGTAAAGTGGGTTATTTGTGTACTCAATTTATATGGTTAAAATCAATTCTAATGTGGTTAGAATTGATTCTCAAAGTAGTAAAAAAATTTTACTTTTGTTTTCCCAAAACTAATTATGACTGTCAAATCAAATATTTTATGCACAAAATTAATTTTATTTCTTTAACCGGGCACATTTAATTCTTTTAAAATCAATTATACAATAATATTTCCAAACATAAATTATTCTTTATAAAATTAATTTTTTCAACATAAATTCTATCAAAATTAATTTTACTAATAATTAATTATATTTATAACTATCTCCTCTTTCAACATCCATAACACTGTCACATAAATTCCAAAAAAAATTAAAATAAAATAGAGTAAGGATATTTTTGATTTCTTAACTTTTAAGTTGAGTAATTAATTTTTTTATTATTATAATTGAGACAATTTATTTTCTTATTTATTATATATTTCTTTATATGATATTGTTTATTAATAATAATCTAATTTTTTTTTTATTATACTATGAGCTGATTATTATTTGGACTTATCTTTTAATTAAAAAAAATTGTTGAAATGCATAAAATAAAAACTTTGGACTTAGGATCTGGCCAAAAAGCAAATAATTTCGTGTTAGAGCAAGGGTTTGAAATTTTTAAAGTACAAATGAAATCTAAATCATCAATATAGGTAAGGGACTTAATTATTCTAATTGTACTTGTAAAGGAATTAAACTACTTTAATTATAATTTAAAGAAAATAAATTACTCAACTTAATAGTTAAGCGACTAAATTGCTCTTTTAAAAAAATATAAGAATCAAAAGCACCCCTATTCCAAAATAAAATTATATTCGGCAATTTTAGTTAAATTATTTTATATGTCCTTATAGTTTGATTAAATTTTTTAGTAAATTCATATAATTTAAAATCATATAAATAGTTTCTTATATTTATCTTCATTTATGTCTTAGCTCCTCGTCTCCGTTATAATGCTTTGAGAAAATGTCTAACATAGCTTATGTAAAACTAACTTAAAATTTAAGTAAATCTTTATAATTTTAAATAATATTCAACTAAATCTTTATAGTTTGACATAATAATATTAAAATCCTTATAATAATTAATAGGACCTACTAAAGCCATGTAAAGTATTTTCATATGACATGATAACAGAAAGTAACAAAAGACCTTTAATAAATAAATAGAGTTAACTATAATGATTTATTTATATAATTTTAAATTATAAAAATTTATTTAAAAATTAAATCAAATTATAAAAATCTGTAAAATAATTTAACTTACCTTTTTTAAAAATGCTCTATTTTTCATTGTAAAATTTTAAATATTATAAAAATGAGTTCAGTTATGATGTAGAAGTTCAATGAAACTTACAATCCATTCTACAAGTCCAGTTTAAAGGGAAAAAAAATTCTTGCCCCTTGGGAGAGGGGGTTAGCTCAAATGGCATCGAGCTATTTTTTTTATCCCCTGCTCGGAGCTTGATTCCCCTCCCCCCACCTAATGTATCCAAAAAAAAAAAAATTCTTGCCCCTTTACAAACGACATTAAGACATTGATTTTGATTCTAAATTCTAATATACATTTTTTTATATGGCCCACCAATTATAGACCCTACTTAAAAATCTTTTTTTTTTTTGGTGAGTTGTGACCAAAACGACACATGCCAATCTCATTATAAATTAAATGACATTAGTCGTCCATTCATATTTTATTTTGGCTCAATTTTTCCATGATTATTTTGGAGCCATGGATAATCACACGCGCCAGCCACTCCTAACTACCCCGGCCGCTACGGAATGACACCTAATCGCTTACGTTAACATCAAATTAGCATCCAAAGTGATGCCACTTGTGTTTTAACACTTCCATATATAGTATCTTTATTTTTATAAATTTAAATTTACAAATTTTTATTAAAAAAATTTAAATTATTAAATTTATTGAATTGTAAATTTTAAATTATAATACTTAACTCATTTAATATTATAAAATTAATTTTATAAAATATTTATGAATTAAATTTGTGAAAGTAGCTTTTTCGGACTTGATATGTCCATAATCAGCAATCACATGCACTGTTCAATGGGACAATAAATTAGATGACGTGACCCCAAGAAATGGAAGTCGACATGGGAAATATTACACCTTGCATATAATTATTTATAGTTTTAAAAAATTATATGTAAATAGTGTTAGCTTATACAAATTTTAACGTTGAATTGGGGATTTAAGGTTAAGGAAATGGTGGTGGATGAGCCAAAGTTGTAACAATTCTTTGTTTGGAGCCAAAAGGCCAAAAAATATAATGCAGTTGCTTCTCTTTTTCAGTTGGACCCATTTCTTTAATATGTGAAGGAATTATATGTAGCTCACAGCTCAACCCACCGCTATTTCAAGCACTCTTCACCACATTTTCCCTGAACTCCATTACGGCTTTGCCCTGTTCTTCTCCATGGAAGAAGAAGCTGTCCTTACAGACAGTGAAGTTCAACCAACCACTTCCTTCTCTTTCGCCATTACTGCCCTCTCCTCCTCCTCCTCCTCCTCTTCGGCCTTTTCCTCCACGGAAGCCAATGCAGACAATAGAACTCAGCAGGGCAACGAAAAGAACAGGAAGAAGTTCAAGAGAGGCAGCGATGGCAAGCATCCTACGTATCGTGGCGTGCGCATGCGTCAATGGGGAAAATGGGTTTCAGAAATCAGAGAGCCAAGGAAGAAATCTAGAATTTGGCTTGGCACTTTTCCCACGCCTGAGATGGCTGCTCGAGCTCACGACGTGGCGGCTCTTACGATTAAAGGCAGTTCAGCTTTCCTCAATTTCCCGGAATTAGCCCCAGAACTCCCTCGCCCAGCCAGCACCTCCCCTAAAGATATCCAGGCAGCTGCCGCCAAGGCTGCTGCAGTCAATTACGAAAGAAGCCATGAAGTGGAAGCCGAATCCGAGCTCAGCCAAGCCGTATCCTGCCATGACACTCAAGGATCATCAAACTCACCGTTGACGGATGAGGATGATACATTCTTCGACCTCCCTGATCTCTTACTTGACTTAAATCATAGTGCTGAGAAGTTTCACAACTCGTTGCCGTGGCTAGTAGCCGGAGCCGAACACCTAGACCTGGGTTTCCGGCTGGAGGAACCTTTTCTCTGGGATTCTTACTAGACAGCCTATATCCTTCTGTTTTCCCCTTTTTTCTTTCTTCTCTTTCTTTTTTTGGGTACTCTGCTAGAACGGTCTATCTAATCTGCCAAGGATGCCACTGCCAAGTGCCAATAAAAAAAATACCCAAAATCTGCCAAATTCATTTTGTGGGTAAGTTGCCCTGTATATCCTAATCTTCCCTCTCTTCTAAACTGTGATCATCTGTACATATGCTGTTTGCCAAATTCAGTTCCATGTATATATGGGTGAGTGTGGCGCAAATTTTCAGCCGTGCAAGTTTTTTTTTTCTATTTTTTTATAATCATTTTCTTCATAGCTTAGAAATTTTATTTAATTAATGCTATATTCCTAATAATGATGTTTGTTTGTATTGATTAATTTTTAAGTTCATGTGCTTTTTTTTTTTTTTTGAACTAGAAAACCCTTGAGAGATAAAATAAAATTACAAGGAGGTGCATCATGTGGTAATGCTACTACTTAGACAACTTGCCACTTCTAATTAAAAAGAATTCTTTGACTGTATATATGATATAGACCAAAGCTGATGTTACACATGCAGAAACATGATATTACATTGGAGAATATGTATCTTTTTCTCACCCACCTGATCAAAGATACCACTCAAGCACATATATCCGTTTGCCATTAGTTTGACAAAGCACCCGCAAAGTATATGCTTTCTTGTAACATGAGACAAACATCAATTGCCACTACTCCAAACTAAATGCATCTCTGTAAGAACAGAAACTTGTATTGCTCTGAAACTATTAAACTCCAGCAAAGGTTTCTTTGTTCAGTGCAACGATAATTAGAACAAGAAGATTTTCTTTTTAGTAACTAAAGAGAGGTTTGCATTGTCAATATATTTAATGATGTAGTGACCTTTAATTATTATTTAAAATTTTTTTTCTTTTAAATTCAAATTCATGATCTATAAAAGTGGCTTAACACTTCTTCTTTAGAAAAGAAAAAGAATTACATCAAACTAGCATTTATGAGATTATTATAAAGTTTTTATGTGATGTAATATTAATATAAAGTTAAATGCTTAATAACAAATGAATATTAAAAATATTATTAATTGATTATTACTTTTTTTTTTTGGGGGGAGGGGGGGACCATGCGTAAACGGTAATAGATTTTTGGGGTGTCCCACTTGTTGTCCGCTTCTTTCTTGATTTTCGCAAAGACATTTTGATTGCCAACTTGTACGAACAGGCATATATATGATCCAGTTAAAATATAATTACCATCCAAGCTCTAACGCGAACGTTGTCATTCAAATTGCAGTTTTTTTTTTTTTTTTGCAAAAATTAAAATTTATCAAATATTTATTTAAAAATTAAATTATTAAATTTTTTAATCAACACAAAATAAATTATAAATCCTAAACATTTAACCATTTTTTTGACAAGTTCATAATCCACGTAAAACGTATGCGCAAGTTGAAGTTACCGCTAATAATCATTTCCAATTTATCATATAGTTGTCGTTTATTTAAAGGCAAAGAAAGAGCACGACTATTATTAGTATCATAACATACAAATCAATGTTACTATCATTGTCGTATTGGGGCAATCAATTTTTAACACCAGAATAGCGACACAAAGGTGGATCTCGAACGTAGGGATTGGGAGGCTTTGGAGCTGAACCATGAAGGACAATAGCTCATAACAACACATGCGCATTGATTGGTCAAATTGACTATCAATATTTTCATCATTCTACTAATAAAAACCATTAATATATATATAAGGTTTTTATTTTTCTTATTTTTTCTCCCTCCCTCTCTAAAATACCTCTCTCTCTCTCTCTCAACAACATCTAATATAGATTCATTTATATTTGATTCTTTCATTTGATAATTTAGAAGCCAAACATATATTTAAATTTTCTAAAATTTAATGTGTGGTCTAATAAAAATTATTTAAATAATATTCTAGCAAATTTTAAATTTAAATATTCTTTATCACACTAAAAGAATCTCTCTACCGCATGTATTAATAAAAGAAAAAGACATATAAACCTTAACTAATTTCATTTTAGGTTTAAGATTTCCGTATCGATTCCTTCGCCAACCGAACTCCATATTGATTGGCTATCTATATATTTCTACATGAAATCATGGGATAAGTATCCTTTATCTTTAAGAGAATTTAAAAATAATAATAAATAGAAAAGTAACAGAAAAAATTTATAAAAAATAAAATTTATAAAATATATTTTAATATAAATTTAAAAAATAAATAAAAAATTATTAAAATTAAAAAAAAAGATAGGATACAAATAAAATATCAAGCACTTACTTAAGTAGCGATTGAACTCTTAGGTGTCTAACCTTTAGAGTCCCGGCCTGTGTGGCCCCACCCTATCCTTTTTCTCTCTCCCACCCAAATGCCTATATATGACAAAACAAAATGACCCACAAAATCCATTCAACAAAGTGTTCATGGACAAATGCAATATTAAAAATGAAATGGCAAATATTGGAGCCCGTCTCTACGCCTTTTATTTCTTTTAAGAGAATGATAAATTATTTAATATAAATATAAAATTTTAATTAAGATTTATAATTTTAAAAAATTATAGAATAACTGAATATGTATTATTGCATCATATTATACATTAAGAATGCGGCAGGTATCTTTAAATTTTAATTAATATAGTTATTGAAAATCTGTTTTATTTCCTTGAAATTAGAGTATTACGTCATATCATTTGTTTTGCAAATATTACGTCGTATTTTTCTTTTGTGCAAGGTTTATGGCTGTAGAACGTAAATTAAGCTATTCTCAAAACATTCGTTAATTAATTTAATGAGTTTTTTATTTTTATAAATCAAAATTTATAAAATTTTATTTAAAAAATTTAAATCATTAAATTTTTACAAGATTATAAAATCTAAATCTAATTATTTATATATTTTTTATAAATTATTAACATGAGACTATCATTTATCAAATTTAACCTATGAATATAAAAAAAGAGAACAAACATTTAAAAAAGTATATATATATATATAAGTTTTGCGTATTATATATTTACATATAGATATAAATAAAAATATATATAAATATAAAAATATATATAAATTTCATATCCTTAAACAGATATACGTAACATGACCGGAGAAATGGCTGCTTTCAACCAAATTTGTAGACGAAGACGAAGTATTAAATATAAATCTAATCATTTATATATAATTTTTTTATAAGTTATTAATAATTTTTTAAATGAGACTATCATTTATTTAATTTAACATATGAAAATATAAAAATATTGAAAAAATAATGTGTATTATATATGTAAAAAAAATATAAAAATATATATATAAATTTTATACCCTATATATATATATATATATATGTATATATAACCTGACCGAAAGAATGGCTGCTGTTAGCAAAGTCCGTGGACGAAGACGAAATTATTCACGAGAGATGACAGCGCGTAACGTCAATCGGAAAATTTCCCATGACATTCAGAAGGTTGTGGGGCTATGATCCGTCCCTTCTTGGCTATTTGGGTGATTCATATCCGAACTTTCTACTGTTTGCATTGTATACCATTTAAACCAACCACGACGGAGCGGTCACCTGCCATGTCTTCATTCATAATTGCATTCCAAAACTCAAACTCATTTATAAAGAATATTAATATTTATATAAATTAAAATAATATAAATAATAAATAATTTTTTAATTTTTTCTCTCTTTTTAAAAATAAATATTACTAGTTGTGTCCTATTTATACTTCAAATTTATGTAAAATTATAATAATTTTTTTATATGAAAATTATCCTTTCTTACTTACTTAACACTAAAAAACAAGTAGTTGTCGCACTTTTGACTCATGTAATATATAATATTATCCTCACCTATAGTAATGCAGACTTTATCCCTCTCCCTATTTTTTATTTTACACAAAGCTTTATGTAACAAAAAACTAATCTTATCGATATATATGAACAAAACCCGGATCCCACGTGCATTATTCAATGCAGCCCCAGTACAAGTATTAAATCCGAGAGACCATAAAAGTCAACTTAGTACAAAATTATAATGAACTACACCAAACATTTACATATATCCCAACCAACCCGGAGAAATACGAGTCCTTACAATTATTTTTTAAAATTTTTTCTTTCAAATTTTTAAACTCAAACCTAATAAAAAAGATTTTACCATATATATTAATTAAAGGCCTTATCATTTTTCTTAAAAAAAAATTTCAAAACAATTCTCACTAACTTAGAATTTGTCCTCCGCCGTATAAAGTCAAGAATTAAGTTTATAAACTTTATCAACAAAATATCAAAAAAGAGGGAAAAAAAATTCGTGACAAGTAAACCTCTTCCAATTCAGTGTAATGACAATCATTACACTAGGTGCCAATAATTAATAATAGTAAGAATACTTTATTAAAGTTGCACACGTGATGCATGTAATCCATATATATATATATATATATATATATATATATATATATATGTGGTGCTCAATCCTTTCGGAATATTGTGCTTTTATCATTAGTTTTGACTAGGGTTCTGCAAATCACTTCTGATCTAGCTGATTTAATGTGATTTGATAAAAATTAATTTGATTTGTAATATATTTATACATATATGGAATGACTGTTAGGTTATATTTTTAAATTTTAACCTAAATGTATTTGTATATTTTTAGTCATATTTGAGTTAAATTTTATAAACTCAATTGACTTTTTTTTTTAATCTAATCGATGTACATTCATAATTTAATGAAAATAAAAAAAAAAAACTAAGTTAACAGGAGGTTCCGTGCACTGTAGGTGTAGGATATATTTAATTATAAATTTTGATATATTGATACACTTATTTTTATATATTTTATATATATTATAATAAAACATGATTTTTAAAATTTTTAAATTTTACATAATAAAATATTAATATTTTATTAATATTTTTATAAATATGTTTATAAAGTTGGGTGTGTGAGCATATATATATATTTTAATTATAAGGGGTACGTGGTTTGACGGGCGAATGGCAAGGCTGGGGGACATAGCTAGACAAAGTTGCGTTGGAATAAAGCTGCATTCCACAAAGGCCACGACCGCGATTGCTTTGCTCCCTCATGACATCATTAGTCACCATGGACGAATGCCCTTTTTATATTATTACTATTATTAGCAACTTCGCCCTTTTTATACTATTACTATTATTAGCAACTTGTAGCAATGAAACATTTTACAAAACCTTTGTGGATAATCCTCACGTCAGAGTAATTATAATTATTTTTTTTCTAATAGAACAAAGAAGCAATAATATGATAATCCTAAGTGTAGATATGGTGGGATCTCCTACTGTACCACTCCAACAGTTTAACGATGGGGCTTCCCTACTGTTGGAGATCAACCGTATAAAATGAAATAGGTGTAAGATGGGAATATTTTTAAAAAAAGTTATGAAATTAATGAAAAAATAGTAAGATTTATATATTAAATTTAAATATCAAAAAGATAAATAAAAAAATTATTAAAACAAAAAATATATATAGAGAGAGAATCCAAATCCTTCAAACAAAGTGTGTGGACTTTAATAGACTATGTCGATGTTGTTTGGTGTCACTATTGTGTATCATTGTTGTATTACACTCGTCTTATGAATTAGTTTTAATGAAATTACAACTTACAGCAACAAATGATATTATATGAAAAAGTCACGGTACCCACCTTCAAAAACTATGCTGCTGGTAAAATGATGCTGTTTTGGAGTAGTCTATGTTTTCCCTTTTACGTGGTTTCCCAATGTTCTGTTTTGAAACGTAAACAAAGGAAAATAAAGAGAGCGGAGACAGAGATATACAGGAGCGCATATAGGTATAAGGTGCAGAGAAAATCAAGAGGAAAAAGAAAAGAACAACAGAAAGAGAAAAGAAGGCAGAGCTAAGCACCACAGTGACCATACTTAGAAGACAAGCTTGGAATCCACATTACAGAGAGAAAAGAAGGCAGAGCTAAGCCCCACAATGACCATACTTGGAAGACAAGTTTGGAATCCAACATTATTGCGGTCTTGCAGCAGGAAAATCTTCACGCTCTCTGATCCTTTTTTCTGCATCCATGTGTGTGTGTAGGCGTATGGAACAAATTGGGCGTAAGACTTTTATGTTTGACGGTTGAGAGTCGTACAATTGAATGAAGAGAAAAATATGCGGACAAGCTATTCGATGAAATTACTGAGCCAGTGATAAATATCACCTAGTCGTTTAACACTGTCTTTGTCTCGGACGAGGCATGACTCATGACTTATCTATATGATGAGTAGTGCTTAAATTGGTCTTGCATTTTCGACAAGGGAACCAATGGCGCTGTTAGGGGGCAGGCTCCGGAATCATGATAGTGTCTAGCCTTGTTACATCTCTTTCAATGAAAGTGACCTTGAGCCAAAAATATTCTTGGGATACTGTGCTACATGGAGACTCAACAAGTGGCCACGTGGAACTACAAGAATAAATTGACAGCGTCAAAAAATTTGTTATTTGACTTATTGTCTAAGGCAATTTGAGTAGCTGTTATAGCGATCAGAGTATCCTATGCCACCTCACAGTATGAGGTTTTCCTTCCTGACTTGTGAAACTTCCTGGAAATGATAGTATATATAAATTTTGTACATAATTTATATATTTTTTATTTTATTTTATTTTTTTTCCTTTCACAACATACCCAAATCTTGGCATAAGCCTTAGGTATGTAGGCCAAACACTTCTAAAAACTACCACATCGTGAATGTATGAAAGGTTAGCATGGAACAACCATCGCGGTCAATTTGTTATGGTTCAATGTTGGATGGCGGATTTTTTATTTTTTTTTATACCACTGTGAATTAAGTGATGTACACGTGGCACATTGCATCCTATATCTAAAATCAAGTTTTATTATTTTATAAATTTAATTCTATGAAATATTTATTTAAAAAATTTAAATTATTAAACTTATTTAATTATATAAATTAAATAAATTATGTTATTCAGCAGATCAACTACTCTAATCATATTAAACGATAATTTAATAGATATATGGTCAGTGAAACTCGGCATTCCTATAAAATTATGCCTTTTTTTACTTTGAGAATATATGTTTATATTAATATAAGAATGATTGAATTAATTAAATTTTATAATTTGATATTTAAAATTTAATAATTTAATTTTATAAAATAATTATATAAAAATAAAAGACTGCCTTCTTTTATCAGTTGTTTTTTTAATTTTATTATTAAATTTTATTATTTTTACTAATAAAATTTTATAAAATATATTAAAATTTTTAAATAATTAAATTCATCCATTGATAGAAAGTGAACTGCGATACAAGAGTTTTGTAACTGTTGGTACTTACAACTTGAGTACTTTTTGTCTTTATTAGTTGACTGATGAGTGATGAGGTACATAATTAGCGAGGCGATTGTGGCAACGCACCATTGGCTAATGGGGATATGGCACCACAGTTCTCCATCCCTCTAACAAGTAACCGTTGTCGCATCTCTATCCATGAAAGCTGCTTTGATAAGCCAATTTTGTCCAAGCCACGTAATCGTCGTGCTGCCCATCTGTCACGCCCTGCACATTGCATCCTGCCAAATAGAGTCAGTCGTTTTTTGAATAAACGTAAGTATTAAAATAATTCGTCTTGAAATAGATATTTATATTATAAAAATACAATTATATATATTTTTTAAATCAAATATTACCTTTTTTAATCAATAACTATGAAATATTAATAGAGATAATAATATTGTCAGACATTGCAGGGGGAAGAAACTTTCGCATAAACTCAACAAAAGAGGAGAACAGCCATAACATTTATTGGGTTTTCCTATATAAGTTATAAAATTTTATAAATTAATAATTTAAATTATTTTAAATAAAATTTTTTATAAATTTTAATTTATAAAAATAAAAAATTAGTCTGAAAATAACAATCACAACTCCCCCACATATAAATAGATAATAGTTTTCATACCAAAAAAAGAAAAAAGGATAATAGTTAAAGCTGAGGAAAATAGTATAGCCGAGATAGCCCAGCATTGGCCCTAAACTTTTGGGCCTTGGATTTAGGACAATGTTCTAAACTCGTTGGACTACAATTGCTCAATTGCCTAGAGCCTCTACAAAGCAAGCAAATCCCCTCTTAAGTGAAGTTTTAATATTATAAATTTTAGTTTTAGTATCGTAGAATTAATTTTAGAATAGTTATTTAATTTATTAATAATTAGTAAATATCAAGTTTATAGAGATTAATAAATTTGAATAGAATGTATAATTATTAATAAACCTAACTAAATTAATTATTTAAATAAAAAATTAGTTAAAAAATAACTGCCTACAATTAATGAATTATTTAAAAACAAACAACACACACGACACGCATGCGCTTTGATTTTGGGCTTTTCTTCTTGCAGAGAAGATACATGGGAGGAGGAGGTTTTGGGCCATTAAGCAAGCGTTAAAAATAGGTATGAATTTCATGGCCCATCATGTCCATACTAGAGCGAACTGACTAGTACTAAAACATAGGCTAAATAAAATAATTTAGGAGGGCACTAACCGTGGAAAAATCCAATTTACGCGTCGTCTTCGTTTCGTTTGGTCCAATACTTACAGTTTACGTGAAATTTATCTCTTCACAATTCCAAAAATATATATTTTAAACAAAAATGATAAGAGTGTACCAGAATTATGCTTTCTCATGTCATGATATAAAAAAAATTAAAAAAATAGAATAAAAATATAAAAATATTTGTAGTTTATATACAAAATTTTACATATTCTTGTATCATTACCCATTTTTAAACATCGATGGTAATCACTTACAATTAACACTTGCTTATCATTCCTCAGTTCTTTTTCGCTTTCGGGCTTTGAAGACGTAACCTCCTATTGAGAAAGAGTGGGGTCTACTCACTACAGACTCCGGACCATTCCTACCTTCCCGGCTTTCCGTGGGCGAAACGGGGCAAGGGCACTCTATGTAGGCCCCACCGGCGAAACCGTTTTGATCCACCGTCGATTTCTATTCTGTCGCCACGTACACGTCCTCCTTGCTTCTCCATAAAAAGGCGCCATTGGCCTCCGTTCTCGTTTAAAAACTGGCCATTTTCAAAACTCTTCCTCGCCAATTCTCTCTTTCTTTCTCTGTTCCCTCCTTCAGTCCTTCTTTAATCAAAACCCAAATTTTCTCTGAACATTTAGGCCTCCGTCCTCAGTTCCTCACCCTTTTCGTCTTACCATGCTCCCTCACTCCTACGCCGTCGATTCTCTATCCAAATCCCAGGACTTAGCTTCCATCATCATTGCCACCACCTCCGCTTCTCAAATCTTCTCTACCTCCGCGTCCATCGAATCCTTCCTGCACTCTCACTCTCCAGACCAATCCCGCCATTTCTTCTCCATCGCCTTCCCAACTCTCATATGCAAGCTCTTCGGCTTCGACGATTCCAACTCCTCGTGCCCTACACCTCCTAATTCATCCAATGGTTGGATCGACACCGTGATTTCCTCCAACGATTACGATTTAGCTAATAGGATTTTCTCCCTCCTGTCCCCTAATGGCGCCCTCGTCAACTCAATCTTCGCCGTTGATCGCCTCTCCCTTGTCAAATACGTCTTTCCTATAGAACGGTTGCCGGAGTGGACCCGCTTCCTGCTCTCTAGCGACAAGGATTCCAGGGTCTTATCGGATTTGTGCCCCTTGTTCAAAGGTAAAGTCAAAGAAGACTCAATTAAGGGTTCTTCTTATCAAATCCAGCTCAATGTGTTCGAGTATTACCTCTTTTGGTTTGCTTACTATTTGGTTTGTAGAGGGAAGAGTGAGAATTCTGATCAAGTTTTGGTGAAGAGAGCTCGGAGGTTTAGGTTAGAGAGTTGGACTTCTTCAATTCCCGGATTTTCTAGCGCTAAGCGTGGAGTGGAGCCAAAAAGTGAGTGCAACCTATACATGCGGCTTCTTTACGCTTATCTTCGTGCATTTGTGCCCACATATGATCTAATTTCTCACCAACCATACCGTAGTTCCCTCCTTCATTATGCTTCGGGCTATAATGGTAACGTTATGAAGAGGGCGGAGTTTTTGGTTAATACTTTGATCCATTTCTGGTTGGTTGATAATGATTTTTCGCCTATACCCATGAATGTGTGCAAGTCTTTTGGAGTGTCAATTCCATTTCGTTCGGTCTTGGGGGAGACATCTCCAACTCCTGGGCTGGTGAAGGTCGTTAAATTATTTCTGAGGTACTTGAATTTGAGTACCGTCACAGCATTGGAAGGCCCTGAGAATGCTGAATATTGTGGGAGTCCTAGGTGGGGAGCTATGGGTTCACTTGACAGTATCAAGTTAAAAGATGCAACACCGAAGTTCCCTTCCGTGGGTTCACTGGGATATTGGAATCCATGGATACAGAGGCCTCTGTATAGATTTTTGTTGAGGTCGTTTTTGTTTTGTCCAGTGGAAACTTCTATCAAGAATGTGTCTCAGGTGTTTTCTGTTTGGATTGATTATATGGAGCCTTGGACAATAAAGTGGGATGATTTTGCTGAACTCGATGCAATTACCAATTTATCTGCTCCAAAAGAAAGAAAGGAAGATTTCTTGTCTGTAAGTGGTGGATATAGTCCTCGTTGGCAGGATTATGTTCTGTCTAACTACCTGTATTACAGTTCCTTGGTTATGCATTTTATTGGATTTGCTCACAGGTTTCTTCATAACGATGTTGAAATAATCGTCCACATGGTACTGAAGGTATGTTTTTCAGCCACGTTCTTTTTCTTTGATATTCACCGTTTTTTTTGGGTAAAATATTCACAGCTTTTTAAATCTAGAAAGATGAGATTGGCTGCTTGGGGTAGGGAGGGGGCTAACTCTGGGATATCTTTCGAGGGATGAGTTACTGCATTCTGACAATTATGTATGGACATATGGTGAAAAATGAATTTGTGCGTGATTTCTTATATCTTTTACCAACTGTTTCTCACTAATCTACTTATAGTAAAAATTATATTGTAGTGCTTCTTGTTTCGAAAGTCTTACAAATGTCTGCAGACTGTTTATATATTCTTTAAGTAGATTAAACTGAACTATTATTTGAGAAAGTCTCAAGAGAGTCTTAGGATCTAAAAACTATTCATTGGATGTGATGTTCATTCTGACTACCATTCTAGTGCTAGAAGTTTACGGTTTAGAGCAAGTTTGACTAGCCTATAAGTTTGTATACACTAAGATTGCAATAAACCCAGGAATGTCATGGGCTTTAAAAGCTGGCCTTTGATTGTAATGGATCAGTTGATCATCTGCTTGATAAACCTGTCTAAGCCCAAACACACACTCTCTCCCCTGCATGTATATACACTTGACTTTCTCACATTGGTGACCTGAAACAAGGGATGTACTGTGTTCCATGTGACTGAGGCTTCTGGCTTTAATACAGAATATCACCTACTTAAATATGGATGTAATAGGATAAATGGGCAATGAACATTTTTTTTAAGTTTGTTGCATACTTGTTAATTGTGAATAACGTAATTATTGCATTTGAGGTCAGTATGACATTATGCATCGTGTTGTGTATTGCAATTTAAATAATTGTGCAATTATAAAATATATGAATATATATATTTTATATATGTAATATAACTCCAAATAATAACAGTATATAAAAAAATAGCCTTAAAATATGACAACTTCATTTGCAATCATGGTTCAAAGTTCCAAATAACAAACACTAAGCAACTTAATTAATAGAAATCTGAACTTAATAGAAAACACACAATTCTGCAGCTTCTGCTAATAGGAAATTAAATCCAAAAGAAGGAAAAAAAGATGTAAAGGAGAAGAAGAAGAGAACAGAACCAAACAATCAAATAGAAAACTGAAGTCCATAGAATGATTTGGAGAGAAGAAGAGAACAGAACCAACCACCGTGAGAGAAGCTTCAGCCAGCAACAGCAGAAGCACCAAGAGTCTGAGACAAACAGGCAGCAAATATGGTGTGAGAGGAGGAGAGAAAGGTTGAGATTCTTTGGAGTGCCAGAGAAGGGTCAATTTCAGACTCTTAGAGGCAATAACAGGCTAAATCCAGTTCACCCCTAAGAAACACATTTTTACCGTTTTGTCCTCATACCGCAAATATCGCTCATTATTTCAATGAAATAGCGCAAGATAGGGAGGGGCAATGCCTTACTATTGGCTCTACACGACACTATGCTATATAAATAGCGTAAGGCAACATAGTGGATCACTATGAGCTATAGTGTGTTATTGATAACTATGATTTGTCAATTCTTTCAGAATTATTTGGACAATTTTCTGAGTTCAGTATTTGAACTCTCCATCATCACGTTGTGTTCTACTTATAGCATCTTTTCATGTTTGGCTGAACAGATTTACTTTTTCACCTGCTTATACAGGTTTTGGGCACCTTGACTTCATCTAAAGATCTGATCGATCTTTTAAAGAATGTGGATACCTTTTTCCATTCTAGACAGGCTGGATCAGGCAAATTAATACTGAATAATTTGTACAGATATGGTCCCGTTATACGTGAGCAGTTGCAGGTTGGTTCTTTTCTCTCCAGCTGCTTAAATTGATTGATTTCATTCATCTTTCAATTTAAAAGCGTGCTTAATATGATTTACCCATTACATTTTCCTTCTCGCTTTGAGGAGGGGGGTTGTTGTTGTATATCTTAGCATCTCATGTCTTGAATCTTACTGTTTATTGATCTGTGTTGGATCATAGCCAGTTCAATTTAGGCGCATTTGTGACTATCAAGTACTAGGCTTGACCATTTTTATAAAAACTGCTTCTCGCAGGACTGGGAGGATGGTTTATGTGAGACTGATGCTGATGGCTCATTCTTGCATGAGAACTGGAACAAAGATTTGCGACTGTTTTCTGATGGGCAGGATGGTGGGCAACAGCTCCTTCAGGTTTTCATTTAGTAATTTGTATTTCATTCAAAAATAATCATTATACATGCTTACAGGTTCTCATCCTGGTTTTCGTCCCTGCAGTTGTTTATATTGCGTGCAGAAGCTGAGTTGCAAGCTATAGCTGGTGATAATCTTATACCCAATCTCCAATGCATAGATTCATTGAAGGCAAGGTTGGGGTGCTTATTTGATGGGCACACAATAAAGACCCATTCCACCTCTCCAGTACCTAGACAGCATCAACAATACCGTGAGGAGATATTCAAGCCTAGAAGAGCTGGAAACCAAGCACTCGCAGACTTTAAATACAAAGGTGACTGGACGAAACGTCCAATATCCAATGATGAGATTGCATGGCTTGCAAAACTGCTTGTTAGGTTGTCTGCTTGGTTGAATGAGAGTCTTGGACTGAATCAACAAGAGAGCAGTCATGTGGGCCCTACCTATGTAGAGGTAACAAGTGATGTTACCCATGTATGTCGACCTTCGGAGGCTTTGAAGGTATTTTTCTGTACCATTGGTTCTTGGCTTTTCTTTCTGGGTGCTGCCTCTCTGGAGTTAATGAGAAAATATGGTCTGCGGGTGAACCTAAGGATGTTTGCCTCAAAGAAGGTTGTAATGGGTTTGGTTCTATATGCTGTATTTAATATGTTGAAGAAACTTGCTCGAGCGTTTCATAGCATGTAGGAAAGAAAATTATTCGGATTTACAGAGTACATAGAGAAGTGTAGAAAATGTGGAGAGAATCATTTTTCTTCTAAGGTTTTTCACTTTTTTGTATAGTGGCTCTGCATTTGTAATTACAAGTGACGTTATAGCATCGACATTTTTTTTTTTTGGTCGGATTCTGCTCTCTTGGAGTGCAATTATTTTTCACGTGGTCAGCTTGCCACTGTTTTTTTACACTTGCAATCTCGCCTAACACGGCTCATGTTTATTTTTAAGTAATCTCAGATGGCACTATTGTTCACATGTTGGACAATTTAATTGAAAAGACGAGTGGCATCTTGTACATTATTCACACTGATAGATTTACATAATGCAAATTGAATGGATTGAATTCAATATAGTGTAATTATCGTTTGTTTCATTATTTATTGACGTTTTCCTGGAATGTCGTATATTAGATTCACTGTATTAAATTAAGAAAATGATAAGGTTTCGTTTTAAAAGCTACGTTTGGGTCACGTCAATAAGATATGGCTTAAGTAAATTTTTTAAAAAAATATAAAAAAAATTTAAAAAATAGAAAATAAAAATAAAAATTATAAATAAATTATAAATATAACAATGTAGAAATAGCAACACTAATTAAACTAATCGACAAAAAGGAGAAGTAAATAAGTGAACTAGTGTTATTGAAAATTTTGTCTGGCTGCTGTTACTGTAGGTTTGCAGATTTACCCTTCCCCTCAAATATGGACTAACGCAGCGTGTGTACCATAAATTTCAATTCACTTCTTTGAAAACGTACATAAATCCAAAGTTGTCATTCACAACTTGGTCAGATAAACGAATCTGATCTGATGAGTATTAAAAGCGGGCCCTGAGAACACAGGGAAAAATAGAAACAATACACAAATCCAAATGGATCGTTGATTGATTATTTTGTGAACATAAAAAATTATGTTCTTTAATACGCAAAAGAAATCGAGAGAAGTTAACGATGATAGAAGATTCTATCCTACTTCCCATTCTTGAACAGCAACCACAACTGGTAGTTGGACCGTCCCGTTTCTTTTGTTTCACTTAGGAAGGTTAGATGCGGGTACTTACTGACCTTTCAATCCCCATGACGAAGGACACCACACCCACCAATCCCCCATGTTTTATACTCTCCCATACTCACTCCCCCATAAATAAACTCTCTCCTTTTCTCTCAAGTCTCAACGACTGAAGTTTCTCACTTTCTCTAATGGCGCCCAAGTGTGATGGTACAAAGAAAAAATTGAACAGAGGGGCATGGACCCCAGAGGAAGATCATAAACTAGCCCAATGCATTGAACTTCACGGGGCCAAAAGGTGGAAGACTATTGCAGTAAAATCAGGTTATTAACATATTTTCTAGCTCCTACCCAATATTATTTTCAAGATAAACAGGTGTTTCTTTTTTATTTTACAAATGAAAATTCATAACTTGAACCCAAGCAAGTACTGCATTTTCTTCTTTGAGTAACCACGTAATAAACCTCTTCCTTTTGCTGTAGCAGGTCTAAATAGATGCGGAAAGAGCTGCAGGCTGAGATGGTTAAACTATCTGAGACCCAATATCAAGAGGGGCAATATATCAGATGAAGAAGAGGATTTAATTCTCAGGCTTCACAAATTGCTGGGGAACAGGTTCGTCATATGCAACTGATGGAAATAATATATATAGTGTTTTATTTGGAAATAAAATATGAAGCTACTAAATTTAATTTAGGGGCTACTTCCAAGTAAAAGAATTCGATTTAGGAACATTAATCACCCTTTTGGTTAATTAAGTCAAAATATAGTCGAGGCCCTGCTCACATTTTGACTTCATGAACTGTAAGAGTGGTTAAGGTCCATACCTTAAGATCGTTTTGTCCATTAAATTTATCAAAAGCGAGCTCGAGTGGGTATTACGATATGGGGCATTTTTGTGTCCAGGTGGTCTTTGATTGCCGGGAGACTTCCAGGAAGAACAGACAATGAAATTAAGAACTACTGGAATTCTCATTTGTGCAAGAAAGTCAGTCAGCAAGAGGAAAAAACAGACACGTCAACGGCACAAGATACCACGCCTCAGTATACCTGGGACAATGCTCAAGTAGAGAATGAGGACACCTCCAATGAAAGTGGGAACTACGAAATTAGCTTCGATGTGAACGAATTCTTAGACTTCTCCATGGAAGAGCCCTGTGGGTTAGAATGGGGGAACAAGTATTTGGAACTTGACGAAGTTCCGGAAATTACAGAGAAGAGGTGAGCTTTGGTAGCTGTAGTTTCTTTTTCTTTCTTATTTTGGTTGGTTATTTATTTGGTTTGCTGCAGCTAAGTGGCCATGAAAGGTCGGTTACCGCAGGCGCTACGCAAAGTTGGTGTTGCATGTTCTCTACGTTCTTACAGAAATATCTCTTCTTTTATATCTAATCTCGTCATATATTTGTGTAATTAAACCAGTAAATGTTGATATGCTCTATTACAGTGGCGTTTATCTTACCATATTACATAAGAAATAATAATAAGCTTGTTGCCGCTAATTTGTTCTTAACGGTGAACAATCATTCCTTGTTTCAGTTAAACACTTGTTCTTGGCTTGAATAACGAGTCCCAAGCTTGAGAAATAGAATATTGCCAGGGCACTAGGCATCCTCATTTAATTCCCATGGTTTGCGACCCACATTAGTTTGACTCATCACATAGACGTGTATCAAGAACTTCTCCTCCCTGATAGGGGCAAAATGGCTTCCCATAAAGTCCAACACGTGGCTTTTATGCAAGTTCGAGCTCGCAGATAACAAAAAGGCCGGCCTCGTTTTCTCATAAACCCTTCGTCTTTTTTAAATTCAAGAAAGCAATATCTTTCCCCCGGGTCGTGGAGAAGGGTATAGTTTGATCTGACGGCAGAGTACCAATTCACATCCAATACTTCAATACTTCAAGCTCATTTCTCAGCTGGCTTAGGGCGTCAGTGAATTGCATTTTGTTGAACTGTCAAAGGAAAGAAAGAGGATTACATTACGGGTTAAATTCTAACAATAGTGAATTCAAGGCATTGCGATATCTCGTAACTGACTGAAAATGAAAACAGCCATTTCTTTACTCAAATTTTCCTTCTCTCCGGGTGTAGTTTAGACCTGGATAATGAGGAAGGAACTACTAATTTTAGCAATAAATTTCTTCAATATTTTTTAGCATATTAACGGTGGCATTCCCTTGCACCTTGCCGCGTCGTCCATACTGAAAAGGGGTGGGAAAGGAGTAGTAGTTTCCCATCCAGCTTACTGGACTTAGACATAACAGTCACGATTTATTGTCTCATTCCAGAAAATTTGACCACCGCTATCAATCATATTACCTGGACCTGCCCATTAAGCTACACAATTCCCCACATCAAGTGCATAACCCAATTTTCATTTTACGCCACTCAAGGTTCTGATGCACAAAACCAAGCATTAAGCAATAAAAAGCCATCTCAGTCCTCCATAATGCTTAAATTATGCCACCATGAATACCTGGCACTGTTCAAGACCAAAATCCAAACAAGACTATACTTGATTACTTTCAAAAGCAATCTGTTAAAAAATTACCCCAATGATATCCACAATTGAGGAGTTTAAATCTGATTCAGCCTGTTGAACCATATTGAATGCAAAATCATGTGGAACAAATCATATCTTATAGGTCTTGAGTTCCAAAGGAAATGCTTCTGCAACATCTTCACATTAGTTTGCATCGTAAGATATTTTCTCATTGGGATGGACAATAAAATTTCCTTCAGCCTTGGAATATCCTTCTCGGCCACCACCAAAGAGAATGCACTCCAGTCCAGCACTTCGCTTAAAGGGAGGACAAAATTATCTGCAATGATCACAGGAACGCACTCGTAATATATGGCCTCAACAATCCTAGGGCTATTCACTTCATAGCCCATTGGACATAGACAGTATTTACTTGATTTCATGTGTTGAATATAAGTCATCTTTCGGGAAACCCTAAGAGGTAGACGCTTATAAATTTTCATGTCTTCATCCTTTTCACCACCCCAATGCTGGAGAAGAGTTGGACGCACCCTACCATGCATGCTTCCAGCAAAGAAAGCAAGAATTGGACGTAGTGATGGTCGATTCCCACCCACATACCTAAGAGGCCTTCTGGGTGCCCTTACGGTAGTTTCTGGCAAAGAAACATCTCTTCCTGCGACAAAGACTCCTTCAGACAGATCAGCATTACATAGAGCTTTTATGGCGTTTCTGGCTAGTTCCTCATGCTCAGTCACCGTGTAAGGACCCTGCGACGATTGAACAGAGAAGAATAAAGAAAATGACAGTGAATTTTACACATAAAAATTCATAAATGCAATTGATCAGATTCCAATATTGATAACACTACAGAAATGTTTATATCGCATAAAAGAAATCTATGATTCTCTATTCTTTCCTATTGGGATTTTGGTCACAGCTTAACTACACTTGACAAAGATCATCATCAGGGAAAACCTAGCATTACGTTTCAGTTTATGCCAGCTTGGGAAAGCAGGCGTTTGGCACACTTCAATTAAAACTAGTTAAAGTTCAGACTAAAGCTTACATCTTTCCGCAATGTCTTCTGGTGTAAATAAGTCACGGATAACATTTGAGTTAGCACATGGATATCAAGAGACATTTGGAAACTTCTAGGACAGCAAATGCTCAGAAATATTTGTACACCAGGAATTAATTAAAAATTCCTAGTAAAAAGTGAAAGGTAAGAGCCACGAGAAAACTAGTACAGGATGCAGACTGGTACACCAAGAAGCAGAAATTTTGCACTAAGGCAACTGAAATTCTTTCAAGAGAAGAACGTATTAACTTGACAAGATTCAAGAGAAGGAACGTGGGATGGTTTTGTCGCATACAACCAAGGAGGCAAAATAAGCAAGAGACTTGAAAAATAGATAAACAAAAAATGGGTGGAGGGACGCCATGAGAAAATATGATTATGAGCTATGTGATTCAATCTCGAACTCCAAAGTTAAACAGAACGGAAGGAAGATCCACATTATTTTCACTGAGGATTCATGGACAACAGAAAACAGAAATTTTCGATTGTGTTGAGTGCATGAGTATGCATTACAGACAGTAACTTCAATGTAAATATGCACACCATGCACAACCAAGCTTTAAATCTTCTCTAGATGGATAATTAATTTCTACCCAATCAACACATGCTTTAGTTTTTTTAAAATTGTAAGACAAGTCTCTATGCCATCTTTAGTAATTTTTAATCAAATATGCAAGTGCAGCTATTTATCAAAGCAACTACACAGTTAATTGTAGAGAACTCATTTTCATTTTCCATCAAAATGATGTGATGCATAAAAAATGGAAAGAAAAGAAGAAATCCTAAGACTATCAAACAATTATCAATTAAAACAAATTTATCAGAATTCACTTAAGTCCATGGAAAATAAACACATGCTACATACCCAATCATGGCAAGCAACAAGGAAATGGTCTGAGCCATGTGTGCGATTCCAGAAGGGATAGTTAGCAGCAATCTTGTTCACATAGTCCCTGAGAAAGATTGATAATGGTTTCAAACTATGAGACCCAGGCAGGTAGAGTGCCAACTCCAATTGGCGTGCACTGTATGGCAAGTAAAATAAGTGAGCCTTTGCTGGGTCCTTGGTGACAAAATGCTTATTTTCCTGCATTAACTTCATGAACCATCCTTCTGAAGCATAGATTCCCTTAAGGTGGGGTTTGTGGAAAATGGGCCTTGCTCCATCAGGATATATATATACTTTAAGCATTGTTTCCATCAATTCATAGCTCCTGACATTGAGGTGCCACACGGGTTAATTTCTATGGTTTATATACAATATGTAAATTCTACAGCATACAAAAAGAGCAGTATAATCTAGACACATAACCAGTAGCCACATACTAAGCTTCATATTGTGCCAGCAAATGATTCAAAATTGTTTGCACAGACTGAAGAGTTGTAAAAAATATGCAATAGCAAATTGATTTTTAAGTGTTCATAATACTGGGGTCTTCATAAACGCCAGTGTATCAGAATGAAAGAAAACCCAAACAAAGTAATTAAAAGATAGTTTTGAAGACACAATCATGGTTGTTCCCAAGGGAGGATTCATAAGCAGAAGGGTTGCACCACTAGATCCCCATGACAAAAATCTTAGATTGATAGGGTTTCAACCTTCACTCCCTTAAAGATTAGAAATTTAGAGGATAGATTACAGAGATACAACGAAGCAAGGAGCTCCAATAGTTTGCTTTTGTTTCAAATCATAGTTAAAACTAATTGCAAGTCAAAACAGGTTTATTATAGTTATGAGTTTAGCTGGATAAAAATCGCCCCCATGTCTTCCGTTTGGCCATCAGCTGAAAAATTTGTCAGGCCAATTATCTAATTGGTATCATTTTAACAATTAAAAATCACAAAAGCGAAAATGAAAATTTGAAATTTATGACAAAAAGCCTAATAATGTTTCTTTCTTTGGAGACCCTTCGTGATGTGTGAGTTGAGAGATACATAAAAACAGAGAAATTATGAGGCTTAGTCATCAATATTACTGCAGGGGATCAAATATTTTTAAATTTAAAGCCTTACATCTGCAGCATAGCAGCTGAAGGAGATTTTTGTAGGATATCTAGTTTATTAGAGTTATAAATATCCTTTTTGGGACCCTAGTAAACAACTTAAAGTTTCAGAGTCAGTAATTCATTGACATGGTAGCTGGCCAAGTGGTCTGAAATTTATACGCTTGTTGCCTCAGTCATAAAATTAAATATCAATACAATCCAACAATGAATCAATGTCTTCTCTACTTTTACAAGTCCAATGCCTATTACTATAAGGAACATGCTAAAGTTACAAAAACTACTTTAAGCCAAGTGATTTTTAGCACACCTGACTGTTTATAAAAGAGGGCTCTATAAGAGAGCTACGGCTTTCTTTTCTAGCTTTTATTGCATATTTAAGTTCAGAGTATGTTGAAGACAACTCTAATCACACAGCAGACAGCCATCAGCCAATAAATCCAATAAGTTTTAAAGCTTACAAGGAAGCCAGATTTGTTCAAGCACGTGGCTTACCAATATTTTACTTTTTCAATCCTCATAACAGCTGCTGGAAAGTTGAATAACCAACACATGCAACTCATGATGCAATTCAGCAACTAGAAGATGACTAAATGAGCACAATGAAGAAAATTGTATACGACTCAGTACCTTTTGAAAACAGAAACATTCCTAAATATAGGAGCATAGAGATCAGGATCTTCAGTAACTGATGGCGCATGTTCAATCTCTTTCTTTGCATGCACAAGTGCCTCTTTAGGTGGCAAGAACCTAAGGTCCCTCTGCTATAGATCCAGTAAATTATTGGTGACAGCTCTCCTCATCATACTTAAAACAAGAAAGAAGTAAGATAAAAGTCTCATCAACTTCTACCTGCAAGCGTGAATGGGAAGAACCCCGAGGAAAAGGAGGAGGAGGAGGTGGAGAAGGAGGTGTAGGAACTTTTGTTCTATCAGCAACCTTCTTGTCGTTTCTTCTCTCAGATACAAAATTCTTCCTTTGATCAGCTTTGATTTTCTCTGGCTCAACTGGATCTGATTGAACTACCATGTTAGATGAATTGAGTGGAATGACAGAGATAGGTAATCTGTAGTGAACCTGCTTAAGTCTTGCCTCTTTGCGAAATTCATTTGACTGTGTCCTACCATTCAAGGATTGGTGTAATGAAACAGTTTCAAAAGGAGAAAGGAACCATCTGTTCTGTGGATAACTATGTACAAGCATCTGAAACACAATTCCAGACATTGTCATAATGGCTCCAAGAAGAAACAATCTTCTCCAATCAATTTTGTGCCCAAAACAACGCCATGAAAGCTCTCTCATCAGGACAAAAGCACTATGCTGCAATGCTCTTTTCATCTCATTATACAGGAAATATCACCAGCCAACTAATGAGAAGCCCACGTTAGCCCTAGTGACCATAAAACAAGCTTGCCATTCTATAAATTTCATCAATGACACAGAGATAATTTGAATATGTAAGTGCATGGCAGCACCAACACAAACTTGTTTTGGAGCTTGACAGGTTCAAAATCTAATTCTCACTTCACAGGAATCTTTCCAACTTTTTAACTCTGAAGCTGGGGTTTATGTAAATGAGACTGGAACATACAGAAAGAAACAAAAGAAAAGATAATATGCATAAACAAAGTCTGGTAAAAGAATCAAGCAAAAAGAAAGTGGAAAAAAGATCAGTAAACATGGAAAATTAGCCAATTTATTCATCCGCATTGTAATTCATGATCTCAATCTCTCTGTCTACATTTCATACATCAAACTTCTACAATTAATTATAACTTTGACTCCTATCTTTCAATTTTTTGAATGGTTGAGCATTAATAACTTCCAATGACAATTTCAGCATCAGAATAGATGTCATTTTAAAAGATTTTGACCTTAGATTATGATAATATAATTTGTATTCAGTAATACCACTAAAATGATTTCTTCTAGGTGTTTTAACAAGGGAAAGAGCTAACCTAAAATTAGTGTTTGTCTACGATTGCTCGCTGTAAGTTGAAATAGTGTTTTGGCATTGAAGTTCAAACACCGCCAGAAATTTAGCCTCCACATGTTTGGCGATTGCACTTTAATATGATGCAATTGCCCATGGTATAAATAGGCAAGGTATTTAGCAGTGAAGTGCATTAAATTCACAGGCATACGATTTCTAACTAGTTGCCATAACGATAAACCATCTGGGTTCCATATGTGCATGATTTTGTTTGATGACAGAGTAGCTTCGATGACAATTACAAACGCGAATAAAAGCAGTAATAATAAAGAGTTTCAAGCTAATAGCTTTGTCTATTGTTCTCATTGTGTTGTCCTTATCGTGTTTTTTATGAGTGGACGAGCAAATAGACTACGAATAGAAAAAATAATTATAAAAATAAATAATAAAAAATAATATAAGGAACACAAATTCAATGCCAGAATTAGCAAAAATAGAGACCGTACCTGGCTCAGAGAGCTGAAAGGAAGACGATGAAATAGAGAATTGCAGGACGTATATGCCTTCGAATCAGAGAGCTTGATGGTGGATCTGATAAGCTCAGGGGCAACAGAGAAGAATCAACAGATTATAACTGATGCAGGGAAACGAAAAGCAGCCGAGTTCGGAAAAGAAGGTTGGAACTTGGATGGAGGGAACGCTACAGAGAAATGGTGTGCTGCGTGACGGTAGCGGCTCTGGTATACGAAGCGCCTTCACTTTGATACACGTAATTTATAGGTTCCGTCAGCAGAACGAGAGCGAAACCCGAGGAAGAAGCTCTCCATCTTTGCAGTCACGTTTTCCTTTTCCTTTTTCTTATGTTTTAGGCTTTGGGCATGCACATTATTATCATTCCTTTGTAAAATGTTAGGTAGTGGCAATCATTCAAGTGTATATTTATTTTATGGATAATTTAATAATTGTTTGGTGTTTAATTTTGATATTTTAATTGATGAGATTTATAATTTATAATTTTTAAATAAATATTTTAAAAAATTATATTTATAAAAATAATAAAATTATTAATTTATTATTAAAATAATAAATTTTATTTAATTTTAGTCTCTTACACAAAAAAGGAAGTATAAATATAAGAATATTAAAATAGATAAGTAAATATATAAGAAAAGATAAAATTTAAAATAATTATATTTAAAAAAGAGTTAGTGTGATATTTATTAAGAAAAAAATAAAAATTTAATTATAATAATTTATATTTATGTAAAAAAATTATATGAGATTTTAATAAAAATAATTAATCAAATAATTTTTAATTTAATAAAAAAATATAAAAAAAGATTAAAAAATTATTTAAATAATTATAAAAAAATTTTATTAATTAATATTTTAAAATTTTAATTTTAAATTAAATTTTATGACATACATTCAACCTCAATTAATAAAATAAAATTTAATTTATTGTTGTTATTAGTGTCTCATCATGTGAGCTGATGCCTCCGTCAAAGCATTATTTGGGGATGATGCCCTTCATCAAAGCATTATTTGGGGGAGGTGTCCCTGAATTTGTAATTTTATATACAAGATACTTTGGATATGATATTAAGATCAATTATGGCGTTATCCACAAAGTATTAATGTCAAAAAAAAATATGTTAATTTTAGATGAACTGGAATCCGATATACGTGAGGTTTTTATTAGCTTAATTTCAAATACTTATTCGCTTAATTATTATTAAATTTAAAATATTATTATTAAGCTGTCATAGCTGGAAATAATGTTTTACAAAAATAAAAAATAACATTTCTCTTGTGATTGATTTGACTGTCTATATTCTCTCCCCTCATAGTATGCATTTACAGCGTTGACAAAAAATTGATTCTGATCTTCAATTTTGGCAATAGCTTATGACCCCGCCTGCATCCGAAAGGCATGGTTAAGGAATATTTTTAGCACAACTTATTATGACGTTACAAAAGCAACATTCCGTTGCTGTATGTGAATTTTATTATTAAAATTTATTAATTTAAATTTTATATTATAAAAATTTTAAAAAAATTCAAATAATATAAATATTAAACAATTAGATTAATATTTTTAAAGTAATTACTTTTTTTTTAAAAATACAATATATAAAATTATTATTAACCCTGTAAGTTTAATTAAAAATAATTTTTAAATAGAAAATAATTTATGTTTTTAACTTGTTATTAATAACTTTTTAATTATATTTTATTTTATAACATATAGCTTAAAAAATTTGAATTGACTAATATTATTTATCGAATGTAAATATTTTTGATGATATAATAATATTTAATTATTATATAAAATTTTTAATTTTAAAATTTAATAATTTATTTTATTCTGTCACAAAATATTATTAATGGAGTTATAACACCTGTATTATTACCAATAATTGATTGAATTGTTCTAAATATGTTTTCTTAGTTCAAATTTATTCTCCTCGCTTTTCTTCTTTTCTGAAATCCTAGGGGCGGCAAGTATCCTGAAACGAACACGTAGAGATTAAATAAACTAGCCAACAGAAGTAAGCCACATCATTATGTTGCCCACGTGTACTCCATCAGATTGCACATCAGAAACTAAGACGGCAGCAGGATGTGGGAAAAGACCACAAAGCCCAAGTTGCCAGCACAAAACTTTGAAATTGTTGACAATCATGGGGCCACTATTGTACATTCGTACTTTATAATATTTTCCAATGTGAATCGGTTCTTCCAACCTGGGGAGAGAAGTTTGGTTTGGTGGGCATAGGTTTCTTGAACCTCGATCTACTTCTGCTCGTCTTGAACTTCCGAAAACAAATTATAGAAAATCCGAGCGATTATAAAGTGTTTGTCTCTGATAAGTTGGAAGCAATTCTTGTGTCTCGGCCATGGCTGCACCTTTTTTCTCGACGCCTTTTCAGCCTTATGTTTATCAGGTAATCACATCACTGATGATGAGACTTTCTTCTTTTTATGTTGATATTTTGGTCCTTCATTTCAATCGCTTGCTTTCTGTTAGTCTAGCAGAGCTTAATTTGAATTCTTGATTGATATGCGGGTGACATTTACTGCTTCTCAGCTAGCATGATAGTAATCTTTGAAATTGGTGTGTTTCATGACATTGATCCGCTTTTCCTCTATACCTTCTTAAGGTTCATTGATGTTTAATGTAGTTTCGAGAATAATAGAATTAAGAAATGCACATGCTTTTACTTTTACATATTGTTCACAATAAAACAGCTGCCTTCTGTAGTAAGAGGGGGACTGGGAAGTTCCTAAATAAGGGGTAAAATCGCAAAAGAGATGCAAATAAGAGACAAGCTCATTTGTAATTGGAAAATGCTACATTTATTACGTAGGTCATTTGTTGTCAAGACACAGTGCAAACAAGGGGCAAAAACACAGTGCAAAAACGTAGTTCATTTGTTCACAAGAAAACAGCTGCCTTCCGTAGGAAGAGGGAGGGGGGTTATGGAGTTCCTAAATAAGGAGCAAAAACGCGAAAGAGATACAAAGAAGGGACAAGCTCATTTGTAATTGGAAAATGCTACATTTATTACGTAGTTCATTTGTTGTCTAGACACAGTGCACATCTAGGCATGACCGTAACATCCAAGTGAGGAAAAAGGAAGTATAACTGTGAGAAAGAGCGCAAGTATTAAGTATCTTCTGATTTTAGGTCTTTATAGTTGGTGCGGGTGTTGTGGACAAAGGAATTTCTTCAAAATCAACAGCAATTGGCATATGTAGTTGTACCTGAGTGCTTCGTGTTACACTTATTCTTGTTGTTATTTCCATTTTTGCTATTTTGCTAAATCATTAGGTTGAGATAATATGCTCACTGGTCCCTCAAAGTAAGAACTGTTTCTGTGATGCTTGACATTCTACATTCTTCATTTTCTCTGTCATATATCTTTCACATTCTCACTGATACATTTATGCTGTTTAGAGCCCACAAGATGCAGTCATACCTTTCCAGATTTTAGGTGGTGAAGCTCAGGTGGTTCAGGTATATGGATGACCATCTTATTTTTAAAAGGTATGAACTTCTTAGTTTTTGTTTCTGTTATATACATCCGTATAATGTCATTCTGGTGTTGGTTCTTGAATACAGATAATGATGAAGCCACAAGAAAAAATTGTCGCAAAGCCTGGTAAGCTACTGCCAAGGGCACAGCTGTGCATGCTCTTCACTTCTTTCTTTCTTTTATCTTTTTTAATATTCTTTTCCTGATGGTCTTTCTTTGCAGAATTAAAGCGGCAATTTTGTTCCCTTTTTGCGGTGTTGAATTTTGAATACTAATTAGATGCTTGAATATGATACTGATGGTACACAAACATGATTCTGGACAATAATGAATATTGCATTGGAGGCTTAAGTCGGTTATTTTTGTGGATATTTAGCCGTTCAACATGGTCAAATACTGATCATGAGCGTTAAATAGAGATAGTGTGACCAAATAATTTGAATTACACTCTATTCTGAATATCTGTCTTAAATCATTTAAATCATACTGTTGAGATAAATTAACAGTGAATCCCTACCTTCCTTTTATTATTTATTGCTCCACAAGCATGTCCGTAAGTTTAGTGTTGCAATATTTCTATCTACACCTTAAGTCCTTATGGATAATTTCTTTGGTGTTTATCAAGTGTTCTCCGTTGTAATATCTATTCATATTAAGAGATTTACATGCAAACATATGCATTTATCTGTGTACACAATACACATAACTTGTTAAAAGTTTTGAATTTTGCCTATCTATGTTATAACAGAGTCTCTTTGCAACTGCTTTTTGTAGGTTCCATGTGCTTTATGTCTGGCACTATTGAAATGGAAAATGTTTACCTTCCTGAAAATGAAGTTGGCATGTGGCAGTGGTTATTTGGCAAGACTGTAACTAGCATTGTTCTTAGAAATTCAGGACCTAGTGACGGATTTGTTGGAATTGCTGCACCTTCTCTTGCAAGAATCCTCCCGGTTTGTGATTTAAGACATCTCTAAATTATTCAAATAATGCATTACTACTCATGATTTAAACTTCAAAATTTATCATGTATAATATAGCATCAGATATTACTGACTAAGATCTACTTCATTGAAATGCAGATTGATTTGGCTATGTTTAATGGAGAGATTTTATGTCAGGTACGGGCAGTTATTTGCTTTTATTGTTTCAGTTGCATGTTTAAATAATATTTTCTTGGCATGATTTTAGATACTTGATATTTTATTTGTTCTATATGTTGCTCATCCTATTTTATCTTTGAGGTTTGGAATATCATGTGACCATTTCTGAACTTTCTGTAGCCAGATGCATTTCTTTGCTCTGTCAACGATGTGAAGGTCAGCAATACTGTGGATCCGAGGGGACGAAATGCTGTTGCTGGAGCTGAGGTGAGATGATGGGGATGTCAAAATTTTATACTACTTTATTTGTAATGTTTGATACTAAATTGGTATACCACTTGTTCTGGCTAGCAATCTTTTTCTCGTGAATATCAATATCTTTGACATGTTTCATAAATTGGACAATTTTGCTTGTACTCCAACATGTTGCAGTCTGTGTAGGCTGCCAACTATCGTTGTTATCATGGGTGTTGCTGATGCACAAGTCATTATCTATAAACATCTGTGTAGAGCATATAGGAGTGAATATAATAAGTTTCTACCCATGTTTTGATGTGTAATATAGTTTTTAAATGTATATGTGAAGTGTTTTGATTTGATAAATTGTGACTTAGATCAGGTTCATGTAAATTTTGGCATGCAAGATTAGAAAAGAAAGTGCTTACTATGAAATTTGGTCATAATCGCGTTTCTTTTAGACTAACAGATGTTTACTGTTAGAAAGTACATGTGGGAATAGTTAGCCTCCCCTTCATCCATCCTCCATCTTATATATATTATACTTCAGATTTAATGGTCCTTAAACCTCTACTAAGGCCATGTTTATTATTATAGGGGTTCCTGAGGCAGAAGCTATCTGGCCAAGGACTTGCATTTGTATCGGCGGGTGGATCTGGTATACTTTTTTGCACATTACACATACTTAAAAAGCCTTGATTTGTCTAAAATCATTATGGATCTCCTAACTTTGGAGTATTTTCACATTTGTTTTTATACTCTTTATCTTCATTATTTCTCATATGGTGGGATTTATTGGATTCTGTTTATTGGTAGTTGTACAGAAAAATCTTGAGGTTGGTGAAGTTCTATCTGTAGATGTTTCTTGCATTGTTGCCGTGACAAGTACAGTTAATATTCAAATAAAACATAATGGTCCAGCAAGAAAAGCAGTGTTTGGGGTAAGTAGCTCCCATTTCCAAAGCCTTTTCACGTTGACTTTTTCTTTTTTGTTTCAAAAAAATTGCTAGTTTGACATATTATTTGTGTGGCTGACATATACATGGTTGGTATAGTAGAAATCCATAGGTAAAAGCCTGATAGCATTGCATACTTCACATTTATGCTGTCATTGTAGGTAGAAAGCATAATGCAAATTATTTAATTTTCATGTGATGGCAAAAATTGGTAGGTTAAGTTAACTAAACCGACAAGATACTCCGAAGTTGGCAGTAGCTTATGTTGCTAGTAAGTACGATGATTTAGCCATCTTTATGCCCTCTGCAAACTGCATTCCTAACATAGGAACTACCATGATTCCTGATTTCTAAAGCTGTATGCCATACTTCTACCATGGAGTTTATAGTTGTACTTCTGCAATTGCAGGGTGACAATACAGTAACAGCTATTCTAACAGGACCAGGCATTGTCTTCATACAGAGCTTACCTTTTCATCGTCTCTCTACACGAATTGCTAGGTAACATAGTACTGTGGTGACATGATGAAATTAGAAGATAACTTGAACCCTTCCCTCTTCTGCTTGCTGTCTTTCTTTCACTAAATCTCTATGACTTTTAGGTGATGTTTGACATAATACATTTTCTGCTTTCCAGGGCAGTGACATCCCCAAATATGAGAGAAAATCCAAAGTTCTTCGTTCAGATTGCCGTTTTCTTTTTTCTGGCATATGTTGTCATTGTATCTTCATTAATTTTGACAGATGTATAAAATTCACTTTCTTTTTTATCCTTCTTTCTCAATCCATCTCCCGTTTTCCCAGTATAAAGCCTACAAGATTGATATATAGATACAGGGTGTTTTACAATTATTATTTTTTTTTTGAAAACAGGGTATTTTAGAATATTGTAATTTTACCATCTCATGAAATTTTATGTTTAGACAAAGAAAGTAGACTTATTTGTTGAGAAGGAAAATACTTGTGCTAATAAACACGTAAGGACCTTGCATTACATGACTAAAATCAAGGGAACAATTTGAATTCAGCACTAATTTGTGTCTATACGCTGAAATTGTACAAAGAGAATGTGTTATTATGTAACTGTGAGGCAAAAAATAGAAATAAAAACAAAGAGAAGCAACTCATTTTTTAAATCCGTGTATATATTTTCTCATAATAAAACTCAAAAGTGAGCCCCATACTATTAACACTATAAGCGCAATAAAAGTAAGTCCATTTAATTTTCATAAAATTTATTCAACCTATTTAGTCGGTGCTACAGTTGATTATGAAGCCTTTGGTTTAGTAAGATTCTTTTCTCAAATAGTCTAATGGGATTAAATTTACGTCATAAGATATTAGTTTGAAATATGTAAGAAGGTTTTTTGTTCAATTATTGTTCGTGATAAACACCTGCTCTTGGTTAAATACAATAGATTCACATAAGCTCTTGATGAGAGTTGGAAACTTGGAATTCATTTTGGATGACAATTAAACGCAAGTGTTGTATAATTTTTTTTTTCAAAACACTGCATACACAATATAATAATATTCAATTTATTTTATAAAAATTTAGTTATAATTTTATTAAAATAATTAAAATTTTAATTTAAAATTATTATGCTATTCCTTACGCTCATATATTGTATTATTTTTTATATATTCAATCACATTTTTTATAAAAATAAATGACATAATTAATAATTTTGTCTTGTAGTATGAATATTCTAAAATGAAGTAAAAAATAGGAATAACCCAACAACACCCTTTTTAATTATCTCTAGGTTTAGTTTGAAAAATTAAAATACGTTTTTGTGATGACTGAAAAGTTTTCAATGAGAATTTAGAATCTGTTTATTAAAAAAATGACATAATCATAACAGAGATGCTCTTTGTACAACATAAAAATAATTAAGTTACATAAAATCTAATCATAGGTGTTCAATTAATGAAATTCAATTGTGGAACTTAAATGAATTGAATTGAAATTTTTTAATTTTAATTTTAAAATTAATGATGAAATAAATGAGAGATAAAATTAAGATAAAAAAATTAATAAAAAAGATATTAATAACTTAAATTTTAATATAGAATAAAAATTATTGATATAAAAAAATTAAAAAATCAAAATATCTATCTAATTCCTAAATAAACTACTGTAATTAAATTTTGTATACTTTGGCGTCCAAATAAGAAATCATAATCATAGTGACAAAAATTGGAATCCGATATATTTTTAAGAAAAAAAGAAAATACGGTGCCACCGTGCCTTTATCCCAAACAAAACAGAGCAAACGGCCGTTTATCAGCGCGATAGGTGTCCGATGCGCTTTTAACAGCGAGTGCAGGTAACGTCCGCTCCTACAGAGCGAGTGCTATATATGTAATTTCCAGAGCGAGGTCTTGACGTCGAGGAAACCAGAAATCTTTTTCTTTCCCTGTTTCTTCCCTCACACAACGTTTTCCTCCTCACATTTTTCCTAACCCTAGAGTCCTAGACCTAATTGCCCGCCAGCCTTAACGTATTTTCGTGTTATGGGGTTCGAAACGCACTGAGAGAGTCTGGAATTTGCTTCGATTATCTGGAATTTTCTTCGTCAATCTTCTATTGCTCCTGTGCAGTCTAAAACGGGAAGGATTTGATTTTAGTTTGGGTGTTCCCGAAGGAGTTCGTGACGCTTCATCGAAGGTTGATCGCCACCGATCGAAGATTAGCTCAGAGTATCTAATCTGTTGGCTCATCGGATTGATAGCAGAAGAAAGAATCACGGTCTTCTTTTTGATTATTCCATCGTTGCAGTAGCTTCTTGTGGCTACTAATTGGAGAGGGCTCCTTCCGTTTGAGATCTATAGAGATTTTACCCGATCGTGGGGACCGGTGGATGCTTACAATCTTAACACTCTGATTCGTGTATTTGGAGGCTACTGAACTTGGGGCGCTGGATGAAATCTAAGTTATCTGGATTTTCAACGAAGAGGAAGACTGGGAATCGGGTTGCGGACGAATAATTCTAGGACAACTCTGCTTTGTGTCGGTTCGATTGATCTTATTTTGAGTAATTGAATAGAGGAGAAAAAAAAAAAAAAGAGAAAAGGAAAAGGCCTTGAATATTGTATTTTTTTTATTCGTTCGGAGTTCAATATCAGGCCCCTTTTTAAAGGCCTTTGATTATCTTTTATTTTTTGTTATCGTTTTGGTTTTATCTTTTTAGATAGAAAGAAAATATACCATGGCGGTGTATTATAAATTTAAGAGTGCAAGAGATTATGATTCAATTCCCATGGACGGTCCTTTCATCTCTGTTGGTACATTGAAAGAAAAAATTTTTGAATCCAAGCATTTAGGCAGGGGTACTGATTTCGACCTTGTGGTCACCAACGCCCAGACCAATGAAGGTTGGTTCTGACTTCGATAAACTATTTTCTTGAAATAGGGATTTGGGGTGATGACATGAATGCTTTTTGGCTTCTAGTTCAGTCTAGATTGTAAATAAAAAATCTGGACCTTTCTTTAAATTTTTTTGCGGTCTTAGCTTTCTAATTTGGCTTTGAGTGGGTTTCATGGTTAATTAACTAGAAGAAATTATCTGGGTATAGTTATATTTATCATTAAATGAGTTTGCTTTGATCCGTGTTTAATTCTCCTCCCCTTTCAAATTAAAAGGGGATATGGCTAAAACGCAAGAGTCATTTTCTGGCCTGGATATTAAGATGTAGTTTGACGCAGTTGCAAACTACTTGTAGGAAATACAGGCGCCCAACTTTACAGGATTCCTGTATGTTGGTGTTCATATTTTGGCTTAATGAATAGTATATGTATATATAAGCTGTGTTTTATAGTCGCTTTGTCTCTTTGGAATTTCAGAATATCTTGATGAAGCAATGTTGATTCCTAAAAATACCTCAGTGTTAATTCGTCGAGTTCCAGGACGGCCACGTTTGCCAATTGTTACTGAACAAGAGTACTATCTCAGACCTTTAATCTGATTAACTGTTGTTGGAATTTTAACTATTATTGCTCTGGCATTATGCATGCAAGTTCTTAAGTGTGGGATGTCATGGTGGCACAATTTGCATCGGACTACTTTTTCTACATTGTTTACTGTGAGATAAATTCTGTGATTTTTTAAGTTGCAATCTGTCCTTGGGTTTTGCAGTCAAAAGGTGGAAAATAAGGTGGTGGAAACTAAACCTGAACTGGGTAGCTTACCATCTGTTGATACTGCTTCCATGAAATTTGTAAGTTATTTTGACTTTGTTTCGCATAAACATTTCAGCTGGATTCTTTAGTAAATTAAACACTTAATACTACTTATCAGTCTGAAGAGTTGGCATGGGATGAATTTGGTGATGATTTATATGAAATTCCTCATGCAATGCCCGTTCAATCAAGCAACTTAATTCCAGATGCTCCTCCGGCAAATAAAGCTGATGAAGACAGTAAGATTAAGGCCTTAATTGATACTCCAGCATTGGATTGGCAGCGGTGAGTTGTCTCCTTTTATCAGTTCTGGCTGAAAATACTTTTCATTTTGGCCTATATATATGTTCAGTTATTCTTTTGGGCATGCAGCCAAGGTTCTGATGGCTTTGGTGCTGGTAGAGGCTTTGGAAGGGGTATGGGTGGTCGGGGTGGACGCGGTTTTGGTAATTCTATTTTGCCCATTCTAGAAATTTTATTTAGTCAGTTGCTGCTTTGAACACAGATATTTGACAATCTAATGGATTTTATACTTATTATTAACTTACTGAGGATGGGCAGGGTTGGAGCGGAAAACACCTCCACAAGGATATGTATGTCACAGATGCAAGGTGCCTGGTATGTTTTCTTCAGAACTTTTCCCCCTTTGCCTTCAAGTTACTAGAGAGCAATGTGAATGTGCTTAGCATACGTTTTTCTTACCTTTGTTTAGGACATTTTATTCAGCACTGCCCCACAAATGGAGATCCAAATTATGACATCAAGAGAGTCAAGCCAGCTACTGGTATTCCAAGATCAATGCTGATGGAAACCCCAGATGGTTCCTATGCTTTACCAAGTGGTCAAGTAGCTGTCTTGAAGCCAAATGAGTGAGTTTATTTTATTGTGCTCCACCTTTCTGTCAGATGTAGACTATATGAAATTAATTGTTGCCACTTTATTTTTGAAATAGGGCTGCTTTTGAGAAAGAAATAGATGGTTTACCATCCACTCGTTCTGTTGGTGATTTACCCCCTGAACTCCACTGTCCCTTGTGCAAGGAAGTGATGAAAGATGCTGTACTAACAAGCAAGTGTTGTTTTAAAAGCTTCTGTGACAAATGTGAGTTTTCATGTACCTACGATATTCATGCTTTTTCAGAATTCCAGTAGTATACATATTTTTCTGTAGTTTATCCTTATTCACAATGCAAGCCTTGCACATTTTAAATTGGTGTTTTAAATGTTGTTATTTGCCCTGGACTATCTAATAAATATATCATGTTGACGTAGTATATTATCACTCATTATATTCAGGTATAAGGGACTACATCATCTCCAAGTCCATGTGCATTTGTGGTGCAACAAATATTCTTGCAGATGACCTTTTGCCCAATAAGACACTACGAGATACAATTAATCGCATATTGGAATCAGGCAATAGCAGTGCTGAAAATGCTGGGAGCACTATTCATGTTCAAGGTTATTGAAATTGTTATGATGTGACTCTTACTTATACACTGATTAGTATCAACTTATTATGATATGCATTATATTTGAAAATTTCAGATATGGAGTCTGCTCGCTGTCCACAGCCTAGGATTCCATCACCAACCTCATCTGCTGTATCAAAGGGGGAGCAGAAGGTGTTACATGCTAATGAAGAAACAACAAAAATACAGGAGACAGCTATTGATAGCAAAGTTGCGTCTGCTCCACATCAGACATCAGAGAAATTAAGGGCCATCAGAGCGCCTGATGTGTCTGAAGCTACTCATGAATCAATGAGTTTTAAGGAACCGGCCTCACAGGGGAGTGCTCAGGTGGTTGAGGACGAAGTACAGCAAAAGCTGGCTCCTAGTGAGGCAGGTACGGTAGATTGGTGCTACACTTCCCTCACTTCTTTTTTTTTCCTTCTCTTGAGGAGTGGGGTGGGAGGAATTAGGATTGTTTAAAGTGCATGGTGTACTTTAGAGAATAAAGTGCAAATGGATGACTACTTATGAAAAAATCATTGACATGATTGTTATTAAATACAAGCAGGTACATTACAATTGTTGAATTTGAGATAATCATAACTGTTGATTTTTTCATTGATAATCATCTATTTACGTTTTACTCTTAGAGTATGAGGTGCACTTTAGAGGATACAAATCTGTGGTGGGAGTGGTTATCTGTGTGCTTCTTAAATTTGATTATGATGATGAAAAGGAAAATCATGAAGGCACCTGTGGTTAAACCAGAAGAAATCTATATTATTGTTGATTATTCTTTTGGGGCTAATCTCATTAGATTCTTAATTTTTTATTTGTAGGAAAGAAGAAGAAAAAGAAGAAAGTCCGCTTGCCTCCAAATGGTAATTTGCTGCTTTGTCTCCTTTCGTTCTCTATGCTTTTGTCTATAATATGTCTTAACATTTTTGAAAATCTGGTTTTACTTAATTATAGAATATAATGGAAACAGCTATAATTCTTCGTAAATTATCTCAAATCCATATTTTGTTTTGTAGATGTGCAGTGGAAAACTCCACAGGACTTTGGACCTGAAAATTATATGATGCATATGGGCCCATCTGCCTATAATCTGTACTGGAATGGCATGCAGGCTGGCATGGAAGGATATATGGGGCCGTATGCAGGTCCTTCTCCAGTTATGGGTTACGGCCTTGGTCCTTTAGACATGCCTTTTGGGGGCGTTCTGCCTCAGGACCCCTTTGGCATACAGGGTTACATGTTGCCTGTTCCGCCTCAGAGGTATGTTAGAGTGGTATGCTTTCAAAAATTGCATGATAGCCCCGACTCCCTCCTCTCTCTTTCTCTCTCACACGCACACGTACAGTTCATTTAGTGTTGTTGGTGCTGAGGGGGTTGAGGTTGTTAGTGAACATTAGTATTCGTTTAGCTGATTGCATATGTCAATTAATTGTTCTTTAGAAAGCAAACTCAATGAGATATTTATTTGGATGTGCTTAGGGATCTAGCTGAGTTTGGCATGGGCAGCATGGGCATGAATATGCCACCTCCAATTATGAGTAGAGAAGAGTTTGAAGCTCGGAAAGCTGATCTGAGGAGGAAGCGAGAGAGTGAGAGACGAGGTGAAAGGTATAGTTGGAACTACTCTTGGGTAGCTTTTTCATTTTAATAATTTGTGTGGTAGAGGCTTGTTATTGTAATTGTATTTGATTAAGAAATTATAACTTTTTGTGCCAGCATGTCTAAAATAGCAGTGTCAGGTTGAAACATTATTCTGTGGCCTTGGAATTCTCTTTACTTTCAGTATAAAGACTTGTCCTCCTGGCATATATTTAGTACTTCATCACTGTACTATTTAGCATTTTAGTAAACATTTTCCTGACAGTGAAAGATTATTTTATTTATTCAGAAATTCATAGGTTTAGGGTGTTATTGTAGATGTGGTTTTTCTTAAATAATAGACACCAAAGGGCAGCTACATATGACATTTTGAAACTATGTTGTCTGAATTAATGTCAGCGAAAAAAATTCGCATTTTATCACCCTCCTTTGATTCTGAATAATGGCAAGGGGTACTATGTTGTAAAATTTTGGCGGACTAATTGCAAAATATTTTTTCATTTGGGATATTTCTTCCCTTGTAATTGTCTCATCTCTTGAATTTAGTTACCAAAATATTTGAATAATAGAAAAAGTTGTTATGAACGGATGACTAATTCTACATCTGGGCTTATTTCGTTTCTTATTGTACGGATAATGATTTCATTTTTCATTCGTGGAACAGGGACTTCTGTAAAGATCGTGAGTTTGGTAGGGAAGTGAGCAGTGGTGGGGATATATCTTCAATGAAATCAAAACCTGTATGTGCTTTTGTTTGTCTTCATATTCCTTGTTCTTTCCATGGACTTTTATGTGACATTTGCATTTTTGGGTTCTTCTACCAAAAGGTCCATAAGTTTGGCCAGAAACTTCAAGTTTGCAAAAGAATGCGGACTTGGCTGGAAAATTTCTTAGACAATTTTGCCTGTAGTTTTGGTTTCTTAAGTTATAATAATCTTTGGTTTTCTAAACCTCGAGTTTGCATATATGGATAAGATTCATTTATCAAGTGATTAATGCCCCAAATGTTTTACCATATTTCTGTGATCAACATATAAAAGCCATTAAATGGTTTGGATTGTATTAAAAGAAAACGATAATAAGTAGAAGTAGATGGAGCTACATGATTGCGTAACATGGTTGTGGTGCAGTGCTATGATTGAAACTATTCATGCTGAATTAATATTAGTATATTGATATGCTTTAGAATCATATGGTTTTGTGCCCAAGTTCACCTCAAAAGAAATGTAGATAATTTCCTAACACCTTAGAACAATCTTTGCAATTTGGAGCATTTTTTCTGTGGCTGTAATTGGGTAAACTTCCAAGTTTTTGTTGGTTTGAAGTAACTTTGACTCAGGTTATGGTCGATTTTTTTGCCAGTTTTTTTTTTTTTTTTTTGGTTTCTTTATGTTGGTATCTTGAAGTCATTGTTCTTGATGAGAGAAGAGCGAAGGAAAACGGTTCATTTTGTTTCTGATACTCCTTAATTTGAGATGTCTGAGTTGGATTCCGCAATTGTCCTGTTCTGTGTAACTAATATATGAATTGTGTGGTAGTGGGTGTGGTTAGATCTGTGCAGGATTCGTCTCACATTATGACACTACCTTTTGATTGATAAATGGTTCTCGTAATCTTCAGTTGAAGATTTTTTTTTTTTTTTGATAATTAGTCTCCAAATAATTTAAGCTTCCTTGAGGGACGCCAGGGTCAGTTGGACACTGATAATTCGGTGGTTGGTTTGATTGGTTTAAGTATTGTGAAGATGGCAAGGGTGGCCCAGGCTACTTGGCACTTTGCAAAAAGTATGCTACTAAAGAAAACTACTCTTATGCTTCATAGCATGAGTTTGAACTGACAAAAAGTCACAAATCGAGGAAGTCGTTTATAGAACATGGCGTGCGCATCGTGTTCTTATCCTTGGCTGCATCTGTGGTTTGTAATTGGAGTTGTTGTAACTTAGAATAGAAGAAAGAATTCTATTTGGCCTGGAATCTCGCCAAAGAAAAACAAGAAACAAAAGTACTGTCTCAGTAAAATGGAAGGAAAATGGAGCGTTTCGAGCCAGCGGTAATCGATACTTGGGTGCGCTTTATATTCCAATATACAATGAAAGCAACCATAAGATATAAATTGCATTTTGTTCGACAAGATGTTCAAATTTTTTATATTTGAATGTATTAGTTATAATTAAGAGTAAAAATCTTAAAAATTCTTTGAAGGGTAGCTTAAGTTGTTTTTTTCTCTTGTTTATTTTTTTGGTACAAGCCCTTTTCTCTTGTTATTCTGTATGAAAAGACCCTTGCTAATTTCTTGGGTGACATAATTCGAAACAAATTTGTTGATGTGATGCTACAATTTTAAAAGTACTGATTTTTCTGGATCATCACGGTCTATGCTGTATGACAAAAGGAGAACCGGAATAATTAAAAACAGAAGGTCCTTGAAGAGCTGTTATTTCTAGTCATACTATAATAAAAAATTAGTTTATTATAGGCAGGCCTCATGGTTTCTAGAACATTGCTCTAACGGTTAAACGTATTTTTGGTGCAGAAATCCATTCCTCCCTCGTCGAGTGGCGAGTACCACCACCAGCACCGTTACCGTACGGAGCGGGAGCGGTTGTCGCCCGATCGATCTTCGCGTGAGGTGGAACCTTCCCGTCCGGCCAAAAGAAAATCGGAGCACCAGCTCGATCGGGAACGTGACTATGACCATGACCGAGATCGTGATCTGGACCCAGACTATGGCTACCACGACAACGATCGCCCCCCTCACCGTCATCAGCGGTCAGAGTCATCATCAAGGCCCTCATCTGAACCTGTGACAAGGACCTCCACTGCAGCGGCGGCAGCGGCAGCAGCAGCAGCAGCTGCTGCAGACCGCAAACAGAAGGCGAGTGTCTTCTCCCGCATAAGCTTCCCCGCCGAGGAAGCCAGTAAGAAGAGAAAGCTATCCGCTTCTTCAACCGAAGCAAGCGGTGCCTCGGCGCATCACAAGGCAGTATCGAATGGGTATTACGACGATCACAAATCAGCATCTGTGAAGGCTGTGCCAGCGAATGGTGGAGGGAGGAAGAGTAATAGTGCTGTGGATTACGAATCTAGCGACGATGAGAGGCATTTCAAAAGAAGGCCGTCAAGGTACGAGCCATCGCCGCCGCCTCCCCAGGAAGAGGAGGGAAGGCATTCGAGAGGTTCAAGGGAGCGCAGGCATCGATAGACCATTTGGGTTTTGGGTGGATTTTCAGAAACGGGCGTACCATTGTCATTAGTCCGAGAGGGGACTGATGACGAGACGACATCTCTCGTAATGCTAGAGCGACCAAACGAGTCACAACGCCATTGGAAGATTAGAATAAACTGGGCATTTTTTTTCCTAAAGTTAGCTCCCTTACGTTGATCAACTTGGAAACTATTTAAATGTAATATCTAATATGCATTTCAAACGATTTTCCAATAAATTCGATCTTTAGAATCCTATACTATATTTCATTCAATGCATCTCTTTATTGTATGCTTAATGATCTGATTATTATTCATGCAATATCTATATTACTTATGCTAAGTTTTCTTCACTTTTCATATGCGAAAGGTTTTCTTCAACTTTAATTATAACAGTTGGTTAATTTAATGATCCATTAAATTAGATAAATATATTAAAATTTTCATAATGTACTCCAACTTATTGATGAGCCCCTTTTGAAATCCTTGTTCAACTTGAGAGTTTCAAACTTGGCTACGTGGAATTAGTGGAAATAATTTGTTTTCATATATATTTGTAAAATCTTTTAATATCTTTTCATATTTGTGATGAAATTTGGTTTTATCTTTGGCGAAGTAGTTAAATGCGTTATTAAGCAAAAAAAAAAAAGAAGAAGAAGAAACTAGATAGAAATAGAAAATTTAAGTTGACTAATTTTAAACTTAAAAAAATTGAATTTGTTTCTACCAAAAAGAAAATTGTATAGCACTAACCTTGAAGTCAAGTTTGAAGTTCTGTTAGTAATTTGTCTTTTTTGCCTTCTAATACAATATTAAAAACAGAATATTGGTGAAATTCTCTTTTTCTTTTTTTCGTAAGGAGTTGTCTTTTAATTGTACGAGAATGAAAACGTTAATAAATAAACGATAAGACTTGAAAATAGAGATTAACTTTTTTGTGTTCTTTTTAATGTTATCAAAACAAAAAAAAAAATTATTTTTTAATCTCTGTTTAAAATTATCAAAGACAGAATTTTCAAAAATAAAAAAGCTATAATAAAATTGAACCCGCTAGCGTGAGCTCACGTTCAGTTGCAACCGCAGATGTTGCGACTTGCCACTTGCACTACGTTGTAATGGGAATTATTATGCGGTAGCACTTGGAAGTATGGCTCTGGCTTTGGATAAGTTGGCATAGAGCATTTATTTTCATTGTTTGTTCCTTATTTCTATTACTCAGGGATGTGTAAAAGGCCAAGAATTCGAAATCCCTTCCCTCCATACTACATATGATTACCAACAAACTATCGACTCAACCATAAAACACCACATCTCAGTGCAATTGATATTATTTGATTTCTTGCCTCAATATAATATGAAAGTTGCCACAACATAATATGAAAGTTGCCACAACATATATAGAAAATATATAGAGAATGGAGTGAACCATAAAAATGTTGCAAGATTAACGTATTAACCTCCATTTCTGTAAGGATACTATGATGGAAAACTCAAGAACGAGAACAATTTCACACAACAAACTTCATATAGATAAGACATTGAAAAGCCACTAAAAATCAAGACTTCTAGTAAAAGCAGGTGCAGATAGATGGCGAAGACAGAGCAGCCGTTCAGCACATTAGGAGCAGAATAGTCCTGGAAATATAGTGGAGCAAAAAAAAGAAATTTAGTAATTGACACATGCATAAGTACAGATTGCAAGAAGAGAGTAAATAAGTAATAAGTAAAGAACCATAAAGCAGATAAGCAATCATCTCAAAGAAGTGAATAAATCATTTCACAGGGTTCACAGATGCTTAGGACTGAACAATTCACAAACTACAAAGAAATGACATCCAGAATAAAGAAACATCTCCATCACTATCAACAAAAGGATCCTGGCTTACAGGTAAGACAGCATAGTTCCAGCATCCAACATAAGCAACAGTGGTTTCAGACACATAACATTATAAACAACGAGCAGAAACATTCACAATCCAAGCACAATGATGTGATCATTACAATTATAGTAGCTTAAGATCATCCTGAACCAGAGCAAATTAATCTAACACTAGAAACTAGAGGTAGAAGTAGACATGCCCATGTTTAACTTTAACACAAATGAAACCATTTATTTCCATTTCACACAGATATTTATGGCTTATTGACACAAATGAGACAAATATCAAAAAACCACAAGTCAAGACTATTTGCCATACCACGGTCAATATTAATCACATCTCAACACTGCACAACCAAGAACTCTTTGACAACTTGCAGAAACTTTTCATCACCTATACAAAATGGTTTATGATAGATCAATGTCAAGTCTTTACACATTTAAAATCCAAGTAAGTGGAATTAATCAAAATTTTATTGTGAATAAAGACAGCTAATGAACCAATCATAGTACAAGCAAATAGACTTTACTTCCAATTTCAAATTAGCAATACGTGCTGTTTGAATCAATAAAGCAAAGAACGATAGTATAAGCTGCCACAAGGGCTGAACTCTTGCACACTAATTGAGATAGCATATTTAAGAAGGCTTGCTGTAAACGAAGAAAACAAAATGTTTGTGGTTGTGCTAGCATCAGTTAACAGTTTTTGCTAGTTTTCCACATAATCCTGATACCTGATGACATATTCCTCAATTTTACACCATCTTGGTTATCTAGAATTGTAATCAAAGGAGATTTTCCCTCTGAATATTTTAATGCTCTTTGTCCTTTGTCTACGCTAAAGGTCCATACCAAGTGCAGCATGACAGACGGAGGCCAATAATGAAAATATACTTAAGGTTCTCCAACTGACTAAATCACAAGATTTATAATGCACACCATGCTACTGATTTAATGCAAGATTCAAATACACTAGCTGTAGTCCCTGCCTGCATCTTCTCAACTATAACTTGACAATTACCCAACAGAGAATCATATATCCCCATGGTTCTTTCCAACATAAAATGCAATAGAAATGCTTCAAGTTTTTTCCTCCTTCATTACCAAGTAATTCTCAAAAACTTTTCTATAGTCAAATATGTTAATATCTTACTCAACTTAAGTCAATTATTCATCTCTAAACCTCCAAGGATCTAATAGAGCGCATAATTTGTCTCTTTACACTGGTTTGCATACAAATCAGAAACAAAGTTCTCCCCTCCACACATGTTACCTTATAATCATTAGTTTTTCCAATGAATTCTGTGATTATGCGTTTTTCCAATGAATTCTAAACAGTAAACTTGCTGCAAAAATTCAACCGATAGTTACTGCGTTATTATTATTATTCATCTGTCTTTAGCTACAGGACCAATTCATTTTTAGAGCGTCTACAGATGTTTGAAGATGCTTATGCAAAGTCATAACCATAGTCATTTATATTTGCCTCAAAACTCCCAGTGTCATAAGTCATAGTGCAGTCAAAATTTAAGCATATCATTTCCTTCTCAACGCCCGCTACAAGCAGCATTCAAAGTATAAGCATACCAACAGAAAAAGCCCACTAATCTTACTTTTACTTCTCTAAACATGAAAAGTTAACACAGAATAGATTATAAATACCTCTGCTTCAAGCTGAGCGAGAGGGAATCATGCCGGTCTTCCTTGCATAAGCAAAAATCCCACCGGCCTCAATGACAGGCCCAGCATCGCCAATCGGCTTCAACTTGTACTCCTTTCCAGTGGTATGATTGATCAGCAGGCCCTCACCAAGCTCGACTGTAACAATATCCCCTGTCTTACACTCCTCGCATATTCTCACCTCCGATTCCAACGGGTAAACTTCACCTGTCGCCACCGAATTCCTAAAAAATATTCGCGCGTACGACTCAGCAACCACAGCGGCTACCCCAGAAGCTCCCAGTGCCACTGGTGCGTGCTCACGAGACGAACCGCATCCAAAGTTGGCGCCAGCAATGACAATGGAGTACTTAGTCTTTATTTCGTTGGGTTCGATAAATCGAGTGGTGTACGAGGAGGGTAGGCCAATAAGAGCATAAGATCCAAGCTTTTCATACTCATCGGGTTTAGAAGGGACTAGGGTTAAATACTCGGCGGGGATTATCTGGTCAGTGTCGATGTTGTCACCAACAACGTAGCAGAGGCCGTGAAAAGTGGTGGAGTTGGCAGCAGAGGAAGTGGAAGAAGGAGAAGCACTAGCGCGTGAGACCAATGAAGCAGTTCGTCGAGCCAATCGTTGGGTCTGGTTTGTCTTAGCTGAATTTGAAGCGGTAGGAAATCGGAGGAACTGAGGAGTGGAGGCAGGTGAAAGAAAGCAAGAGGGTTTGAGGGAGGAAATGATGCGAAGGTTCTGGGGTACAGTTGCAGAGATCGCCATTGCAGCTAACTTCGATTGCATCGGAACTCAGTCACGGGCAGTAAGGCGCAACGGAGAATATGCAAAAGCAAAGCAAGGGCAAAAGTGATGAACACTTCACAGAATTGACTTTGGCTTAGAAATGAGAATACCACGACAAAGACGAAAAAAAAAAACAATAAAAAAGAAGGTCGCAAATCAGAGTACTGAATGAACGACGGCGTGGAAAAGTAGCAGCTCCCAGCAAGTTATGCAATTTCAATTCGGTTGTGCTTTCCTTTGGTTTATAGTTATGCTTTTCCAGTTTAACAGCGTAGATAAGATGAAGGAATTGATCACAAAAATAAATAATATAAAAAATAATACAAAGCAATTATACGAAGGAGAGGAAAAACTGTGACTTAATGATCATAGGCCATAAATAGAATGAATTTCTGATTAAATAAATTTCATAATTTAAAAATTTTAAATAAAAATTTTAATTATATTTTATAAAATTTTATTTATAAAAATAACATAATCAATAAGACTGATTTTTTATGGGTAAGACTCTTTTCATAATTATTATTATTATTATTAAAATAAATTATATTTTAAGATTAATAAATAAGAGTCTATATAAAATAGAATTTTATGTTGTTATACACCCTTTTAATAGACTTGTGATAAAATAAAAGAAATAGTATTCACGTAATAAATTTAATTAAAAGAATTATTCATTAAGTGTAATGCACTTAATATGTAACATGTTGATACGCCAGGCTTACCATTGTATCTTCATTTTTATATCCATGGATTGACAAAAACGAAAATAAAAGGAAAAAGCTCGATCACTTTCTGCGCTACCAAGTTTGATCTTCTAAAGTTCCTAACCTAAAGTAGCACAGTGAGGCCAGCCCAAAATTATAGAAACTTAACAAGCCCATGAGCGCAACAGCGATCAGAATTCTGATTTTCGAAATTGCACAAATAAATCACAAACAAAACGTATCGTTTTAATTGCTGCCTTTATATAATGTTACGGCTCCTCCAGAAACCCTAGCTCTCCCTTGCTGAGCGAAAAACCCTGCCGTGACCGTGCGTCTCGGTTCATTTCAGCTGCGATGGGTACCGTCTCTCTCCTTCCTCCTCCTATCTCCGGCTGATTTTTCCTTTTCAAGTTGGCTTTAGATTGGTTATTGTATGAATGTGTTGGTTTTGATCTGCTGGTTTAATGCGAAGAATTGCTGAATCTTCAACTTGGCTTTAGATTGGTTATTGGATGAATGTGTTGACTTTGATCTGCTAGTTTAATGCGGAGTGTTGCTGAATATTTTCTTCTCGGTTCTTCGTTATGATGTTATGTTTGTGGTTGATTTTGGAGTGTTACATAGTTTTATGCAACATCGTTATTTGGTGGTTGAAAATGTTATAGCTCGCCATTTGAATTCCAATTTTTAAGATCATGATTCCGATTTGTTTCTTAAGTCGCTAGGAGAGGTCAATGTTGATCTAAACGATGCAATCTTGTTTTGTTAGCTACGTAGGATTTGAGATGGTGTTTTTTTTTTTTTTAAATTGATTGAGCTGGAGCCTGTTCAGTTTCTTTCTCTAAGCATTTCGGGCTATTTCACTTTTGTGACATTGTAAAGTGCGGAAAGTTCTTTGAAGAAAGCACATCGTGATTTCAGTGAATATCACTATGCTCTCCAGTTACCTGCCCTCGCATTTCTGCAAAGTTTTATACGTTTCGGTGCTATTATTATTTTGTTTAGGTGTTTCCGTCCTTTGTTATACTTTGGTTGATTGCATCAATCATATATAAGATCTTTTTGCAATTTCTGGGGCTTATGATCGAATTTTTCCATTATTGTTTTGTTTTTTATATGAAACTGATCAACTTTTGGAGACAAGTTTTAACTATTATTGGTGAAGGAATGATGAATCAGACATGTGGCATGTATCTTTGTCTAAGACGTTTTGTTACTTATTTTTACGAACTTAGCTTCCATAATTTTCAGATGGTTTACCTGTCACAGCATTTGACTGATTTTGTAAAGACTCACATCTGGTAGTTGATCTTGCAGGAACTGGACTTGATGAATAGTGTTTCTTATTTTGTTTATTCTGATGACAACAGGTGCCTACAAATATGTATCGGAGCTTTGGCGCAAGAAGCAATCTGATGTCATGCGATTCTTGCAAAGGGTGAGGTGTTGGGAGTATCGTCAGCAACCTTCCATTGTCCGCTTGACAAGGCCTACTCGCCCTGATAAGGCTCGTCGCTTGGGTTACAAGGCTAAGCAGGTAATGAGCCTTTGATTTGTTGGACATGATTACTTAAATTTGGTTTCATAATCTTTATTGTCCTTCTAGTCCTCAATCTTTGTTATTATAATTTTACTGTTTTCTGACTAATTTATGCATGTTAGCTTTGGTTGATGCTTCATGCATATACTCTTTGAGGTTTGCATTTGTGGTTCTATTGTTCGTTAGTGATAGGTACTTGTGGGTTTCTAAGGTGAAAGTGGTGATCCTCTAGATTCTCAGTGGTGATAGAACAAATAAATCTCTATGCTAATTTGGCAATGAGAATGTGGACTATGAGAATTGTTATGTACTTGTTTCAATAATACATAATTGAATGAACTAATTTTATGTGAAATTTTTTTTCCATGGTGCTGGTTAAGCAGCAGCATGGTGCATTTGCAATTCCCCTTTGGTTATTGCAGATGTACAGTGATTGGATGCTTCCTGAGACCAGCTGTAACTGAACAGTCGAACATCTGACCGAGCAAATTGTCTTACATCCCAATCTTGCTTTTGTCTTGATTCAGCACATTTCTCTGCCATCTTTGTTATCTAGTTTTAGTTTGTTTTGCTTTACAGTTGCATGGATGTGGAGTGAATCTTTTTCATCTTATTTAATTTTCAAGCACAGTAAGATAATTTTTTGTCAAATATGTGTGAAATGTATTATCTTATGGGATTGGCCTTTAACTAGTAGAAGAGTTCATTTTTTTCTTATTGATAAGAAATGTGTGTTTTCTTCATCATGCGTCACGTTTTCATTAATTACAGTTAGTGATTGTGAATTTTAACGTTTGCAGGGTTATGTGGTTTACCGTGTTCGTGTTCGAAGGGGTGGCCGCAAGAGACCAGTTCCCAAAGGTATTGTATATGGGAAGCCCACAAACCAAGGTGTTACTCAACTGAAGTTTCAGCGGAGCAAGAGGTCAGTTGCTGAGGAGCGAGCTGGACGGAAGCTAGGTGGCCTTAGGGTCCTCAATTCATACTGGCTAAATGAGGTCTTTCATTCTTTCATTTTCTGATGATATTGGAATCTGCTTATGAATTGCTTGCTGGTCTGATGCTATGGTGTTGTTAATACAGGACTCAACCTACAAGTATTATGAGATAATCCTGGTGGATGTTGCTCACAATGCTATCAGAAATGATCCAAGAATCAATTGGCTCTGCAATCCCGTCCACAAACACAGGGAGCTACGTGGCCTCACTTCTGCTGGAAAAAGTTACAGGGGCTTAAGGGGAAGAGGACATCTGTACCACAAGGCACGTCCATCCCGCAGGGCTACCTGGAAGAGAAACAACACTCTTTCCCTTCGTCGCTACCGTTGATTTTATTTTATTTTGTTGTTCATCCATTTTTGAGTATTATGTGGAAAACATGTTGGTTGATGTTTTTATCTCGGAATCGCAGTTCTCAACTCCATTATTACGTTTCATCTTGTCTGAATCGTTTCATTTGTAGGGGAAGAACGAAATATAAGTACCTTCAATGTTATCGGATATATTTTCGTTAATTTGTTGGTGTTACTTTATCCATCCATATCTCCTGCTATGGTATGTTGATTTCAGAACCATAGGGTTGAGGGTTCTCCAAAATTGTAATTGACTTGCATCTTTATAAAATAAGTGAATGTATTCCACTTAACAAAAACAAAAAAAGGTGAATGTAAAATGCCCTACCTAACATCAAATGAAGAACCCATAATGCAACGATTCTGAAAATGTTAATGACTTGCATCTTTATAAAGTTGACCTACAGTTCTGATATTTACATTTACATATCTTAGTTCAATGAAGATATTTTATAAACTTTCATAGGATTAATCCTGTCCTGGTAAATGTTTAATCTACAAAGTAATTCTTTCTACGCTTTAACGAAATTAAGAGTTTTTAAATGTCATAATAGAATTGGAAATATTTGACGAATGGAATGATTCGTATAACTAAATGTAAAATTAGAGTGAAACAAAAAAGTGAATAAAGATAAAAGCACTTATAGGAATTTAACCCAATAAGAAAAAGAAAGGAAAAGTCTAATTTTCTTCTTATTTTTGTACACCTGGAAATCCTTGCTGAACTTCTTCGATTCCGAGCAATAGACGTGTTCTCTAAATTTTTAGCACTCAAACTACCAAAAATTGAGTCTCACCGAACCCTAACCTAACTTCACATGGATGTTGCCCACAATACTAAAGCCTTTCCTTGGTGCAGCTTTCTTTAAGATTCTGTAAGGCTTCTCTAATCGTATCCTCATCTTGATTGGAATATTTCAGGCAAAACAAGCGTTGGGCAACGTGGTAAGCCCTCTGCACCGGATGATGCTGCAAGCAGTTGACTTCCATTCTCTTCACTTCCTGAACATATGAATAGCTATAAATAAATTTGAAAACGAAGATAAAATATGAGAGAAAAAAGGGATTTCCGGCATATAAGCTAATTGTAATTTGTAACTACAATAATTTGCCTTGCCAAGCCAAACAGCAGCAAGCCAATTGCACTGAACTCAGTCAATAGATATGTGGAGAATATGCAACAAACCAACATAACTTATTCCGAGTGCTGTTGGATTTTCCAATATCTGGCAATTTAAGATCATTTGCATTTATGTGGAGGATTATTGTTGCACACTCATGCCGTTCGGAGCTTCAAAAAGAATTATAGTTCCAATTTACTAAGCGTGCACAACATTGCATACAATTTATAAACCAATGGAATCGCATAATCTGCTTAGCAGTAGTTGTATACGATGTGATTGATTATCTATCTAACATGTTTTTAGGTATAAATTTTAAATTACATGTACTAAGTACTTTAAAACCCCTTACTAATTTTTTGGTGAAATTTCTTAGCAGCTTTGGTTCTTTCGCGTACATTAAAGGTCAAACGAACAGTGGAGTTGGGTTTGGAATTTTTTTCCTGGAGTATTTTATTTTTTGATACTATTTCCTAGATTATTTTTAATTCATGCACCCAAGGGCTTGACTATCTTTTCTCTTGAGAGTAATTTAAGGAGAAGTCTGGGAATTAAATCGTTTAGAATATACCTATTATTCTTGACTAATTTTACGGTAATAATTACCTTTTCAGTAATCCTCGATGTGATCATTCGGGCAGTCTCAATAACCGAACGTGGTAACCCTGCCACTTCTGCTAAGAGAAGGCCGTAGTGTGGGACATGTCTTGGTCCTTCCTTAAGTTGGAACTATATAAAGCAGAATATTATTTCGAAGATCATCGCCTCTGTGCAAGGAAACGAGAATGGAGATTCTACCTTGAAATCTAAATGGCTGTTTGTTAAGTCGACATGAAAGTGAAAAATTTTCACGTTTGGATAGATTGTTGCTAGTTCTGACAGGTTCTCCATATGAGTGGCAAATATGGTGTACCTGTAGGAGAATAAAAGACATAGGTCAGTAAGAGGAGAGAAAGAAAGATTAAGAACAGTATGTTTAATTCATTGGTTAATGAACGCAATAAATGCTTGCAGAATAGAATCATTTCGGCCCTACCAAAACTAACCCGTCTATACCAACGCACATAAAAAAGAAATCATGTTGCCTTCAGTGCTGGTGTCATTCTTTATTTCCGATTAGATTACTACGAATTTGAACCGTGAGTTTCAGTTTATAATTTGTTAGACAGCCATGCCATTAAAGTAGCACTCTAAAATGCTTATTAATGATGATTAAAGAATTACGCTTTGAGTGACAATAGATGCTCGCAGCAACTCCATGCAATCGCAAAACCATCAGAGGAGGAAGTAGCCCTCCCAAGTTCATCCATAACAATCAGACTCCTGAATTGAAACGAAATATTAGGAAAAAAGAGTAGTGTCCCTATAGTGATGAAAATCAAAAAGTACATTACCTTTGTGAGACATTCTGCATGATAAAGGCTGTCTCTTTCATCTCTGTCATGAACTACACATCCAAATATCTTTAGACAACAACTTAACTGAAAATGATGACCATCGGTCTTTGCTTTAGGTAGTCAGAGTATAATATTAAACCACATTCCCCTAGCTGGATAGAGGTAAATAGCCTCAACTCAGATGTTTAAGAAACCTACCGTGCTAGAGTTTGATTCAAGATTATCAACTGCACCCATCCTTGTAAACATACGATCAACTACCCTCAGAGTTGAGAAGCGAGCTGGAACATAACATCCAACTTGAGCAAGAATGACTATGAGACACACTTGTTGAATGTAAGTACTCTTTCCACTCCTGTGGAAAACGCATAAAGAAAATAAATCTCTGAACTTGATATTTTGCATGCAAACAATTAGCTCTAAACTACATGAAACAAGGATTTTGTTTTTCTCTGGACTATATTTTTTACGCTGTTAATTTGAATTGCTCAGTCCCATTTAGCGATAGAAGAACCATCTCGTTTTCTTAGTTTGATAACAATGTCAACTTAATATATATTTAGTTGAAGGAAAATGTACAATTTAGGACATGTTCTCGTCAGATAACCGAGCCTAATTTCCACGTCATTAAATGTAACCAGTTCATAAAATGACGAACTGACTTTGAGGCAATTCCAAGTAAAACCGTTTAATATCCTTCATGCTATTTTGTGAGATTTACACATGACTAATAAGCCTATTTATGATTCCTTCTTCATACTAAAAGCAAACGGTCAATAATAGTCACTTGCTAGGACGGTTAAAGTTATATGGATTTTCATTATTTCATCATTTATGTAACAAAATGCACTATTTGCGTGAAACATGAATGTACTTACATATTGGGGCCTGTCACAATCACCATATTTGAAGCTTCAGACAAAAATATACTATTGGCCTGCAAAACAAAAGTGTAAATTAACAAAGAAAAAAAAAAGCAAAATTTTTTCCTACTTGAGAAAAGGAGTGGAAGTTATGGGACCTATATGGATGCTAATATACTCATTACATACAACAAAGTCATTGTGCATGCTCTCCAGGATTGGATGTCTACCAGAATCAATTGCCATTGGCCCATTCTCTAGCAAATAAATTAAGGATAAGGAAAATTTTCTATTGAACTTTCAAAAGGTGCGAAAATATAAGAAAGAACTTACATTTTGACTTACCTGTAAATTCTGGTCTTGTATATCTATCAACAGGCTTAGTGGATATCATGTGAGCAAATGAATTAACAATCATATCCAACAGGCACAAGACCTCAGCAAGCAGTGTCAAGACACAGACATTTTCACGAATGGCATCCATAAGTTCTGTAAATAATTTCAGTTACAATAGGTATGTACAGAAGAAATGCAATATCTTGAAAAATGAAATAGTGCAAATCCAGAGAACACAACAGGTAAGACCTATATCTTGGCATTACTTTTAATTAGCCCTAGAATTTCTAAAGCTTAAAAACACAAAAATAATCGAATAACAATAAGTTAAGCAACACCAATTCAATCTTGCATACTTAAATAAAATGTTGCCATTAAATAGACCTAATTGCTTATGGTAAATAATAAACATCCTCATTAGCTATAGTAATTTAGTTCAAAGAGGGAAAAACAAAAAAAGGATGAGAAACCGAGGAAGGAAAGAAGAAAGAAAACAATGAATTGAACATCATATTGTTTCGTTACGGGATTGGGAAATTAATCTTCTTCGGTTGTCTACGGTATAAGTTCAGTAAGAAAATGTTTTTTCTCCTTCAATTGTTTTTCATGCACTTCTTATAGATTTCTTAGCAAGTCTTTCAGTTCGCTTCTACACATAACCTTTAAGATACTTATAGAATTAAATACAAAATGTTAATTTCATTGTTTAGTCCTTCCTAGAATAATAAGTGCAAAGGAATTAAGAGGCTCTTCAGAATCTTTAAATCATGGAAACACATAATATGCACTGAAAACATCTATGATTCAATCATAACATATAAATTGATTGTCTTACTACTGCTTGCAAAGATCTACAACACTAACCTACCTTTCCTCTCTCAATCCCAGAAAATATGTAGATAATTATAAGAGAAATTTGTCAATTACACAATAACTAGCAGTTTCCCACCATAACTTGTTCTTTGATAAATATTGAAGAATGAATACCTTAATCGTTGCTTAATATAGTCCCCTACCCCCTCCCGCATAAATGATAGCCTTCAGTAGTTTCCTTATTTGGCACTTGCAAATTCAAAGAGATGGGTATAATTTCTACATAAATAAAGAAAAAATGAACATGCCAAGCCTGTGAGCTTTTGTATTGCCAGCACATTAAGCACAACCTTCCAGGCAAACCTCTGTTCTTGTATAGCATTCTGCAGCTGCAGATTTATTCCTAGCATTCAACTGCAAGAATTATGAAAAAAAAAAAAAAAAAAAAACTTTTCAAGGGCCCAGAGAAGCTTGCGAACAAAATAAGAAACATTTTGTGTAATAACATATCTCACAAATTCAGCTGCATTTTGTTTCTCACGTTTCTTACCATAAGACCTCAATTATATAATTCCCAACTGTGAAGAAAAACGTTATGACTTGCTGTTTTCCTATATTTTTTTTCCTTGAATCCTTCTGAAAGAAGTAATGTTAAGATCACCTTTGAAAACCCTGAACAATGTTGCTACCCATAAGCCTCCTTGGCACATGTTTAGTGTTATGCAATAACGTAAAAATGTCCTTAATATGGCAAAAAGCCAGCCGGAACAGAGGGGACATATTCTTCTCTGGTATGTGTCGACTAAATCATGTCAAAGCTAAGGTTAAAGATGGAACCTTGACGTAAACGTGACTTATATTTAACCATGGCATGTCTATCTCCTCACTCTTCTAGATGATGATATGCAACGTTAGACCTTCTTATTGACTGGGCATGACCATGATCCTATCACATGTTAATGCACACATATTAAAGACAATGCAAAAGTAGATATCTGTTGTCACACAAGTGCAATTTTAGGACACGAAACATTGGTTTTTTTCATCAGTATTATATGATCATATGTATATGAAATCCAAATGATCAATTAACTCACAGATGCAAGTTCCAAAGTTGAGCAATGCATGTTGTTCCCATGTTTGATGACCTACCATATGCCACGAGAACATAAGTTCAGGGTAAAACAGAAATTCTGCAGGAACTTCTTAATTTTAATTGGTGCAAAGATGTAATGCCCAACCTGAATGAACTTGCTGGGAAGCTTTCCTTGAATATCCTTTTGTCGTATGACAAAGTAGAACCCCTGCCTGTTTTTAAAAGTAAGTTTTAGATTGGGTAACTTGAAATCTTCGCGATACTTGTTTGCAAGATTGTGGATGGCTGTGAACACAATCCAAAATACTTTAGGAAAGCCTCGTATGGTATACTTCATTCAGGAAAGATTATATGGTTAATGACGGGAACCTAAAGCAGACAGAAGGTATTAAGAAACCTTCACTGGTGTCACAAAATGATCTCCGTGAAATATCCAAGAGACCATCAATTCCAGCCTTGACAGCAAAGCATTGCTGAGTGCGGGCAACAAAAGGAACTCGTGCATGAAGTACATCATCATCAATTACCTCCGCTATTCTGAAACGAAGATGACTCGTACTCGTAAGTACTGAGCAGAATGGTCTAATTGTCCAGTTGGAATAAAATATAATTACAATAAATTAATTTATTTTATATCAATGTTTTGACCAAATACTTTTTCTTTGCCAAAGGGACTGAAAAGCGACCTTCAGTTAGGTATGAACTACAAAACTTCATATGAAATACCTCAGTTTCCAAAGCAGGTGGAAGAAACCAGCTTAATGTGCCCCATTAATAATTTACCTGATTTATGTACTCATCTTCAGTAATTACATTGATAGAAATTAATCAGGAATGTCACCGAGGGAGCATATATAGGACAAGATAAACCATGCTAGCTGTTGCCTTTGATTATGGCAAACAGAATTTATGTTAGTTATTTAATCACTATGTTTGACTCTGAATATTCTAGTCAGTTTTTTTTTGTTTTTCCTATTTAGTTTTAAGAACAACAGAAATAACAGTTGGATATGCATATGGGCGCATAGGTGGAAAAATACCTGAGCTTACCGTTTCTTAATGAGATCATATTTCTCATTTTCACAAACCGACTTGTAGATATTAGAAAGTAGAAAACTTGTAGCATCTTTCAGCACCTGACATTTTATCAAAGCAAAAAGATCATCTATATTCTTTTTCTTTTCTGATTTGATTAACTCAGGAATATATGAATTGAGTCTAACAGTGATTAAAAGACAAAGAGCTACCTTAGACAGTAAAGGCAGGGCATCCAAAGCAGTTTTAAGGAGAATAACACTCGATACTAACACTTGACTCTTTTTCGCCTGATCAACTGCCAGGGCCTCGTTTGTAACTTTCTTTGGCTTAAAACAGAAGTGACATAATACTCTATCTGAATTAAGAGCATGGTTCAGTTTATCTATTTTATATTACTACCAAAGGTTAAACATAAAGAACACTACCTTCTGTTCACTTGTTGTTCTTACTTACCAGTCTCCTTTGGAAATTTACGCAAAACCTGAGAGAGGCCGAAAAATAGCTGTTCGTTGCTCATCAACTCGTCCTAAAATGAAAACTTAGACGACATGGTATGAAAACATTTCTCAACTTGTCATTGCATATTTGACATCAAATCCAACTTCTTATAGAATAAAATTATCAAATTATTAACAAACGATTTTTCTGTAGTCTCGATGGTCAAACACCTAACCAGTTCCCTGTCAAGATTTACCAAAATTATGGTATCTATTCAGTTTAGAGGTAATCCAGAAGATAAACTTTCTAGCTAAAAGACATAATTAATGTAGAAAGCATTCATTGTTTGGTTCAAATACTTGCACCCTGGTTGAGCTCTAAGTTTCGGGCTAGAGCACAGAAGGTCGTGGAAGATTAAAGTCTCAAATGTATAATACTGTGGATTTGTAAAGAAAAAAAATTGGAAATAGAATGATGGAGATTGGATACACTTTTAATTAAGGCTTAAATCTAAAAATTTGGGTTTTAATTTGGGATTTTAATTATGTAATTTAGGAATTTAATCCTTAGTTTGGATAGGGATATTCTATTCCGATTGTTATTTTATTAGTTTTCTATTTATGTTTGTTGCCTGTTTGGTTACTGGCCTTAATTAGTTAGTTATAAATAGGACTTCGGTTTGATGTTGTTATTTGCACTTGTTGATAAATTTTGATTAATCAGAGAATAAATACCTTTGTTTTGTTTTCTGTTCATCCTATATCAGAGAATCACAAGGCTTGCAAATTGAAGGGCACATCTGATTAAAAGCATGATAAACAGCCTCAAAAGAGAAACATAAAAAAATGCATTTGTCACTGACCACACAATTGAGGCGAGCATTGATTGTTTCGATGTCTTTAAGAGGCTGCAACAGATTGGCACGAAGAAGCCTGGTCCTGGAGGAAACAAATACACTGTAAAATGACTAACGCTGCATCAGCATACTAATCTCATACATCACATACCCTCCAATAGTTTTTGTTGTCTTGAGCATGTGAAACAGACTTCTTTTCTTGCTGGTTGTTCCCAATAGAGTAGAATGAAATGGCTCAATAATTTCCAAATTTTGGACACTGCCATTAAATTTCAATCACAGAATCCATTACCATAGACTTCAAAAGGATGTAATTTGAAAAAGTAAATTGATTGTTGTTGTCCAAAGTTTGTTTTCAATCAAAAAGACGTACAAGTCCTATCAGAACTTAACGTCCTGCTCTTTTTATTTATGAAAATTTTCATCTACTTAAAAGAGCATGTTATATGAGTATTAGCCTGAATCCATTAATGGTATACTGATTTAAATCTTAAATGCCGATTGCCTGGACCAGTTGTAAACATCCATTCTCCAAAGTATAGAAAAGTAATAAATTCACAACAAATTTGTAGATCAAAATGTAATACTGAATCGCTGTGCGGTAGGTTTCTGTGACACTTTCCTTGTAATTAGACTTCTATTTTAAAACTAAAGAACATATCATATTCAGAAAAATTATCCATGTAAATTTCCTTGCTGAATTTCATCCCATAGTTTATGTTCTTGTTGTATCAGAAATTCAATCATTTAGCATTCCAAGATTTTAGTAATAATTGCAACATGCTTCACAACATCATACAAATTTATCAAAAAAATTTAAAAAGGGTAAAAAGAACTGAAACTGACTTTAAGGAAGAAAATTGATGACATAGGAAGTGCAAAATGTATCTGGAATGAACATTTTCAAGATACGGTGTACTGGGCTTTCAAATTTTCATATTGATCCTTTATAAAGAAAGCCGGTAGATTTAACACTCTCCCACCCCTTCTTTCTCTTCCCCTTCTATTTTTTTCCCATTTTCCAAAGTGATAGTATCTGTACAAATTAATGTGTAAAGCATCACCAGTAAAGAATAGCTCTCTGCTCAGGAAAGTAGGCACGCTTACCTGGTTGCATCAATATTCATGTGATCAAATGACCCATTAAAGGTGACCTGAGATGGTGAAATGCACAAAAAAAGTGGAGATTTTAATCGTCCGAAACAAGTACAGATTAAAATCAAGACGTAAACAGATATGGGAGGGAATTCTGTGGTAGAAGCATTACAGAGTTAGGTCAAAGATCACTGTACTAAGGAACACTATCAAGAGTAACCCAATGAATGATAGAGACTCATTGAAAGTTTACTAAGTCAAGACTTGTTGAGAAACTTCAATGTAAATAATTAATTATAAGGAATGAGCACGTAGACGAATCAAGTACTATAGTGGAAAATCGAAAAGTTATGCAGAGCCAACTGAGCATACAGCAATGCAAGCATTGCGTGTAAGTTGCAAAACACCTAAAGCTTAATAGTTAGGATAAACAATTAAATAATTAGTAGACCGTTAAAACACTTGTTCAAATTGAACTTTACCCTAGAAAAATATAAAACTTATTTTCTACACATTAGTTTTGGCCATAAAAAAAGTAAGTTGCATATCTCTTAGCTTTTTGTAATTGAATTTTAACAATCTGTTTTGTGCCATAAATGGACCCAATACCCAAAAAAGAGATCACTTGATTTACTTGCCGTAACTGGATTTTTATCCATCAGGACCTAAGGGTCTTCCATCCCAGAGCTTCCCCCTCTTTGTGTGAGAATGTGCATGCATGTAGACTTACATGATGCACCCGTATACAACTGTGCGACAATAGTTCCATGATTCTTGCATTGGCCAATTTGCACGACTGTACAAACAGCTTCATCTGAGTTCAGGTGGCCTAGTTAATGTTTTTCCTGTTGAACTCAGATAGAGCCACTTGTATAGATGATGACACAGTTGTATACAGCCCTTAGTTTCATTAAGATACAGGAAATGCTAGCGAAAAGATAAACAACACTGACTATAACATATAAGATCAACTGCATAAGGAAGTAAGGGAAAATTGCGCCTCGCGAAACACATACCGATAATGAATGATTGGTAACTATAACCCCTTTCTCTGCTTCTGTCCTGTGCAAATACAATAAAAACTTAATTGCAGTCAAAAAGTCACGTAATGAGCACTAATACATGGGTAACATGCCTCGTGTTAGTTTTCATAACCTAAAAGAAATGAGAACAAAAGTAGTTGACAGTCTAAGTCAAACTTTAGAACGCAAGTATACCTGCAGAGAAAAAACATTTAGATGCTAACAAAATCTCCTGTAGTATTATAACATAAACTCCCTCAAGAAAATACAGTGGCCAAATTTGGAATCACTACTGACGCTTCGCTGTATGTAAAACTTCAAATTCAGCATTGCTGATTGTCGAGTATAATGGCCTTAGATTTTAATGCCCGACCAAATGTTTACTTTGTAAGATAAAGCCAGTTGCCAACCAAGATTATTTGAATGTTTATGGGGTTTTCTTTATTGTTAAACCTGTGACAATCACATCAACTACGAAGTTCTGGTAAAATTCGATAAGCTTCTGTTTTGATGTGCAGGATTTAAATTCTTAATACCAGCTAGATGAATTGTTTTCCAATAAAGCGCTCAATTAAACTAGTGACACATGGCTCAACTCTGAGTTCGTATAGAGCTTTTCCATTTTTCTTAATATAATGAGAATAAAATGTGCCAATACATAATTAGATGGTATTCCTTCACCATGTGAATTGTTGCTATTTGAATGGGAATTTATTCCTTAACTCCAAAATATGTGGGTTATTTACATCAGCCGATCACAAGATAGGACAGCATTAGTCCTTGTTCTCAGAGATGGATAAGTTCTCGACTTTATTTCATATCTAAAAGAGGCAATATCATTTACGGTTTCGACAAGTTTTAAGAAGCTCTCTTTATCATAACTAGGACACCTTGTTAACACCTAATTCCCTTATGATGATCATACCATGTATGCCTAATGCCTCTATGGGTTGTCAAGTTTCTCGTGGCTCAATTTTAAGCTCAGCACCTGAGCATCAAAGGGAATATCCTAACTATACATGTGAACAGCAGATCGGATAACAGAATTCTAATTCAATAGTTTTCTCATGTAAGATGAACTATTAATTTTATCAAATTACTTGTAGTGTTCAACACAGAAATAAGTTACATAAATTTTAATATAATCTCTACGTATCTAATTTAACAATAACTTAGTAATGGAAATACCACTTTATAGTGGCTGCAGCAGCAGCCAAGCAGAGATAATACTGCTTGTAGTAAGTGTCCAAACCAAGTGCCGAAGGCTCCTTAGCGGCTAGGTTTTTAATTAACATAGCACCCTAAAGAACAAAACTTCAGTGGTATTTATGGGAAACTGACGATACAGAACTCAATATATTAAAAACCAATGAAAGACAAGAAGTGTATAATGAAACCTTTGTGTCATCAAAACAACCACGGGCCAACACAACCTGCATAAAAGAGGAGTCCAAACATATATAAACATTCCAAAGTGATTCATGAAGAGTCTGAACTTTGTAAACAGGCATCTTCCTTCTAAAGTGTGTACGGCAAATGCAAGAATGGGGCAGGATATGATGGAAATGGAACAGAGAGTGAGAGTAGCATTACCTTCTTGACTGAACCATAAAATTTATCAACCCATTCTGTAACTCCAGTTGTATAATTGGGTGATAACTTGTTGGGAGGAATAATTATCACAATGGGATCATAGAAATGCAGCAACGTTTTTGTATTTTGATATGAACTGCTAATTTCAATATACTGGGAAAGATGCAGTGCAGCTGACCTTAAGTCAAATGCAGCCAGTCCTACCTGTCCAGATGATTGATTTCAGTTAGGCATTACAAATTCCAATTATCTGAAATCAATGCTTTATGCACCAGAAAAAGTAGTTACCAAAATTTATTTTTATTTCAATCTCTCTCATTAGTTTATAACCCCATCTTCCATCAAGTCAGAGAGAAATCAAATATAGTGGAATACATGGTGGTTATTTTGCAAGCTAAGTTCAAAAAAGCAAATCCTAAGTCTCTGTAATGATAGCAAAACAAGACAACAAAAAGCTGCCTTGAGTGATTTATTAACTACTGGAAGCATGATATTACTACATCATATCAGTTTCAAATTTAGGATCACGTTGTTTTAGTAAGAAATAATGCCTTTATAAGATAACACATTAATTATGTAGCAATAATACATGGCAATTCCATGAATCAACTGCAAAATATAATAAACTAAGTAGCGTTCCGCTTCAGTTAAAACGTTCAAACACCAAAAAGTGCGCGTGATCTTGGCTGGTTGCAGATAGTCCAGGACAAGTAGTTAGCATTTTGAAGAGGAGAATAAAACGAAAACAATAATGAATGTACTGAGTTAAACGCACATAACTAGTCTTGATACAGTTGAAACTAGCATCCATATACACATCAGTCCTACATAAGGTAGATTTAAAATTAAATTCGTACTCCAGTAACAGATCGGAAATTAATCAATGTTGCTTTACAAAGAATCAATGAACCTTGCTCTTTGTGTTTCTAATAATTGCTTGTTTGAAATTTCGACCACTTACAACCTTGAAGTTATAGAAATTTCGATCATCCGACCATTAGAAACTTCAAGATTTGAAAACCATACGATTAGTAATATGAATGTTAGATCATATAAAGAATTAGGAGATGAGTTCTGGAAATTTGTTTGTTTAATTAGAAAACTTGAAGAAAAACGTAAAGATGAACAGAATGTTCAACAGGAGAGATTTCAGCAGATGTTTTGGATTTTCATGAATTAAATTGAAGAATTTAACGGAACAAGGCAGCATCAATACGAGTTTTCCTTCACTTCATGGAAAACGAAGCGTATTTCATGGAAGAAGATGTGACCTCTTTCGCGCGGTTTTCGATGAGACCGATCACGAAGCTCGAACACTCTCCACCGTCGTCTTCCATGCCGATTTCAAGTTATCGGCAAATTTTACTTTGCTTACTAGTCCAAGCGACGTTAGGGCTATTAAAGTTTTGGTGTGCGATGCTCGCTAGCTTACGATGGACAATGAGATTCAGCAGGAACAAAGCTTGGTCGAATTAGCGGGAAGTTTAAATTAGCTTTTATTTTCAGACGTCGATTAGACGGGCCAAAAAATTTGTTAAATAAAAGAAAAACCGTCAAATCAGAAGATTTTTCTGTTTATTAGGTCAACGATAATTTTAAATTAATTAGAATTACTTTACTTTGCGCCAGCTCTCTCGCCCTTTTTTCCATTTCTGCCGCTTTATTATAAATTTCAGATTTTAATTAATTATAACTACTCTTTTCAAAAAATTATATAATTTAAAAATAGCAATCTATGATTTTACTAGTAAATAAACCACCACAATTTTGTGAGACATAACATTGGATACCCAGTTTGGGTACCTTTTCTTTGTTTAACTAAAGACATAAAATTAGGAAAATTTTAGAGTTTGGTAAATCTTATAAATTTAATAGTTTATATTTTTTAAGTGAGTTTATAAAAGAGCTGGTAAAACTACATTTCATGGGGCAACTACAACATGATTCGCGGAAACACTAACCAAGTCGATGAGCCATATCTTCTGTGATTCTATTTTCAATAGATGATTAGAGTAATGAAGGTTGCTTCTGGCTTCAGTATTGACAATGCAGTATTACAAAATGTGAACAACTGAAGAGAGAGTGGCTGAAGTTAAACAGTTTGATGAAATATATATAAACTTCACAAATTATTTTGGCAATTGTTCACTACATACAGAAATACGTGCACAGCGTCCCCATATCAAATGACTCAACATTTGAGCTCAGTCATAACTTCCTCTATAGTAACAAATCGGCCATTCTCTATGGAAAGCTGTGCTGCAACTCCCATAGCAACAGATATTAGTCCATCTTGCAGATCCACAGCAGGAGCCTTTTCACCTTTAGTCCTAATTGCAGACAAGAAGTTGAGGTGCTCCAGATAGCTGGACCCATGGTGCAACCCATCATATCTGAAGGGCAAAGAAAGATACAAAAGGCCATCAATTGGAGTTTCCACAATAAGACCTAATGATTTGATTTCACCACATTCAAGTTGATTGATCAAATATTTAATTTTGGGAGAGATAACCCACTTTATCCGATAATCCTCAGCTTTCAAAGTTTGAACACCATCTCGCCCGGCCTCTCGTCTACCAAACCGCACAACACTCTCAGGAACAAAAGCTTCCCCCTTTTAAATCCAGAAGCAACGAATAGGTAAATCTTAACATTCATGCTGTGAAAAAACTGTTATGCAGGGTAGACTTGAAGAAGGCTTATGCATTGCACAATTGATCAACCTCAAATGTGTCTAGTAGCTATTGTGATTTACCTACCACAATGAGGACAGAAGATTAAACACATACACTCATACCGAGCAAGACCCAGAACTACAGTGGGTGACTCAAAGGAAGAAGTTTACCTTTCCAATGTCACCAACAACAGAAATTTCTTGTTCATTTTTACTCCCTTCAGCAAACATGCAGAGGTCAAGCATTCCTCGAGAACCATTGTCAAATTCAATTATAACAAATGCATTGTCAATGATATCTGGCACCTGCCCAAAGCAAACTTGTGAATGACAGACAAGATAAAATAACAACGCTCAGAGCAAAACATTGTAACAAATAAGTGTTTCACACACAAGCATGCATATATTCCTATCAAACTGTCAACAAAAACTAATGTCCTTAATTCCACACCATGTGAAAAAGAATAGAACATAATTTTTATATGCAAAAATTCATAATCAATAGTTCTTCACAAATAAAGCACTGATATTAGGCATCCTCAACTCAGTTTAACCAAATCTTAAAGTAATAGCATGTCAAGTAGATATATCCTACTGAGCTAGTAAGTGAAAGAAGCATAAAATCTATTAGAAATCGAATCCTTGATGACAGATTAAGCATTCAACTTAATGATTCTTGATTATGATTAAATTTCTTCTATGAAAAGGAGACTTACACTCAGCCTTAGAATAGGTTACTCATTATAAATTTATAAGGTGTGGAATGCCTGATTGGTTCAAGGCTTCAAACCACTATGCACTGTGATTTAACAGATGAAACCAATCTCAGTTTATCTGCGTTTCTAGATTGAAAAATGTTCAGAAATTGTAACCTGGCCTAATCAATGACTCATATGACCCACAAAAAAGATAGCTGATTAAATTCTGGTGTCATTGTAACTACAAGTGCAGCATCTAAACAACCTTTCCATCATATACTTCATCCTTGTGATTTACATCAATAGCTCCAGAAGCCATCACACGAACAGGATTAGCACCAACAAACAGCCTCATCAGATCAAAAAAGTGGCAGCACTTCTCCACCAGGGTTCCTCCCGAGTTAATATTGAAACGGTTCCAATTGTTCACCTAATAACAATATCACTGTTTCATCTTTGCTTCTGCTAGATGTCTAGAACCAAAACATAGAACCTCAAATTGTTTAATTTTACCTTAACCAGGAAAGGAAATCTATGCTCCCGGATTGCTACCATTCTGACCTGTCCAAGATCTCCTCCCTTAACTATTTCTATCAATTTTGCAACAGGTGGCATGTATCTATACTCCAGTCCAACTTGTACCAATATATCTGGTCTCTTTCTAGCAGCATGAACAACCTAATACCAAACACAATTAGTGCAATAGATTAGTGAATTACCAAATACATATAAAAGGAACAATAAGCATAATTCGTTATCTCCTAGCCAACCTAAGTTTCCAAAAATTTTAGAAGATACAATATGTCCCCAGATCCTGCAAGTTGACTAATTGTGAAGGAATGCTATAGAACAGGTATGCTAATTCCACTTTATAAGTACATGTAAGTGCCAAAAGTGCACATGATGTCAGAGGAAGAAAAAATACCATGCTCATTTGCATCCCTTAGCTTTTGCGTAAAATTAGATCCACCCAGGCCAATTGTAAGACATCCAACTATTACAATATAAAATATTCATTTGCAAAATGGAAAATGTGGACGCCATCCTATCGCAGCTTTCTTGACCTGTTTATGGAATCATATTGCTAATTAATATAGATGTATCTGTTACAAGTCCTAATGGTTTCACGATCTTACGCTGATCTTCTTCCCTTGAGTTCTAAAGCTGCAGCCTTTTGGCCAAAACGAATTTGGTCCTTACTATCAACAATCAGCCACCCAATAACAATCGGGAAGGCATGGCTTTTTCAAAATTATAGTTAACATCTCCATTATTAATGTAGAATACTGAAATAAAGAAGATATAACAACACCACCCATTAGCCCTTTTCTATAGAGGCAGTTAATTTGTAGTTAATGTAATGGGAACATATTAGTAAGATGTAAGTAGAAAAAATTTTATGTAGTGAATGACAGACCTCTTTGCAGTGGGAAACTGTGGTGCACAGTGGCTTTTCTACCAGCACATGATGGGATTTGGGGTGATTGATAATGTCCATTAGGATTCTGTAGTGGGTCATGTTTGGAGTGGATACCACCAAAACGTCACAAAGTCCACTGTCCAGTAACTCCTGGTGCCCTGAGAAGACCTTCACAAATTTAAAGGTCATCCAGCTTACTAAGCAAAAGAAGATCAATGCAAAGAGTTTAGTGAAAGGGTTACACATACAACCTCGTTAATATCAATAGAGCAACGACAGGGACAAGAATTGTCCTAAGCAACACATGTTTTAGCAATGGGCACAACAAAAGTAAAAAGGTCAACATAATAGCTCTGGCAATCAATTCAATGTGATTTTCGAGCTGTTATCCCGTAATCTAGATGTTTGATTTATAGCGTCAGATCACTTATTTTCTACTTCAAACCCGAAATAATAGTTACCGCGCACATTTTGGCAGCGATGGCCACGCACTGTCTAAATAGTTAATGAGAATGAGCAGGCTGACCATTGTCATCCAGCATTGCAATGTCAAAATATTGCTAGATAAGCATCCCTGCTATAAATCTGGGTAAAAGATGAATTCGGATTGCAGAAGCTGAAGAGAGAGAAAGAACAGCTTCTCACCTGGAGAGGCCAATTAAAAGACTGTGCTAAATCGAGGGAGAGTTGTTGCGATGGAACGTGAGGATCAGCTATGGCGACGACCACCACGCCTTCGCCACGAAGATGGTACAAATTGATGAGATGTTCCCTACCCATCATTCCAACCCCTATGATTCCGTACTTCATTATAGAACTATAAACAGCGGAAGCCATGAATTTTAAGAGCACGTCTTCAGCTCCAATCTCTCACAGTCGAGAGGACAGTGTTTTTAATTTATCGGATGTTATATCCGATTATTAAGAAGCGGCGGCTAAATTTCATCGGTTGGTTGTTATTCAGGATGATGTCAACGACAACTCCTTTTTTTTCTCAATCGACGACAACACCCTTTTACTTCTTTTTCTCGCCACTCTTACATTTTCTTTTGTTTTCGAGTTATGATAAAGTAATTATATAATGTCTACTTAATATATTATTGATAATAAAATTATTATTTATATATTATTAATAACTAAATTATTAATAATGTATTACACACTCCTATATAATTATTTACACACATACTCTGTATTTTCTTTCATTTTCCATTGTTTCTTAGTACTTTCTGGTTATAAATTAGTTTTGTTATCCATTTTCCATAAAAAAAAAAATTGTGCATTGGCTATGACGGTTTTAAGCAAGACAATTATTTATGATTAACAATTTGATTACTAAATCCTAAAAATACTTTATAATATTGTCTTGTTTATTATGACATAGAATTATGATTTAAAATCAATGGTACCAAAATTCGATAATCTCCTTTCCTTTATTAATCTGATATTCCTGATCTCAACACTGGCAAAAGGAGAAATTGAAATCACGTGATCAGGAAATTATATTCATATATTTACCAATTTGCTACGAGAATCTTTAGTAACTCGTATCTGGAAACCAGGATCGGCTGTTGATATTAAAATCCTGAGGTTATATCAGTTATGGCAGATATCCTTTCGGGGTTGCTATGTAATTACTGGATACTGAAAACCTTGACTATATCTCTCGTTATACAGAAACAGGAAAAAATTTGTGTGTGATCTACGAATGAGAATGAGCCACAGTTAAACTCAAGCTAGCTCAAACTCGGTTCAACTAAATTTAGTTCAGTTTATGGCTCAACTCATATTTAATGTAAACCAACTTTTTTAGCTCAAGCTTGGTTTATACAAAACCCACAAACAGCTCAACTCACTTCAGTAGCTCACAAGCATAAATTGTGAAAAGCCTAATTATAACTTGATATGAGTTCAGTTTGTTTATATCAAAATTAATCTAATAAACTATAAAACCAACTCAATCAAACATAACATTTAAAACACAAGTCAACCAATATCAATAAATAGTTATAGTGAATACTGAAATATCTAAAACCAAAATATTAAATTTATGTACATATTATAATTAACTTTTAATAATAATATAATATATATCAAATCAGTTCATAAACCAAATGAGTCAAACACCCGGTAGCTCAAGTTCAGCTCATATTTTAAATGAGCCAATAATTATGACTCACGCATTACTTATTTGGCTCATGAGCTTGACTCAATGAACCAATTATTAAATCAAATCGTCAGCTAATTGTGAAATGTTTCAACTCATTTCCACCATTAGGTGTATATTTGACTTGGCTTTTAGTCAGTAATTTAATCTGGCAGAGATGCCAACAAGGTTTAAACCCTGGCTTCGTCACTCTGAAAATTCCAAATATACTGCTCAGCTCCCTTATATGGTGACTGGAGTTTAGTTTCAATTCCCTGTGTGTTGCCTCATGACAACTCTGGCATCAGTAGGTTGCTTGGGTTAGGTGCAGGAGATATGTTGACATTATGGTACTCATTTAAAGATCCAAACAAAACTGTTCAAAAGAATCATAGCCTTAGCAGATGCTGATTACCAAGTAACAATCTTAAAACCTAATCTGCATTATCAATGTACTTGGCAACCAATTCAGCAACCATGAGTGCTTTCCATTTTTTTTTCCTTTCACTCATGATTCTCAAACATAACCTTACTGCATCTTATTGCAAGCATTGCTTGCACTTAAGTTTAGCAAGTTAGGATTGAGCAATTTACATGGGGTAAGTATAACCCTTCAACATGCACCTAGAGACAGAGCCAACATTATCCCTATTAATAAGCAATGCTGCAAAAAACAGTTTCAACATAAATCAGAATTAATTCTTACTCGTATTTCTTACAAATACACAGGAAATCTATAATATCTTAGACAGCAGGAGTTCACTTTCATAATAATCTCTATATAACCACTGTGTGGGGAACAGTACAACCAGTTAGAGTTCCCAGTTCATCTCTTCTAAGAATTACTGCCCATAATTGAAGTTCCTATCTCCTAACCAAGATAAATCCACAACTAAAGAGTACCGTCGCATAAAAAACCAATGATCAATATAGTCTAAGACCAACAAGAGTCAGATCTTTCTTCTTTTCTGTCAAGAAAAAGACAATAAGCATATCATGTAGAAAATTTTCTGTACCAGTGATAGAGGGGAGTGAGGTACACAACGTAGAATTCCAGGAGTAAAAATGGAACGAAAGCCGCATACATATAGTTTCTTGTGTCAGAGTTAAGAATCTGAACAACAAACCACATATGAGATTTGGGATCTCAGTGAATTTACAATTGAAATATTTGTAGATCTGTTAAAGCCTCTTATCAATCCTCTCCAATTACAATGACTGACAAATCCAAATCCACTAAATCCAAGCCCTCCCATTTCATTATATCAAAACCTTGTTCCTGAAATAAAAAAACACAAGCAATCAAATTAGTCTCAACCAAGTTTTGCAGTCCTCAATGCATTCCACTTTACAATCAGATTCCTACATTTAGATCTATCCACTCAAGAATTTGATGAGTAGATTTAATTTACTCAAGACATCAGCTAACCGCATTTTAAGCCACAAAGCGAAACCTATCGGCCATGGCCAAACAAGAAATTTAATACTGGCAAAAAGGAATCAAATTTTGACAACTATAGATCTTAATATCATACTAACTGGCTAAAATAAATTGGAAAATTGTGGGAAGTAGGGAATTGTGGAAGGGCGGCGCAATTTATGAAAGCACACCTACGTCTGTTTGGAGTACGAAGAAGACGAAGGCACGCGCTTGTTTCGGAACATCATATACCCAACTGGTAATACGACTCCGATCATCATTATCGCGGCTCCGATTAAGTATCTGAGTGGGGCTGGTGACTCCACTTCTACCAACGTTCTAATCTGCATCACGTGGGATTATGATGTCAATATGAACTTCGACCTCAAATTGATAAAATTTTCAGAACAGATAATGTGATCGTGAAACCCTAGAACCATTTAATCTTGACCAAATAGCAGCGAAAGAGATCTGGACTGTAATGGCAGAAAATGGGAGAGAGAAAGAACAAGAAACAGGGACTTACAGGCATATCGGGGAAAGTACGAAACAGAAACGTTCACAGTGACTGCGGTCTACTGACGAGAAAAAGTAATACGGCGTTTGGAGGAATTTGAAGCAGGAGTAGCTTCGCTGTTTTCCTTTTTTGTTTTTACCGACGCGGAGGACTGGCTCGCGAACCAACCAGAACGATTTTCGCTTCCCTCTCCAAACGGGTTAGTATCATGAAATAAAGTTCTTTCCCCGTCTTCATTTTTTTTTTTGGGGGGGGGGGGGGGGGGGGGGCAAAAACGGAAATTCAATTTACAAATAAGCCTAAGCTCTTTGATTTTCATATTAGAATCAGAATCAATTACAAAATCAAAAAAGAAAAAACTTTCAATTTTTTTTGTTTTGAAATAATTGTATAAAAATCTGTTAGATTGGATGAAAGTATATTAACAAACAAGTGATTTTATTGCTGATTTGAATGGTAGAATAACAAAAGGCACTGTTAAAACTTTGAAACATTTAAATAACATGAAAAGGTTAATTGCTACGATGAAAATCTCCTGTATTTGCGTATTAACTAAAGTTGAAGGAGTTCTTTAATTCATCTTTTTACTCTTTTAGCCAACATTGATAGCTAAAAAGTGATATTTGTTTAACTTTTCAAATATATATAAATGTTGTTGGTATTTTTAACAATATTATGATCCTTAATTATTATTTTAACATTTTTTTAAAATTTTAAATTTAAATTCATCTTTATGTATATATTAAATGACTTATTATTTTTTAAAAAATTAAAAATTGTTGATTTAAATTTATTTTATTGCTGTTTAAATATTAGAAATTAATCATGTATATTTATTTATATATAGAGTAAGAAAGGGTACTATTGCAATAGTATTCCCATCTAAAATCTATTATTTTTCATATTAAGACGAAGACTATATACGACATTAATTACAGGATTTATTCCCCGATCATTAGAAATTTGTTACTCCAACCTTCTCACAGCTTTAAATTAACTCTAGTAGATCAATCACTAAGATGATGACAGGATAAGCATATGCATATATAAACTAAACTGTGAGTGGATTAGTTTTGCTCAAAAAAGAGAAAAATCTAAGTGGTCAGCTGCTTTATCGGATTCGTTTAAGGTGTGTAGAGATCAGTGGATAGCATGTTCTTTTGCCTTTCACACCAAGAGCATTCATTCTGTTTACATGATGTGAACCAAATGATTTCTATTCCAGAAATTGCAGTGGTGGGTACATGCATGGGAGTAGTGGGATTTGAAAGGGGGTCTATATATAGATGAGTTTCTCAACTTTGAAAGTGAAAGATGCCAAACGTGCTGCACTGGCAGGCAATACCTTTCGCTTTCTCCTACCACATTTAATTTCTGTGGATTGATAGTTTTCATTTCATTAAGATTTTTAAAGGTCAATACTGTTGCATTATTTGAAGCCTACCCAGATGACAGATGAGTAGTCTATTCTCAATAATAATGAAAAACATGAACTGATCCTCGCCATGTTCTGATGCTTATTGCCACTTCAACTAAGAAAATTATATGCAATGTGCCGAGGCGTGTACGCAATGCTTTCTCTCAGCTTCCTGATTGAGTCTGGCGTTTTGCATTGTTGGAGATCCAATCTCAGACATGCGCCGTTTGGATTTCAAGATCAGATATAATGCGTCAAGTTGGTGCGGCCAGTTCCTTTATCCTGGTGGAATGCATCACTTTCATGCCATAAAGATTTTGGGGCCACTAAGCATTATAATTTTATTAGACAGCAAAATTCGAAAGAATGGAAAATGAGATGCATTATGACGATAGTATTTTACAAATTAAATTTTGTTAAATAGTAATTATTTAAAAAACAAATTATTAAATATATCAAATGTATAAACTAATTAGTAAGATTTAATTGATTAATACATTACAATTAATTTTATGAGTATTTAGTATGAAAAAATTTAACAATATCTAAATTTTTCTATGATGTACATGACATTAATACGGACCCTGAAATTTCTGGATGAAAGCAATTATTTGGTAGGTAAAAAGTGATTTTCCGTTAGGTTTTAGCTGTATGTCGCATGTATCTGCTTGTGCTTAACGCAATTGCAAGAACAAATGAAGTATCTATATGCCTAACATGCGTGACAATCTTCAACAAAAGCAGCATACATTTTAGTTCTACAAATGCCGCAACAACGGTCTTACGAGACCAGTTGCTAGCCACATCTTGAAAGCTAATGGCCGGTGCGCTCTGTCACGAAAACAACGATCATTGAATGAGTTAATACTCTTCATAACATCACTTGAATTAATATATAAATATATATTTTTTGCCAGCTAGGTAGAGGGCTAATAAATAATTCAACTTATAACCAAAAAAATGTTACTTCAAATTGTTGTGTATTTGTCTTGTCACACTTCTTTTCAAATATAATTATATGATAGTACGTCGGAGAAGCAGAATATTCGTGATTTGTCATTAAGTAACCAATTCACTGAATGATTCCAAGCAAATAAATTGTACTATAATTGAATGAATCTATTCATTTTAAAGCACATACTCCTGTACAAACGAATCACTTCGGCATCCTCCTACTTTGTCACACGAGGCATGAGTTGCATGGGTCATGACTTATTGGGTACTGGGTAGACGGCGGAGGAAGCTGGGAAGAAATGGACGGTGACAAAACCGCCCCCACAGTCCAGTCTAAGTTCCACGAACGGCGATTGGCTGGTCCTGCACACACTTTATTCAAATTCCAATAACCGAAAGGACATTAGCGCGCTAAACCCACAAAAACAAAGACATGGAAATTTCCTTCGTCTTATTTTAAAATGATCGAAATGTTTCTGTCATAGACAACAGCGCTTTATGCTTTGCATGAGTTCCTGTTCTGCGAAACCATATCCGGTTCTCCAGGATTATTTTCTTAATTCTAACTCTTACGAGTTTTTTGAGCTTCGTGCATACCGGATTGTCCCCGATTTCTTTAATAAAAATTCCACCTGAATTTGGGGTGGTTCAGAGCACTAGATTTCGATCAGTGTTCCAGTAATCTTATTCTGCCTCCCTGCTTCTCACCTCTGTCTCTTGTATATATTTTGAAACTGAAATTTGTAGCAAAGGAGGTGACTCGGTCAAAAGCTTCTTCTCTTGAGGTTGCAAGATCTGTAAAGCAGGTTTCTTTGTTTATGAGAAAATTTCTTTTGGAGAAATTGTTTTGAACAATCTGCCTTTGAAGAGTGGTTTCATCAAATTCTCAGATGGGTTTGCTCCAGTTTAGATTATCAACTCATTGAAGATTTTGACAAATTTGGGCACGGTTTGACGGGTTCGTAAAGGATATTGCTGTTATAAGTGCTTATTTGGTAATTTCAAATCGCACCAAACTATGGTCTTTTACTTTTGATTCACGCAAACTGAATTAGCATCTCTTGCTAACTAATATTTCTTCTGCTTGGTGGGCATTCAGGTAGATAGAGGCGAAAATGGAAGGTGGTATCTTTCCGCCTTGGGAAAATGGCTCCTGGCACGGGCTGGAGGATGTGCAAGAAAATGAAAAACTCAAATTGGTCACTTCTTTGCCTTCTATACCTCAGCCGCCGACACCACATGAACCGATGGAGTTCTTATCGAGGTCTTGGAGTCTATCTGCTTCGGAAATTTCAAAAGCTCTCTTGGAAAAACAGAAACAAGTTTTCCTTGACAAGAATCCAAACAAATTCCCGGAAGTTATTTCTGCACCTCAACTGGTAAGCCAATAGCCATCCTCTTTTTAACTCTTTCCCCTCTCACACAATACCTATTTGCATAATCGATCGATTCTAAATTCTTCACACCTTTAGTATGCTCAAAATCTGAGTTTTGTGACCAGAATTACAGATAAAATTAGAACTCACCAATGCATAATGTGTATTATATTTCTCCTTTTGCAGGCGGAAAAGCTCATGAGCACTGCTAATTGTCGAAGAATGGGTACCATTGGTAAATGGTTTCACCAAAAGCATCATGCTAGTAATACTAATATCACTGTGAAAAAGAAAGACAGGGCACGCCTAGAAAATGCGCATGTGCATTCTGCTCTCTCCATTGCAGGACTATCTTCTGCGTTGGCTGCTGTGGCTGCAGCAGAGAACTCTAATGGGTCCCATTCGAAATTTAATGTGGCTCTGGCTTCAGCTGCAGAACTGTTGGCATCCCACTGCATTGAAATGGCTGAATTGGCCGGAGCTGACCATGACCGTGTCGCTTCAACTGTCAGGTCTGCTGTTGATATTCAAACCCCAGGTGATCTAATGACTCTCACAGCTGCAGCTGCAACAGGTACGTGCTTAATTTGTCTAGTTTAAAAAACCTTTGTAAGAGTTCTTATGGAAGTTATTGGTCATTCACGAATAGATTCTTTTTGCCCCGCAAAACCAGCTTTGCGAGGAGAAGCAGCTCTGAGAGCAAGATTGCCAAAAGAAGCAAAGAAAAATGCATCTATTAGTCCCTACGATAGGATAACAACGGAAGCGCAATTCCTTCCCGCATTAGATAGTCAGATGTGGGAACATCAGCCTCCATGTGTGGGAGATTTGTTGCAGCTCACACGAAAAGGTAAATGTTAAGAAAATGCCTAATTGATTCACTGAAATCTCACTAAAACCATTAAATTTATTGAATTTTTTATACTAACTTGTAAGCCTCAACAAATCATTAACTCTAGGCTTCTTTGTAAGAGTTTAATAGTCCACTTAATTTGTGGAACTGTATTTTTTGATTGACTCAGCAATCTCTACAACGGTCAATGGTCATGTTAAGATGAAGTAGACATATTAAATGGCACATATGGTCAATAAGAATTCACTGCACTGGACTTGCTTTGTCATGTATGAAGTTCTTCAAAATTTCTAAGGCTGCTGTATTTTTTTCAGGTGTATCGAGATGGAAGCATGTCTCTGTTTACATCAACAAGAAAAGTCAGGTATTCATAATTCAATCGTGGTCAAACAAATATTACTCATTCACAGAGATAACAGACATCAGAATTCTTATTTCTTTTATCTGTTAGGTCATGATTAAGCTAAAAAGCAAGCACGTTGGAGGAGCCTTCTCCAAAAAGGATAAATGTAAGCTTTTAACATCAGAAAATTTTATCAATTCTACTTCCATTCTCCAGCTATCTATGAACATCATAAAAACCCATTTCTCTTCCTTGCTCTCAGCATCAAGCAGTATCTTTTTCTTTCATTGTTTCTAAATTCTGCAGTCAGGAGTTCTCTAATTTTCCTTGTAACACAAACTGTACTAGGTGTGGTTTACGGGGTCTGTGATAAAGATGCGGCATGGCCATATAGAAAAGAGAGGGAAGCGTCAGAAGAGTTATATTTTGGCCTCAAAACTGCACAAGGTCTTCTGGAGTTTAAGTGCAAGAGTAAACTTCTCAAGCAGAAATGGGTTGATGGGATAGAGAGTCTACTTCGTCGAGTCAACTCTGTTGAAGCAACAGAGCGTTCTCTGGAATTTTTAAGTATTAGTAACAGCGTATGATTTGCTCGGGTTGTATATTTCTGAGAAGGGTAGAACAGAGAATTTTTTTTCCGAATGCCTACCGGCTCGACACTAAGATACAGCAATAAAGCAATCCGATGTTCATATGCCAGTTCATGACCATTGAAATCTGAATTTTAAAGGGGATATGTATGGGATGCAAATTCCTTCTTTCTCACTAATTTTTAAAGTGACGTATTAAGTTGATTCTTGAGCTATTTTGTTAAGTTTGTAACAGAAAAATGGGTAAATTTCTCATTATAGAAAGGGAATTTAGATCAAAATAGAAAAAAAAATCATTAAAGTTAAAAAAAAAAAAATCTCAGGAAATCCAAATTGGGACCCCATGATATTGTCAACTTTTTTTCTGGTTTCTTTCGTTTTGTAGAGTCAGATGTTTGTTTTCTCGGAGTTAAGTGTCGCAGTGCCATGATTCATTATGCGAGAAGCAATTGCATTCTCTTTATATAAATAACATGTTCGGGCATGGCATGAAGAGATGAGGAATGACAATCAAGAGTCATTGAAAGTCATTTTCCTCGAGATTCCCTGGTTTCTGCACAAAGCTCTGCAAGTTATCTCTGTGAGAGACTCTCTCAAACTGTAAATGAGATTCAGTCATTTAAGCCTCCGAAGAAAGAGATTGAGGCATCCTTAAGACTGTTTATGCAGTATAAGTATACACTGCATCTGCACAATCGCTGAATGCTTAATTTACTAAACCTAGCAGCCATACAGTACTGTATTATGTCAGAGGTAGAGACTACAAAGAAAATTTATGTTCACTCAAATCTCTTAAAGAAAGATTTACTGATCTTACCGTTACCAAGAATGTACCAAATTGGGCAATTGAAAAGATAGGTTGAGAGAGTGTACTAAATTGTAGAAGATGGTTCAGTAATTATGTTGCAGTCCAGCTTCCGTAGTGGTGAGGGAGTGGAAGTAGATTTTTTCATTATGTTGGGAAGAAGACGCTTATCCTCTGTGTGTAGGTTCACAATATGCTTGCTAATTCATAGAATAAAACTTCTTGTAAATTTGTAATCCACCTCCAACAGTTACCACAGTAGTAAGTACTATTTCTAGATATTCTAGGTTTAATTCTACGGAATATTGAGAGTAAGACAGACAAGACATTAGATTTATGAGCCGCAATATTCCCACGCAAATTGGGGATGGTGGTGAACCCCTTAGTCAGCCTATGAGCTGCAGTATCATGTAAATTTTATAATATAAAATTTAAATTATTAAATTTATTTGATTTCATAAATTAATAATTTTGGCAAAAAAATAAGAAATTATCTTGTTGTGTGACCTCTCATAAGAAAAACATTCATATTGAATACTTGTATAAGTATAGAATAAGATATATATATATATATATATATATATATAAAGTACACATAATGGTTATGATCTAGTATTTATGATTAAATTTTATGTACTTTTTGGCTGGTAAACAAATTTTATGTACTTTAAATGTGTGTTATTTAGTATGAAAATAATTTTTCATCTATATCAATTTTGGGATCGAGTGGCAATTAAATCAATATATGCCCACTTTACCTTGTTCACCAACTTTACCTTCATGGAATATTTCCTCTTTTATAGATATTTTATTTGTAACATGTGATTGGATAACTATTTTCATATAGAATAAAAATTCCTTACTATTTAACCTCACAACAAGGGAAGAAATCATCTCATTATACGGGCCTATTATGGAAAAAACATGTATATCTATATCAGTGGATAGTGTTTGCTTGGGAGATATTTAAAAGGTTTTCCAAAAAATTTTAAATTGAAAAATTTGCTTACAATATTTGGTATAAGATTTAAAAAAAAAAAATCTCAGCATTTTATTTTTTCTTGAATTTTAATTAGCCATCAGATTTGGGTAATCTTTTCCTCTTTCAACCTTTTTTTTTTGGGTTGTCTGTATCGGAGTGGTTCTTATATTTTTGGCATTGGCAGAACTATGCTCCTAGCACTCACATTCCCGCGTATCTTCTCTCGTTCTTCACTCGTTCTCAACCATCGAACAGTGATTTCTGTGTATCTTCTCTCTCGCTCTTCACTCACTCTCAACCAATGCTCTGCTTTTGCTAGCTGCTGAATCTCTGAGTTCCTGGTCAATTTTCTCCTTCATCAAGGTATGCTCTCAAGAATTCCACCTTCATCAATGGATAATTCAAATGCTTTTGATTTTGCCATTAATTTTCGTCTTCATAAATCGATATTCACGTGCTTTTCAAGGGGATAATTAAAATGGTGGGAGCTTATGTAAGAGTCTACGGATCTAATATTGATTTATATAACATACAACACATGCTGTTTGTAATTGAATTTTGTCCTCAATGCACAATAAAATTATTGTGAAGTATCTGAAATTAGGCTCAGAGACAATTGGCCTAACATCTTATTAACTCTGGTCATAACGGAGATGACCTAACCGGAATTAGGCGTTCGGAAAAGGCTAAGAACTGGTGGTTGTTATAGACGGAGAAAGGGGAAAAGATAGAATACCTACAAATCTTTTTCAAGCCTCAATAGCATTTTCTTTGCAGCTTCGATTAAGATGCTTCCATGGCTGTCATCCTATTCTTGGGCTGTGATTGTTTGATGGATCTTCCACGGCTTTGTCAGGAAGAGAGGAGTAACAAAGAGACTGTTTCAGGGTTCGACGGCCAATCATCTGGGGTAACTTTGGTAAGAAATAATTATCAACGGTTCATTGATTTAAAAAATCAGTAAATCTAATTAAATTTACATAAACTTGCCAAACATGTTATTATCTAATTCTTAAAATAATTATTTCTCAAATTAAGTTTATTTAAAAAACAAATTCTATGAAGTAATTAAAAAAAAACTCTAACCAAACCCACCTTAAAATACACAAAAATTAATTATTATGATTAAATTTTATATACTTTGTGTTATTTAGTGTGAAAAGAATTTGCCATGTATGTGAGTTTTGGGATTAAGTGGTACTTCAATCAATATATGCCCACTTAAACTTGTTCACTAACTTTATCTTAATCGAATATTTCTTCCTTTATAGATCTTTTATTTGTAACATATGATCAGTTAACTATTCTTTCATCTAGAATTAAAAAAAAATATCTATCACCAATAAAAAATCTAAAAAAGGAATATCAATTATGATTCTTTTTATTTCTTTTTTGATGGGAAGAAGTTCAATTGTGTATTTATGCGACGCTACAATATAGAAAATTGAGAAAATAAAGGGCGGGTCGGGTCAAGATGGAGGCCATGCAGAGGTAGTCCAACTTAATCAAGCTCGGACTAACCGACCCGTTGGTCCGACCCATAGGATAGTGCAAAACCCTTCTTCTCTGTTTCCCTCCCTTTGGTTTCCCTAGTCCGCGACCCTTGGTGTATGGTGATTTGTCGCCTCCATTTACGGTAATTCGCTTGCTCCCTCTCTTCCTAGTTTTCAAGCTCCACTGATATTTGGTGTTACCACTCCTAAGTTCTGAGGGGTCTGACTGCATATTTGTGTTTACTTGGTATTTTTCACCTTGAGCTTATTGGTGCCACTGTCCCACCAACAAAAGATGGATCTAACTCTTCTGTGATTACTTGTTTGTCATTTCCTATATTGCATTATCAATCTTTCTCATCCAAAAATATATTCTTTAGAGTGTTTTTGTTAAAATTTTTTCATTTTGATGCAATAAGTCAAATGGGAATTTTTCTGCGAAACATCCGTTAGGTTGAGCTCTTGGTGGTGAAGGCGGGAAGACTGGAGTGCGAATGGATTCAGTGGAGAATAAATTAGAAATTTTGTGTATTCCGAATGAGTTTAAGTTTTTCCTCGAAAATAATTTCTAATGGAGACTGGGGCGGACTGATATGACAATTGAGGTCAACTGATTGGGCTTAGTGCCGGGGCTTTACTTGCAGTTTCGTTATGCTATGAGAATTTAGACCGTATAGAATTCATTCCAATTGAAGACGTTAATAATTTTGGTTTAATTAGCTGAAACTATGAAAATCAGTTGACGTATTTGGTTTTGGTCATAGTTGGATGAGGCATTACTGCAGTCTCGGACAGCTTATCTGTTTATCTGTACACGTTAATACGAAACAAATATTTCAGACCTTTAGTATCATAACAGAGCTGTTGAGTATGTCACTTAGATCATATAAAATATACTGTGCCCATTCAAATAGCAATTTTTTGGATAAGATGCAAGAGTTATTCCACTTTAGTCATATTATTTCTGTTTAATATTTGTTAGCTATTATAATACTTTATCTTAGTTAGATTCAGATCTGAAATAGCTATTTGTCTATGGTTGTTTTCATATTTTCAACTACTTTTTCAAGCCATAGTTGTTATGGAATAATTATTATATTGCAGTTGCCGTCAGCTTACCAATATGGCGACTGAAGGTGGTAAAAGTTTTGCAAGGAGGGATCGCCTGCGGGAGATTGAGGTAGAAGTTCAAAAATGGTGGGAAGAAAAAGATGTTTTCAGGGCTGAACCTTGCAAGAAAGCTCCTGAACCTGGTGAAAAGTTCTTTGGCAACTTTCCTTTCCCTTATATGAATGGGTACTTGCATCTGGGCCATGCATTTTCACTTTCAAAACTAGAGTTTGCTGCTGCTTACCATAGACTGAAGGGTGCCAATGTCCTACTTCCATTTGCTTTCCATTGCACGGGTATGCCCATCAAGGCCTCAGCAGATAAGCTTGCAAGAGAGATCAAACAATTTGGAGATCCACCTGTCTTTCCTAGTGAAGCAGAGGAGCAAGAAGATGAGCATCCGGAGGCAGAGGATACCAGTGGAGGTGCTCCTCCTGATAAATTCAAGGGAAAAAAGTCTAAAGCTGCTTCTAAATCAAGTGGACAGGTCTTCCAGTGGGAAATTATGCGTAGCTTTGGCATATCTGATAGTGAGATATCCAAGTTCCAGGATCCTTACAAGTGGCTGTCCTACTTTCCTCCATTGGCTGTGGAGGACCTTAAGGCGTTTGGGCTGGGTTGTGACTGGAGAAGGTCTTTCATCACTACAGATATGAACCCCTATTATGATTCCTTTGTGAAGTGGCAGATGAGGAAATTGAAATCTATGAGCAAGATTGTCAAAGACGTAAGATATACAATATTTTCTCCCTTGGATGGTCAGCCATGTGCAGATCATGATAGAGCAACTGGCGAAGGAGTTCAGCCCCAAGAGTACACTATTATCAAGATGGAGGTGCTTTCCCCTTTCCCTGCTAAATTTGGAGTGCTGAAGGGAAGAAAGGTATTCCTGGGAGCTGCAACATTGAGGCCTGAGACCATGTATGGGCAAACTAATGCATGGGTACTTCCTGATGGCAAGTATGGAGCCTTTGAAATCAATGATACTGATGTATTTATTCTCTCACAAAGAGCAGCCCTTAACCTAGCCTACCAAAGCTACTCTCGGGTTCCTGAGAAACCCACTTGTTTGCTCGAGCTGACTGGTCATGACTTGATTGGCCTTCCATTAAAATCACCTCTTTCATTTAATGAGGTAATATATGCACTTCCAATGTTGTCAATTCTGATGGATAAAGGTACTGGGGTAGTAACCAGTGTACCTAGTGATGCTCCAGATGACTACATGGCGTTGCATGATTTAAAGTCAAAACCAGCACTTAGGGCAAAGTACGGTGTTAAGGATGAATGGGTATTGCGCTTTGAGATTGTGCCAATTATTGAAGTTCCACAGTTTGGAAATAAGTGTGCAGAGACGGTTTGCTTGCAGATGAAAATCAAAAGTCAGAATGAGAAAGAAAAACTTGCAGAAGCCAAGAAGCAAACGTACTTGAAGGGATTCACTGAAGGAACAATGATTGTTGGAGAATTTACTGGGAAGAAAGTTCAGGAAGCTAAACCCTTGATTAGGAGCAAGCTTCTGGAGACAGGTCACGCTATTGTCTACAGTGAACCAGAGAAGCGGGTGATATCAAGATCTGGTGATGAATGTGTTGTAGCTCTTACAGATCAGTGGTACCTTACATATGGGGAACCAGAATGGAAGAAATTAGCTGAGGAGTGCCTGTCCAGCATGAACCTGTATTCTGATGAAACAAGGCATGGCTTTGAGCATACTTTGAGCTGGCTCAACCAGTGGGCTTGCTCCCGATCCTTTGGTCTAGGGACACACATACCATGGGATGAACAGTATCTGGTTGAGTCTCTATCTGATTCCACTATTTACATGGCTTATTACACTGTTGCTCACCTTTTACAGAATGGGGACATGTATGGATCCTGTGAGTGTCCTGTTAAAGCTGAACAAATGACTGATGAGGTTTGGGATTATATATTCTGTGGTGGACCATATCCTAAATCAACCGATATATCATCATCTATTCTTGACAAGATGAAGCTGGAGTTTGATTATTGGTATCCCTTTGATCTCCGTGTTTCTGGTAAGGATCTCATCCAGAATCATCTCACCTTCTGCATTTACAATCATACTGCGATTATGTCCAAGTGTCACTGGCCTCGTGGGTTTAGATGCAATGGCCATATCATGCTCAATTCTGAAAAGATGTCCAAGTCCACAGGAAATTTCAGGACATTACGTCAGGCAATTGAGGAGTTTTCTGCTGATGCTACACGATTCTCTTTGGCTGATGCTGGTGATGGCGTTGATGATGCAAATTTTGTGTTTGAGACTGCAAATGCTGCAATTCTTCGGCTTACCAAAGAGATTGCATGGTACGAAGATGTTTTGGCTGCTGAATCTTCTATGAGAACTGGTCCCCCATCTACTTACGCTGATCGTGTGTTTGCCAATGAGATGAATATTGCTGTGAAAACAACTGAGCAGCATTACCAAAATTACATGTTTCGAGAAGCTCTCAAGACTGGCTTTTATGACCTTCAGGCGGCCAGGGATGAGTACAGATTCTCGTGTGGTGTTGGAGGTTATAATCATGAATTAGTGTGGCACTTCATGGATGTCCAGACACGTCTTATAGCACCAATCTGTCCACATTATGCAGAATATATCTGGAGAGTGCTTTTGAAGAAGGATGGTTTTGTTGTGAATGCAGGCTGGCCTACAGCAGATGCTCCAGATCTTACCTTGAAGAGTGCCAATAAATATTTGCAGGACTCAATTGTTTTAATGAGGAAGTTGCTTCAGAAGCAACTTGCAGTGCCAAAGAAAGCAAATAATAAAGGTGCTCCAGCTGCATCACTGACAGAAAACAAGTTAACCGGCATAATATATGTAAATGAACAATTTGATGGTTGGAAAGCTGAATGCCTGAGGATTCTTCAGAGCAAATTTAATAGTGAAACTCTTACTTTTGCTCCAGATGCTGAGATATTGGAGGCTTTACAGAAGAGTTCTGTAGGTCAGTCTTCCAATTTTAAACAAATTCAGAAGCTCTGTATGCCTTTCTTGAGGTTTAAGAAGGATCAAGCAGTTGCACTTGGAGCTCAGGCCCTGGATTTGAGGTTGCCTTTTGGAGAAATTGAGGTTCTTCAAGAAAACTTGGACTTGATCAAGAGACAGATAGGTCTTGAAGATGTGGAGATTGTGTCTGCAGCAGATGCTGATGCTTTGGCCAAAGCTGGTTCTTTAGCTAAACTACTGGAGCAGAATCCTCCATCTCCTGGAAATCCAACTGCCATCTTTTTGCCTAGGTAGTCAGCGGGTGAGTTTCAGAATGTTTCCCCTTTGTAGACTTGCTTTTGAAAATAGGTCATACTTCCTGCTTCATTGATTTGTTTTGCCATAAAAACATGGGGACATAAGTGTTTGTTTGTTTGTTTGTTTGGTTGTTGTTGTTGTGTAAGTTTTCTTATGTTTTTGCCTTGATTTAAGTTTTGGTTATTTTTCTCCTGCTATATGTTCTTTTGTTTGCGCATTACCTCTTACATCTTTTATTTGTAAGAGGTTGAGCCCTGGAATCAATGGTAGTGTATTCATTTTTAATCACTTGGCCAGTCATTGGTTTCTTTGCTGTTTGGGTGGGCGGTGTATATATGTTTATGAGAAGATGTGCGGAAGAGCATGACTGTGCTTTAAAGGACTAGCTTAGGCAAATTATTATCCTTCATACTTGTTTATGATATCAAATTTTATATGGTGGTTACATAGAAAAAAATTATGTATTATACTGAGTATGCCCATCTGGATATCAAGTTGCTGCACTGATATTGCAGTAGCTGCTGGACTCTGCTGCTTAGGTAAACTAAAGTGTTATAAAAATTTATACTTTCAGATTATGTGGATTCATTGTTTCATTCGATTCTGGATATTAGCAAGTGTATTCGTTTTATGAGAATTGGCTTATTTCTGTGATCTTTGACTTATAGGTTGCAAGAAAACTCCACACAGGAACATGTAGTGTGATATATCTGATCTGGTGATTGTGCTGTGCTTGGTGGATCAGGGAGGTTGGGTATTATGGAGATAACACAGTTTTTGTTGCAAATTGCTGGTGTAGAAGCCAGGTTTGCTGATGTGTGCAAGAAAAGTTCGCTTTCCCTGATCGGCCTCCTCTAAGCTTTTAATATGATTATTACTCTAGTTTTCTTCACTATCTGCCTCTACTGCAACTTCATAGCCTGAATGTCAAATTTAGGACTATTAAGAAAATTATATTGTTTCGTCCCAAAAGTTTTTATGGTGTTGTATTATTTTATTGGATGAGAATAGCTATTAAAGCATCCCGGGCTGCTGATCAAATCTTTTCTATCGGCAATGATTTGAGTTCATAACACGACTTTGATGTAGTGACTGTAAATTGGCAGAGTTATGGATGAACAAGCCAAGTTTTGTCGCTAGATGTGTTTTGAAGTTTTGTTAATATTAAGAAACGATCATAGGAGCATTGCTTGATTCAACTGGTAGTTGAAGGACTGAGCATAGATAAAAAAAAAATTGTCAGCAGTGGTGGGTTGTAATAATCATCGTTGACTTCCTCTTTGTAGAATCTAGATCACCAAGTGGTATCCAGCTATCCACTATTCCCAAAATTGAAAAAAAAAAAAAAAAACAGGGAAGAGATGGAATGCCATCTATAGCATTTTACATAAATCAATATATTTGTTTGATTTGGTCAACTCCTTGAATCTATTTACCGTGACTTACATTTTACTTGGACGACTTGGGGTCTTATTGGAAATGAATTGAAGAGGAAGTTTCAGATATCAACGTGATTTTATTATTTACATTTTTATTGCAGGCAGGAGCCTCTTCACTAGGAGGATAACTAAAAGTACAATATCCAATCAGAAACAAGATGACAAACGGGGAATGAAATTAAAAACACACGAACTGCTATGGGTAGTTTTCAGAGGCAGGGACAGGCTCATATGAGCCAATGAAAATGTCGCCATAAATCAACCCGGCCAAGCCCCCACCAATCAATGGGCCAACCCAGTAGATCCAGTTATCCACGAAGTTTCCGCTAACGACAGCCGGTCCAAAAGAACGAGCCGGGTTCATTGAACCACCACTGAATGGACCAGCAGCTAAGATGTTGGCACCCACAATGAACCCAATAGCAATGGGTGCAATGATCCCCAGGGATCCCTTTTTGGGGTCAGCTGCGGTGGCGTACACGGTGTAAACCAGTGCAAAAGTAGCAACAATCTCAAAGACAACACCTTCAAAAGCGCCCACCCCTGCAGCCAGTCCATGGGTCGGAATGCTCTGCCAATTTAAACATTACAAAATTTCAATCAGAGTTCGAAACACAGTGTAAGATACGATCCAAATAAGCATATACTCAAAAGAAAAGTCTTCTTCCACCGAATGAAACTTACAAAATATTTATAAAATTGATAGAGATTATTAGATACGTTATATTTAATTAAGTAAAATTTTAATAAAATTTTGTAAATATGGAGAGAAAGATGGGATGCCTTAAGTGCAAAAATTTCGCAGTGTATTGAACAATACATGTATGTGGCATCACTGACGGGGAAATACCTTGCCATTGGTGACAAATTTAAGGAGTAGGCAAGCGACGATGGAGCCCAACAATTGGGAAATCCAGTAAAAGAAACCAGTTAGGATGGTAATGTTGCCTCCAATGGCCAATCCAAAAGTAACGGCGGGGTTCAAATGACCACCTGATATGTTGGCTGCTATGGCTACGCCTACGAACAGCGCAAATGCGTGGGCCACAGCCACGGCCACCAGACCCGGGGGATCCAAAGCTGCACCCGATGTTAGCTGACCTATACACCAAATTCAACATAATCATTATGATGATGGCACCAGCATAATCTCTGCGTTTTCCTTCAAGCCTATTCGAACTCTCAAAAAGTCTCGTACTTGATTTGAATTTTTTCTACACATGGATTAAGCCATGCATGTGGCCGCCATAACACGTAAATGCAAATACATAATCTTTTCTTCGTGTGATTAATTAGCCACACTGGAGCACTTACCGTAAGCGATGGCTGATCCAACGCCGGCGAACACGAAGAGCAGAGTGGCTATGAACTCTGCTAGATAAGCCTTCAAGGAAGCAGCGCTGAACGAGTCACCGACGCTACCAAGAGTTATCTTCACCATTTTTGGTAACTCGTAAAAAGAGGAGCCAAATTGTGGGTATGTGTCCCCGACAACCTATTACTGGCTATATCTGTCTTCAGAAACCTTTCCCAGGTTTATATAATAAGAAGAGCAACATGGCGAAGGGAGGGTCACACTCCATAGGCGGCTGGCCTGGCACCGACCACGGACCACATGAGTGGTTGGATAACACGTGATTAGAGGCGTCCAAATCATTTTCTACTGTTTTCTTTCTTGCTTCTATCAAAATCTTTTAGATTAGTGTTTTTTTTATTCATTAAAAACGCCGAATGGATAAGCATGCTCTATTAGAATATTATCAAAGTAAACTTCGTTTATTTGCATAAAAAAAGGTTAAGTTATAGTGTAATTTTTGACTTCACCAATGAGCAAAAGGAGACTAAGTACATTTTATTATTTAATGATGATGATAATAACAAGGATGGCAATATATATGATTATTAGGTATAATAATTTTGATAATGATAGATGAAGACCAAGTCTCTTCTCATCTCTCCTCATATTCTCCCTTAGTTGTCCGTCTCTTGTGCTCACATGAATTGTTAACTAAGGCCAAATCAGAATCAAAGGTGGTTAGGCTCAAAGTTTTGTTCTATTGGAATTGTTTAATATGATTACAAGAGTGGTTGGACGGTTCAGTGCAATAGCTACTTTGATTTTTATGAAAGTAGATGCTTCTAGAGTCAACGTCTTATTTGTAATAGTATTTCTATTTCACAAATAAAATTATAAATTTTTATTTAAAATTTTATAAATCATTAAATTTATTAAATTTTATATATAAAAAATGAATTATATAATCCCTCTAATCTACTACTCACCCCAATTATTATGAAATTATTGGAAACGTTTTTTTTCTGTGAGTTCACATTAACATTGCTATTACCTTGAGTTCTATTCGAAACATTAATAGTAAAATACTAATTCATTGATCATGACTATGATACCCTAAAATATAACCAGGATACCAATATTCTGATAAGGTATCTAAATTTATATCGCCTAAATATTTGAGGTATACACAAACAAGATACAGGTATAATAAAAATATATTAATTAAATTTTAATTGATGATATACAAGAAATTTAAATATCGAAAAAACCATCCTTGAAACAATTGTCTATTTGACCATTATTTTTTTGAAAAAATAATTAAATAAGTTATTTGAGGTGTATTTAAACTAGAAAATTAATAATGTAATTTTTGATACCTCATCAAATTATTCATACCTTTATTATATTTTTAGCCACCGTAATCATATCCTAATTCATCACGCATTATTAACTCGGACCTAGTTAAAGGTTGATTAATGCGGGAAAGATCACCCGCAAAATGGAAGTAGCCAAGTTTTAAATATGCAGTCAAGCCATTTTTGGTTAAGATATTAAGTGGGAAATAGAATGAAAGTGCCATTTGTATTGTACTCATTTGTTGCTATTACATTTCGTCAATAGAAACAACCTTTAGGTCTGTCTTCCTGGAAAGTAAAACAAGAGTGAGCGGAAGGGAAAGAAATGAAAATTGCATCTATGCATGCTTTTATTATACGTTGGCAATTTTGGCCCTTCTTCTTCACTTTTTCCATTATAGGTCCTAACAAACCCAGCAAAGGTTCAAAAACGAAAAACCTAGCGTTCATAGTCCTTAGGCTTTAAAACGGAACTTAGCTCAATTTGAACGCAAACCTGCAACGTGGGTACAACTGGCAACTTATATAGAACATTTAAACAAAAGTCAGCTTGCTGAATATTGTCTAAGGAGCAAGGAGCAATGTTCAATTGATACAGGTGACATAGATATTTAAGTTTTTAAGTATATTGTTTTGGAATTATATGTATAGAAAAGTCTCATTTAAGAAAAGTCTGTCTGTTTTAATAATTTTTATTATTTAAAAATTAGTTTTTTAATTTGATTATTAAAAAATATTCTAAACTCATTTAAGAGAGGATTATCTATTTTAATAATTTTTATTCTTTAAAAATTTAATCTGTTAATTTACTATCAAAAGAATATCCTAAAACAATTAAAAAAAGTTATATTATTTAGCTAAGAAGTCATTGCTGTCCTTTTTTCAAAAACAGAAGAAAAAAAGGGTAGATATTTTCAAGTATATTTGATATAAGCATGGATTAAGTATAATAATATTATAATAAAACTTTCATCTGAATTTTATATTTAAAATTGATATATTGTTTAAAATAACATTTTGCGTTCCATAACCTTTAGAGATATGTTCTTATTAATCTTCCCTTCTTGTTCTAACTTTAACTTTCTCACGGGCTTTGCCAAAATCGTGGTTAAAATACTGAAACACTGATATGCTATTTTTTTTTTCTCTGCAAAAATTCTAAGTGATAATGACCTTAGAACCAACATAATCAACATCTAGCAACGTTGTAAGTTTGAGGAATTCTTGTACCTCAGTAGTCATCAGCCAACTTTATTTGCTCTGGTTGCATTTTTGCATACTCATTCGTTTACATCTACCAATAAAGAATGCATAATTTATTATCCTTTTATTTTTATAAATTACTTAAAAAGATATAATTTTATTAAATTTATTAAGTGTGACTAAATTATAAGAGTCATCAAATCTAACATCTCACTCATTTTTTTTAAGTTTTAGGGAGCTCATATTGTGTACTAACATTTTCCTATAATTTACCGCACAGACAAAAAAAAAAAAAAAAAGTGAAAAGAAAGCATGTAGCCATGTATATAATTTCAAGGGATTGCAGGTGAATGGTCCATCGTCCCCTCCCCGGCATCCATTTTTATGTGGACAATTCTTGTTAATTGGAAGGTGAGCACCATTCTTTTATGAAGTCAAATACATTAAAAATTGGATAAAATGTACTAAATTTTTTTATACTTTAAATTATGTGTAAAAACTTTTTTTATGATATTAATTAAGATAAATTATCTTCATATTTAAAAGATTATATAAATTATTCTCATATACCTCATATATCATATATTATTTTCAAATTATAATATATAGAGATAATTTACATAATTTTTAAAGTATAAGAGTGATTTATTTTAAATTGATACTATATAAATTTTTTTATATATGACCTAAAATACAGTTTAATTTAATACATTTTGCCCTTAAAAATTTGAGAAAAGTATATATGGGGTTGTTATGATTGTTAGGTTCAATTATTATATAGAGCTTAACTGAAAAAATTACAATAAATGTACACATGAAGCGGTTGCTTAAAAGAGATGATGAAATTTCATATCAAGAAAAGAAGACTTGATGAAATTAGCAGTAGCACCCAAATAATTATGGTGGTGCCTAGCATGGGGTGGTAGCGCCTGATTAATTAGTTGATATAGTATCCACTTAATTAACACCGATTTTGGATTGATTTTGTGTCAAAATTCTTTAATTTTTTAAAAATAATCTTCGAGTGATTATGCAAACTAACACCATCTAGAACAAGGACATAAGAGGCCAAAATGAGTAGGACAAGAGATTTCACAATGAAATTTAATAAAACAAACTTCAATTTTTCACCATTTATTATTTTATGAATATTGATTCTTTGATTTTGATATAAGAAAGCCATAATAGTTCTCCTATAATGTATTTTAGAAGAATAATAATATTCTCATAATTATTTACTCATAATTTACATACAATGTTAATAGAAATATAATTTAATAAATTGTTGTTTCTATTTATTTCAATTAAAATATTCATATTGCAAAAACTTTCGTCATTACTTATTTTATTTTTATGATAAAATGAATTTTTATGAATTTGTGCAAGAGAAGAATTATTCTAATATAAGAATAAAATATTTATATTTAGTATAAAAATATTTAAATTAATTAAATTTTGTAGTGTAATTTATAAAAATTAGTAATTCAATATTTTAGATTTTGTAAATTACAATATGTGTGGAAATAAATTTCTTAAAGCTTGGGTTTTCCGGGGCAGTTCTTCTGTTTCTATTTCCGCCAGAAAAAGGCGAGAAACGGGAAAAATGCAAGCACGAAAACATTGGCGGGTGAATCAAACAGAATGGAGTTGCGGAGCTGAAGCTTCCGTTTTAGAACCAAATTTAACGGATCACTCAGTGTACGTGTGCGTAAGAGAAAGAAAGATAGTAGATGGATAGAGAGGGTGAGTGAGAGTAGGGGTTGCAGTGCATGAATTAAATCCACTCATTGAATGCACCCAACGACCCAAACTGATGGATTTGAATTCCGGGCAGAGCTGTTATCTTGTCTGATTATCGCAGTCTTTGGGTAACTACCGCTATTTACTTCACATTCTTTCCTTCTTTGCAACAATTTTCCATTTTCAATCTTATTTCTTTTTAAAATCAGCCATTCGATGCTTCCAGTTTAAACTTCCTGTCCTATTATTTGAGGCCCACTCTCCCCCTTAAACATTGCACGCCAGATCTATCTGTACTCTCTGTGTGAAGTGGAGTGTCATTTATTTCAAGTTCAAATTCGGGCCTTTGTGATGGTCTACAGTAAATGCTTTAGTCTTCAATCTTCTTCATAGAAGAGGAATGTGAGGATTTTCTAGAGTATTTAAGAGATTATAATGGGGGAGCTCAATGTAGTTGAAAAAGGATTTGAGGTAGAAGCAAATGGGTATGGACATAGTGGAGACTGTCGGGCATGGCAAAATGTCCAAACTAAACACAGGCGCTCTAGGAGGTTTTAAATTTTCAATCTCAATTATGGCTCATTTTGGTTTTTGTGCCTTTGTCATCCTCGTTCAATTGGTTGATGAATTCCTCTCTATTTATTTCTTTGTGTTCTAATGCATGGTGTATCTCTGCCAGTTACTGCTACTTGATTCTTTCAGTGGCGCTCATTGATGACCAGGCTCATGTAAAAAATGAAAGTTGAAGGTTAAGTGAATAAAATCTTTGGAGGTTTATGGATGAGATGTTGGGAAGTACTTAGATGACAATTGAATGCATGTCCAATAAGATGTGTTTTATTTGAGCAAAGAGGTGCTGAAACAAATGTGTTCAGAAGATATTTAGGTTTTGAGTATCTGGCATTCAGCAGACCTCACAGTTTTCCTGGCTATCAAAAGTTCATTCTTTTTAATTTAAGAATTTTAGTTAATGATACGATGTCTGATATCTTCTGGTCACACATAATCGTGAAAGAACAATTTTACTGAAAATTCAAAAGCTTGGTCTCGGAGATTTTCTAGATTAGATTGGGGGCGGGGGATTGGTTATTCTAAATGTTTATCTTGTTCCTTACTGTTGACAAATTGCTGTCATCATCTTTGTTCCTTCCTTTTGTGACTTAGTTTATGCTTTTTGTGTACTTTTCAGTGCTTCTGACAGGAACCAGAAGGTATCAAGAGGTGGATTTTTGCATCGCATCGAGAAAGACCAGAATGAATGCCCTGTGAGACTACAGCTTAGAGTTCATCTTTAGTTTCTCTAATCATATGCCATAATTCTCTCGAGAAACAATGTTTGCTTTCACACATGCACTGCATAAGCCTTATATTGTAGTTTTGAATGGTTTCAAACGTGACTCAGGAGACAATTGACTGATTTTCACATGACTTGTACAGGTATCAACACCTTCAGTGAGGGCCTCTGGATTACGAAGTCCTCTGCATGACAATGTCACTTTTATTAACCGGAGTTCTTTGTCAAGTCATAGAGCATCCTTGGAAAAAGATGTAAGCACTAAATCTGGATGAAAATGACTCTTATCTCTGCATTCTTTATTTCAGCATATCTTCTGAAGATTTACGTTTAACTGTCTTCATGATGTAGTTTTGATGCATAACAAAAGTTTAAATTAATTTCTTTTTCTGAAGAGGCAAACAAGCAAAGGTTAAATGCAAGTACACCGGAAATAAATTTTGGGAACCCTTTACAAAAGCAGAAAAGAAAATTTTGATGATATCATCATGAAAGTTATTGATACGAAGTTATGTGTTTCTTAGAATTTATTTTGCTTATAAATCTTCAAAAAGAACAGAACTTCAATTCACGAACAGTTTCTAAATGACCTAGTCACATTACAGATTTTGATGCATCTTCAACTTACAAAATCACAATGAAGAAGAACTCATAGATAATAATCATATTCAAATTAAGAAAAACTTTAGCAAACAAATTGCTTTTCTTCTTGGGGGAGGCATCTTCTGTATTTTATCTCTTCCATTAAAATTCATGAAATAAAAAGAAAATGATATCACATCACAAGTAGGGTTTTTAAATGCTTAATAAATCACTTGAGATGGCATGGGTTCTTAATTCCCTGCACAACTTTTGTCCATTGCTTAGTAGTGATTGATGCAGCTAATTGTTTTATAATATTCAGGTCGGGCAGCTGCAGTTACGTCTGCAACAGGAGAAATCTATGCGCATACTGCTTGAGAGGGCAATGGGCCGAGCCTCCAGTACTTTATCTCCTGGACACAGGCACTTTGCTGTTCAGGTAACTTATGCTTTGACATTTGTGTTTTTAGATTTATAAAATAGACTCCTTCCCATGAAAAAAGGAACGCACAATATTTAACTACTTAAAATGTGCCTATTGCTCTAGTCAATTTTTTCCTGTTTCAAGTGAGGGCCTGTTCAACTTTGAAAGTCATTTCTTTTTCACTGCTTAAGGTTGACGATTTGTATAAGAACTCAGATGATAAACAAAACTGCATGAGCAAAAAATTTGTTGCCCGCTATGAATTGTTTAGTCTTCAATAAAATTAAACTTCAATTTCTATCTCAGTTAAACTATTTGATGTAGTTCTTCTGTGTGTTTTATTATCTTGTGTAGATGTCTGATTACATGGTATTGAGTTCACATAAACTTAACATATAAGAAGATATGCACAGCAAGGAATTTTTTAGACCAGATAAGGTGATTCTTCTTTTAAGGATCCTACTATGGTGAATGATGATATACAAAAAAGATTTTTTACATGATAGCTAGATCGTAAATATTTTTTGGTAAGTAGCTAGATAGTAAATTTTGATATGGAATGTGTGGTATGATGATGAAAATTCTGGCTTGATTTCTTATTCGTCAATGCACAATGTAATATGGCTCTTGTAAGCTATGGCCATAAATGTCTATTTTGTGCAAGAATAACTTTTTTTTCCCTTCTTCTTTTTAGACAAAAGACCTGGTTGCTGAAATTGAGTTACTTGAAGAAGAGGTTACAAGCCGTGAGCAGCATGTGCTTGCTCTGTACAGGGGTATTTTTGAACACTGTGTTAGTCGGCCACCTTCAGAACAAAATTCTGGCATGTCTTCACCTGCTCATATAAAGCAAGAATCCAGGAAGCACCCGAGTATAATTTCAAGTGCATTCTGTTCCTCAAAAAAATTCCCTCTGCGGCCTTTGCAAGCTCTGATTTTTAATAATGACTCTCGGAATAAAATCTTTGGGTCAGGTCATGCTCCTTTATCCCGTGGCAAAGGCAATATCTATTTTGGAAACACTTGTTTTGAATCCACAAAGGTAGGATAGGATATATTGTTATTGCTCTTCTTTATCTATATTTGTATGCTTTGCTTGTTCTTTTGCTTTTGCTACAAATGAATAACATTTGGCCCAAATGTAAAGTTTGTGCTTTAAGTTAAAATTTACCACGTTGATATGGGAGGGCTTACAAGTACCAGATTAATACAAGTTTTCCCAAGAATCTATAACAAAAGGAGGAGTTGGCCACTTTTGAACTAATTATTCCTTTACAAAGACTTTTTTTGGATATAAAAAAGCCTTTGAAACAATCATACCCTTACATTGGCTTCTTTTATTTGTGGTTTAATGTATAAAACCTCTGTTGAAGTAATGATTACTTAAGGAGTGATGCTAAATCAACTGAGAGATTGTACTGCCATACCTTTCTGACCAGTCTTGACAGGATGGAAGGCAAGGGAAACTGGGCACAATTTGTGGGGGCCCTAGAAAGCACATGCATCAATTCATATAACATTTTTTCGGTTCAGGATAAAGCTTCTAGAGCTTTAGTATTTCTCTACCCTAAAAATAGTTTTTTACTTTATATAAACTGTCAATTCTATGTAGTTCTGTATCTTGTTTACATGCTTACATGTATCCTGTGCAATATTTGTCCTAAAATTCTCATCTCAATCATATATCAGGTTCGTGAAAAGTTTTCTACAGTGGAGAAAACTCCAGTATTGCGAACCAATCTATACCAGTGTCCAAACAGGTTGTCTGAGGAGATGGTGAGGTGTATGGCCACTGTATATTGCTGGCTTCGTAGTGCAGCCATTGTAAATGCTAAAAGTAATGGATCACCAGTCTTGTCAAAGTCATCCACTAACGCTATACAGCCTCGACATGGTGTTGGAGAGGATTGGGACTGGTCTTGCAAATCATCAGTTGAAATATCTTGGATATCCACTAGCAAACGTCATTCTTCTCATGCTTCTTATGCCATCAACAATTACAGGTTGATTCTATAAGTATGAATTTTCAAATTAGATGCTAATGCTAAAATGTAAGTAGCAAAGTTTGATTATTGTTGAGGTACACCTATTAGAAAACCCAAGGCAGCAATGAGTTTGAAATCTGAAAATTTTACAACTAGGAAGTCTTTTGTAATCTTGGGATGAGTTTTTTCAATTACGTTTTACCATATTTGGATAGGATTTGTATAATTCTTGTGTAGATATCTAAGATATTTAAAGTGTAGCTATTATAGAATTCCTTAATTTAAACTGTTATGGTACTTTCTGTATATAAAGAACTCGTCAAGAGAATTTAAGAGGTTGAGATGATTGATAAACATAATTAGTTTGCTTTCTTTAGTATGTTGAATTAAGCTTCTAAATCAGACTGCTAGGCGATCTTAGTCAAATTCTAAGGTTTTCTTTCTTAATCTTCTTTCTCTCCTTGTCATTGTAATTTCTCATTTGCATTCAATCTTGAGTATGTACCTTCCAAGACATTATCAGTTTCAGTGCACCTAGAGTGTGCTTTCTTCAGAAAGAAGCAAATGAAAATCCTGTGTGGCTTGATCTAGACATCTTCACAATTAAGTTCACTGTTTCTTGGGGAGATCTGATTTCACAAATTCTGGCCTTGCCATTTTTTGACCTAAGTTTTATTTTCATCAAATGATTTAGAATTTCTGAGATAATTTCCTGTATTTTAGTCAGCTATGGTAAAGTGAAGATAGATCATTATTCATGAATTCAGGACTTGTACAGGCATGTACGTGTGTGTCATCCCATTTTTCAAGTTTGCCTTTTAGTTTTAATATTCATTGGGAAAGTAGAGCATGTATCTACCTATTTTGTAGGAGTGCTAGAGGTAGAGGTTGGAATGACACCTTTCCCTTTTTAATTATTGTGAATGCAGATTAGTGGGTGTTTAGGAAAATTTGAAAACAAATGTCCACCCCAAAGGGAACCCCATTTGTATGGTAGTATAGATGTCAATGCAGTGGATACTAAAATTGGGAAGTTTATTGACTGTCATAAAGCCTTTTCTTTTGTTCTTTTTATTTTGGCATGCTTGCTTCTCCCCTGTTTCTTTGTTTCTTTTCTATTTCTCTGGGGGTAATTTATGCATACTTCTAGTGGTACTAGATCTTATTGGATCAGTGATTTGACACATTCTTTGTCTTTTTACCTTCAGGGTTTTGGTTGAACAATTGGAAAGGGTGAATGTCAGTCAAATGGAATTTGATGCCCAAATTGCTTTCTGGATCAATGTGCACAATGCTCTTCTGATGCATGTAATAGACACATGACCAATCGTTATTTTGTTTGACCAATTTTACCATATATAACTTTCTTCTGCCATTGACAGGCATATTTAGCATACGGAATTCCCCAGGGCTCTCTAAGGAGGTTGGCCTTGTTTCACAAGGTAGTTCACTTCTATATTCAATTGTATATTAGCATCACTCATAATGAAATTCTCATAGGTTTCAAAACTTCTGGAATCTTAAATGCAGAGGACATCTGACTCCTTGAAAAAATTATTGAAATATTTAGAAAATTATACTTTCTCCCGAGTCCCCTTTACATATCAATTTTTGTTTACTGTGATGGCTAGAAACCCTGTTTCAGAAATATCATTGATCACCACAACCAAATAAATTATTTATTGCTCATTTTTATCTACTTTTTAAAGTGGAACTCATATTTTGACAGTTTGCCAAATTACTAAGAATCCACCACCTTTATTGGCAGAAGCAACTAAACTCTATCTCTTTGGACCAAAGGGAGAAAAGAAAATCTCTGCTGTTGCTTATTCCTTTAGTTACTTGTAAGCGTCTGCATGATTGAAATCAAATGACGATGTGACTTGATGTAAATTTGTCACATCATCTGTTGAACATTTAGATTACCTTTAGAAGTGGCTAAAATTTGCCACAGTAATGTTATACACTTTGTAACTTCCATTTTAATGTTATCTTTCATTCTTTGATGGTATACCTTTTTCTTATGATACATCATACTCTACCAATTGATGGGTACTTTTGTATAGTGCAGGCTGCGTACAACATTGGTGGTCATGTCATAAGTGCAAATGCCATAGAACAATCAATATTTTGTTTCCGATCACCCCATCTTGGACGGGTACTCATCTTACCATTGTGTGAAAACATAGGCAACACATAAGAATATATGAGGTCTTAGTATGTGTATGGATGCTTTCTGTCAAATGGTGAAATATGTTAGTATGCCTGAAATGTCCAGGGTTCAGAAACTTCCCACCTCAATTTTCTTTTAGACCCACTAAAAGTAATAAATCATCGTTTCTTCACATGTATGTATCTAATCAAATATGTAGGGTATTATCAAATTGATATGACAGAACAATGTTTGAATTATTACCCATGATCTAGTTAACTTATAGACTTTGTTTATTCACTGGAACAAGGAAACTATAATTGGTTTTAATGTAATTCATCTACATTGTGAGTCAGCTGCTTTGACAGTTACTAGCGTCTTTTTTCCCTAGTTTTATACAGTAACTTTTTTCTTTAAATATTGAATAAAATTGTCTATAACCTTATTCTAATGCTAGGAAATTCCAAGTTTCATTTATCATATTGTTTTTCCCTGTTAACTGCAGTGGCTTGAAAGCATCGTGTCTGCTGCCTTGAGGAAGAAAAGTGGTGAAGAAAGACAACTCATCAGTTCAAAATTGGGTCTTAGTGATTCCCAACCCCTTGTCTGCTTTGCCCTTTGTACTGGAGCCTTGTCAGATCCTGTGGTAATTTTCCTCTCATTTACACTTTTCCATGACAGTACAGTTTGAATATCGCGGGAAAAATGTGATGTAGTAAAACGGGATTTAAGTTTCATTGAGGCTAAATCTAGTTTCAGAGATTGTTGGCATGCCACTTGCAAACTGCATGTCTTCATTTTCTTAATTAAAGAGGTTTCTTTATTTCTTGACTTATATTTTGGTAGTTCAAAAAATAATCGACTATGGACAGGATTCATTAATTTATACACGTTTATGATCATTGATCTTGAAGCCAAAATTATTCTTGCTTATGGACACAACTTTAAGATAAATGATGATGTCATTTATTGGTGTTTTTTCAAAGAGGAATTCTCCTGACACACCCTGGGACACGGTATTGCTGCCAGGGTGTAAGCATAGCATTGTTCTTTTTCAAATGCCATAATTGAAAGGTTAAAGGTGTTATCTTCTGATTTGGCACATAATTTTGAATTGAAAATTTTTGACTAGCTTTAAGTTCTCTGTGGATGTAGATCGCTGCCTGCTTTGTTTGCCACATAGTTTTTGGAATCCTTGTAAATTGTTGCTTCTGATAGTAATTTGTTATTTCTTACCACTGCATCTATAATACTTTTTGCTCTATTCTAAGGTTTTGAAGAATTGATTAACATTGCTGTTGTAACAATGTTGCAGCTAAAAGTTTATTCAGCATCAGATATTAGAGAAGAACTAGATGTTGCCAAAAGAGAGTTTCTTCAAGCAAATGTGCTTGTGAAGAAGTCAAGAAAAGTTTTTCTTCCCAAGTTGCTGGAAAGATTTTCTAGAGAAGCAGCGATCAGCTTAGATGATCTCCTTGGTTGGGTCATGGAAAGCGTAGACAGGAAGCTGCATGATTCAATACAAAAGTGTCTTGATCATAAATCCAGCAAAAAGGCATCTCAGATCATAGAATGGTTGCCTTACAGTTCTAGGTTCCAGTACATGTTCTCAAATGATCTTATAGACAAGCGGTGGGTGTGACATCTGTTCAAACTGATTGGAAGAGACATCTTCTGAGTCAATGAGCATAGCAGGCTTGAGGAAGCAAGAAATTTCACTGTAGGTGCTAAAAGATTTCCTGTACATTTTTACATAATGTGATTTTTGCTTGCTTCAAATTATGAACTCCTACTGCTTTGAATCATTGTTAAATGTTCTAATAAATCTAGTAATACACCTTTTGACTAGCTGTGCACTTCCTGAACCCTAATGATCAACTTTTTACTACTTCCTAGCATAAATTGATTTGCAGCATCATTAATATTGGAGATGAGCTTAGAGGTAGAGAAATTTTGCAATGAAAATGGCATTTACATCTGGTAAATTTTTGTCATTGTAAGCGCATGTTTGAATTACTGTCGTAGTTTAGGTATATAGGAGCTTGTGTTTTAGACGCCTGAGGCATATGATCTACACAATTACAGGTATATACATGCATGCATATACATATGGGACAAATATTTTGGCCCACTTAGAACTTTTTTATGAACAACCTTACTCCAAACCAGAATGCCACCGTAGTTGATCCTTGATAAGAACATATTAATTTTTTTCTCCTTTTTTTTTTTTTTGACCTTTCTAAACTTCAAAATCCTTCCGGAAACCATATCGACAGACTTTTAACGCAATAACAAAATTTGGCCGTGGTAAATTCTTTTACACCACTAATGATAATAATTAAAAGTAATCAATGAAATTCAGTTTGTATATGTGGCATTAAATATGACATACGATTAATGAAGTAATATTTTTGGTGAGTAAGATGGAAGAGCGGATAGGCTATTGTTCTGGTCAGTGTGCAAATGGCTTGGCTGAGATCCTTGTGTGGGTAATTCATAAAAGGATATGTACTTGCTATTTTGCCAACTAGGTTAGGCTAATTACTACTATAAAATACACTACCTACGTAGCATCTAAGAAATTGGGTATTTCTTCTTTTTACAAGTGATTTAATGCAACAACTTAGAATTAGAATCATTCACTTTTTTATTCTATCACATTCTCAAACTAAATGTCTTGGGCATAGCAAAAAAGCTTAAAGAGTAGTTTAATAAGAAGTTTAATTTAGTTTAACAAAATAAAGATGAGAAATCCTCAACCAAAATAGCAAGCGCTGCACGTGTTTTGAAAGTTCTTTTTTATGATATTAGTCTCACAAAATTTTCATTTTTAACGTTGTAAGTTCTTAAATTAATTAAATTTTATAATTTAATTTATAAAATATAATAATCTAAATTTTATTAAATAAAAATTATTCGACGATAAAGTGACGGAATTATCACTTGCGTGCTTCTACAGTAACCAGATCAGATCACCCACCCACATTGACCTTTTTGCCCTTCTCTACCAAATTAACTATAATTTAGTATCTGTGTACACATGTGACACTCAATTCCACCGGCAGCGGTTCTCGTAGTTTCCCTAGATACTTTCTATTTGCTAATCAACACCATCCACGTGTTAGTTTCGATACTCTCCAGCTTATATACCATTGGATCCTGGCCATTTAAGTACAAACCCACTTTTTCGACTCGGACACCCCTTGCATACATATTTTCTCTGCGTTGAAAAAACCAAAAACTGAGTGCTTTTTCCTCAGCCAAGGAACAAGGGAAGAGGAAAAAAAAAAAAAAAAGGCACCAAGGCAGTATCACACACGCTCGGTTTTGTTTTACGCTTTCTCTGGGTATTCTATCTCTTTCGTCGTCGGAACCCTAATTCGAATCACCGGACCTCGGACCTGCCGGTATGTTTCTGGTGTCCGGTGAGGTTTAATTTGACTTGGTTGGGGGCGTTTTATCGTTGCTTTTTTGTTGAGGGTAGATTGTTCTACGGAGGTTACACTGACCAAATGTTATTCTTGAAGCAGTAGATGACTGTAAGATTGGGAAATAGCTGAGATCAAACGGGCTGGATTTCCTCGCCGGATGGAGGGAGGTAGCGTCTTTAGACTTACTTGTTCTGGTATTGTTCATGTCCAACTTTTATGAGATATAGGGCTCTCTTTTTTCTGTGGTTAGGGCAAAGATTTTGCTACGCTTGCTTTGAAATGGTGAGTTTTGTGTAAAAATGTGAGCTTTTTTTCCCTCACCACTCGGACTGGCTAATTGGCTTATAACGGGCTTTTGTCTGTGTCTGTTAATATTACTTGTTTCTAAGGATGTTTGATTGAGAAATGTGCTTGCTTAATCCTTTGGGTAATTGGCGTTGTGTCATCCTGTTGGTAGTTGAGTAGACTTCTCCTAGTTGACTCGGAATAAGAGGTTACCCAGGCTATGCATGTTAGGAATGATGACTGAGCGAGTGGAAAATGAAGAGGTGGAAAATACAATGCAACTTATCACCTTTCTAGTTTTGCTCCTAGCAAGCACAGCCCCGGTCTCAGAAAACTATATAATTGCCTTTTTGGGGTTAAATTTTAAATTAAGTGTGTCCATTATGGATGTGATAATCTTTTTTAATAAAATAAAGTTAATAGAAGTCACAATTCAAGTGCCATTGTGGCAGTATGCAGAAGAAGCTTTCTCACTTCATGATGGATGAGTTGTAACCCAGTTAAAAAATTTATGAAATAAAATTACCTGGGCTCTTTCAATTGTATACTTTTATATTATGATCCTCTTTGAACAACATTATGCTTCTGACAAAAACCTAAAGTGTTCTCTGTTGAGTAGATTGAGGTTGTGTTTCCCTCCTTCTTATGGGGTGTTTACTTGTTCGCAACAAGCCAACAACATTTGGATTCGTATTCCTGTTTTCTAAATTTATGTGTCACTCGTGCCTGTACAAAGTTTTTGTTGATGCCTGGATATATATATATATATATATATATATCTATCTGTGTGTGTGTGTGTGTGTGTGATGAATATTGTGGGTCTCTTTTAGCTTGTGTGTTTGTTATTGCATGTTTTCTATCTGTCTGTATATGCATATATACTCATAACAAGTGTAGATTTTTTCATTTTCTAATATGCTTATTTGCTTTAGCGATACACCCATGGATTATGATGACAATGATTTTCAAAGCCAGAATCTTCATTTAGCTGGTGAAGGGAGCACCAAATTTCCTCCAGTATTAAGGCCATATGCTCTCCCTAAATTTGATTTTGATGAAAGCCTTCAAGGGCATCTAAGATTTGATAGTTTGGTTGAAACTGAAGTTTACCTTGGTATTGAAAGTAACGAAGATAACCAGTGGATTGACGCATACTCTCGGGGGAGTAGTGGCATAGAGTTCAGCTCAACAGCAGCAGAATCTTGTCCTATATCAAGGCATAACAATGTTTGGTCTGAGGCTACTTCCTCAGAATCTGTTGAAATGCTATTAAAGTCTGTTGGGCAGGAGGAATATATTCCTAGACAAACTGTTATTGAGAAATCAGATGCCTGTGATGAACTGGCTTGCTTAGCTAAGCAAATGGAGCCCAATCTCAAACCTGATGATAAAAATGCATTTAATGGAAATATTACAGAATTACAGCCACTGGATAGTACTCATGGAAACTTGTCTGGATTGAATGAAGGTGTTGGAAGGGATCAGTCTCATTCAGGAATTTTCCAAGCTCATAAAGGTGAATTGTCCATTGGTGGAAGTTCAAGTAATCCAGAACTAAATGATGTGTGCAGAAATATTGACTTGCCTCTGTCAGAGGGTAGTCTCTTTACCAATGGAAAAAGTAACTATGCAAATGAAAGAAAAGTTGAGACTGTAGCTGATGGCTTATTGGATGACAAAACTCTAGATGATTCATCTGCTGCTGGGATGCAAACTAAAATTACTGCAGCATCTATGCAAATTATGTCTTCAACTTCTGATGCGTTAATTGTTGAAGATGTAGATGTGCAACCGCAAATAGTTGCTGTTAGTGATGAGCAGCTAGGTTCTTCCCCAACAGAGACCAACAAGGAAGATAAGGAATCTTCTATATCAAACAAAAATACTGGTGTATTTGCCCAAACTTTGAATGGAAATGCTGTTGCTAGTGTTGCACATTGTCTAGACAAACCTTTCTGTTCAGTTTCTTTGGAAAAAACTTCAGAGGGTGAAAGTGTAGTTAAGGGACTTGAGTCTAGCATAAGTAATATGAAGGACTCCTTTGTCATGGTATCAAGTGGTGCTTCTGACTTGCAGAATTCAGAAAGACGTAGTGAAGATATAGATTCCAGAAATTCATCTGGGGACAGTGCAAATGAAGATTTGATGCTACATAAAGACAGTTTGATTGATGAACAGTCTGCCTTGATTTCATGTGACTCACCAAAGGTTGCAGGTAAAGGTGATACTAGTTCTGAAGGGCAAGTTGTTGAGGTTGGCAATTCCGATGGTGGGATTTCTCTTAACCTACAGCAGAGTGTGGATGCTGGTGAGAAGAAGAGTTATGGTGAGAGCAGTGTGATTGAGGAAAAGGGGTTATTCTATAGTGGTCACCAGATGGATGCAGAGGTTTTTGTAAGTAAGTCAGAGGCACCTATGTTTACTGTGGGGGACAATAACGTTTCTAATGTTAGTGAAGAAAATAGTGATAGCAAGGTAGGCAGTTTTTCCAGTCTCAGTGTGTTTTCGTCAACAAAATCTTTTATTTTGGGCGAATCAACTCAAATATGTGAGAAAAATGAAGTTGACAGGCAGGGTGTTCAAGAAAAGTTTCATCATGATGTTTCTGTTGATGAGCAGGAGGGTACAAAGGTTCCTTCTGATTCTGGCCGAGTGCGTTGTGATGTTGACCAATCCCATCTTCCTGATAAGGGAGCTGGTTCAACCGCTCTTAGTTCAGGTAGCATGGAACCTGAGTTGGCAACTACTGCATTGTTAGTTGACGTCACTGCTGTCAGGAATTCAGGTATATTATAATAATCTTAAAAACAAAGGCTTGCTCAACATTTGATATGTTTTAAATTTTAGTAGGATATAATGTTAAGGTTGCCATTTTGTTTTAAATTTCAGCTTCACAAGTTATATCAGAAAGTATTAATTTGATGTCCTCTGGGACAATTGATGTTCCACCCCCTTCTAGCATTGTTGTTTCCAACCATGAAGTTTCGGATAGTAATGTCCAAAGGACAACTCCAGATGATGGTTCAGCTCCCATTGATGAAAAGGAGGATTCTGCAGCCAAAATAGTGGAGGAAGAAGGAATATTTACACCGGTTGAGTCTTCTGAACTGGAAATTTCACCAAGTCCTGTTAATGGAACCAAAAAGGATCGATGTCATGACTCGTCTGGGCAACAAATATGTGATGTGGTGAACAATGGTCTGCAGATTGTAGGGACTAGTGATATTGATAAGAATAGCAAATCTCAAGGAACACTGGGTGACAAGGTTATTCAGGAGTGTGCAAAAGAGATTGGTGAATCTCCAGTTCTCTCTGATTTAACAGCAAAACAGGTTGATCAAGTCACAATCTCCTCTGATGAGCATGACAAGGAGACAGCACAAGAGAGTCATCAAAAGCCAGCCTCCATAAATTCAGGTGATAAATTAATTTTAGTCTAGTACATTTTCATGATATCTTTCATATTTTACATTGTGGTGTATGAGTTTTATGTGTTACTTAAAGAACATAGGGAGATTTATTTACATAATATATGATACTAAGTAACAAATTTCTCTTTTTCCTTTAAACTATTATTGAATCATACATATGTCCTTTTTTTTTTTCAGTTATTTTTGTAGACATCAGATTTACTCATTATTAAATGACAGTTTGTCCGATTATGTCACCTTTTCAGAGCGCTTGCTTTATATTTTTCATCCATTATGTATGAAGCTTGACAATAATAGGCTTATAGCCACTGTCTTCTGTCGAGAAGAGCGTTTTATGAATTCTCAAAATGCCTTGTTGGTACATTTTCTAAAAAATGGTTGAGCCTGTCTCTGGTCTTTCCTTTTATGCAGTTGAGAAATATTAGTGAAGTTTTAACAAAGGTAAATTACAAGTGTTTTCTTGTGGAGGGTTGGCTATTTTCTCTGAAGTTGCTTCTATCTTTATGTGATATCTTAGATGTCGAACTAATGTTATAAACAATGGTAGCCGCCTAAAATTGACCTCTGGCAGTTTTATTGGAAGAAACTCACTGCACCACCTTAAAACGTCTGGGAGACAAGGTAGTTGATGTAGTCTATCTAATATGGTAATTGCCAGCAGTTCAGTATTTAAGATAATGAGTCTGAACGAGCCGTGATATAGGTATTAACTAAGTCACTTGTTAATCAGTCTTGGAAAAGTAATATCCCGATGAGGGGTGGGGGAGGGAGTGTAATTAAAAGAAGTCAGTCAAATGTCATTTACTGAGTCATTAAAGGATCCATTCTATTCTAGAATCTAGAAGGGTCTTCAAATAGGGAGTTTTTTGTACTTATTATTCCTGCAGATTGATGGGAATTTTATCCTGATGTTCTCTGGTTTACTTTTAGAAAACTGAAGGTTATCTCCTTCAGTTCAAGGCTCAGATTTCTGAGCAAGTCAAAAACTGTCCGAGGAGGTGGATTTTAGCCACATCTAACCCCTCTTATATCATATGTCTGCTTTGTTCTTTTCCAAATAATTACAGTTACCACATCACCTGGTAGGTAAAAGGAAAAAATAGAAAGCAATTAATGCTGTAAGGCTTATACTGTTCAGAATGAATGAAGTGAAATATACTAACCATATTCTTTCAAACTGGAGACATTGAACAAATTACCTGTTATATGAGGATTCAAATTATTATATTGCAAAGATGATTCTCCTGTTATTTTTTTTATCAAAAATATAAAAATGAAACTCTGTTGCTGATATTTCATTCATTCCTCTCAAGCCTAAGGCATCGCATAAAGCACATCGGAAAACCTGTTTGTATATTATGTCATTTTCTCTAAATGAATAATTAATTATAGGAGAGATGTATATGGAAGCAGGATGAGGAACTTTTTAAAAACAGAGAATGGCAAAGAAGGAAGAAAGTCAGCTTGTGGCAGTTTGCTGTATATACAATTTTTTGGTGTCTTTTTCTGGGGCAAGTGCCTAGATCTTTAGGGGAAAAGATTTATCCATAAACTTGCTTTGATGCATCTCTTTGTTGCTCAGCTGAAGTCTTATTTGCAGAGGGATTGGAGAGCTTTTGTTGTTTTTTGATGTTTGTGTTCTATCTTACTATCTTCTGCCTTTTTCTATAGCTTTCTAAAGTAGGATAACATATTCTTCTTTTCTTTGTAATATATGTATAAATTCATGAGATAAAAGAAGCCTATACCATTAAAGTTGAGTAGTTAAATATACAACAACAACAAACCAAACCTTTTTCCACTAAGTGGGGTCGGCTACATGGATCAAACGATGCTATAAACTTCTATCCGAAACCAAATTTTCGGATATACCATTTAACCAAAGGTCTCTTTTAATTACCTTTTCAAGTGTCCTTTTTGGTCTTCCTCTACATCTCTTCACAGGACTAAACACCATTTGGTCAACCTTTCTCACTGGTACCTCTCGCAGTCTTCTTTGTACATGCCCAAACCACCGTAACCGGGTTTGTCATTTTCTCCCCAATAGGCGCCGCCCCAACTCTCTCCTGAATACAATTATTTTGAATTTTATCTTTTCTTGTATGTCCACTCATCCATCTCAACATTCTCATTTCTGCCACTCTCATTTTTTGCTCTTTGTTGACCTTTTAGAGCCCAGCACTCACTACCATAAAGCATAGCTGGTCTAATGGTAGTTCGATAAAACTTCCCTTTAAGCTTGGTAGATATTTTGCGATCACAAATAACCCTCGATGCGTTTCTCCATTTCATCCATCCTACTTGGATTCTATGTGTGACATCCCCATCAATCTCCACATTACTTTGTAAAATTGACCCAAGATACTGAAACTTGGACACCTGTGGTATACTCTGCTCCTCAATTTTTATCTCCAAATCGTTGTTTTCTCACCTCTTGCTAAATTTACACTCCATATATTCTATTTTATTCCGGCTTAAACAAAAACTCTTTGATTGCAAGGCTTCTCTCCATATTTTCAATTTACAATTAACCTCCTTTCTTGTTTCCCCTACTAAGACTATGTCATCAGCAAACAGCATACATTTCGGGACTACATCTTGGATGTGTCCAGTAAGTACATTTGTCACTAAAGTGAAAAGGTATGGACTTAAGGATGACCCTTGATGCAGACCAATCTTTATGGGAAAATCTTCTGTTACCCCTCCTTGAGTTTGCACATTTGTTGTAACTCCATCATACATATCCTTTATGGCAAGAATATAAGCAATACGAACACCCTTCTTTTCCAATGCCTTCCATAGGACTTCCCTTGATACTCTATCATAAGCTTTTTCCAAATCAATAAAGACCATATGCAAATCTTTTCCTCTACTTCGGTACCGTTCCATCAAACCTCATAAAAGATAAATAGTCTTTGTGGTGGATATTCCTGACATAAAACCAAATTGATTTTCAGATATATGGGTCTCTTTTCTTAATCTCTGTTCAATCCAAAGTTTCATAGTATGGCTCATGAGTTTAATCCCTTGGTAGTTTCCACAATTCTGAACATCTCCTTTATTCTTGTAAATGGGCATCAACGTACTCTTCCTCCAATCATCTGGCATCCTCTTGGATCTCAATATCTCATTCAATAACTTGGTAAGCCAAGAGATACCTTTCTCTTCCAAACACCTCCTAACCTCAATAGGTATGTTATCAGGATCTAAAGCCTTGCCATTACCCATCTTCTTAAGTGCCTCCTTCACCTCAACTTCTCAAATTCTACTATAAAAAGCAAAGTTTTGATCCTCCTCTTGAGTAGTTAAACTTTTCATGTCTATACTTGTTGTCTGCCCTTCATTCAAAAGTTTGTGAAAATAACTTCTCCACCTTTCTATGATATCTTCCTCTATTATCAAGACTTTTTCCTCTTCATCCTTAATGCATTTCACTTGATCCAAATCTCTTGTTTTCCTTTCCCTTCCCTTAGCAAGCTTGTATATTTGTCGTTCTCCAATCTTTGTTCCCAAAGCTTGGTAAAATCCATCCAACACTTTCGATCTTGCCTCACTAACTACTTTCTTTGTCTCATTTCTAGCTGACTGATACTTCTCCCAATTTTTCTCCTTGTTATCAAGATGTAAAGCTTTGAAACACTCCTTATATTTAATCTTCGCTTGAACATTCTCATCCCACCACCAAGATTCTTTATCTTTAGGGCCAAATCCTTTTGATTCCCCTAAAACTGCTTTAGCTACATTTCGGATCCCATTTGCCATCTCTTCCCACATAAGGTTAGCACAATCTTGTGTTTCCCAAACTCTCTCTACCATTAGCTTTCTCTGAAAAATCAACTGCCTTTCACCCTTTAGTTGCCACCATCTGATTCTTGGGTTTATAACTCTTTTGCTTCGCTGTTTCCGACTCTTAACCAGCATGTCAAGTACCAAAATCCTATGTTGTGTGGTCAAATTCTCCCTTGGTATAACTTTACAATCCTTATAGATCTTTTTATCCGTATTCCGTACCAAAAAGAAATCTATTTGTGAACTTGAGGCCCTACTCTTGTATGTGATTAGGTGCTCTTCCCGCTTCTTAAAACAAGTATTCGCAATCTTAAAGTTATAAGCCATTGTGAAGTCCAGAATTGATTTTCCTTCTTCATTTAGTTCTCCTATACCAAAACCCCCATGAAATCCTGCATATTGCCCTGCATCCTTTCTGACATGACCTTTAAGATCTCCTTCTAAGACAATCTTTTGATGTTGGGGAGTTCCTTGGACTAAACCCTCCCAATCTTCCCAAAACTTTACCTTTTCTTGTTCTTCCAACCTCACTTGTGGTGCATAAGCACTTATGATGCTAAAAGTCTCCTATTCCATTACCATTTTAAGGGATAAAATCCTATCCCCTATCCTTTTAACCTCCACCACATTATTCTTCCAAGTCTTATCCACAATAATACCAACTCCATTCTTTGCTCTAGCCTTCCCTGTATACCAAAGCTTGAATCCTGAAGTATCCAATTCCTTAGCCTTTTCTCTAACCTATTTGATTTCCTGAAGACACATAATGTTAACTCTCCTTCTAATCGTAGTATCCACTACCTCCATAGACTTCCCAGTCAAAGTTCTAATATTCCAAGTGCCAAAACGGATCTTGTTTCTCTGGACTAATTTTTTTACCCACATCCGTCCAGAAAGATGTGAGGACCCTTGCTTATTTAACATTACATCCGGGTGCCGATGCAGCAGCTCTAGTTCATTTGACATTGTACTCGAGCCATACAGCGCGTTACTTCTGGGTAACAACCTAGCATTAGCACTATAACTTCGTTTGTCCATGTCATATAGATTCGACGCAGTTTTTGGTTGGCTGTCGACTACCTAACACAACCCTCCTTTATCCAGGCTTGGGACTGGCTATGTAAAACATAGGCGGAGTTTTGAGTAGTTAAATATCTCTGACTAAAATAATTCTTGCATTACCCTCAGGCCAGATGAAACTAAATTAGACATGTGATTAAGTTCCTGAAGAAGCATAACTTTTATGAAGAGGGAGAATTTTGAACACAAAAGAACCAAGAAACAGAGAGCATCACCCAGCCGCACATCTTTTGTAGAAACAAATTCAAGAGCCAATTGTTCTGATGAAGACTACATTTACTCCTTATCACCAACTGCTATTTATAACAGTCCTTCGTGTAAGCATTCTGCCCTTACCATTGGCCTCCCTCTATGATTTTGGGTCTTTTCCCTGGTTTTGTCAGCTTTATTCTAAGTTTAAATTTTATCCACCCTGTTTATTCTTCTATTTTCTTCAGGTTTATTCATTACCTAGCAAAGGTCGAGAGGAACCTCTGAGTGGAAATTGGTTTATTCTATCTTGTTAAAGATTTACCCAAGACCTGTTGAATGCAATATCTGTGACGCAGAGTGGTTTATTCTTGCTATGTTCATCTCAAGCTATTCCTATTCTAACTTTTGTTCTAATATTTCTATACCCATAATTTTCATTTTACAGGTGACATTTTACCTGCAAACAAAGGTTCTGTAACCTCTCACCGTTTGTCTGACTCTCATGTTGAGTTGCATGAAACTGGAGCCTGTCCGGCCAATATTACTTGCAGTCCCTCTATCACAATTGCAAGCCATTCTCAAACTGAGAAGGATGGGAATCAAGTCAAGGCTTCTATTGATCAAAATCCCCCATCGACTGCTCAAGATACAAAGCAAAATGGTGCATCCAAAGATGATGTAAGATTGACTTCTGAGGTTAATCCAGTGGCAGACTTGTCCAAAAAAGATGTTGCAGGTTTGACCACAAAAGATGTTGGCAAGAGGCAATCAGTTCCTGCTACTTCGGCTAGCAAAGCATCAACTGTAAGTCTTGTGATTCATAATCCTAGTCAAAAGTCATTGTTATAGAGTGCTGCTATTTACACAACTGGTCGGTGCGCAACATGTGCACAATGAACCATTATGCAAGTTACAAATGCTTTATAAGTGACCATGTCGTTAATAGTACATTGTGCTCACCTTATTCACTAACCTCGTGCATTCAGCTTTTCCCCTATGTAAAATGTATGGAGAATTCTCTCGTAATCTTCATTTTGAATGCTAAGCGATCTCATGGACTGTTTCTACTTTTATTTTTTTTCTGTTCTCCGTCTTATTGAAGGTTGTGGAGGGATCTCCTTCAACTTCTGGGTTAGGTCCTACAAAAACAAAAAGTGCAGGAAATATCTCCCGTGCAGGTCCCCAAAAAGGTGCACCTGACCGTAAAAGGCGGGTATCTAATAAGACAGCTGGAAAGGAGTCTTCTAGAAGAGCAAGTCGTGTGAAAGAAACAACTCCAGCCAGACAACCTGAAAGGGGGGATAAAATAAGTAATGTGTCCGTGAGCCCATCTCCCAGTTTCCAGTTGATGCAATCCATTGAGCTGCAGCAGTATGGGCAAATTGATTGCGGCAGTACAAAGCCATTTGCTATTCTAAATGCTTCAGCGTCTAGTCTCCCAGATTTGAATACTTCTGCTTCTCCACCTGTTCTGTTTCAACAGCCTTTTACAGATCTGCAGCAAGTACAATTGCGTGCGCAGATCTTCGTCTATGGAGCTTTGATGTGAGTTTAAATGTTACTGTTTGTTATCTAACTGTCATGGGTGCTAAATAGATGTGATGTGGGTAGACGATGTGTTAACTTACCCATTCTCCATACTATACCCGACCCTTGTTTAACCATTTCCCCAGGTTAAATGAAAATGGGAAGATCCGATCCTGTTTATTGTTTGCCTTTCAGTTTCCAGCGGCAAGATGAATGTTAGTCCTATTTCATTCTCTTTAATCACTATGCTATGTGAAGCCAAGGCTCAAGAGTCATTTGTATGTTTCACAAGATAGGGATTCATTTTTGGGCATCTCATTAGTGTTTCTGAACAAGGAGTGTTCAAAGTTTCCAGCACTTTAATAAACAATCGATTGTGTGAATTTTCTAAGTTATTGTTGTTTCTGCAGTCAAGGCACAGCACCTGATGAGGCGTATATGATATCAGCTTTTGGGGGAGCAGGTTAGTTTTCTTGTCTATCATGATCTCCCCAAGAGCTTTATTAAAGAAAAAAGGAAATTATTAATTACTGAAAACATTGACTTACTGGATATTGTGTATTTAGATGGTGGAAGGAGCCTTTGGGAGAATGCCTGGCGTGCATGCTTGGAAAGGCAACACAGTCAAAAGTCTCATCCCACTAACCCAGAAACACCTCTGCAATCCCGATCTGGTATCTCTTGGGTTTTTTATGTGTTTAGTTGTCCTCTGTTGTAATTTTGTGTAATGCTTGGGAATTGAGATCTGCAGGTCCCAGATCCTCAGATATTGCTGCTAAGCAAAGTGGACTTCAAAGTAAAGGGATCTCCTCACCTCTTGGTCGATCTAGCAGCAAGGCTGCTCCCACAATTGTAAATCCCTTAGTACCTCTTTCGTCTCCTCTTTGGAGTGTACCAACTCCTCCTTGTGATTCCCAATCTGGTGCCATTGCAAGAGGTACTGTTGTGGATTATCCCCAGGCTCTCACTTCTGTGCATCCTTATCAAACTCCACCCATAAGGAACTTTCTTGGACATAACACACCTTGGATATCCCAGTCCCCTCTTCGTGGACCATGGATTGCTTCTCCTACACCTGCTCCTGATAACGGTTCCCATTTCTCTGCATCAGCGATTCCAGATGCAGTTAAATTGAATTCAGTCAAAGGGTCTTCCCTGCCTCCTTCCTCTGGTATAAAGAATGTTACTTCTGGCCTCCCAGCTTCCAGTGGAGATCCGCAGAGTATTACAGTAGGGACTGCCCCACTTATTGATACAAACAATGTGACAGTATCACCTGCTCAGCATTCTTCAGATTCAAAGCCCAAAAAAAGAAAAAAGGTTATGGCATCTGAGGATCTTAGCCAGAAGGTTTTGCAATTACAATCTCAACCAGAACCGACTCCTGCTGTTAATACTACTTCTGTTGCCATCACATCCCCTGTTGGGAATGTGGTCAGAACAATGGTGGGAAAACCGGTCATGTCTGTTTCCTCACTTTCTCCTACTGATCAACTCAAAAGTGATCAGAATGTCGAGAAGAGGATCCTGTCAGATGAGTCCCTTAATAAAATTAATGAGGCTAGGGTACATGCAGAGGAAGCTGCTGCTTTTTCTGCTGTTGCTGTGAGCCATGGCCTAGAGATCTGGAATCAGTTGGATAAGCAGAAAAATTCTGGATTGGTGTCGGATATTGAGGCCAAATTAGCTTCTGCAGCAGTTGCAGTTGCAGCTGCTGCAGCTGTTGCAAAGGCAGCAGCTGCAGCTGCCAATGTTGCATCAAATGCTGCATTGCAGGCAAAACTGATGGCTGATGAAGCATTGGCCTCATCTGGTTATGAAAATTCCTGCCAAAGTGGTGTAATTTCTCTTTCAGAAGGTATAAATAATTTGGGCAAAACTACCCCTGCATCCATCTTGAAGGGTGCTAATGGAACCAGTAGTTGTAGTTCTATCATTGTTGCTGCCAAGGAAGCTGTTAGAAGGAGAGTGGAAGCTGCTTCAGCTGCTACCAAACGAGCTGAAAACATGGATGCTATTGTGAAGGCTGCTGAGCTGGCAGCAGAAGCTGTATCTCAGGCAGGAAAGATTGTAACTATGGATCCTTTGCCTATAAATGACTTAGTAGAAGCTGGTCCAGAAGGATGTTGGAAAGCATCTCGAGAGTCTTTTCAGCAGGTCAGATTATCAAAAGACATGACCAGAGGTCTGGTAAACATGGACAATGTTGGAGACAGCCCCAAAACTTCTCGTACACTTTCCAGGGGTGTTTCATCTGATTATAAGGGGAAGCAGATTGCTGCAAGTGAGCAGTTACCTCTTTATAAGATGTATAATGAGAGATCGGAGGACCGTATGAGATCCATCAATGGAATTTCCAATTCTGTTAATGAAAGGAATTCAAGAGGACCAAAGGGTTGCAATGTTTCTGATTTAGTCAATCCAGTTGATGTGGTTCCAGGAACAGCGACTGAAGCACAGACTTGTTCTTTTGTCAGTGGTAATGTATCTGAGAAGCTGGATGAGAGCAGCATAAAGGAGGGTTCACTTGTGGAGGTTGTTTTCAGGAATTATATTACTCTATTTAGTTGATTTATTTAAGGTGGCCAGATTAATGCCCTTGGGCTGCTAATGAATGCTGCCATAACTGGGTTTGGTCTCCCTTTGATTAAATTACATGCATCTTTGTACATTTTGGAAAACTGTAATGTTACCATGAAACTGAATTTTGTCCGGCCAATTTGAAGCAACCATGTATTTCAGGTTTTCAAAAATGGAGAAGGGTCCCAAGCAGCATGGTTCACAGCCAGTGTTTTGAGTTTGAAGGATAATAAAGCTTATGTGTGCTACACTGTGCTTCTAGCTGATGAAGGTTGGTGAAACTTATGCATGCTTTTAATTTGATGACAACGAAGCACCTTTTCAACTACTTGAGTACTGAGAAAATCCACATGACTGGCTTTGGGGCATTGACTTCTAAACCAAAGAACTGACATCCAAACCACATATCTCACTAAACCAAGAATACTTTCACTGTTTTCAGTGTTTGTCATAGGTCTAATAAATTATCTCCTAGTTGGGGATTAGTGTGTCTGTGTTTGCATTTTGGATGTGAAAGGTCATGAAAAGTTGTATTTGTATGATATCCATCTTTGTCTCCTATGTCCTCTGTACATTCATCTTGGCTTTTTCCATGATGCCAGTCATCTTGCATTAAGATCATAAACAATTGTCTTGTAGTATGCATTTCATTGTTAATGAAAAATTTTCACTATTTTCTAGGTGTGGGACCCTTAAAGGAATGGGTTGCGCTTGAAGGTGAAGGAGACAAGCAACCCAGAATCCGTATAGCCCGTCCTTTAACTGGCTTGCATTATGAAGGAACAAGGAAGAGACGTAGAGCAGCTATGGGAGATTATACTTGGTCCGTTGGGGATAGAGTTGATGCATGGATGCAAGAAAGGTATAGTTATGTACGGAGTTTAGTTTTGTTATTTAGTTATCATTGACATTGGACAGATTGTGAATGAGTTAACTTGTTTAGATAGAAGGGATTATAAGAAGATAGAAAGATGGTTATGTAGACTATATATTATGTTTCAGTAGGCATTGGTTTCACTGTTTTAGATGTTTCATTTATTTGAGACTAATCTGTCTAATACAGGGGAAGTTTTTTGATTATTTGAATGAAGCATTTAAACATTGCTCTACAATTTTTCTGATCCCATTCTAGTATAACATATTTTTACTTTTCATATGTGAAATTCTATGTATTTATTATTTGTAGCCAGATACTGAGCAAACAATATATTCATGAAACATAAAAGGAAATGAAGTTTCTATTGAATTTGATAAGATCTCTTATACTCAGCACTGGGAAGAATTGTCCCCGATTATTACCCTTGCAATCCACCATTTTGTGGAAATTTTCTTAAAACTCCCAAGAAATTCCATCTTTTATTGGCAGTTCAGCTCCCTTAGGAGAAGTTTGTGCTGAAACATGCATCTCTTTTCAACTCATCCCCACTTTACATATTGTCTTGCTATCTGCAAAGCCTGGCCAAGTAGTGACGTGTTCTTATTAGTTTGATTTGACAGCATCATTGTAATTCATACCGCTATCTTTCACCATGCTACTTAATTATAAGCCCTTTCATCATCTTGGATTTAGTTCTGTAAATTACATATATCGTGCTGCTGTCATTTATCTCACACTTGACAGCTTTTTTTTATCAGCTGGCATGAAGGAATTGTCACAGAGAAGAACAAGAAAGATGAAACAACATTGACTGTCCACTTTCCAGGTATGGACATTATGGAAACTGTAATGTGCTTACCCTTGCAATACCACCTGCTTCATAAAAATGCATAATATAATTGAATCTCTGCAGCTCATGGGAAAGTGTCGGTTGTTAGAGCTTGGCATCTCCGTCCATCCCTTATTTGGAAGGATGGGAAGTGGATTGAATGTCTCAGGGTGGGAGCAAATGACAATACTATCCATGAGGTACTTTGCTCACAGCTTCTGATGGTCAACTTACGTCATACTTGTCTTTGCTAAGTATGACAATTTGCATGCAGGGTGATACACCACATGAAAAACGACCTAAACTGAGTAATCCTTCAGTGGAGTTAAAAGGCCAAGATAAGATATCAAAAAGCATTGATAATGTGGAGTCAGTGAACCCTGCTGAGTTGAGATTACTTGATTTGACTGACAATGAGAAAGTGTTTAACATTGGTAAGAACAGCAAGGATGAAAATAAACCTGATACACAGAGAATCGCAAGGACTGGTCTTCAGAAAGAAGGATCAAAAGTAATTTTTGGTGTTCCTAAACCTGGGAAGAAAAGGAAGTTTATGGAAGTAAGCAAACATTATGTTGCAGAAAGGAGCAACAAAGTTGGTGATGGAAATGATTCAGTTAAACTCGCAAATTTCTTGATGCCTCAAGGTTCAGGGTCTCGAGGATGGAAAAATAGTTCCAAGAATGACACAAAGGAGAAACGAGGAGCTGACACCAAACCCAAGACTTTCAAGTCTAGCAAACCACAAAGTGTTTTAGGTAGAGCAGTCCCACCAAAAGACAATCCTCTAGCAAATTCATTTTCTCATCCCATTAGTTTGACAGATCAAACAGAAAGGATGCAGGATTCTGCAGGCCAATTGAAGAATGCATCAGATGGTGAAAAGCAGGTTCAGATAGCATCCTACTCTACAACTGATGGAGCAGCAGAGGGACCAATCTTATATTCTTCGCTGCCAACCTCAACCGATGCTCCTTCCTCTAAGAAGACACCCACATCAAGAGCAAGCAAAGGTAAACTTGCACCTGCAGGTGGAAAGTTAGGTAAGATTGAGGAGGAAAAAGCTTTAGATAGTAATCGTGGGAAATCAACATCTGAAATCATTGAGCCTCGCAGATCCAATCGCAGGATCCAGCCGACATCAAGAGTAAGTATTTAAATGTATTGGCCTTCTATAATCAGAAGTAGTTGTTCCAGGTTGCATTTTTTATGTAGTTTGTTATCTTTTTCTTTTTCCCTTATGGGTGGGGGCAGGGAAGTTGTGATTTTTGCTGCACGATTGAAGTAATTTCAGATTTTTGATAGAAAATAGGCTATTTTTTGTATAATTTTGTACTCTCATATTCAATTGTATAAAACTCGTTCATTTAAATTTCTTTCCTTATCAATTATGACCGGAAGTGTGACCTTCACTTCAAATAAGATGAACCATAAAATGGTTAATTAAATTGGATGCAAGAACGTGTGGAAAAAAGAAAGAATAGGGATAATTATGGTATTGTACCCTGTTTGCTGTTTGGCCTTTGGTTTATTTATTTTTCCTATTGGTATGGACCTGATGTGGTTAGCTTTGGGTTGTGGCAGCTATTAGAAGGATTGCAGAGTTCATTGATCATTTCGAAGATTCCTTCTGTTTCACATGATAAGGTTCACAAAAACCAGAATCGTAATCCTTCCCGGGGTGAGAATCCTTTTTTAAGAATTTTCTTTTTGCTGATGTGCAGTGCGTTTGTTGCTTGTTGAGTCCCTTTTGCGTGATAACTGACTGACTTTTATGTAACAGGAAATAATCACGGTTGAATGGAATTGTAGCAATGGTGAAGCTCTGTAAAAAGACCATTGGATGACTGATACACCCAGCGTAGATGTGTATATTTATAATAGGGAACCTAGGAATGGAAATTCTTGCTCCCTCGGGTTTAGTTAAACTAGTGCATTAGATGTCCATACTGATATCTACAATATGATTTGATCTGTCTAGGTCTCTCTGGCACTGTAGGCTTGTATATGGAATATCTCCTTTTAGGTTATGTTGCAGAGGTTTGTTGATCAAATGATAACGATTTTCCCCCATCTTTCAATATTGACTCGTTACTCTCCCATTTCCCTCATCTATATTTTGCCCCCTTTTGAGCTCCTTTGTTTAGGGCTTGGAACGCTGAGAATGTGAACGAGAATGCGTTCGTTTATCCAATTTACTGCACTGAACACTATGAAAGCAATAGTGGGAAAAAGGAAACATCGTTAGCACTTCACTTTTCTTTTACATTTCAAGCTGGGCAGCGAGGTGAGTCGTAACTTTGCCTTAAAAATAGATGAGAAATTGACTAGCCATGCATATGAATATACGATAGTCAGCACGCACATCCCTGCAACAGGGTAAACGGAAAAATATGAAGTTCGTTTACAGTAACAAATAAACAAAAATAGTTTATGAAGAAAAGGGGAGAAAACCCAATTTTGTTGCAAAATAAAATTATCTGTTTACGAACTTACATACAGATGATCTACACCAAGCATGTCTATTAACATTTGCAGTTCCTTCATGTCATTTATCCTATACATAGATCTTATACGAGCCATCTAACTATTGAACCGGACCCATCATGCATACCTTGAGTTAAATTAGCACCAACTTGATAACTGCCAAATCGAATGTGGAAATGGACGCATAACCATCGTATTTTAATTGACAGATATGCCATAAACATGACTTCCGACTATTTTTTTTTCCTTCTATTCCCTTACCGTTCCAGAAATTACTACTTGTCACTTTCTGGCCGTTCTCCTGCTTCCCTTTCGTATTTGAAGACTCTCTTGACTTGTGTTCCCTCCATTCATTATAAATTCAGCTTTTGCTGTCAAGTTTGTAGCAGGAAGTTTAGTGGGACGATGTCCATCTTTGCTTGGTTCTTCCAAAAATGGTTTCTCACACACGCAAGAGCTGGGATATTCATGAAATTCTCCTCTTCCACGTCTCATCTCATCCGGCTCACCCATGAATCCTCTCTGGCACGTCTTAACCTTTCTAGAGAAGGTATCCCAATCCATCTGATGCCTTGCCATCAACAGTGCACTAAGCTTCTTTGCATTTGGTCTAATGGTTCTTTTGTGACCCATATACCTCCTATAATATACAAATTGAAATCAGCAAGAAAGTTCAGGCACCCTTCCCCTCAATAAAAAAATAGAATAAAATAAGAAAAACCACAAGAAACTAACTTGGTGAATGAAAGTAATTGTAACATACAGAAGCAACTTATGACTATGACAGCTACTAGAGAGATCCTGATGCAGATAGTGCAACAGCTTACATGATCATATTCAGTTTTCAGTTACTGAATGAGTAACCAAGGATAACACTGACTTAATGTAAAATCTCTTCTTGACTAAGGCCTAAATATAAAAATTCTCATAAAGTTCTAGACTTCCAGTCATAACTCCAAGTCATAAAACCCCAATCTTCCTTGAAACTTTTCAATCTACACTCTTTCTCAGTTATTACACAATTCCATTAATCACTCAAATGCTCGTGCCAACTACAATATTAACTACTTTTTTACCTTGTGAAAGCCATTACATCCTACTGATCCTGTAAGGCAAATAAAATATCAATAGAAAAAAAGGCTAGGAGCGAAAAAGAAAGATCAAATGCTATTTGAAGACTGATATGATCCAGATAATATCCATGATCATTACCTTAGAGCAAACTTTAGGATATGCTTGGTTGGAGTCAAACTGGGCAGGTGAGTAATGGCAATGTACGTAGACTTTATTGTGTTTAAATACATTGCCATTTTCCACCTTCTCATACACTGCCCACCCTTTTCCACCCCAATCAAATCATAGCTTATAGTGTTAATTTATTCCTAGTTTTTCTACAACACGGGAAATGACTAGGGATTGAGTAGATTGCACCAAGCCCTCCTTAATTCAAGCAAAGTCACACAACTCTCCCCTCCTACTTCACATGCAATTCAAGAGTCAATAGTGCAACATAATGACCACATTTTGTAAGACAATTTTCAAAATTTTCAACTCTAGTTGCTCTATTATGAGATGAGTTTATTTCATTCAAAATTGGTATTTCACTATTTTGTATAATATTTGGAGACAAAAAGAGGTCCTCGTAATTTCATCTATATACAAGAAAGGTTAGTATAATTTACATAAAGAACAAGACATACAATAACAAGAGATCACAGAATTTCTGTATATTCTTACCTTCGACCTGCAAGAATTTTTGCCATGTTACCATTGTTGTTAGTGACAAACACATCACTTTCATCACAGACGATATAATCAATGGCAGCAAGGCGGGATGAGAATGGCAGAAAAGGTTTCAGCTCTTCATTGGCTAGCATCTCCTTCGTATAGATGTTTGGAAAAAGATCTTTGAGAGGCTGCATAGTCTCATCTCCACCATATATTTCTCCTGATGCAACATACAGGTAAGTGTCATTTGCAAAACCAAGTGCCCGTAGCATCAAACCCACTTCTTGAGGTGTAAGAGGACATTTCCCTCGCTTCCTCTCACCATCTGGGCTCAAGTCCTGTATTATTATGACAAAATGGCTCATTAATTTTATATTGGCATAGAGATAACTAGCTTCCATTTTAAGAAGTATTATAAGGAAAAACAATTAGTAATTATAAACCATATTAGGCTATACATTTGAAAACACTTGTTCGAATTCTAGAATTTTCCTATTTGTGTTTAGTTTCCTATTTTTAGTTTATTTCCTGTTCAGAGTCATATTACACTGTACTAGGTTCTACTACAATGTAGACAGTCCCATGGCTCATAGTTTCCAATATAAATATCACCTACTCATATGAGTCTTTCACACACCCTCAACATCATATTATCATAACACAATTCTCCTTTTAGGGTTTTTCTCTCCCTTCTTCCTATATTTTTCACAACACTTTAAGAGCCTCTTTTTAATCTTCAGCACAAGTGACAAAAGTTACAATACGGCATCACTGTACCAGTTAATGTGAATTAAAAAAAATTTAGTCAAAGAGAGTTTAAGTCTTACAGGCAACGTTGTCCACCTTTTTCTGATTTCACCGAGCTCATATCTCTCTTTTTCTCCCCCACCAAAGTAACAGCCTGAAAATGCTAGCATATCTGGTTCAAACCTGTCATAAATCAATTGTTAATGTTGTTACTAGACCCTGAACCTCACCATATGTAATTATAATAATAATAACAAGAAAAGCAACAAAATTGATATTAAGTTCACATCAGAAAGTTGAAAGGAAGCATATTACTCTCCGCCTCCCTTTGCACCCTAAACCATAAGTAAACATATAACTACATTTTGGCATTTTGAAATTGTTCAAACAACTACAACCACTTAAATTTCAGAAAACCATATAGGAGAAGTTTAAAAAGTGGAAAAAACAAATCAAACAGATTGAGAAAAGCCAGACAGTTAAAAGGAGGGAAAAAGTCTTTTTGTAAAAAAAAAGACAGCGTATTATCCACTCAAGATAAAGCAAAAGGAAAGAGAACCAATGTTCAGATCTATGAAAATTAAGTACTTGTACGGATAACCTGCACTGCTTCACTTAAACGATAATTAAATATTGAAGTTTTCCATCAAGTTCTTCAAACAAACCTCAAATGTATAGCTATAAAACGGCTTGCCATTTTTTGCATTCTCATAACAAGTCTTTGACCAAGCTCTCGTATAGGTTTTGTAAATCTTAGAGCATGATAATTGACATGGCAGCGTAGTTTTTGTAGCTTGTCATCAAGGTTATTTGCAAGTCTATAGTCAAACTTTGTCAATTGTACAACCTGCAAAATCTCCAAAATGTCAGCTACCACACCGCCAAATCCTTAAAGACTTCATCATGAGTCATGACAGTCGTTTGAGAAATCCAAACAATTTCCAGTTTCCAGTCACATAATTTAAAAAATTTCAAACATGATCACTAACAATAAGTGTAAAGCAACATTACCTTTCTTCTCAAGAGTATTGGCAAAACTTGATCAAGATAATATTCAGGTTCTGATTTCCTTGGGACACGCATTGTATATGGCGGTTTTTCCATTGACCTCATAACCTTATCAGGAACTCTTTTAACAATGGTAACATCTTTTGCAAGGTTAGAAATGAACCAATCAACATCGAAAATGTTGATGAAGTCACTGTATTAAAACAAAGGTGTCCTTAATAATAGACCAACTGTAAACTTGATTCTTACCAGCTCTAACCTGAATATAATGAATGTATTGATAGGATTGGCAAATTACCTGTCATCCTTCCAATACGAATGATGATCCAACTCAGGTACAACTAGTGTAGCATTTAGAATTCGTGCAACAACTACAGCATCTGTTATCTGAATGCAAGAACATGATTGTCATTACCATGGAAAGAATTTATTCATTGTACAGAAAAAATTTATCAGCATGCCTATGAAAAATAACCTGACCAATAAGCTAATAAACAAAGTCAATCAGCTAAGGAAGATATGCATAGAGCTTCATTCTTTCCCATGCTTTTAATCAGTAGGACAGCAACTAAGACCAACAAAAGCATTTATCCTTTTTCATGGATACAGGATGTAATTGATCTTTAAATCAGAGACCAACAGATCTTCTACAGCATTCTTACAGCTGTGACATGTAGCATATCATCAAAGTATGATGTCCTACTTACCCCAGTTCTTTGTTGGTTTAATCCTCCACTAGTTGCTATAAGCAAGTAGCCATTTGACAACTGCTCACGAACAGCAGCTTTATTATCCAGTATCCAAAAATAAAAGAGAAAGTTAGTTTATTGCCCAGCCCAAATTTTACGGAGGTCATTTTGCCTAAAAGTAAGAAAGATAATTAAATAATGGAGACAACAACATATAAAACGGAGCCCTTCAATATGTTCATGGGTTCACACAAAGCACCATATGTAAACTTCTTCTGCCCAAATTGCATCACTAGTTTTTGTGAACATAGCCAAAAACAAAACTAGTATACGAATTTCCAAGGATAATACCCCTTAACATGCAGTCATACATGTGTCAAAAAAAAATAGAAGATGATTTTAGCATATTGAGGAAAATACACTGAGCTAAATCATATAATTTATGATAACTCTTCAACAGTGCTACAAGTGACCTGCAAGAATATGATATTATAATACAGTGCCATATTAGAATACAGTGCTTAGAATGCATTTTTTTTAAAAGTAGAATTGCTACTATTTGCAGTCAACAAAACAAATTTATGGTTTTATGATTAGAGAAGTGAGTCTCAGAACTCCAATAACCAAACCAAGTATTTAACGCAAGATAAAGTTGCAATTACTTTTACAATAAGATTGCCTTAACATGGTAGTTTCTGTACCATATAACACCGAAAGAACAGAAGACACTTGCTCAATCACATATAACATTAAATACTATAAACTAGAATAACACCAAGAACACAGTTTTCTGTCTTCTTGGTCAATGGCACAAAGGACTGCTTTTCTAGTCCTGCAAAATTGTCCCCAAAAGATTATTTCTTCTTATTTTAATTCTTGCAGTGGTGATGATGGTGAATTTGAAATTTTAAGAGAAGGTCGAAAGAAGGGAGAGAAAGGTCTCTGAAGCATGCGCACCCCAACCCAAAGTGGCAACAATTTCTAGCACGCTGCTGAGGTCAATTTATAAACAAAAAAAAAAAGGCCAATCAACAAAAAGGGATGACAGTACAGAGTAACATGGAGAAGTTCAAGGCTCTGCAAATAAAACTTTCTAGAAAATGCCAATTGCTCATAGATCTTCATCTATGAGAACATCATATAAAAAAGGAATTATAATAAAGAAGAACATAATTTGGGTATGAGTAACACCACAAAAAATACCTTTTTTTTTTTAATACTAAAAAAATGGCAGTGGCGCTTGCTAATGACTTCAACTTTGGTAAAGGGAAATACTGAATGGTAATTCAAGAAGATGCATATGAATAATATTGTGCCGATTGTCATGTATAAAATAAGAAACCAAAGGTGGTGGTGGTAAATTAACTTACGAGCATAATGACGTCCCCTTTCACTGCATCCATAATAGTATTTAGAAAATTGTGATTTCCAGATATCAACTGGCGCTAGATAACCACCGTCCTACAAAGGTTCACATCAATTACAATTTTCAATAGTACGAAGATCGAAGAAGCGAAGCAGGCAAAATCACAACTTTATTATCTCCGATATGGTAATAATCTGCAACAATGTTGGCAAAACAAAAGTTTCCCATCTCTCACCCTATGTTTGATGCCATGATTATGCATCGCACTCAACCGGAAAACAAATTCAAATGCTAGTTCAGTATCAATTCAATTACGTAACTCACTCGCACGCACTCTCTTACGCGCGCACACAGAGATACACAACAATTACCAGTCTGGAGTAGAAAGTGCGCTGGACCAATCGCTGGGAGTACCATTCAAGATCAGAAGCCATATGCCCCGTTAAAAGCGAAATTAAACCCAACCCGAATAGCATCAACCCGCACACCACGGACCATGAGATCGGCTTCCTCTGCTGCAATGACGCCGGCGCCGTCGTCATCGATCTCCAACAGACATGCTTAGCATTTGGGTGCTGTAACAGAGCCAGGTTCGTCGACAACAAGCTAAACCGCCAGGCCTTAGCCACGCCCATTTGTGTCAAAGAAACAACCCCCACATCTCCATCATATCGTTCACTTCAAAACCCCATTGCTACCTTCGAGTTCCGTGGAAAAAGGTGTAAGACTGGGACGCTACAGGTAGTAAAAGAGCAGTGTTGCGAGAAGAAGTAGAGTGCAAGTAATGTGGAAGTGAAGAGTTGGGAACTGAGGGTGTAAGTACCCAGATTTTGCAGAGGAACTCAAATTTAGGGTTTTTGCGAGTTATGAATCACTGTGGAGTGTGAAGGTTTTGGAGGAAGTGAGTATGGAAGCTTTCCAAGGAGGGACGAACAGCAGAGAATAATGAAAACTCTTTTATGCGGTTTTTTCTATTTTTAACTCGACGTATTACATTCAGCCATTCAGGTTACGAACTACTGAGATCTGAGTAGGGAAAGGGATTGAAGCGAAAACGATGCAATCTTGCTTTTATTAATTTCGTAATCTTCACATTAGAAATGGAAAATGGAGAAAGAAAACGAAAGAAAATGTAATTACGTGGTTGGGAACTTGGGAAAAGGGCGCAACGTACGTACTTTTTCCCGGTTAAAGGGAGCCCAGAGTAACTAACCCAGCGCCGGTTCAAGTGTTGACTCCGTAAGGAATATTGCAAATATTTAAGGCTAAAATTGGAAATCAGGTAATTGTCTTCTCCTGTCTTATTACATCTCACCACTTCATTAAATGAATGCAATAAAGCGGAACCAATTCAAGAAAACCACAAATATTACAGGTAATTAATTAACTATTCAATTTCAAAATTTTAAATATTTTTTGTAATGGTAAAATTATATTCCAGATTTATAAAAGTATAAATGATTTTCCTATAGCAATCTCAAAGGACAATATCTATTATGTAGCTATTTTCTTGAATTTTTTTAGGTATTTTTTATACTTATTATAGGGAATAATTTTTTTTTAGAGTAAAAATTGTTGATGATAAATTTTTTATAATAAAAATAATTTTAAATTCAAATTTATATTAACATATTAACTTAAAATTTTTTAAAATATAATTAACTTTAATACGTACACATTTTATTTGCCTATTATATAACTATTTGCATGTAATGTAATTTATTAAGCTTTGCTATGTAATCAACATCCTTTATAAACTGATTTCGTACCATAAAAATATGTCTAATTTTTTGGTTGGGATAGGAAAGAAAAGCAAAGGGAATAATTTAAACCGCATTGATTGCGAATGTTTAACGTAAGTGTCAACAGCTAATTAAGTTAAGCCTGCCATTTATATGCGAAGAGGAAAGAACATCTTTGCAGAAAGTCGCTATTTCATGAGTCACTTTTACAAGGAATATAAAATTGCTGCAATACGAAGCATTGCAATACGGGGACAGAGATATTGGAACCTACGGCAGGGAAAGCACACCATTGCCAATTATAGATCTTGGTTTTATGAATAACTACGGACTATGAAGAACGACCTACTTGTCAATTTAGCGGGGTAGCCTTTTGTCTCTTTGATATTGGGACACCTTGACGGGGATTGAGAGCCACGGGTGTCCAGGATTAGGATCGCCACGTCTTCAAATTGTTATGCTGGTGCTCCTGAACCCTTTATTCCCAACAAAGAAAACCTATATAATCTGTTTTTCTTTTTTTCATGAAATCTAAGATATTGATAGTTAAAAATTTTATAATTTTTTTATTTTAAATTAAACTTAAAATAATATGTTTAAAAAATTAAATTATTTATTAATTATTAATATATATTTTTCTCTTTCAATTTATATATTTTTAAAGAATAAATTTAAAAAATTAGCTATATTAAAATGATACAATTATCTTTTAACACTAAATCTAAAGCCTTTTTTATTAAAAAAAAATTGACAATGAATCTATAATTTTCTTACCTTAAATTAGAAATTTGATAGAATCAAACCTTTGATGTTGGGAAACTTAAAAAGAAAAAAAATTAATAATGAGGAATTTTAGTATTGTTGGGAGATTTGAATTTCAAATTTTTTTCTGTATTTATAATCTAAAAATGTTTGTTATTGCAAAGTAAACTACTGTATTTAGTGCATATTAATGGAAGTTCTAAGTATTGTTTGTGTCCTATCATAAATTCACCGTAGTTCTGTTCTGCTTTTGAAACAAATAGATGGACCCATGATGACGATAGTGCTGCAACTTAAAATAATGAGGGGCAGCAGGTACGGATGATTAATGGCTGTCTTTAATGCATAACAGAAATTGGGCTGTGTTTGCCGCACGCGGGAAGAAGGAAGATGGAGAAGGGAGGGTTTTATCTTAATATCAATGAGGTGTATAAATTATCCGCATCCAACAAGCAATTTGAATTTAGTCCGGCACTTATATATTTTACATTTAAATCCGTGACTTTTTTTGGAGTTAAATTCCACTTAAATTCGTACCAGTCCATTAAAATATATATAAAATATGATAATTCAGTTAAATTTAATTAATTTAAACTCAATTTATACATATTTTTAATTAGATTAAAGTAAAGATTTCTAAATTCAATTTTTACTAACCTAATTGACTTTTTCACAAATCCAACCCAAAACGAATTGTGCACATCCCTCGCAAACTAGCTAAGATAACGTATAAGATTATAGACAGCTAACAAAATTGAAATACCAAATAAATAAACATGAATCATTCATAGCAAAATCATGCTGACTATTCCAAAATCAACAATTTCTTTTCTCTTTTCCTCTAATCATATGAGTGTTCAATAATAGTATAATACCATTTAACATGAAAGATTTGAGCATTATAATTACCTAGAAAAATAGAAAAAGCATATAAAAGAGAATGATGCTTTTCTTGTAACAATGACAAAAATCTTAGTCTTCCATAACAAGTAGGATGGTCCTTGTCAAGAGGTTGGCCAGGGTCAATATGGGGTCCCCAGCTTTCAATTGGGTATGGCCCATCTTGAAGAATCAAGGTGCTTTTCCCCTTCTTCACGAGTCCCTTTTTTTCTTTCTTCTCTGTCATTTCCATTCTCTCCAACCAAATTCATAAATGATAAAGGAAAACAAATGAGCATGTGTATCCTCTTTTTCTTTCTTTCAGTGTCCATCGTACATATGGCCATTTGAGGGGATTTAGCAAGCAATCTACCCGGCATGGGTTATAGACTCACAGTAAAAAAATGCAATGAATCCTTTTGTCTGAATCTTGAGGCATTTGGGCACTTCACTAGTCATGGCCTTCAAACAGTCCACCACTGATTTGAAGCAGTAGATAGTTAATCAATGCATACACATTTGTATTTATTCGGCGGCGGTCATATTTCTATCTGTTTAATTAAAGGAATGGCGGTTGTATACCCATATAGCTATACTTCAATACTAAGTTAGTTTATGGCAATTGCAATTTGCCACATCTTCTTCTGGAACTCAAAGACTCAAGTCCGTAAACCTAGTAATCTTTCTGCAATTTTTTTTTTTTCTTTTAAGTGTTTGATCTCTTTCAATTCATTTTTATCCCAATTTTTTGATGGCATATCAAGCAACGTAAACTCTCGTTTTTGCTTTGTTATTTTGTTCCTGTTTGGATTTCCCGTTTGAGATGAGTCTGGTACAATTTTGTGCAGTTCGAATAACTTTATTATGATATTGAAAATGAACTATAAAATGTTTTTGCCTTCTTGGCGTTGGAGGCCAGGAGACCCACGCAGGATTTCTCTGTAGGTCAATTTTGGGCCATTCCCAATTTCTTCCTTGGATTACATGAGGTCGAGAGTTTTCATCCATTATTTTGATTCCAACGAGGCTCATATCTGTAGGTCTAACAAAATTTGAACGGGTTTAAGATAGAGGAGGCATGGTCCATCGGGCTTAAGGAACAATCAACGTCCAAGGCCACGGGCTTCCTGTCTGCTTTCAAGCCTAAAGGAAAAGGCCAATTAAAACAAATCTTTTTAATTTTATTTTTAATTAATTTTCATAATCTATAATCTATAATCTATTTAAACAAATGAAGAAAGAGATGTTGCTATAAATTTTCTTGGCAGTTGATATATATATATATATTGATTCATTGATTGATTGAATTTCTTTTTTGCATCGTGAATCATGACAATAAGCATAAGCCTTGTGATATTATTATAGTTACGCAGTTAAACGCTGCAATATGAGTTTCTGAATGATTTCATCTTTAAGGGTCAACGGTTCCCATTTTGAGTTGGTGGGAACCGGGAAGTACCTCACCATGATTCCGTCTTCCCCTTCCAGTCTTCCAAACACACTCCCTCCAACAGTTTATTTTCTCAGTAGCTTGCCTTCCTTTCCTACCCATTTACAATATTAAAATGTAAAGCAGTTTTCTATTCTTCATCCATCAAGAACTGGGAATAATGATAAAATTTCAGTTCATGCGGCAATGCATAGGCCGGCTTTTTATTACATCATTTTTCAAGGTCTCTACAATTTTATCAAAATATTTACCTATTTAGAATGGAGAGAAGCACAAGCTACAATAATTAGTTTGCTATTGTTAGCCAAATTAATACTTATTAAATTAATTCATTTATATTAATTAGCCTTATATATATATATATATATATATATTTATATACATATCAGTAAAATAGGTATTTAGCTTTGCTTACCTGAGGCGTATGCTCAAAACTAAACAAAGTGTGATTTAGTGTATTTCACATTTTTTTTAAAGTATATTTAAAGTAGAACAATATTGCTTACAAACAACACCATAGATATATATATATATATATATATATATAATTAGTTTTTAATTTTAAGGAGATTATTAGCTGCCCTAAATTATATATTATTTTGAAAACATTCTTTCTTGTTAGATTTAAATTATTGATTTTGATGATTTTTTATTTAATTTTTTATAATTTAATACATAAATCTTTTTTTTTCCTCATTATTTTTTCTAATTTTCTTTCTTATTTTATCTTATAATCCTCTACTTTTATGGCAAGAGATCCATAGCAGATGAACTAATTTAATTTTTTACATCAAATACATCCTATTAATTTTTGTAGTAAAATTATTGTGTTTAACAAATATTATCATCCAAGAAATTTTTCTCAAATTCAAAAGCGTGTTTGTGCATGAGAAAGTTCGAGTATTTGTTCTTGACTGGGGTAATGTATTCAACGTTTGTCGGATCACAAAGAATAATTGACTATTGTTGCTCTTACGACCATTGACACCTGCTTTGATTTGGCCGGCTCTTCTTTCTTCACCTTCCTCGCCTTCTATTCTATCTTTCTGTTTCTTTCCTGCTTGCCTCTTTCTCTTTTTTTGTTTTGCCTGTGGCATTTCAGGATTTGAATTTTTTATTTTTATTAATTTTAATGATTATTTTTAATTCTATATTATATATTTAAATTTAATATATAAATCTTATTTTTATTTATTTTTTATTTTTATATCTATTTTTTCCCTATCTACTTTAACTTTCGTTAGTCGTCATAATATAACAATAGCAACAACTACTTATGATTTTTATTAAAAAAAAAAAGTTAAGTAAATAATTAGGCGTGGAAAGCAGCCGAACACAAAGAATAAAATATAAGACCCAACCAATGACAATGAGAGAAATTATTCAGAAAGAGCCGCTGCTACTTCCGTCATCCAGATAACCTAATTGCGCATTGAAAGCGAAAACGGAGACCTAGACCCTAACCGTGCCTGTACTAAATAAAAACCCGACAACTTTTATTATAAGAAGAACCAAAGTATTATACCATCTCTATTCTTCTAGATATAGTCATATTAATTGTTCATTTTTCATGAGTAGTAATAATACTACTATTAGTTCGAAAAATTACTGAACTCATCCACGTAAACATGGACCTAACTTGTGCTTATGATGACATAATATATTATATGCATGTTAATTTCCGGCAAAAGATGATGAGAAAACCAACATCTATGAAGTGGGATTTACAAAAAGCTTACTCATTTGTGAGTTGTTAGAATTTAATAAATTTAATATTTTTATTTTTTTAAATAAAATTTTTGTAAATTTTAATATGTAAGAATAAAAAAATTAAATAATAATATGTCAATTGTAGTATATAATATATGTGTGTGTGAAAAAAAATTTCTCACTTAAAAGAAAAAAATCTAAGTAGTTATAAACTTGTAAGAGAACTATTGAACCTATTAGTCCCATATTTCAGTATGTGAGTTCAATATTTTAGTAATTTAAATTTTCTTATGTAAGTATTTAATAAAGTTTAATTTATAATAATAGTAAGATCATATATATAAACACAGCTAGGCAATAAATATTATTAAATGTCACATGCATATAGAGTTGTCAGATCAGGTGTAATTTGCCGAGCTCACCTGCTTTCCCTTGCATAAGGAGGAAAGTGGGGTTTATACATGTATAACTTGTTTTGTTTAGATACTAGTAAATTAACCCGTCCCATTTAATCCATAAGTTTAGACAAGCTCAAGGCAAGCTGGCTCATTAGGTTTTGAACTATTATACTTAACTTAAAACTATGTCATTTTGCTTGAATTTAGGATAAATTGGGACTTAAATAATTTATAATTATGTTATTTTTTGAATATTTAGGATTCATATTTATATTTGAAATTAATAAAACTTATGTTTATAATTATTATTTGGAGTATTATAATTTAATTATTTTTAAAATTGAGACTTGTATTTATGATTTGTTGGGCATATTTTAAATTTTCTAATATTTATTTTTTTAATTTTCATAGGCTAACTAGTTTAATTTACCATCCTGCTACAAGGTAGAATAGATTAAAATTTTTGGAACTCACTAAGATGGCAAGATGACGTATATTGTCACATTTAATAGTAAGCCAATGTAGAGTGAGGCGTGTTATCTCACTTTGACAATACCACATACATATAACGCATGTCTTTTAAGCCTAACACACAAATATTTCACAGGAAACAATGGTAAAAATTGTTTTATAAAATTTTTATTTTTATCATTAATATATGAATTAAGCTGGCAAATAAAAAAGGAATTGGGGGTCACGCAGTGGTGATGCATGCCATGGTTTGGCAATAAATTAATACAATCATCTTACAAATATACATTATTTTTTGTTGCTAGAGCATTAATGCTGAGTACGATAATTAACAAAGTTTAGCAGAGCAATTTAGATAAGAGGTAAAGCTTGTCATACGTTGCGTGATTATTTGTCTAATATGTAGTCCTTGTCTCATCTAACAAGTTAAAACAGCTGATCGCTACCAAATTCGGTCAACCAACGAGTTTTTCAACTCAACTAAACTTGAACAAACCGTATCTGATTTATATAAAGTTACAACTTCAGGCACTATTCTTTTCTTTGCAATTTCCCTCTTAGAAAAAATCAGTCATCCACGCCAAAATCCAGTCGCCTACGTCGGGCGAAAAATATTAATTAAACGACCAAGCTTACATTATAATTTAAATAGAAACAGAAACACAGTGGTTCACCCACCATCATAGTTTTGAAGTCCAAATCCCAATCAAAAAGGCAGAATCTGCTTAACTTCCTCATCCATTCTTTGGCTTCAATCTCACCAAATACAAGTTCCAATTTTGAATTAGGGGATGTTGGCAAGATCATATATTATATATTCTGTTGCTTATTGAGGTTTCTTTGATTTATTCTAAGTTCCCCACTCAGCTCTTCGTTTTTCCCTGCAACACTGAGGCATCAAATCCCGACATAATTAATTATAAAATTATGTTTCCGTTATTCAGTTACTGTTACTTCTTCTTCTTCTTCATATTCTCCATGGTCCTGTTTCTTTCCCGCCCTTGCTTTCCCGCCAGGCCTATACCCAAAACTGTAACTGTAATAACCACCGAAATCCACAACGCCACGTGGCATGACTTCTCGAGGTTCTTACACGCCGAGAGAGGCAGCCAAGTCAGTGGCATGTCGGAGCTCAAGAAATACTTCCACCACTTTGGTTACCTGTCTGTGTCGGATACGACGTCGCCGAATTTCACCGATACATACGACACCCAATTCGAGTCAGCCGTTGGTCTTTACCAGAAAAAGCTGGGCTTGCCCGTCACGGGAAAGCTCGACTCCGATACTGTATCCACGATCATGGCGCCGAGATGCGGCGTAAGCGACAACTCGCCGCATAGACTACACACCACTCTTCACTTTACTTACTTTGACGGAAAGCCACGGTGGGTTCGCGGTTCTCCGATGACTCTCACCTATGCTTTCTCCCCAAACAACATGATTGACAGTCTGAGTATAACGGAAATTCGAACTGTTTTTCAACGCGCCTTTTCGCGGTGGGCTTCAGTGATTCCGGTGAACTTTCAGGAGACGAACGAGTACGAATTGGCTGATATCCATATAGGGTTTTACCGTGGCGACCACGGTGACGGACAACCGTTTGATGGCGTGTTAGGGGTTTTGGCGCATTCCTTCGCCCCTGAGAATGGGAGATTCCACCTAGATGCAGCGGAAACATGGTCCGTCGATTTTGACCGTGAGAAGTCAAAGGTGGCCGTTGATTTGGAATCTGTGGCTACCCATGAGATTGGGCATGTGCTCGGGCTGGCTCATTCTTCGGTGAAGGAAGCGGTGATGTACCCGAGCTTGAGTCCTAGAACCAAGAAGCTAGACCTGAAGCTTGATGACGTGGAGGGAGTTCAAGCTCTTTATGGGTCAAATCCTAATTTCACTTACAGTTCTTTGTTACAGTCGGAAAATTCATACAATATTGCTGTTGGGTCGGAAAGCGGTTTGTCCGGATGGACCCTCTCCGCGGCTCAGGGATTGCTAGCATTATTTTTATGTACTTAATTTTTTTCTTTTTCGTTCTATTCCTTATTCAAACCTGTATTTTTCATTCTTTCATCTATAGTTGTGTGTAGAAATTCAAAAGAAAAAAGAAAACAAGAAAATATCAATCGCTTTTATTATAATTTTGGCATTCTTATTTGTCAAGTGTATAGGGGAGGAAGAACTTTTGTATGGATTATTTGGAGAAGATATATAGGCATTGAATAAGAACACGCCTAGCTCAATAATTAAAAAAAAAAAAATATTAGCCTAGCTAGAATAATATAAGGGGATTAGGATTATTTGATTTTTTATAAAAAAGTTTAACTTTTTTTTTTTTGGCAGTTAAGTGATGCATCTAACTTTCTTTACAGAAAATTAGGTTATCATAACTTAATAAAAAAAAATAAGGGTATCTATAAATAATATCAAATTTAATGAGCATTTCCAATCAACACTCGTCTAAAAATTGATGGAACGTTACATAAACAGTTCAAACAGAATTCTACAAATTGTTTTAAGACTAAACAAGTTTCATGAGTAAAATAGATCATATACTTTAAATGAAGAGCTCGATCCTGCCAACAAAAATTAGTACAATTCCAATTTGAAGAGACTCAAGGATGAATGTCCATTGAAATAATTTATTGCGTGATTGTAGTAGCTTAAAAGTCATTAATTTTTATAAATATTATAATTTAATATGTAAAAATTAATAAATTTAATAATTTAACATATATATAATAAAAATTTTATAAACATAAAATTATAAAAGTAACGCCCATCAAATTACTGCGAGTCCGCTAATGGAACTTTCCAATTCAAATAGGCCAAACCCAACCCAAGGTCCCGTGACCCAATCCAGACCCAACAAAAAAGATGGAAGTGAGTAGACGGCGCGTTCGGAGGGAGCTAGCGTTCGTAGGCTGAAAACATAAAGCCCCAAACCCTTGCGCTGTTATTCCTCTGATTCATTCACTCCAGGCTCCAATATCTCTCTCTTTTCTTCTTCATCATCGTATACTCGTCTATGGCTTCAATCTGCAACGGAATCGCTCGAAGAGCATCCCTTCCGTCGTTCAAATCCGCCATAAAATGCAACGTTCGCGCGCCTTCTTTCCCCAGACCGGCTACCATTTCCGCTACTCCTACCAAATCTAACTCTACTATTCGCCGATGTTTCTTAACCAGGTTCCAATCTTCTTGGTTCTTTCTCTGATTTCAGTTATCTGTTTTCGTCTAAAATAGTTAAGCCTTGATTTTGACTATTGTTCGCGCAGGATTGCTCCGGAACTGGGATGCTTGCAGTCGATGTTGCCGCTCCACAGTACCGTTGCAGCGGCCAGAATGACGTCGTGCCTGAGCACAACTTCCAGGAGTTGCCGAGCGCTTTCTCAGGGTACACTCTGCTGCACCTCTCCCAGCCTCTAATACTTACTATTTGAAAATTCTTAGAAAGCGTGAGTAGCTTCCTTACTTCTTGGATTGATTTTCCTTTCGATCGTGCTCGTTGTTCGCATCCGATTTTCATTGAATAAGCTTTCAACTGAAAAATTCTAAAGAGCCTTTAACGTTGACAAACTTAGATATAGAAACTACAGTTGTGCATTGCTGAATATGCTGTAAGTGACTTTGGTGTTACAGATTTGTTTGCCTAAGGGACCAATGCATTGAAAACTCAGAACTGTTGACAACATTGATGATGCGATAGCAGTTACTCAAAAAATGTGTTTTTTTTTTCCTCCTAAAAAAAGGAAAGACAAGCGCATAGCGTGGTTGCTTGTAGATTCTATAATGGAGAGCTATGGGTAGTAGAATTTGTGGCTAAACCGCTGAGTATGGAGCGAAAGTGATTTAATGGGGAGTTTAATGACAACTGACTGTAAAATTTGGTTCGTGCAGGCACATAGTTAATTGGGAAATTGCGGAACCTGCCAATTATGCCTTACTGCTTCATTATCAAGTATGAAGATAGGCGTTCTTTTAATATTTAAAACTCTGCTCAGCAATATTAGAATAGAGCTACTTTCTCTATTATCTTTAAATCCTACTGGCATTTTCCAGTATTAGTTTGGAAGTCTGAATGAAGTTCCTACAGGAATAATGGCTTTTTCTTTCAGTACTTTTCACTCTTATCATCAGCGCATTATTATTCACTGGAAGTTTGGTGGTTATCCTATCGGAACTTTTACCTGTTATAGAAAACTCCTAAACTTCCTGTATTTTACTCTGTACAAGTAGCAAATTTGATGAATCATTGATGAATAATTGAAACATAGGATGGGCATTTTGTGTGTGATCCATTTTGATTTTGAAGTCTCACCATACTATCACTATGTCACTTTCATCCATATTGTATATTATAATTTTGGTATGGTGGCTGAGTTTGAATACGTTATACTTTGTTAAGATGGCTTATGATTAAAAGCTTCTGCTTTGACCGTCAGCCTGTTACCTTAATTGATTATGCTTTTTTTTCCTCGTAAGAAATAACATCTTCTGTAATCTTGTACGCAATCTTTGATTTACAAAGAAAACATGCAACTAAACCTGTTGAAGGGCGGATACTGGTTCATGGGTCTTTCTGCGTTGACAATGATTTCTCCGTATAAATTCACCACCTATGATTTGTACCACTGGGGTATATCAGGATACAAATAATAGTAGCCTTCCAGTTGTGCTTAGGGAAATGAAATAAGATGGTTGTGTGTTGTAACTTGATTAGCAAATTGTGGACTGTTAAGGACAGCCCACTAGAATTTTGGATGCAAATACTTTGCCTTAACTTTACCGTGTTTGATGATCCTTTTATAGTAATAAGTAAATGTAACATGATAACATAACTGCTACTTTCGCTAGATGGAATGGATGGGACGTGAGACATGCATACTGTTTTTTGAGGGTGGGATCTTTTATCTATGCACGGCAGAGTATCTGATCTCAAAAAGTTCGGAGAATCGTAGAAAAAAAATCCCTATCATAACATTTATGTAATCACGTGTTTGCCATATGGCAAAAGTGTGATGGTGCCCTCTGAGCGCAGCGCAAAATTTTTAAGAAATGATAAATTTACATCGGAAAGCAGTACAATCACAGTACAACTCTTATAAGCAATGGCAATCTTGTGATTTCAGTTGTGATTGAGGGCAAATTATATTTTTTCATGTGAAGAAGCTTGGGCTAAGTGTACTTACTGCCCACCTTTGTAATATTTTTTAAATTTAGGATGGTTATTTTTATATTTTTAATTTATTTATAATTTTTTAATTTTTTGATATCTTAAAATTTTTAACTTAAATTACACCAACAAATATGACGCTGCTCAAGCATGGTTATAAAATGTAGCCTTATCATTTTCGTTTCCATAATACACGGTAACTTTTCTAGTTCATCCTTGTCTACCATCGCTAACTGCATCTTGTTTAGGAATTTATTTTGCTTGCTGTTTTTTACGATGTGTTGTGCTTTTTCTGGAGCATGTTATTAACTGAACCTTTGTTTTATCTGTTTCCCTCAGAATTTGGTCTTTCAGTTCCAAGGTGACCTGCTAGAAGAGAGATTGTGTCATCAATTTGTCAGAAGGTTATCTACTTTTTGTAGGATTGGATTTGTGGTTCCGTTCTATCGGCATCGGGAAAGCGGCTATACTGATTATGATTTTTTCAAGTTGAGAAGATAATCTATTGTCAAATAAGAATTACGCTCCAATGTAATACATATATTCTAATGCATAATTAAGCTGCAAACAGTCTACGTATATTTGCTTCTCTATCATGTTTACATGCTTGTCCTATTCGTACCTCTGGTTGTTTGTTACAAGAGGTTGATCCGTGTTGGTCATTCATTTGATTCTGTGCCATGGTTCCGAGACAATGGCGGAGCCAGCAAGGGCACATGAATAACGAGAGGATTTTGGAGTTGAGAATGGAAGAGGGGGTTAAAGCGATGTGGTGGACCCTTGTCCTTATGGGTAACTTGCTGTTTGCTGCACCCAGTTTGGTGTGAGGTGACTTCAATCTTTTGTATTTTCTGTTTGAAACGGGTATTCTTCATTATCTGATAATGGAGGTTAAGTTGCTTTTCCTCACAAACGAATGCGTATACTGTCAAACATTCGGAATATTAATGACTTGGGGTTGGCATTAACTTTCTATGACGATATCAGACAGAATTGGTTCATCAAACAGTCTGTAATATAGAATGTGTCAGAAATGTAGCTATGCTTGCCTTGTGCCGTTTACGCTATTGCCCAACCTCTGTGGCCGTGCCCTTGAAGCTATTAAACCCTTTGTTGGATCAAGGAAAGATGGATGGGAAGGAGGACAGATGGTAAGGTGATTTTAATCGTTCAAAAGTAGAACGAAATGGGTGACTGCTAGGGCTGTGCTTGGTGAGAGCGGGAGGAGTGGAAAATATGTTGTTTGGTGCATTTATCAATTATTATTCTATTTACTTCCACTTCTTTTATTAATTTTGTGACTTTTTCCCGTATTGTTATTAATGAAGAACAACAATTTGAATGTATATGACAACTTAAAAAGAATAAAGCAAATTTTACTATCTACTTGATACTAAATAATCGTGAAGAGCACATAAAATTATCAATTTGTTAAATTTTATAATTTAATTCATAAAATTTTTAAATTTAAATTTAATATCAATGGTTTATATTATTTTACATAAAAATTTAATAAAATTTTGTTAATAAAAATAATATAACCATTATCTCTCAGTTCTCAAATGCCCCCTTTTTTCCATAATTTTTCATTTCGTGAATTTATGACACCGTTCATTCAGAGTGTTTTCTTTATAAAACTAACCGTATCACCGTTCGATAACATTCTCGGCACTTGATATTGCAACTTTGCGTCTCTATCTCCACCCTATGATTATGAAAGTACCATCGGTGTCATTGTAAGAAAATTCCAGATGATATGTTAGCAACAGATCATTTGTTCAGAGATTAGCATATCAATGAACAATCCTTCACAAGTCCTCATTCTTTCAAAATCCGACTCACCTTCAAGAGAGTGGGAAGGAATCAAGTTCATCATCGGTGAACCAGGGTATTAAACAAACCACATGTTGATTCTTGGTTGCCATGAGTGTACCCCGGGAAATTGCGGGCGAGTTGCAGTTTTAGGCCAAAACAGAGGTAAACTGGAGCCAATGACTAAACAAACACCTCAATATATAGTATAGGGCAATGCAGCCATCATTCTCCTGATTTACTCCAGTCCTTCATATATCACTGCGAGAATCTGAGACACGATGAACCCGTAGCAGATGCAAATGGTACAAAATTCTCTATTTCTATCCAACTAGAACCGGCTTCTTTTCTCACCCGATTCTTCCTCATGAGGCCCCTAATTATACTTGCATCTTCCCACCTCTCGTAAGATGCATACATATGACACATCATCACATAAACATAATCATCATTTGCATCCAATTCAATCAACTTAGCAGCTGCAGTTTCTGCTATATGTAAATCTTTATGGCTTCCGCAAGCACCGAGCAAAGCCCTCCAAACCAAGCCACGTGACTCAAAACCAAGTTCATGTATCATCCTCTCTGCTCTCCACAACTCCCCTTTTTGTCCCATCAGCCGAATCATTAAACAACAATGCTCAATGGTTGGTGCAATTCCATGATCCCTGATCATAGATTCAAAGTATTGAATAGCAACCTCAAATGGTACGTGACTATGGGAACACGCAAATAACAGACTAAGAAATGTGATACTATCGGGTTTTGTATGTCTTTCCGTTTTCAGCATCTCAAAGAGGTGGATAACTTTTTCTGAATCACCATTGCGAGCACAGCCAGAGATCATTGCATTCCAGCTTACCAGATTCCTCTTAGGCAGTGAGCAAAAGATCGATTCAGCATAATTCAACTGCCCGCATTTTGAGTACATGTCGATTAGGGCACTCCCCACGACTATAGATGTGTCTAGACCGCACTTTAACGAGCAACAATTAATCACCATCCCCCATTTTAAGGCTGAAAGACCGGCAATCCCATTTAAAATGCTTGAAAATGTGAACTCATCCTTCTTTATATTCTTCGAGTGCATTTTACTGAACGTATCCAAAGCCTGTCGAGCTTGATTTCTATTCACAAATCCTGTAATGATCGAATTCCATGAAGATGAATTTGGGTTTGGCATAGTTATTAATATCCGAATTGCATCCCCCATGTTCCCTGTCAGAGCAATGCCGTTTATTAGTCCATTGTACGAAATAGTGTTAGGGTTAGGCATTTGGCGCAAAAAACTGAATGCTTGTTCGATGTACCCGTTGTTTGCACTGGCTGCTATAATTGAATTCCAAGTAATAATGTCCTTGTCTATCATCTCTGAGAATACCCGAATGGCGTCTACGACAGAACAGCATTTCCCGTACATGTCAATCAAGCAATTGGTAACAACATTGCCACTCAACATTCCAAATTTCACAATCTTTGAATGAATTGACTTGCCTAGCTTCAAGAAGCCCAGTTGGCCACAAGCAGCTAAACCCGATGAAATAGAGAATGTGTCGGCATAAATGTCAGACCTTTCCAGCTGAACAAAAACAGTTAATCCTTTACGAAGCTGCCCAGAATGCACATACCCAGAAATCAATGTGTTCCAAGAAACCACATTCGGTTGAGGCGTTTCAACGAACAATCTGTGGGCATCACCAAGTGACTGCAATTTTACATAAAACCTGATCAGGGAGGTGGAGATATATGAATCAGAGTTATACCCAGATCGTATAACATAGCAGTGGAGCTGTTCTCCGAGTGCATCACAGCCCAGGTCAGTGGTAGCCCGAACCAGGTGAACCAGAGTAAAGGCATTTGGTTTAATTCCAGAACTGAAGATTCGAGAGGCCTCAAACAACGCCAACTCGGCATGGGTTCCGCCTTTCGCAAGTGTCCCAATGAGATGGCTCCACCTCCAAGACTCGTGCCTGTCCGGGATGGGGCTTGAACTGAAATGGGAATGGCGGAGTCGAATGCTATGATCTGAACTAGTGTACCCTGATCGAAGAAAATGAGACTGATTCTCTCTTACTAGGAATTTGTGCGCTTCATTGGAGAGTGACCTTCGCATAGCTTTGCTAGATACATACAACTATTCTCCAATTTTGTGCCCTGCACCGAGACATTGCCCGCAGTACTGTCTGCGTCTCCGCGTTAGACATTCCTTCTAACTTTATATCATTTGTAATTATATAATTAAAATCAGATAAATAATTTTTTAACTATTAAAATAATATAAAAATACAACTTCATTCTATTGGCTGTTAATTATTAATACTTACATTAAGTTTTATATGATTATTAATATATAATTACATTTTATTAATAATTTAAATAAATTTAATAATAACAAAAAATAAATTTTTATTTTATTAAATAAAATCGATTACATAAGTAAGATAAAATTAAAAGTTTAAGTAGCATTTGATTTGCAAAAATATTTTGTGCATTCATTTAGATTTGTTTTCATTGAAAATAAGTTTTTGTGAAATTTTTTCCGTTACAAAAAATCTATATAATTTACATTAGCCTGATTTTATTTTTAAAAAATAAAAATAATAAAATACGTTTGATTTGATTTTAAGATTTAAGATTTTTATAATTTATAATTTAAAATTTAATAATAATAAAACTTTGAGGTAGTAAAGGTTTTCAACTCTCTCATAATAATTTTAAAATTATCACTCAATTTTATATAAAAATGGTGAAAACTCGTTTTAACCATTTTTAAAATTTGACTTATTTTCAAAGATATTTCACATTTTTACAAACAAATATATTTATATTATTATTTTTTATTTTCAATAAAAATGAAAACAAAAAATGAACAAAGCAAGTAGGTACTAATATATGAACCAAACAAAAGATTAAATAAGGAGCCACCAAATGTCCGTTTATTTGAACCAAGGTCTTGACATATTAACATTTTAAGGATTATCTTTATATTACACTATAATAATTGATAGAAGTAACTCATTTATTCAATTAAATAATAGAATAGTAGTCAAAAATAAAAAATACAAAACTTTCAATTGTTTCTTATTTAAAATTTTACATTAGTGTAACATAGATTAAAAATTAAAGAAAATAAAGTAAAAACGAAATAGATGAAGTGCCAAAAAAAATCACCAATTAAAAAGTATAAGGGATTATGAAAAATATAAGAAAAAATTGAAGGTGTATTTGTGTAATGACAGTAACCAAGCTTGTTATAATTCTTTATTCTTTTCACACAAATTTTTTATTTGAGTTTATTTAAATAATTAATAAAAATATACAATATATATTAATAATTATGTGCATATTATGTGACTATTAATATTTAATAGTATATAAATATAAAGGATGTGCGTACTGTTCTAACATTTAAATGGTAGTATTTTTATGGTTTTAATAATTGAAATAGTATATTTATTTATTTTTATAATAAAAAAGTATTATTAAAAATGATTTAAAATTGAAGGAATATATATTTTATTATTATTATTTTTACATTTATTAAGATAAAATTAAAGAAAAATTTGAAAATAAACTATCATATTAGAAAATTACACATTTTTCTTTACGAGAGATATAGTGAAAAAGGCATATTTTCAAATTGAAGGAATATATATTTTTTATTATTTTTCTTTTTTTACATTTATTAAGGCAAAATTAAAGAAAAATTTAAAAATAAAATACCATATAAAAAATTACATTTTTTTCTTTATGAGAGATGGGCGTCGGAAACTCCGGCAGCAGCATGAAACGACTTTCTAGAAATGCTTACAATGAGTCAAAGAGATACGGTGACAGTTGTTGACAAAAATTATGGCAGACAGTTTTTTAAGTTGTGAAGCGGAAAAATGGACACCTACATTCGTAAGCACTTGAAAAAGACAAGATCGCGGGACTAACAAGGTTCCCAGGTACATTCGGTTTGACCAGAATTTGAGGTTCACTCGAGCATCGTCGTTCCTCAAGCGGTGAAATGGTAGCGGTGGCAGCGAGACAAAAATACATGGCTGCATCACGGCATGGTAAACAATTGTCACATCATTGCAACGCCGTTCATTGCACGCACATCCACCGGCTAAGGCATTGAAACTACCCCACTCTCAAAGTAGTAAATATGAAATTCCGTTCCGCCCATCCACCTGGCAGGGTTCTCGTTTTCATCACATTTCTATTGCTTTTTCTTTTTGTCTTCGAACTTGAATTTTCCTATGTCTTCTCTTGCTACCTTGTTCCTTTCCTTGTTTTCAACTTGTCCTTTGTTATAAACTTGTTAATAATTCCATATTTTATATATATATATTCACTTAAATTATCTTCTTGAAGTTTCAATTATGCTTCATCAAATTTTTAAATTGTTAAAAGTCTCATTTCAGAAATAGAATAAAACATGGGAAATATCTTTCGCTACTTTTAAGAGAAAATCTAGATCTAGATTAGGTAAAAACCCATTTCAATGTTAACTATTCCCACTGTTTACGTCTAGGATGAGCGGAGAAACTAAGAAAACAGGTTTGAGGGATATAGGAGTCAAGGTGGGTAGGTAGACGACATAAAAAGGAAAAAGATGGATTCCCTGTCACACGAGGAACCGGGAGAGGACTGGTAGATTTACCTATGAAGGTTAGCTCTCAGTTCCATCTGGAAACTCGGATTTTCTACCATGGGAATCCGCAGAGCAGCTTGCATAAGTCATCATTTTGAAACACAGAAACAATGCAAAGTTAATTTATAAACCAGCGTAGAGAGATAATAAAAAGGAAAAAAAGAGGCTGTGTTGGTAGGCAACAGAAAATGGAGAGAGGAGCAGGTGGAATTCTTTCCCAATAGGGAAGATTACAGAGCTATTTCAACATCTGGGTACTCTGTTTGGAAGAAAAGATAACGATGCTGGAGATGATAAATGGGGGAATTTTCGAACATGTAGCAATAATAGGAGGATTGGTAGGGGTGCAGTTTGTCTATGCTGCGAATGCAGTGCTGCTGAGTTATCTTATGTCTTTGGGGCTCAGCGCTCTTACCATTGTCATTTTCAGTTCCTTGGCTACATTCCTCATCCTCTTCCCCGTTGCCTTTTACTTTGAAAGGTCTTTCTCTCTCCCCTCTGCCTCTCTGAACAGTGGCGACCAAAAGAATTGAATTTTCTATTTACTCTGTTTTGTGGGGTAGAGAATAAATTAACGATGCTAATTAAGTATCTGTTGCAGGACTAAATGGCCCAAGAACTTCAGATTGAAGTTGCTTATGCAGCTATTGTTGCTTTCATTTGGAGGGTAAGGAATTATTGCACGCATATTCTTTCCTCATCATTTCTTTGCCGTTAAATTATTTTCAGCTAAGTGTCTAATAGAAACTGAGAAACATAACTGATCAAATCAAATGAATTAAGTTTCTGTATTCGAATCCTTTATTGAAAATTAGTAAGTTATTTCGTACCCAAAAATAATAAGGAAGTTAAATTGGTCGCTTATTTTCGTTCCATGCTACAAGCATCAGAAAGATATAGTTCTTAATTCATTTTCCATTTTACATATCTGAAGCTGGAAATTATTTGGAATTTTAGAAGCTTGAGTTCATCCCAATTACATTATATAAGGAGGTTCTTGTGTGGCCCAGCAAACCTGAGGTAATTAAAAAAAAAAAAAAAAAGTGGGCATAGTTTTTGAACGCCAGTGATGACAGAAGGAAATAAAAGTACGGGAAATGTTGAAAGGCAGACATGGAGTGGAGGTAATATGATCCCTTCTGTCTTTCTTTGAAAAGTCTTACTTAGGTCGAGCACCACAATTTTCTATTATTGCCTAAAGAAAACACCTTATCTTCTGTTGTCTGCCTTTTCAAAGCAAGGCTTACACTAGCTCGTTCCTTTTATAATGGAAGATAGGTAGAAGTAGGAGTAGAAAAAATCATAGCATGTTAAGGTAAAAATAAAATTCGTAAATAACAAGAAACGAAAATACTAGAAAATGGTAATCTCTTGGGCTTTACCTCAATTCACAGGATGGCTGTCAATGATGTTGCCCCGTTAATAACTTACAATAGAATCGCAGGTACTCAACTCACATAGTAACAATGCAAGCCAGCATTGATTTCTTTTCTTCAATTGTTTTCTTTCTCTTGGCTGTTAATATGCAGGGTAACTTTGTTCCAGTCCTTAATTCTCAAAGGAATAAATTTAACATCGCCAGCAATGGGAACTGCCATGCCAAACCTTGCCCCAGCTTTTATCTTCGTCATCGCATTGATTTTCAGGTAATACAGTCAAGTTTTTATTATGATATATTAATATTGTTCTTGATATCTTTTTTTTCATGGATGAGTAGCTCTCTGTAAGTGAAAACTACTAAACTATTGTTTAATTTTATAGTCACAATTCAAAATATTCAATAATTTTAATTTTTAAATAAATATTTAATAAAATTTAATTTATGAAAATATTTATCCCTTTAGTAATAAAAAAGTTTCTTTCTGCCGGGCAGGTTAGAGAAAGTCAACGTAGGTTGCATATATAGCAAAGTCAAAATCTTGGGCACATTGTTGTGTCTCCTAGGCGCTCTGACAATGAGCATAATGCAAAGCGTTTCGTCACCTACGCCCAAGAGAGAGAGTGATCACCCATTAACATCGGCCCCATCAGATATCGTCTTTGACAAAGAGAAGATATTCGGTTGCCTCTATCTCATGGCTGCAGTCTTCATAATATCAAGCAACACTGTGCTGCAGGTAACTTGGTGTTAATGGGAAAGAGTATAAGAACAAGTCATTTTTGCGCTCATTACTAAAGAAATACTGTGTTTCTTGCAGGCTTTTACTTTAGGAGATTTCCCTGCTCCAATATCCTTGTGCGCCATAACATCCTTGTTGGGAGCGTGCATGACCGCATTTGCTCAATTACTTGAAGATCACAAGTTGAATACCGGTTGGCCACTTTTGAGTGTTGGAAACCTGATTGGCTATTCCATTGTGGTAATTTTCCTGTCTTCTCCTGCATTTCTTAGTGATCATATACTTGAAATCAGATGCATTACTCACGTAAAATTATAAATGCGCAGGCAGGTGCGATGAGTGGAATATGTCTGAGCTTCCATGCTTGGGCACTTAAGAAGAGAGGGCCAGTCTTGGTCTCCATGTTTAGCCCCATCAGTACAGTATGCTCTGCCATTTTCTCTGTTGTTACCCTTGGAGATACTATAAATATCGGGAGGTATGTTACCTCTAGCTTACTAATTATTGTCCAATCCTTCTATTTTCAGAAATTACAATTTACAAGAATTTTCTTTAAGAAAATTTAGACCATTAACTTTATTGCATTGTATATTACTGAATTGCGAAATTTATATACTAAATTATTACAATTTCCTGCTATTGTTTCGCAAATCATATTGCAAATTGTAGTATCTTATTGGTCTCTACAAAACTGCATTGCAGCGTTGTAGGTATGTTTCTCATGTTCACGGGGCTCTACTTTGTGCTTTGGGCTAAAGGGAAAGAAGGTTTCGCATATGGAGATGGCTTAGAGAGTGAGCTTGATGCAGAGAAGCCTCTTTTAAGTTGACGGGTTTTCAAATTACAACCAGTAGTATGTACTTTCTAGTTTCTATCAAGGTTAGATTACAAAACAGAGGAAATTAGCATATAAGACAGGACAAGTTTACAGAGGTTCTAGGATGAGATTCTGGTGTTATGGTCATCTAAGTTTTAAACAAGTAGTAGACTATACTTGCTTAGTGGCAACTGGAATCTCGTACCAACATGTATACATGTATATATACAGATATGTATAGAGACAACATGGCAATAAAAGCAAAGCTTTAGATAATGCTCAACAATGTCAATGTGAATGTGCTTGAGAGTGAGAAGGTATAACTTTTTCCCAGAACAATGGCATGCTGCTCCATTAATGCGGTATTCGTGACAAAAGGGCATTCCAGAGAGTACTCTGAGAGAAGTTAGGTGTATTTTGGGTTGGCGGAATGGAAAGTTGGGCAGCATAGATTTTCTCTTGTTTAGAAAATTCTTTGGTTGGAAATGAGATCTTAAGATGCAACAGAAGCAAAATCAAACCTCCTCTGATAAGCAGCAGAACTTCGTTGGTGTTCGTTGATTTTGTTCATGGCAACTTCTGGCGAGAGGTTGTATGGACATTGGCTGGTGCTGTAACCCTTCTCAATTCCTCATGTGCAATTCAACAAGCATGTTTGGGCCTTGTATGCATTCCCATGAGAGAACCTTCATTATCAAAGTCTACCAAATAGCCACATATTAATGGTTCCGACCGAATTTTCTTGAATGAATATTTGGTAAAAATTGAATTATAAGATTAAATAAATACATCTAGTAAAAATAAATTATAAAATTAAATTTTTTAAATTTTTAAATAAATATTTATTAAAATTTTAATTTATAAAATAAAATAAATATAATAATTTATAATTTTAATTTATAAAAGTAATATAACTCTCATAAATAATATATACTCAACAGTTTGACCAAAAATAAAAATTACGTTTCCAATAAGATATTTTTATTTTTTATTTTTGTGCTGATCAGCTGCAACTACAATGATGAGCTTAAACATGCATTGCCTATGGCGGGAATCACGGAATCATTGGGTGAATAATAAATACGGCCTGGAAATTGTTGCCTTTCGACCAGATTTGTAGATACTTTCGGCCCGCCCGGGGGAGTTTTGCCGTTAAAGCAGAGCCAAGTGAGCTTTTGACAATAAAAAGCAGCCCACAGCCAACGTGACCCAATTTAATTGAGGGTTATGTTTTCTGACAGCCATACAGCTCGGGGTCCTCGAACACAATGTCACCTCTCGCTCTTCCAATTTGACACGCCATGTGCACAACATGATTCTTTTAAGCGCTGAAAACTTCAAAACTGACCACGCTCTTCTAAAGTCTTGGGATCAAAACTTCGTTTTTTTAGTCAGTAAAAGAAGAGAGACCACAAATAATTAGCCTTTTCTTTTCTGTTTTGTGCATATTTTGTATCTTCTATTATATTGATTAAAAATTTAAAAATATTATTCTTTTAATAAAAAATTTATTTAAAAAATTACTTTTACAATTTTTTATTTAATTATTATTTTTAAATTTAAATTATTAAATTTTATAAAACCTAACCAATTAATATCTTACGCCACCTATTCATAAAGAATGTATGTTAAATATAAAATAAGAATAATGTTTTTTAAAATTTATTATTTAATAATTTATTTTAAATTTTATAAACATTTTATGTCATTGTATTAGTGAGAGAAACATTTTCTTTAAATAAATCATAAGATAAGAGGCAAATTATTCCACAATTCAACATGTCACCTGGTGACTCATTCCGAAACGATAAATTAAAATTTCATTTGAAAATTTTCTTCCGGTTTCCAACCTCTAATGGATGAAATGTCAATGCCAAGGGAACTGTTGACCCTGGCTTCAAGTTGCAAATAGTTGGCCATGGCTGCCACACTATTTTTGTGTCAGTTTTTATAACTTGAGCCGCATTTATAGGCCGCTGGCTAACTTTTTACGCTATCTTGTTATCCTTACTAGAAGGACGCACCGTCAAATTGAATTCCAAGGCCGTCTTCGAAAAGAAAATTATTATTTTCGTAGAAAATGCACATTTATCTGGTTAATGCAATTGCTGAAAATACCATTGATTCTTTTAATTTAATTTATTGACGAAATAAAGAGTGTTTATGCTTGTACAAAATGATGGGAGTGCGAATGTTTATGAATATTCTGAGTATTTAATGTCTAAATTATATAATTTAACTTGTAAAATTTAATAGATTAAATGGTTTAAATATTCTTTGTAAATGATAAAAAATTTCTAAAAAATTATTCATTAAAATAGCAAAAATCTGAGATAAATCTGTAATTTTTGGTATTTGCTGGCGCTCATGAAACAGATATTAGGAGTTGGAACATCGATTTCTCCTTGACCCACCTACTTTCCATCGTTTTCTATCTGTTCATAGAATATTAGCCAGGTCTTATCAGCATCATCTGTACAGACAAATGAAACGCTAACATGTCAGAAACAAAGGGATAAAATAAACACAATGATGGAGTTTCATGCTTGCTTGCTTCTTCCTTTTGTAATTTAGATATTGTTTCTCTGTGGTGGTTAAATTTGGTTGAACCTTCCCTCTACTTTGTTTTTCTTGGTATGCTGGATTAGCAGGTGAAAAGCACCATATATACAAGTCTGATAACTTTTTTATGATTCATTTGTTTTGTTTGCTTTTCTTCTTCTATTCTCTAAACAAATAAAGAGAGAAAAACAAAACCCTAGAAAAAAGGAATGCCCAAATAGCTTATATCAAAGTAAATAATTTTTAGTTGCACAGCGATAATCATTTATTATTTTAAAGCTTTTTTTTATATTTTTAAATTTAAATGTAAAATTTATATATATATGTTAAAGTAACTTATCACATCCCTATTTAATCTTTAAAATTGAGAGTAACATCGCAAGCTATAGCTTGCAATTCGAGGAGACAAGTAGAGAAAGAGGGAGTGACCCTTCTTGCATTGTAGGCCATTCCATCATCTTGACATGTGTTTGTCAAGTTTGGTCGATTGCACCAAAGAGTGGTCCCTTCATCATCCATCACTCTTTCGCATGCAAACCAAAACCCTCATTATGCCTGTCCTTACATATATATTATCATGCCATAATGGTATGTATATATTTTAAAGGAATTACTTAATAATCATTGGATTAAAACAATTTATACCATTTAATGATCGAAAATTTCAGCATACATAGATGAGATTATCATATTCTAATTTTTCTTTTTTCACTAAAGGATGTGGCACTGCAAGAACAGAAGTGCAAGAAAAGTGTGGAGTCTTGTGTCTACCTCCTTTTGTCCGTCACCGTCTGTGGTTCAGTGCTCGGTGCTCACGAGCACTCTTCTCGCCAAAAGCAAAATCATTAGCCGGAAGAAGGATTACTATTTTAGGTTTGTTGTCTGCGAACATTTACTATTTGTTTGACTGATAGCAGCACTTCATTTGCTATTTCTGTTACCAAAATATCATGAGATTTTTGTAGTCCCACAATATCCTATCAATGAATGTTTTGGACCGAGAAAATTGTGTCAAACAAAGTGCATGTAAATATCTTCCATTTTGGGGAAATATCAACACATAATTAGAATGATCATCATTTTAATGAAATGCAAGAAGGAATAAATTTATGCTTTCCAAAAAAAAAAAAGGTGAGTAATGAAATTACAATGCCCACATATAACATGTATTCTTCATCTTGTCCTGGTTATATAATTTATTTATTTGATGTAACGTAAAATAACTATTTTGTTATTAATAACCCAAAAAATATAGAAAATACTTATTGTAATTCTCTTCTCCTTTATAAATTGAGAATTGATATGATACTCTATTTTTTAATTATTTATTTTGTATTTAGTTACATTTTTTTTATAAAAATAGATAATATGACTAATTATTTTATTTTATAATGTAATTAAATACAAAGTGAGATACTTGACAGGGAGAAAAGTATTAAGATCCCTTCTCATTCAATTCCGAAGACAAGGTTGAAGATGATTATAATAAAGATTGGTCTTCTTGAACTTCTCCTTCAATTAGGGTTGAAGATGATTATAAGATTTGATTTAAATGTGGGAATAGTCAAAGGCTGAACGGAACTGGTTTCCCTCTTCCCTAATTTAATCTCTGATTCAACACGGAACCCTTAAGATATTGCAATCACAACGACGCAAATCATTGCCATTTAGTGTAAGCTAACCGCTCTCTCTCTCTCTCTCTCTCTCTCTCTCTCTCTCTCTCTCTCTCTCTCTCTCTCTCTCTCTCTCTCTCTCTCTCTCTCTCTCTCTCTCTCTCTCTCCATACATCTTTATAATATTTTATACAATATTTAACTTCTTTTAAAAGATTGAAGTACTAATTAAGTTATTCATAAAAAAAAAACGTATTAATTCATCCAGACATCCCCTTAAACTATATGTAACGATAAATTATAAATTATATATGCTAGTCACATATGGTATTATTATACGAAGATTTATTTTGCTTTATAATACATAATTAATTTTTTATCAATAATAATGTGCTATGCTTGATTCTTTGTAAATTGCATTTATACTCTAAACCGGTTCTTCTTATATGCATACTTAGAATTTTGCACTTTTCTTTTAATTTTTCTGGAAATTTTGCGTTTTTCTTTGGAAGCACGTGTTTGACATTTTAACGCTTTTTGATAATTAACGTTTGTGTTTATACTAATGCTATGATCATCTAAACAAATTACCCAAAGGAACGAAACGCACTTTGACTGTTTTTATTTTCCGGCTTCAAAACGAAGAACCCGTAAGGAATAGTTTATTTATTTTATAAATTAAATTTTATTAAAAATTTATTTAAAAATTAAATTTTCAAATTTATTAGATAATAAATCTTAACTGATCAATAGAGCAGCTTTTTCCGCTAAATTGCAATAAATAGAAAGCGACAGAAAAATTGATAAAGGCTTGCCGTCTGGTTTTGAGTGTGAGTGTGAGCCAGAGAGGGCACGGGTTGTCATTATGCCAAATCTCAACATTACTGGACAGGTGACACTGATAGCATTGCCCAAACTAACAGAATTTTATCTTATTTGATCATATGTCCATTAACTAATACAATTAAAAATAACACCGTCTCTCACTAATATGGGTAGTGGGCTGCGTCTTTAATTAACATATGTAGTAATAACATTTATTACATGGTTATTATAATAATTCCAACCACGTTATCTATTCACATTTAACTTAAATACCTTTTTCTTTTACTCACATATGATTTTTACTATTTTCATTAATAAATTTTTATAGAATTTTTACTTAAAAATAATTAAGTTATTAATTTTATTAATTTTTACAAATTAAATTATCAAAGGTAACAAACTTTTATGAGTATTTAATACTATTTATTAAGTAAGAATTATTTTTTTCATCAATAAATTTTATTTAAAAATAATTTAAAATAATAAATTTATTAAATTATATAAATCAAATTATAAGACTTAAATATTTATTTAATAGTCTAACGTACTTTTATAAGTTTTTAGCATAGAGTGGAAGTTGTTTTCTCCCTCACAAAGCTGCTCATAACTGGTCAAACTTATAAATCTATTATGACAAATTGTGTGTATTGAGTGACACGAGTATACCTTCTACCTTTTTGTTTAGTTAAGAAGCAAAACATAATTTAGTGTCAATGTATATTGTTTGAGTTTTCAAAAACAAAATTAAAAAATTATTGCTTATAATTTTTTTCTTCGACTACAAATTATACCTTATATGAAAGTAACAAAAAAAAGTAGAAGATATAGTATAAAAAAAGGCAAAGATATTTTACTGAAAAATCTCCGGAACACATAAAAAAAAAGAACTGAAAATAAGAATATGTTTAGCACATGTATGATTTATATTAAAATGTTTTTATTTTGATAATCGAAACATATTTATAATTCTTTGGTTAAGATATACAGAATCCCTCTAAACTTGAAATTAATTTTAAAAAATTTTTTTAAACTTTAAAAATTTTTAAATGACCCTCTTAAATTATGAAAAATATTTAAAATAACACATTCCATCCAATTTTTTATCAAAATTTAGATTTTTTTAATCAAACTTTAATTTGACCCAATAAAAAGACTAAAATACTTTTAAAACGCACATAAATTTTTAAAATTTGTCATAAATGTAAAAGAAGACCTAAACCATTAAAATTGAAATATACAAACAAATAGCAAAATGAAAGAAATTAAGAGTAGAATATACATTAAATGAGTGATTTGGTGATGAATGAGAAGTAAACTAAGATTGCAAACTCACAAAAAATCAGGTTGATAATCATCCCACCTATCATAGCCTCCTTTTTTGTACATCTTGATATTGAAGGAGGAAGACTTAAGAACTTTACTGTTCACGAGGATTATTTTTATTATCTTTTAAAATTTTGACGAAAAACTTGATAGAAAGGGTTATTTAAAATTTTTTTATAATTTAAGAAGTTTATTTGAAAACTTTTAAAGTTTAGGAAAATTTTTTAAAATCAACCTAAAATTCAGAAAATTTTTTTATATTTTAGCCTAATTCTTTTTTAGCAAGTCCCTTCAGGTTGGAAAGCTGTCAATTTTGGAGTTAGATGGAAAAATTGACTTGTTAAAATTTAATTATATATTGGATGTTTCTGCCAATGTCTTTATAAATCAACGGCAAACATATAAAGTTGGTTTTTTTGGACGCAAAATATGTTGGGAAAGGAAAGTTACACCAAATTTCATTCAAAAATATCTTCTAAAATTGAATGTATATATTTTAATAAATTTAATAATTAAAATTATTTTAGGTGAATTTTTTATGAGTTTTAATTTATAAAAAATAGATTATAAATATAACTAATTAACTATATATATTTATGTAGATAAATTATGATTCTTGTTTATTTATTTAAACAAAAAGATTTTGGCCATGAAAAATATTGATAGGAATAGGTGTATTGAATTTGTTAAGTTTTATAGTTTAATTTAATAAATTTAATTATTTATATTTTTATATAACAAAATTATTATTTAAATGAGAGATTATATTTATTTTTATAATGCAAATGTCAACTTTTAACCAACTTTAATTATTGCAATTGAACCACACAAATGATTCCATAATGTGTTGACAGGATTAAAGAATTGCTCACAATTTTTACCATAAACATAGCACCCCGTGGAGGGAACTACATGGTTTTATTTGAAAAAAAAAAAAAAAGTTGCTCATAAAAGCTATTTTATATAACTATCACTTATTTGTTTACTATATAAATAAATACACCATGATCTAGTTCGCATTTTTAGTGGTGCAATAACATTTTTTGTTATTTTAGAATTATTCTTTTAGTACCTCAAATTTGAATTCAAAATTTTATATATGTGTCTAAATAGTTTGTCACTTCTTTAATCATAAAAAAATACCATAATCTCATACTTATTTGGCATATTATTATCTCATTTAGGTTCAATGTCATGCCTTATTGAAATGCATAGGGATATGCTATCTTGACATTTTTTTTAAAAAAAAATTTACTCATAATAGTGCAAGGTTGTGAATTTGTAAAATTTAATAAATTTTATAATTTAATTTATAAATTATAAAAATTAAATAAAAATAAAATGATGAAAATAATGAAACTTATCTTCTCGTATGTGCTAGTAATATTGCAGACTCTCAAAATCTGAATGATTATAATAGTTTTTTTATCTATGATCAAAATAGTTCAAAGAGCAAACAAGTTTTATGCCACACTGGTTTGTTGATCAAATTGGATTTTTTTTTCTTTTTTATCACTAATTTAATAGTTAATCTCTTTGTTTTGCTTAATTTTTTAGTTACAATTAAAATTTAATTAATACATATGTAAAATTTAAAATTTAATTTTGATACATTAAAAAATCTGAAATAACTAAATAGTATTATACTATTAAAAGTGCCCATATCATTTTATTTTACTTTGGCGTTAGGCTCCGTTTAAGTTTTGAAGGATTATATAAAATAGATACAATTTATTATTTTTATATAATTTATTTAAAAAATTAAAATTTTTAAAATTTTTAAATCAAATTATATAAACAAATTAATTAATAATTTTTACATTAAATATGAACATATTTTTCACACAAATAACTTTTCTAAAAATATAAGCATACAAATATATATATATATTTTTTTCAATATGCCAATGATGATTGGTTCTGCTGCAATTACATGGTAGAACTTTGGCGAAAGTAGGAACAATAAAACTTTATTCCCAAGTTTCAATATAATCATTTTCTGCGGTACAAATAATCAATAATGGGACTCAAAGAAAAGTACTACAATTTTAATTTGGATATTTTTTTTAAGACCCTTTTTTTTTCTTAATACACATTAATATTAATATTGTGATTATCTAGAAAATTTCTCAGATAACCAACACAAGAGGGAATTAATAATTGTTAGCAATTAGTCTCTGTAGCGTGAGATCGTATCCTATCTCTAAATGTAGTCATCTTGGTAATATTGTGCATTCAATAGAGCTATCAATTATTCACCATTAGTACTGAGTTCCAAATATCACAACCAAATAATTATTCACTTCTATTTATACCAAAAATATTAATTAAATAATAAATATTTTCCGGGACCCATAATTTGTTTCTCTAATAATTATACTCCCAGTAATTTTATTAATTAAAAATGTTTTAGAAGTTATATGCTTGATGGTATTTTATAAGGTTACCGAAAGCAGCACAAGTAAAAAATAAATCTCAAGCCCTATATTTATGTATTAATAAAATGATATTTAATTTAATTTGTTAAAACAAAATACTTGATTTATTTGATTAATATTTAATTTGAACAAAAATGTAATTATTTTATAAATAACATAACAAAAGTAAAGATTTCTGCATTCAACTAAAATGTATCCCTTATCCTAATTACTGTTATTTTTTTATATTTTCAAGAATATCTCTTATTATTTGGATTACAGACTAATTATCTTAAAACCAAAAACTGTGAATAAAATTTTTTTTAGTAAAAGTAATTTTAAATTTAAACACATATTAATAAATTGTATCAAAATTTTTTAAAATATAATTAATTATTACTATATCAATACTTTATTAGTTTCTAATTATTATCATTATCTTTTATTTTTGTATAAATTTTGTAGTCATGTAAATGTTTTTATTGTGTGTAAGGATTAAATATAACGATCATATGATGGAAATGTTATATCAACACTAATTTTGGAACCAAAAAGCTTATTTTTAAGTGAGTATACTGTTAAATTTATAAAATTTAATAATTTATATTAAAATTATAAAAATTAAATAAAAATAAAATTACAAAAATATTAAAACTTATTGTACAATAATTATTACTACTGTTAAAATCAGCCCCTGATAATTTAATCCCACATATATGTTAAAAATATATATTTTTTAATTTAATTATTTCAACAATAAAAAAAAGTTTGTGACTTCAATATTTAAATTTAGATTCTTATAATTTTATGTTCGAGTACAAAGCAGTTTTGTACCAGCAAAAATAACCTGCACTAGTCAAAATCATTCGGTTGTTTCATTAATTAGAGTCATATATAGATATTTTTAGAAAAATTCTACAGCGTTTTTGTGTCTGTTATGAAAGAAAAAAATTAATGAAACACGTCTTACCAATTTGTATTCTTTGATCAGATGCTCAGTTATCAGGGCTCTATTTTCACTATTATATATACTATTTTAATGCATATTAAAAATTTTTGAAAATATAAGTTAAATACTTAATAATAAATAGATGCAATATTTTATAAAAATATAATATTTGGGTTTTGAAAGTTTAGTGTTATTTTTATTAAAATATAAGATTCTGAGTGTAATTTTTTTTTTAAAAAAACGGCTTATTTCCATTTGGGCAAAATTTGCATGTAACCCATGGCTCTTTTCCTGTTCACGATTACACGCCTTCTTAACTTTTGCCGCTGCATAATTAATCGGACTGTTAGAATGGGTTTTTGTTTTTTGACAATTTCACAACTGTTTCCTTCCAATTTTATAATCCAAAAATCATAATTTTTGGGTTGTGTGTCCTATTGGCGGAGGAATGCTTGTCACCTACTCCTTTTAAGTTCCCCATTCCCCTAAACTTCTCCAGGAGTAAAAGCTTCTTTCAACTTTGGTTGCTGCTCTCTGCTGTGCTTTGCTCTGCCTCTGGTCTGGTGCCAATGGAGAGGCACAAATGCAAGCTTTGCTCGAGGACGTTCGCCAATGGCAGAGCATTGGGTGGCCACATGAAGGCTCACTTGGCCACCCTCCCCCTACCTCCTAAGCCCGAACCAGAATCACTTCCTGACCCTAGCGACTCAGCTTCATTGTCATATTCTTCTTCAGAACCAGAAGAAGAAACATACAGAGAATCAGAGGAAAAGGCTTTGATTTATGGGTTGAGGGAGAATCCCAAGAAAAGTTTCAGGTTTGCAGATCCCGAGTTCTCTTTTGCAGTTGATACTGGGTCTGTCGTCCAAGATAGAGAGAGCGAGACCGAGTCAAAGAACCCAACTCGCCGGCGATCCAAGCGAAGCAGAAAACCCAGCTTCGGAGGGAGCCAGAGCCATAAATTGGAAGTGAAGAGGCCAAAACCGAGTTTCACGGAGTCACCGACGGAACCCGAACCGGTGAGCTCGGTTTCTGATACATCCCCTGAAGAAGATGTTGCTATGTGCCTCATGATGCTTTCAAGGGACAAATGGACGAGAGATGTTGTTGAACAAGATCAAGAGCAAGAAGAAGAAGGACTGAGATCAGGGGAGAAATCCAAAGGATTCGAAGAGATCAAGTCAAAGAGAGTTCGCGGGAAGCACCAGTGTGACCACTGCGGAAAAACGTTTCGATCTTCCCGAGCATTGGGCAGTCACAAAAATATCTGCTTTCTTGATACTGCAGAAGCAAGAACTGCAGCAGGTAATGATAAAATCTTTGAATGCCCATTTTGCTACAAGGTATTTGGGTCAGGACAAGCACTCGGTGGCCACAAGAGATCCCATTTAATGGCATTTTCATCGTCCAATGTTGATGATTCTGCTAAATTGAAACAGAGCTTCATAGATCTCAACTTGCCAGCTCCAGCAGAAGAAGACGAACTCAGCGTGGTTTCTGATGCATAATTTTAGCTCATTGATTTAGCTTCATGCGTAATTTTAGCCCATTGATTTAGCTTCATTGATCTGGCAATGTTTAGTTGCTTTATTAAAGTAATTTTTTTTAAATAATTTTGTAGTTAAAACAAAATTTTCATTATCTTTATTGTTAGATCGATACTTTTGATGGTACAATCATAGCTGACTGTAATTTATGCCCTCAGCAACTATCTGCTATGTTTCGAACTGTATGGTAAATTGGTGGCTGACTATTCAATCTTTTGTTCATTGTCTTCCGCTAGAAGTTTTCATAGTCACTGCAAAGTGAAAACCCAGATTATTATGTGTTTGTTTTTGGGATTTGGTTGTGGACCAACAGCTTTGGCCTTTAAAAGTACTAAAGTGCTTGAATTCTGTTTTTATGCTCTGGTTCTGTTCCGGTCGGTCTGCAACCTGTCTATCCACTTTTGATAGAATTTTTAAAACCAGTTCCTTTTTCTTCATCATTGCGTTTTTCTACTTCCATTGTTTTCTAGTTGAGGTTCTGTTGTTTTAGCGCGGAACATGAAAGAAATGATTTCGTAGACAAAGTCAGAAGCTGTGAAATCACGAACGGATGACAATTACGAACAAGATGCCAATGGAAGTGCGCAATTAGTTTCTGCGTGTAGGGGATGCCCTGGAGTTGTTCAGAGATAAGTTGGAGATTATATTTAAAAAAATAAAAACATTTTATTTTATTTTATACTTTTTACACAAATTTTTTTTCCATCTTCAAAATTTACAATAACATTCATATTAAATTAAATTTATCTATAGTACATTATAAAATATTAAAAAAATAGAATAATTTAAAAAAGAGATACAAATTTATGTAAGAACTAAAAAATAGTCTAGAAATTAATATAATTTACTCTTAAAAAGGAAAAATCCTTTTATTTCTGAATGTGATATTTTGTTTTTATTATAGAAGAAATTATCTGCCTTGAAAAGAACGAAGCATCAGGGCAGAAGGAGGAAGTCCATGTCCATCCCATTATCATCGAAGAATCAGTCAGATTTGTATAATCCTCGGTTAGAAGAGAAAGTATATGCTAATAAAAAAAACGTGTCAAACAATTAGGACTTCTTTTAATTAGTAATAACTCAGAAATAGGATTAAAAAAATAAGAGAGGATCGATTAGTCATTAAAAGAGAAAATTTTTTATTTTCATAAATAAAATTTATTTTAAATTTTTAAATTATTAAATTTATTATATTTTATAAATTAAAACAGATTTTTTTAATTTGTGATAATTTAATGAAAAATGTTAATGAAATTAAGCTTTTATTGAAAGTGATTGTACTGTGGCAGGTGCCTTTCTTTCGTGCATGTGATTTCTTGCTTCACAAGAATTCTACCTGAATGGTAATAGTTAGTAGTCATTCGAGTTAAATCATCTTGTAATTTTTTTCAGAATGCAAAGGCCCCTTCTCAACCAGTGTAAGTAGCGTGAATCCAACAAGAAACTGAGAAATCTCCCATGGCTTAAAAGAGGGAAAAGAGATAAGAAAACGAGCACAAATGAGAACCCTTGGTCCTGGGGGTAGCCTTCCTTGCTATCCAGGGTGTGTTAGAGTGGAGACTGGGAGGGTGCAATTTGGCCATTAGCTAAGACCAAAATGCAAATGACAAAATTTACATTAGAAGCCTTTATGCCACAATTGCTTATTTTGCAAACTTCACAATGTTAATATGCTGCTTTCTCTTTCTTCCGAAAGGCAACATAACTATTTGCCAATCTACACTTTCCACGTTTTGGAAGTCATTTTACAGTTTGGCAACAAGCATCAAGTTTGCATCTTCTGTTCCTAATCTAGTCAATTTGGCCGGCCCTTTTGGGTCTTTCTGAATATGGGAATTACTATATGTAATTGAGAAGAAAAGTGAAAAGAAATAGATGCAGTTTGCTTGATCGGGAAGATCATTGGAGGGTTATTGTGGTATAGGTATTTAAGATGCTAACAAAAATGGTATTGATATCGAAGTCTGAAGAATTTTCAAGAGGGACCATTTAGAAAAGGGATGGACATGGGTACATGGAGAAAAGTCATGCGGGTTTATCACGGGGGCGGTCATTTTTTCTCTCCCAGTCAACGGCGGAACAAGGTGGAAGTGGAACACCGTCGTGGATTTGGTCAGCGAGATTCATTTTTTGTTGCCACATTTTACGATGGTACCTCATAACACAGAATTGAACCGACGATGAAGTTGGAATTGGATGCTTTCCCTCTTTCTGGTCAACTAGTCATAAGTCTTTTTTTCTTCTCGTACAAATATCAGTGGGGCCCTATCCCATTGTTGAATTCTTCGTTCAACGGAAAGCCGCAGCCTCTGGTCCAGCTGCTGCCGCTCATGGCTACCACGTACAGTGACAGCAAAGTACCTAAGTTGATCCTATTTATACGATTTTTTAAATAATTATAAAAGAAACTATTAAATTCTTTGAAATCATTTCTTCAATTTATCAGCAAGTATAAGAAAGCCTTGTATCAAAATATCATTTTCACTGCCACTTTAGAAATAAAATTAAAACTTTATTGTTACCAAAAAGAACCCTTATTTCTAAATTATTAATTCTGTAATTTTTTTATTTTAAATTTCGAATTCAACCTCGTAATATTTTAAAATATGACAAAAACATTTAAATTTAAATTCTCCTATAATATTACTTAAATCTCTTATTATTAGACTACACTTAGTAACTTCATAAATTTCACCTTAAAAAAAGCAAAGTTGATAACTTGCATAGGTGTTGATTCTCGGATGCATGAATGGATAGCTTTCTTCAGCTTTTTCTTTTGCCTTGCCTATTTCTCTTACTTTATTTACTTTTGTTTTTAAAGTTTTTTTTTTCTGGATATTTTGTTTTGCAAGTTTTGATGATCAAAACTTACTTACCAAGTTTGGCACCAGCCACCACACCCTTTGCCCTCTAACTGTACCAGCCACAAACTTTTTTCAATTCACTAATCGGCATTTGTTAGCCTTGATTCACGCTGCCGAAAAGCTTGATTTCAGAAGCTGTTTTAGGTCACGACGATGCTGGCGAGCTGCTTCATTAAGCAGTGCATCACCCCGCATGTGGCCTAGGAGCGCGAGGATCTGTAATCGTGCTAGCTCCTCTTAAGAGTATCCACGTGCCCTTCGCAAAATCCCGACCATTTTATTAATGTTAAAGCGTGAATGTGGCAAATTGCCTCCAACAACTCTGTACAAAGGATAGAAATAAATGCGTGCCCTCATAGACCATAGAATGGTGCAAGGTCAAGTCCATCTAAGGCTTCAGGCAAAGACACAGCCGTGTTGCATCTTCTGGTGTAGCAGTGGTACCAATCTATCTGTTCCTGGTTCTAGCATGGGGCCCTTAATACAATCTAATGTTGATTTTCCTTAATGATTTACCTTCCTCAAGCGGGAAAGAGGAAACAGCTAGGAAGCCAGTGGAAGGCTAGCAAGCTGTTCCGGACAAAGATGCTCTTAAAGCTGCTTTCAGTGCAAACGCCAAGCAGTTCACATGATTGACTTTGAAGGCAAGAGAGATTATTTCGATCCTTCTTTTACGGGTTACGTTCTTTATTTTGGACGCTAAATTATTCCAAGTAGTAAAAGCCCGCCTCAGTTTCTTCCTAATCATAATAAAATGGATAACCTTCTTTGGGCCTTTCAATTCAAAACGCCCTTCTTCTTGAACTTCTGTCCACCGCTACAAGTAGGAAGCAGCCTTCAATTTATAAATAATTGTTATTTATAAATTAAATTATATTAAATATTTATTTAAATAAATTTAAATTATTAGATTTATTTATTTTATAACGTAACTGTTTCGTCCCTTCACCATTATAGAGGGATGTTTTCCATTTGTAAATTATGAACGATTAGACTAGTTAAATTTATAAAATTTAATAAATCAAAAAAATAAATATTTAATAAAATTCGTGTATAAAAATAACAAAATCGTTTCGAAAAGAGTCACGAGTCCTCTTGACCCTCACGGAAAGAAGCATAACCTTTTGGACGTTCACAAGCAGCCCGTAGTGGACAAATAATCAACCCTGCAATCGAGGCGGGCCTAATGTGGGCGTTGGCCATCTAAAATTTTACGGCAGCCGGAGTCCAGGCCCATATTAGTTTTCAGCCCAGAAGGACAAACTAGCTCGCTCCCAGAAAACGTGCTCGACCAAAGACAAAACCTGTGGCACGAAATTTGAAAATTATAACCACAGTTAGATACCGGCTGATATGCGTCGGCGAAAAAAAAAAATTGATATTACCAAAAAAATAATAGTGATAATATTTTCACAATTATTTTTATCACATAATTCATACATTCATATTTATACTCGTTGATTGAAAATTACAATCACAATTAGACAGCGGCTGATATGTTTTGGCGTAAAAAAATTGATATTATTAAAAATATGAGTGAGATTAATTTTATAATTAGTTTTATTAGATAATTTATATGTACATATTCATATTCATTAATTAAATATGTAATAAAATTTATATAATTAATTAATAGCTATAAATATATGGGTATATGGATTATGAAAAAAATAATCATTAAAATAGAATTATAAAAAAATATTGAGGTGAGTACCCACAAAATTAATTTGAGGTAGTTGAATATTTTCCCTGATTAATTCATTTTTAAAGTATGTTGGGGACCTATCCATCAGTCATAACATTTCTCTTATGTGGGGGACTACTCATTCTCTGGTTGAAAATGTTATTTAACACAGTTAATGTTGGGTTTTTTTATGTGAACTTATATATATATATATTAAATATTTTTATTAAAAAATATTAGATATTATGTATTTTTAATAACATTTAAATTAATATTAATGAATGATATTAAACTTATTTTGATGATTATATTATGAATTATTTTAATATTGAATTGTATAAATATTATCTATGATAAATAAGATAATAATTTTATATTAACTCAAGAAAAAAATTATAATTAATTTATTATATAATATTAGTGTCTTATAAATTTAATATATATATATATATATATTTTGGCCAAAAAAACGTAAGAGATAAAGAAAGAAGTTTTTCCTCCTCTATCACCGACTCTTGTATCATATCTCCTCATCATCATCTACTTCACTAATCTCCATGGAATCTCAAACTCCTTCTCGACATAATCATCTCAACTTTCTTCAGCCAACACCAATGTTTAAGACAATTTTTATAAAAATATTAAAATTTTGATTATTACTAAATTAAATTCGTTAGTGTTAGTCAATGAGAGTGAAAATAAATGAAATTTTCGACTGTTCTATCTCCACTTGGAGTTGAACAAAAAATGACAAATTGTGTTTTTATTTTTTCCAGTTACAGTTGAAAAAATACACCCAAACTCGGATTTATATCTTGGTTTTTCATTCTTTCATCCACCCATTTTTCACTCTCCTATATTTGCGTTTGGAAGTCTCTGTCTGGAGTTAATACGGATGAAACCTTATCGCTCGTAATAAAGAAGGTAGTCCCTACCTATAAGTTAGGCACAAATGATAGGTAATTAAGTATATTAAATATATTATCTTAAATTTAATTAAAAAACTAATTTTTAGTTATTAATTAAAAAATATTTTAAATTTCATCCAAAAAATAATAATAATCCTCCACTTTGTCTCCCATTGCAACTGGCAATAAATGATTATTTTATCAAAACTACACATTTCTAACAACAAATGGCATCCGTGTTGGTTTATGCCATACAAAAAGAACTATCTTTTGGTTGTTTCCTAAAAAATTGTAAATAACCAGTCACACAAAAAAGTCTTAACGGAATATTTTATCTTCTAGGGAAAATAGAGGTCTCCTAAAATTAGATTTATTAAAATTTTATAAAAATGAATATAAAGTATTAAATATGTTTAATTTTATAGTTTAGATGATAAAATATAATAAATTTAATAATTTAAATTATTTTAAATAAAATGTTTGTAATATTTAACTTATAAAAAAAATAATTTGTTTATTCAGATAAAATTTTCCTATATATAACTATCTTTTACTGAAAAAGTCTACCTATATGATTGACCACAGTTAACCAAAGAAACTATGAGCGACTTTGATACTAAACTAAAAAAAAAAAATAGTTTGACAATTTATTATAGAATGACGAAGCTCAAACTCAATATTAAAATGTATTATAAGTTAATAACAAAATTTATTTTAATTATTTTAGGGCATAAATTACAATTATACATCCTTTAACAAGTTTCCCTCCACCTGCATCAATGGCGGAGAAGCTAACAGGTGCATGCATTATACGTAACCGAATTTTTCAGTAAAAATACAATATAACAATAATGATGACTACATATATTTATGGCGGTAAGGCTGTGAATGAGAAAAATAATATAAGCAGAAGAGAAAAAGAGGAGAAGACGCAACGAGCAGGTAAAGTGAGGAGAAAACTACATGAGGGTGTGTATATAATAGAAAAATAAAATAAAACAAAATAAAATCTAAAATTGAAAAAGCGTAGTTGTTGTTGGGTGGGGTGGTGCGAAATTGAGGGCTTCCCTCTGTTTGCTCTCTCATTCTCTCTCTGGTTGCCTCTGCTGATTCTCCAATGGATCTGTAAGTTATTTTCCTTTTTCTTAGAATTTATGCTTTCTGTTTTAACTCCTTGCATTGAATTGAGGCCGAAGCTTGCAGTTTCCGGGTTGTTTTGCTTGATATTTGGCTCTCGGATTGCAGGAATTTCAAATGTCCCAGATCTTGTTCGTATGTCTGTTATTGTATCTTCCACTCCAGGTTAGGTTTAAGCGAGTTGTGACTCTGAGGTGCTTGTTTTTGGATCTCGAGGTCTGGTTGACATTTACTGCCCTATCGAGGTTGGGAATTGTTTGTGGTGACATCAGGGATTATCTGAGCGTGTTTTCCGACGAATTGGTTTTAATCTTTGGTAGGATCACGAGGGTTCGTTAAGGATTAGGGTTTTGGCCGATGGCTTCAAATCCTCCCTTTCATGTGGAGGATCAAACCGATGAGGATTTTTTTAATAAATTGGTTGAGGATGATGTGGAGCCTGTTAAGTCTGTCCACAATGAAGGCAATGATTCCGATGACGCTAAAGCATTTGCAAATCTGGCTATTCGTGATGTTGATTCTGGATTTGAGAATTCGGGTGGTGGCGAAAGTGGGATTGAAGTGAAAGGGGAGGAGGGTAGTGTCAAATTGGATGCGGGTTTAGTTGGTGCACATGCATCGGATGGTGATTCGGTGGTGTCCTCTACTTCAGTTGGGTGTCATGGTGCCATAAATCTCAGTAATGATGTTATTGGTTTAGAATCCACATCAGATTCTACTGTTAGCAAGAGCAATGGGAACACCAGTTCAGAGGTTAAGGAGGTGGGTTGGAATTCGTTTTATGCTGATTCAAATGGTGGTGTTGGGTTTGGATCGTACTCTGACTTTTTCAATGAACTGGGAGATCAATCTGGAGATTTGCCAGGGAAGTCATTTGATAATTTAAATAGTGAAGTGAAACTTGGTAATGAAGTTCAAAATGATGGCTTAAATGCTTCCGTTAATTATGTGCAATATCAAGGGGGGCAAGGCTATGATGCATCTTTGGAACAAAGTACAAATGGGCAAGATATGAATAGCAGTCAGTATTGGGAAAATCTTTATCCAGGTTGGAAGTATGACTCCAACACTGGGCAATGGTATCAAATAGATGGCTACAATTCATCGGCCTCTGTACAGGGAGGTTCCGATGCCAATTTGGCTGTTGATTGGACTGCTGCTTCTGATGGAAAAGCAGAGATTTCTTATCTGCAGCAAACTACTCAGTCTGTTGCTGGAACTTTAGCTGAAAGTGGGACAACTGAAAATGTTTCCAGCTGGAGTCAGGTATCACAAGGGAACAATGGGTACCCAGAGCATATGTTTTTTGATCCTCAATATCCTGGCTGGTATTATGACACAATTGCCCAGGAATGGCGCTCGTTGGAGACCTACAATTCATCCATTCAGTCTAATGCTCAAGGACTTGAAAATAAACATGCTTCCACCAGTACTTTTTCAAATGATAATAGTTTCTATAACTACGGCCAAGCAGTAAATTATGGATCACAGGCTATTGGTAGTCAGGCTGTAGATGGCAGCTGGGATGGCTCCTATGGTAGCAAGGGTTTAGACATGTTTAATACTGAGACTGCTTCTAGAAGTGAGGGTAGTATGACTTCTGCTGGAAACCAACAATTTAGTCACTCTTATGATCCAAATATTTCTGTCAACAAAGATCAACAAAATACTTCTAGGTCCTTTGGATCAGTTCCATTGTACAATAAAGTAAGCCATAGTCAGGGTTTGGCCAATGGGACTGTTGAGCTGCAAGGCTTCGTCCCTAGTGGGGACATTGCTGAGCCCTTTAATTCAGCTGATTATCCTGTAAGTCAGAAGCCCATTAGTTATTCTCAGCAATCATTTCAGGGAGGGCATCAGTTCTCTTATGCACCTCATGTAGAAAGATCATCTGCTGGACGTCCTCCTCATGCCTTAGTAACGTTCGGATTTGGAGGAAAACTTATTGTAATGAAAGATTCTAGTCTTCAAAACTCATCTTATGGGAGCCAGGTTAATTCGTGAATCCTCTAATTAGTTACATTCTATGCTTCATCTGGTTTCCAGAAGATTTGTTGGTTGCATATGTATTTCTTGTGTTTGAAAGTATTTTCTGTTCTCTTCTCTTCCTGGTTAATTATATGTGACCAAATGAAGCATGTCATTCTTTTGCCAGCAATGATTTTTCAATAAGGTTAACACTGTTGATTCATTTTTATCTGAAGGATACTGTACAGCAGGCTGTTTCTGTTTTGAACTTAATGGAAGTTGTCACGAGAAACGTTGATTCGTCTGGCATCGGAAATGGTATTAGCAATTATTTTCGTGCTCTGTGCCAGCAATCTTTCCCAGGTCCATTGGTTGGTGGGAGTGTTGGAAGCAAAGAGTTGTACAAATGGATAGATGAGAGGATTGCACAATGTGAATCCCCTGACAAGGATTATAAGAAAGGTGAAAAGTTGAGATTGCTTCTCTCTTTGCTTAAAATAGCTTGTCAACATTATGGAAAACTGAGATCTCCTTTCGGTACAGACACCATACTAAAAGTAAGTTAACTGGAGGCCTTTGAATTCTTTTTTTGTTTCCTTTTAATTTTATAATTAATAATTAATTAAATTCGGCATATTGTCAAGATTTAGCAAAAGCTTTTCTAGTGCCCTTTGCATCAGATTAATTGCAACAGTATTAATTGTTAATTTATGGTGTTCTCATTTGTTGATATACATGTTTGGGATCTTGACCTCCTGAGTTGGCTACTTTGTAGAGTTTATATGATGGTATAGATATTTCTTATCTTTATTTTTGTATATTCTAGGATCACCTCTTTCGAAGTTGTGTATTATTTCTCTGCAAAATGACTCATTATGGGCTATTCTCTTTCATTAAATTGACTGTCATTTATGTGAGCAATTGTTAGAAGTTCCATATTCAGTCATCCGTAGGTTAAAGCTTTAAGTGAATGTGGTATCTTTTCTAGGTTATTTAGCACAAAAAGGAAAACTCTTTGGCTATAGCTGGTGCAAAATGTAACACCAACCGTAGAGTTTCTAATTGCTGATTATTTTGGTTGCTGCAATTTTGTGTTGATTATTTTGGTAAATGTATTAATAGTAGGATAAAGTTTATATCATGTCTCCTTAGTAATCCTTGTGGTTCTCAGTTATGCTACTGCCTGAATACTATAGCTGTTTGGATTTGTATCTTATACAGGAAAATGATACTCCTGAGTCAGCAGTTGCCAAACTTTTTGCATCAGTCAAGATGAATAGCACAGAATTCACGCAATATGGTTTCCTTAGCCAATGCTTACAGAATTTGCCTTCTGAAGGACAAATGAGGGTACGTAGTATGTCCTTCCTGGCCTTATCCGCCTTTTTCAGATTGTTAAGTTTGTACCCTTTACAGATTTTTATTTTGTTCCAGGCAACCGCTTCTGAGGTACAAAATCTTCTTGTCTCTGGCAAAAAGAAGGAGGCATTACAATGTGCACAAAAAGGTCAATTGTGGGGACCTGCACTTATTCTTGCGTCACAACTTGGTGATCAGGTCAGTGTCAGTTGTGGGTTTTACATTGTATCTGCATGCTGAATGTCTGCTGGACAGTCCCTTGCGTGTTGGTCAAGGTCGATTTTCACCCTGGCTTGGTTGGGGGAATGAATTTGGTGCATGTTTGCGATGCAGTTCTATGTTGATACAGTAAAGCAAATGGCACTTCATCAGCTGGTTGCAGGATCACCTTTGCGCACATTATGCCTTCTAATTGCAGGGCAACCGGCTGAAGTTTTCTCTACTGACACCTCAACTAGTGGGCATCCTGGTTTTAGTAATATGTTTCAGCAACCTGCCCAGGTGATCTTTAGTAGGATAAACTAATAAGTCATGCTACAAGGCCTATGCGATTGTGATTTTTGTTACTTTTGGTATTCAATTGTGTCAAAGGGTATTGGATTTATTTTTAACTTGGATCAAGCTTTGTTGTTACTTTGCAATTTCAGTTTGGATCTAATGTTATGCTTGATGATTGGGAGGAGAATCTAGCTGTAATAACAGCAAATAGAACTAAAGATGATGAACTTGTAATTATTCATTTGGGTGATTGCTTGTGGAAGGAAAGAAGTGAGGTAGAATTGTTTTTAAACTATCTTTTCTTCTGTTTAACAATATTTGGAGTTTTCTGTTCTTCTGATTTGGAACATTTTGTTTAGGTTACTGCTGCGCATGTCTGCTACTTAGTTGCTGAGGCAAATTTTGAGTCATATTCGGACACTGCAAGACTCTGTCTAATTGGAGCAGATCACTGGAAATTTCCTCGAACTTATGCCGGTCCAGAGGCTATCCAGGTTCAATTGAAATCTATTTCTCTCTCTCTCTCACAGAAGAGAGGGGGTGAATCCCTGTAACTCTTAGGTTTCTTCTTTCACAAATTTTGGATTTATAGCGTGTGCTTGCTTTGCATGATTTTGACATTTATATCATCAACCTTGGTTTTCTTCTGTATGCCTTTTGGATAACCTAATTTTCTGAGATGTTCTTCTGATATCATCAACATATCTTGCTCTAAAATTATTTTTTGTTCATTTTGATTTAATATTCTTTAGTGTGGTTTATGCGGGACACTCAAACTTATATTACCTAATGGGTACTTGGACAGAGGACTGAGTTATATGAATATTCAAAGGTGCTTGGAAACTCTCAGTTTATTTTGCTTCCGTTTCAGCCATATAAGCTCATATATGCATATATGCTAGCTGAAGTGGGCAGGGTTTCAGACTCATTGAAGTAAGTTCATAGAACATTATTTATGACATTATTTTGTACGCAATCTGCCTTCTCATGGTTATGTGACTTCAGGTACTGCCAAGCTGTACTCAAATCCCTAAAAACTGGCCGTGCACCTGAAGTAGAGACGTGGAAACAATTGGTATCATCTCTGGATGAGAGGATTAGAACTCACCAGCAGGTACTTCCTTGTCCTTTCATGAATCTTTTATTATTTTGAAAATTTTGTTACTTATCCTCAAAAACAATACATTTCCAGGGTGGATATGCTGCAAACCGCCCTGCAAAATTAGTGGGCAAATTGCTCAACTTTTTTGATAATACTGCTCATCGAGTTGTTGGTGGTCTACCACCACCTGCTCCATCAACATCACAAGGAAGCATTCAGGGAAATGAACAACATTACCAGCCCGTGGCACCTAGAGTACCCAACAGTCAATCGACAATGGCCATGTCATCATTAGTGCCCTCTGCTTCAATGGAACCCATAAGTGAGTGGACGGCTGACAATAATCGAATGACAATGTCTAATAGAAGTGTTTCAGAGCCAGACATTGGTAGAACCCCAAGACAGGTGTGTGGTTAGTTTGAATTGTAGTTTAAAGGTTTTCAGTTTAGTCTAGATGGGTTGACATTTGTTATATTTCATTTAAACTCTGAAAAATCAGGTTGATTCATCAAAGGAAACAGCTTCATCTGAAACACAAGGCAAAGCATCGGTTTCTGGAGGCATATCTCGTTTTTCTCGTTTTAGTTTTGGCTCGCAACTTTTCCAAAAGACAGTGGGGCTAGTCTTGAGACCTCGCCCTGGCCGACAGGTGGCATTAGTTTTTTATATGCATTAATTTATCATCCATCTTTTTCTTTCTTTTCTTCTAAACATTCGTTCTGACTGGCACCTATATAAATGGTTAATACTCTGCCCCATATGAAGGCTAAATTGGGTGAAAAGAATAAGTTCTATTATGATGAAAAGCTGAAGAGATGGGTTGAGGAAGGTGCTGAACCTCCAGCTGAAGAAGCTGCACTGCCACCACCTCCAACAACTACTGCTTTCCAGAATGGTAAAACTGAATACAACTTGAAATCTGTATTGAAGACAGAAGGATCACCTTCTAATGAGGGCCCTGATGGTAAAACTTCAAGTCCTGAACCTACGCTAGGGATCCCTCCAATACCACCCAGCTCAAATCAATTCTCTGCTCGTGGACGCATGGGTGTTCGAGCAAGGTAACAACTTAACCTGTTAATCTGAGGTTGGAGTTGGAAGCAGAAGTGAATTTTTATTTTGAGTATTACTTGTCGAGCAGTGTTTGACAATTAATACTCATAATGAAGTAGATGTTGAATACCCTTTGAGAATTTTAAGACTCAGCTAGACCTCCTGCTGATTTGTCTGTTAGATATATAAAATTTGAAATTGAAGATCCTTCAAGAAATTTAGAGTTTAAGAATCTAAAAGGTCTAGCTGTGATAATGACTTAGTCTTAATGGTGTGATTCACCTTTATCAGGACTGAGGGGTTTTGGATGTGGAGGATTGTTACGTCTCTAGACCTAACTGTGAGTTAAAACCTATATAAAAAATAGGCTAAAATGCATAGAATTTTTTTGAACTTTAGGTCGATTTTAAAAAATTCTCTTAAACTTTAAAAGTTTTTAAATAATCCTCCTTAACTATGAAAAACGTGTAAAAAATTCCTTCCGTTAAATTTTTCGTCAAATTTTGAATATTCTGTTAAATTGACCAAATAAAAAGACTAAAATACCCTTGAAATACACTTAAATTTTCATAATCCACCACAATTTGTCAAAAGGCAAAATTTTTAAAATAAATAGTTTATAAATTAAATTGGTTGAACCCATGATCAAGCCCATGTTGAATTTTTTGCATCAAACTGGGTCCACCTCATGGTAAGGTGTGTTACTTACAAATTTTGTCTTTTGACAAATTGTGGTGGATTATGAAAATTTAAGTGTATTTTCAGGGTATTTTAGTCTTTTTATTTGGTCAAATTGACAGAATATTCAAAATTTGACAGAAGAAGTTTTTTGCATGTTTTTTATAGTTGAGAAGAGTTATTTGAAAACTTTTAAAGTTTAGGAGTGTTTTTTAAAATCGAATTAAAATTCAGAGAAATTTTGTGTATTTTAACCTAAAAAATACAAAATAAATGGAAAAGAATTTAGCCAGATCATTTGGGTGTTGGGCTCATAATGTGCGGCCAGCTCAATTTCCAGAAATAAGAGGAAGAGTTCCTTATTAGTTCATTCTGCATTTTAAAGGCAGATAAACTTGAATTTTTTTTTTTTCAGTTTTAAAAAAAAAACCTTGAAATCGTTTTTGGGCTTTTGGCAGGTATGTTGACACCTTCAACCAAGGTGGTGGAAGTTCCGGAAACTTGTTTCAGTCCCCTTCTATACCATCAGTCAAACCTGCTCTTGCTGCCAATGCAAAGTTTTTTATTCCTGCACCTGCACCATCATCAAACGAGCAGACAATGGAGTCTATAGCAGAAAGCAGTCTAGAAAATAATGCAGTTAATGAAGATCCTTCAACATCCGCCAGGAATGATTCATTCCAAACCCCTAAACCTTCATCAATTAGCATGCAAAGGTTTCCGAGCATGGATCACATATTAAACAAGGGAGTGATGACAAATGGCAGTGACACTCGTTCCCCTCATTCACGTCGAACAGCTTCATGGAGTGGGACTTTTAGTGATTCGTTTAGCCCTCCAAAGATGGGTGAAATTAAGCCTCCTCGAGGTGAATCTTTGGGCATGCCGCCTTCAACATTTAGGCCCGATGAGTCTTTGATGCGTACATCTACGAACAGTGGCAGTTTTGGGGAAGATCTCCATGAGGTGGAACTTTGAGCGGTTAATCAAGCTGTAAATATCAAATTTTGCTTGTTACTCAACAGAATATTTGGGACGTCCCTGCTTCTGCGTTTCTCTAGAAGTACGGACTACTTTACACATCTGCTGGAGGTTCATATAGAAGCAAAAGATGTCAATTTTTTCCCCGTCTCCCTCCCCTTATTCTTTTAGCCTCCTGAACTTCCCGACTCCCAACCTGGCAATGTATGATTAAATGTGGTTGGCTTCGCTTGATATTTAGGTCTTACTTTATTTTAAATGCTAAGGGAGTTGACATCGGTCACCATCTCAGGCTTAAAGAACTGGTGTTTCTACTGCAAGGGATACAGCGCCTGCATTGGCGAGTGGTACAGTTCATTTGTTCATTTTATTATTATTGAAAGGAAAAATACGAATGTCCCTCGAGGAAAAAAAGATGGCCTCAACAGAAGGACAAAATAGTGTATGGAATTGTGAAAAATAAGTTTTGTCCCTCCTGTATTTGTTTCAGCTATTAAATTGAATTAAATTTTAAAATTAGAGCCTCTGGTCCCAATTAGGATTGATTTACATTTCACCCGTGTAAGGATTATTGGAGATTGCTATCGGAAAGGATGAATGTTGAAAGTCTTAGTTCATAGTAATTGAGTTTAGCATTCGATTATCTTCATAGAAGAACAATTGAGCTTTTTATTATGAGAGGCCGCGGGTGAACCTTTTTTGATGCTTTTAAAGAGTTGAATTAACAGAGTGAGTTGACATACATTTAGCAACAATCATCCAATCCAAACTCTGCCGTACATGCAGCAAACCGTACAGCACCAAAAGTATTTGCCCTTGGAGGATGATGTGCTTTTGTCCTTAAAAATTCTCTGCTGGCCCTTTTCTTTTGGAAAGGAAAAGATGGATCACTTTTGCCAATCTGAGCATGTAAAAGAAAAGTTGTTAGTATAAATGCCAGCTTGAATTTCAAGGTATATGGGATTGTTGGAGACATGATAAACAAGAACAATCATTCCTAACATTACATTACTGCTGCTTTCTGTTATGGGATTGTTCTGCCAAGAAAACAGTCATCTCAGTCATTTACATTAAAACAACTAAAATCCAGGTAAGAGCATTGTATTCTAACCAAGAAGATATTAGAGCTCAAAAGTCAATATCACATTTTAGAACTTGGAACAAATGCTTTTATGTGCATTGATAAGGCATTGCTTTTGCGTAAAGATTAGAAATTAACACAAATATTTCATGAGCATGTAAGATATCTCTGTACTTTCATGGCTTCTTGTTGAATTTTGAATATAGCAACCTACTACAATGTCAAAATACCATGGGATAAGTGTATGCAACATTGGTCAGAATATATAGAGAAATGATAGGAGGAAGAAAGACGAAATGGATAAAGTCTTGTAAACTTCATAAAAATTATATTATTGAAAAAAAGATATAAAATCAATGCAGTCAGGAAGCAGATCAGATAGGCAAACAGAAAAATAGTGCAAAAATATCAGGACATGGAATAAGTAAGTTTTTTATTTTCTTAATTAAGAATCAAGGAAACAACAACCAGTACTATTTTCTTGATCTTCAACTCCACTTCTTGCTTTGATCCTTGGCTCTTTACCACAATTCCTTGCACCCATATGGATGCACCAGTTGTAATCAAGCCAGATTCTACCTAATGATAAGATTTAGAGCTTTAAAAATCAGATAACAGCTACACATTGGTTGATGAATTACCGCATTAAAGCAATAAAGCATAACTGGAATTCTTTTGTCTAACAGCATAATTAAAAAAACACAGCACCAGCAGCACTTCCAAAGCAAACATATGCTTATACAGTTTTACACGCTTTCCTCTATCTTCTAAGACATACTCTCTGCATTTGAAATTAACGTGCCAGCCTATAATGGTTATAGTTATTAAACAAAGAATTTTTTTTCCTATATAATTAGATTTGAGTTATTAAGAAATCGCAAACTTCCAAGCATTAGTCAATTCAGACTCAAATAAAAACAATTTCACCACTGCAATTTTTTTTTTTAAATTATCTAATTTTCAGCAAGCAAGAAATCTTTAGCAAATAACCATACCTGATCATAACCTTCAGCATCTGAGTCCGTTGCATGCTTGAAAGGTACGATCCATCGTTAACTTAGACATCATAAAAAATAGAACCCAGCAGATACTGGTGAAGTTAAACAGGTTTTCATATCTTTCAAACGGAATTCATAGTACATAAAAAATTAAGCAACACGAAATTACTGGAGAATGTTTGCCAAAGTCTTTATTTATTTGTAGTTAACAAGTATCAACCAAAAACAATGCATATCTAACCTTCGACCTCAATACACTCTATCATTGACATAAAGATTTCAAGTTCGTATTTTGAATTCGACATCAAATGTTGCCGATCAGCGACTTCTCCTATTTTAAATTCCAAATCAGTTTTCTTAGACAAGCCAATAGAACGAGACAATCAGCCTTACCTCGATGAATGTAACTCTACTTTGAACCCGAAGAGTTCGAACCCCGCCTTTCACGACCAGGTTCTGCCCCATTTTGTCCAAGCCTTCAGTAGGTCCACTCTTTATATCAGGAATCCTCAGCTTCTTCCGAAACTCGCCAACTTTCTCGCCCATTTCGCCTCTCCACTTTTCAACAACATCCTGTTTCGTCTTCTAGACTGCCTCTCCGGAGTGAAGAGCATCGGCGATTACAGTGCAGAAGCAGCGCCTTCCAGGCATCTCAACAGAGAAGCTGGAAGATGGATAGGGCCGTCGAATGAGTAGCGGGAAAGGTAGAGGTTTGATAAGGGTTTAAGAGAGCTTGGAGCTCGCTCTGCCATAGAGTGAGAGATAACGGAAATCTGCGTAAGGTTTAAGGCGAAGGTGCCTGGCCGGTGCAATTGTGGCAACCGCAGCCATTTGCTCCGCTTACTCTTGGTTGTGCTGTTACAGATTACGGCCACTGTGAGGCGCGCGCACAGTTACAACTTCTGCTAATTGTTAGTTTATTAAAAATAATGGTGTAACCCATATAATGCAAAGGAAAAGAAGCAGTCGCGTCAATCAGAGTTCACTAATTAATCTTTTTGTGTTTTTTGGGTACACGTTCACTAATTAATCTTATTTTGTTTGATAATACTCACTTGTATGTGTTTTGAGTTGAGAAATGGATTAATGCATATAGATGTGAAGATCTCTTTTCGGTTGTGGGCTAAGAAAAATACATTTTTCAGATTAAAGAAAAAAAATTTGACTTTAATTCAACAACTTAACAATTAAACGAGTTAGATATAAATTTATATATTTTATATTTTAAAATTTTAAATTTTAAACTTATACAATAATTTATATCATCATAGCTATTAATTTTTAAATTTTTATATAAAATATATACATATAATTTTTTAACTTTAAATTATTTATAAATATAATTATATTAATATAAAAATTGACTAGCATACTTATTTTACTGTTATAACAATGTAAATCTTTTGTCTATTTGCAGTTAACTTTCAACAATGATAACATTTTTATTGACTGTTTGAAAGACGTAAATTCCTTAATGATCATAATTTAAGAAACAATTTATAGTTGCAAACCTTATCAGCGTGCAAGAGTGCATCTTCACCTATAACGCGTTAGGGTACTGACACTTCTCTTGAATTGGTTTTTTACGAGGAGTTTGATGTTAGAAGTTTTCATACTGTTGCCCTTTTATATTAATCAAGATAATCCATTGGAAGACATGTTTCCAAGAAATGTTGGATTTGGCGCATTCGTAGTTTCATGTACCAAGACAATTCAATGAGTACAATATGCGTCGCGTAAAATGTTTGTGTTTCGTAATGCCATTGCATTAAGAAGTGCTGTGGCAACGTGATATTGTATTGAGGATTTCAGATGAATGGGTTTCGCTCATTTCTGTAAAGACCAAGAAACGGAAAATCAATCACTCTTGAATTTACATAGTTTTATACGAAGTCTAATGATGCCGAACTCCCTCCTCTTATCTCACTGTTCAATAAATTTACATATTTAACCACTTACACAAATAGAAGGAATGGCAATCTTAAATTTAGGCTAATTCCCTCGTCTTCCTCCTTGTGGGAGCGAAATGGCGCCCCCTCTTGCTTGATCCAAAAGAATGAGAAATCTCAAGCTGTGATGCCCTCATCCATAGCACTTCTAGAACACAAACAGCAAACGACCCTGAAAGCGCAGCTGAATATTATGCAGCTTAATTTAACAGTGCTTGTGAAGAAGGTCATTTGTCTTTGCCAATGCATCATGAATGTTTGCACAATTGGATTGCTCAATATAACTTGTTAAATCCAGAAGGTGGCGATGATTCTCCCAATCTTGGTAAGAATGCTTCCCTCTCCAGAGATACTTGAAGACCTGCCATTATTTTCCCTAAAGATATCCACACAAATGGTGCAGAACAGAAGGCATAAACGAAGACAGATAAAGCTCTTACTACCCCATCTGGATACCAAGGAAATGCCATGACCACGAGAGCCCCAACAATTCCAAGCCATGGTACCAAAATTGGTAACATTGGTAGCAGAAAAGCATTAATAGCAATTGAGCAAAGTGCAAAAGTTCCGAGCAAATATAGGGACCACCCCAGTAGAGGGTGAACTGTGTGAGGAATGGTGAAGAATGGTGCTATGTAGGCAGTAAGAATGCACCACACGGCTACTAATTTGAGGCAGTTTTGTACCAAGTTGATGCTCTTTCCAGAGCTTCGATAGCACAGCTTTGAGAGGCTTGGCCTTGCCAAACGCGTCATTGCTATAATACCCATATATATTGCAGACTGGATAAGTACCACTGCCATCTCTGCACCATACCTGAACAGATAATATCCCAAAATTACAATTACCTTCAACACATTGTGGAAAGAATGATTTTAAAACCATTTATCTTCAGAGAGAAGCTCAAATGGTTTATGCTCTGCATCTAATTAATTACGTCTCTTACGTTAATAATAAGGCGACTACCTTCATTATTTTTCAATCAGAATCAGGTAGATTAAAGGACAGTAAAATGGAATGCAACCCTTTTCGACTTACCCCAAAGTTTCACGACGTTGTTCATGCCACTGGAGGCCTAGTGGTAGGACAGGCCACGACCACCAATACCATGGCTTCAACCATGGTGCTCCTGGGAATGTGATCACACTATTTGGTCCACAGGGTATACTCCAGCGAAGTTTAAGATCTGAACCCAGGAAGGATGGTAGCACGTAAACTTAGAGTGCATTTAGCCATTAACAAAAGTAATATGAAATAACAAAAGCCAAATACTAGTTCTCCTATATTTGATTTGCTTACAGTAGTAAGAAGCATCCATCTGATATCCTAAAGGAAGCCTGTATGTTCCTTCAAGCTTGGTGCCATTTGGCGGTGGATGAAACATTGGCTGATCAAGCAATTCCGGGAAGTAGCTAGCTATAAAACCCTGGTCTGCACCATCTGGATTTTCTCTCCCATTCTGCAATTCATGAACCATGTCCTTGAACACGGCCATTGAAGGCTGCAGACATCGAATAATTATATGAGACGCATCTGGCTATTTTTCACATCGAAGGCGCATTTTAAGAGATTTCAGCATGATTTGTTCTTATTATAACTATAATTTATAATTCTTATTAGGAAAAATTCAATGGTGCACATAAAAGTAATAATAATACAAGAAATGATAGTTACACTTGAAAAAATCATTAATAGTTTACAAAATACATAAATTTTTAGATTAGTTGGGTTTTGTAATTTAGTATGACCTAATGCATTTAAAGGTATGAATATTTTTTTTGAGATTCTTGTAAATTTAAATTTATAAAAATAATAACACCCACACAACTAACATCCTCAGACAAGGAGACATGCCTCTGTCTAATACGTTGAATGTAGCACAATGTAGAATTTAATGGCCTGAATGGCATAGGTGTGCTTTTTTAGCCCCCAAAAAAATGTATGGGCTACCACTATTTTATTAAAAACAAATGAGAAAGGTTTATGGATACAAAGTTAATATAAAACTAGGAAAAATATTATATTTATGTCCCTAAACTTATTTTTTATATATTGTGTCATTTGAGATTAGTCTCAAATTGACTAGAAAATTATGTAAAAAAAAATTGATCTCAAATAATATATTATAAAAAAAATATAAATTTAAAGACATAAATATAACATTATTCTAAAACTACCTTCCTCATATTAGGATTTCCTTATTAGTCGGATACTTTTACATTTTAAGCTGCATTAAGCATACGTTAAACAATATGAATGAAACTTTTGATAAAGAATTTAAAAGTAGAAAATAAAAAGATCTGAAATTTGGAGTTATAAGGAACTGTGGTAGAATTATAGACAATTTTACCTGCAAGACGAAGAGGCCAGTATGGAAGATGCAGGGGTTGATAAAGACCGCACAGAATTGTCCACATAGAAACAACTCATCGGTTTTTCGAAGGAAGAGGTTGTCGGCATCCAACATGACCACCCTGTCATACTCCACCAGGCTCCACGCGTAGAGTTTGTTCAACGTTAACTTGAATCTCTTGTCGAAATTATCTTGATGCTTGTAGGGATTGTCCATGTTTTCCACTCTCACCACTTTCGCCCCATCTTCCCGTTCACTGTGGAACGCCCAGAACAAGACAATTGGTAAATTCTCCAAGTCAATTATACAAAAATAGTTGGAGTCGCAACCACCCAACAAAACTCCACAATCATTTGTGTGAGAAACCACTTTTGGGCACCAAATAGTGGGCAACAAATATAATTCAATCCCACTATTCTCACCCAATAGATTCATGACCTTGAGTCTTTTTTGGTGAAACTAGAATTTTTCAATATATTTATAAGAACCTTGTTGAAAATTCGTAAGTGGGTGAGTAGAGTCCAAAAATATATAAATTTTATGTGAATATATTTGATTCAGTTGCTCATTATGCAAGTAATTGCAAATAACCTATTTTTAGACGCCATCGGTTCCAAAAGGAACTTTTCACAAATAAAGAATGCAATATGCCTCAAAAAGTTTAATTTTTTGTGAGTGGCCTTTGAATTACTCGTTTTCTTCATAATTTGGTGGATCAAAACTTTGATTTCTTTTCGTTTGAAAAAGAACAAAATGCAAAGTCTTTTTCAATGAGTAATTGTTGGTCTGGTTAGTCGCTGGCTCTACAAGTGACAAGGTCAAATTGAGATTCCAGAGACCAGAAGTTGGGAGCTCTATGTGACAAAAACTAGGGATCAAGATAAGGGTTCCCCATCTACTTTTAGCAAGAGTTGCAAAAGTTTTGGGAAGACAAAATGCACCAATTATAATTCGTAAAGTGGGCATGCCCCTGAAATCTTAAATGGACAGACACTTACCACCTATATGGCTATATCCCAGTGATTCAATTCATCCGTCTAATTAGTATACCAAAAAAAATGGGTTGCCAAAGCAATAAACTTAACGTTCACATTAACATAAGAAACAGAATACATAGGATTGAGAAGACGACATAAACGAGCATCACAATTCTCAAGGAAGCGTTCAGTGGAAACGGTCCTCTTAGACTACCATTCTCGTACTTAACGCGCAAAACCGATGACGATACTAATTAGTAATTACAGTCTGCATAAAATTAACTGTATTTAATTATTGCCAGTGCCATGATTTTCTAGACTCATGTAGCCAATGACTGCCCCCGGGATTTAGGGTATTTCCATTCAGAATAGTGAGATGAGATACCAACATGGTGCGCTGTGACTCAACAGTCAACACCCAACCCAAACAGGACAGCTCTCGATAATCTTATCCCCTCGACCCTTTCCCTCCCCAATCTTCATCATCCTCAAGTTCAACGTTTTCTTTTTATTTTATGTATTTTCTTTCTGACATAAACATTAACCTCGCCGGCATCCCAGCCCAGCGAGGCGGCGACCAGCAAAGGTAATGTAATATAACGAAAAATCGATTGTAAACTACGGCGTGAAATACGGAGCAAATGGGTAAAAGGAAAAATAAAAATTCAAATTCAAATAAAAGTTGAGAAGCTGCAAATCTGGGAAAGTGAGACTTACAGAGCTTGTACCCATCGACGAGGGACGTCGATCGAAGCAATGACGACGAGATCGGCTTCGACGTTTAGTCTAGCCAGCGATTTCAGGAGCACGCGAATCGCCACGTAGAACTCGTAGTCCCTGGGCGTCCCCATGTACATCATCGTCGCGTACGCATTCTTGTGCCGTGGTCTCTTCTCTCCAGACGACGATGCTCTACAACCGGATGTGGACAACAACAGCCATGTCGTCAAAAAAAACATCAACCATCTCTGAAAAGCTGCATTACGATGTTGCTGCTTCTGGTTTGCCCACGCCATTGCCGGCCTCTCTTGCTCTCCCCGAGTTTTGCAATAGAGAAAGACCAAGTTGCTGGTGGAGTTTTGAAGCCGCAAGGAAAGGACCGAGTCGGGAGAATTTTGGGTTGGGGCGTAATTTACCCAGTCTCCTTAATTTCCCTTTAGCGCGTGTAACTCTGTGCAGACTGAGGAGAAAGGACCAAGTCCAAGCCGCATGGCGGACTCTACTTTGGGTGTTGGGGAAGAAAATCCAAAAAAGTAAAGAAAGGAGGGTGAGGGAGTAAGGACTCTTTCATCTGCTTTTCATGTCCGAGCGAAGCATCTTTTAAATGGTTGCTAGGCCGGTAGACGGTAGCCAAACAAGGAATCTGCAAAGATTTTAATTTTTATGCTCAAGTGCGACTATCTGACTTTCAAAAGTACTGTCCTATTATTCAATGTTACGGACTTGAATTGAAATTTCTTGTGTTTGAGGTAAAGAGTATAAGAAATTGATAGATATAAAATTAAAAAAATTAAATTTATATATTAAATTATAAAAGAGATAAAAAGTTGTAATTTTAAAAATAAAAAAATTAAATTTGGATTTTTTTTATTAATTTTAATAATTTTATTTTTTAAAATTTAATGAGTAAGTTTTTTATTATTTTTCTTTTGATTTTATGTAATATAACGAATTAGACATAAAAATATACAAAAACTTGCCTATTCCACAATGTGGCTGTCGTTTTCCAAAAATATTTGCTTCGATAAAATGTGGCGTGTACTTGATTAACTTTTTATAAAAATATCTTTATTATTACTTCATATGTTTTATATATATAGTTTTATTAATTATATTAAAAAATAATTACACCCACAGTTAAATGAATATAAATTTATTGACAAATTAAATATCAATCCATGAAATTTATAATTTGCTATTTCTAAATTATTAATTATAATTTAAATTTGTTAGTTGTCACGTTCAAATATGTTCCAAGTTTCATTTGGATAAAAGATAATTAAATGATCTCATTTTTAATTATCGTCTTCTATACTTAACAAAAGAAAATTATAATAATTTTTGGAAGAATATCTATGGGCCCATTTAGCTATATTATTTTCTAATTTGAGAATTATGAAAATCAAAACAGTTTTTGGAATGTCTTAATTACTTTATACATACAATTAAACACCATAACTTTTCTATTTCTTGGTGGTGTAGGAAGTAAGTAAAAATATAGTATTTGTATAATGGTTGTTGAGAACTTTAAAATAATTTATTAATATAAATTTAAATTTAAATTTATTTTGTTAAAATAAATTTCTTATTTACAGCTTCAACTTTAAAGGAATATGTAACTGTAAATCGGTAGACATATTGGTTAATTAGGTTTTACAATCGGAAATTGGGATTATTAGCGCTGCCTTGCTATAAATTGGTCTCATCAGGAATCTTCGCGCTAAAAACCAACTTTAATTAGCGCGTTTCAGAAACTGATCTCAGACAACATTGATGTATATCTTGATTTTGGGATCCAAGAACTGCAATTTAAAAAAAAAAAAAAGTTAAAAATAAGATTCAAAAAATTATATCTTTATTTTTTATTTTACGAAAAGTCAAAAGCTACATGATCCAATTCCGTTACCTGCACTAATTAATTATATAAGAAAACAAAATATTATCTTATTATTATTATTATTTTTTATTTTTTGAGACAGCTCACCTATTTGATTTGAGGGAAGCGTGCATTAAAACGAGCAACGAAGGTAACACCCGCCCACGCAGGGGAGGGTGTTGTCAACGAGATAGAAAAAGCATATAAATGTTCCTTGAGAGGTATCCGATAAAATTAGAACCATACTTAAAAAATGCATATAAATTGGGCACTAGATATGATGCCCTTGCGTAGTCCTTTACCAGACACACCCTCCCTCAAGATGATGTCTTCTCCAGGAAGAACGTTAAAAATGATATAACTATATTATTTGTAACAAAATATATGTATTATATGACTAAACAAGAAAATACAGGGGGATGATACAGCATGTACGGAAGAAACGGCCCGCACATTGTTAAGAAAACCGCAGGTCGGCGGGCCGCGTGGTTGACTACACAAAAAAATGAGAAAGACCTTGCCGCTTTCCGTCCTGAATTGACCAATTGATAGAGTAGTTGTATCCAAATAATTCGTGACAATGTACCACTTGCCCGCACGATTCCAAAATTATGCATCATTTTACCCCCACAAATAAATTCCTCTAATTAAAGAAGATTTCACATTTATAGTATTTAAAAATTTTTTGAATAATATATAAGACATTATATTCACCTTTTCATATTATTTTTTATTTATAATTAAAAATAATATCTTAAATCTTAAAATTATCCTTGTTAAAAAAAGACTTAATATAAAATAAATAAATAAAACTTCACCTTTTTTGCTGTCTCTTTCTTTTTTTCAACTTGCTTAAGAAAGACGGAATCGGAGTCAACAACTAGAGGATAGTACAGCAAACAGAAACCAACGCAAGTTGTCACGCGTAATAAATGATTAGATTTTTAAGTATGTTATTTTAAATTTAATTTAAATTATTTATATAAAAAATTTTTATTAAGAAGAAGATTATTTATTTTAATAACTTTTATTTTATAAAAAATTTATTTTTAATTATTAATTAAAAATATTATAAAATAATAAATATATATATATAAAAACAGTAGGCTTAACTAGTGATGGTATGAACTATCAACTAGGTAAGTCATAGGACTTCATAAATCTGACCTCTTGGAACCGCAAAGGTTGACTTCCAAAACATGTTGCTCATTAAAAATCTCACCAAAATTATTGGAAGGTGTTAATTTGTCAAGTTTTATATTTTAAATTATAAAATTTAAAAAATTTAATATTATAAATTATCAAAGCAAAATTTATATGAACTTCATTTTATATGAATAGATAGTCAATCCGATTCTGGGTTTTCCTGCTAAGATGAATGTAAATATTGCTTTTCAGGAAAAAAAAAAAAAATCGTCTCATTCATTATTTTATGAAATACGTATAGGCTTGGGACGATGATGCTAAGACAACTTTTTTTTGGAAGGTGAAGATAAAGCTTTTTTGGAAAGTATACGTTTAATTTCTTTATTAGATTCAAGTTTCCTTCTTTTAAGCAAGTGATAGACAACAAGATACAATATTACAGAAGAGGCCAAGGAAATAAAAAGAGGTGGTACGTACTGATGGACCTTGAATTAAATGTTTAAGGGGTTAGGGACTAAAATAAAATTTTACCATGTATCAAGTTTTCAAAAAAGAAAATTTTCAACATTTTTTTTTTTTCTCTTTGTTTGGAGAGGTCATAGCCCCTTGTTCTGGAGAAGGTCTGCCATCGATGGTAAGTAGCCCTTATTGGTAATTTCTTATGAAGCAATGATATTTGTACACTCAAATTTTTTTGTACATTTTTTTTACATTCTCATCTTTTTTTTCTCTCTTCCTTAATGTTTATGTGTTTACAAGTATAGATACTGCGAGCAGTATATACGTACAAATAACATTTCAAAGATGCACTTGTAGCACTATGCTTGGTAGACTGTGGATGAGACAAATAGTAGAGTACGGTACTTAAGCTAAGCACTCGAGAAGAAGAAACCTGATTTAGTTTCTATGAGTATATTCTTAGCACATTGGGATGTCTTTATCTTATCATCAACTTTATCAGAAATAAGTGAACATTTGGGTTAATAATTGTACTTAGTTATGTAGTACCTTTTATGAACATTACCTGAGAAGTTTCTCAAGATTCATGTTTGATAATAATATAAAAAAAGAAGTTAACTTCAACATGATGATCACGTAAGAACTTGAGTACTTCAGCAACTCAAGTAAGTTGATCGATGATTCCAATCTGAAAATGTAATATACAACATGACAGTCATTCCTGGGTCCTAACTCCTAAGCTGGAGGTGGTTTTGATGGATCGAGATTTCTTAATTTTTATTTTTTAAAAGTTAAGCTGTAATAAGTAAGAGATAAAAATAAAATTAAAAAAAAATTAGTGAGAAACAAAATGAATCCCACCACTTAATTTGAGTGCAAAATAAAAGGATAAAGAAAAAATTAATAAAAAAGGTCAAAAAAATTGAAATTCAATTTGATTATAACTGACTTGTACTCTTTCTTTATTCCTTTATTTGATGAATTGATGCGTCTGTACGTTAACTAGATAATAACTTAAAGCACACGCCGTGTGTGATCAAATTGGAAATCCAAGGGAATGATTCGGGTATCCTTCATGACGGGGACGTTCCATTATATTAGTAGTGATGGCGATAACTGAATAATGCAGCTGGTTTATTCTCTCACGGACCTCCCCACAACCGGCGTCAGCGTCTTGCGTGCGGAATTATACTGCAGTGATTCCAGATTACTGGGGCTGACCCAAATGGATGTTTTTTGGGAAAACAATACCCAGCAATCTTACCGGGCAAACTCCACAGTCCTGACACATACACAATTTGACGTTTTCTGCGGAGTGGGAACAGGAGTTGCTCATGTTGACATCTGACTGATTCCATTCCTCAATCACCAAGGAATGTTCCAAAATGATTCTATCTGTAGGGAAATGAATGGACAGCCTTTGTAGTTTGAATGATGCAATTTACGGAATATGTCTCCGCCACTTCGTTCGGTTTATGTAACACCACGCTAAGTCGCCAACGATTCTTGATTAAGCAAGTCCTGATGCCTCTCAGAAAATTTCCTTTAAATTGCGATTCTAGACTAATGCCCACCAAAGAAAGAAGAAATCTATCATTTTCGTCGCATGGTTGATAGGCAAATAGTAATAGTCCCACTTAGAAAAGTGAACAAAAATATGATGACATCACATTGGGTAGGATTCACTGCTGTCATGCTTTCAAATGCTTTACGACAGAGAGAAGGCATGTGAGATAAATTCTTAAAGCCCAGTGGCCTCAATGGGCACACACAAGAGGCTAAGACAACGATAAGTTGCATGTTTAGATCAAATTTAGTGAAAAAAAGTATCAACATTCATCAACGGTCAATCATACATTCAACAACGCAACCGCTGCATCTTACAAACCAACTTTGACAGAGAACTACTTGTATTTGGGCCACTGCCTCAACTTACTTCATGTACTTGTGCAGGAATTTTCTATGGAAGTCATTCCTGATGGTGTCATTGATGAATCGCTTAGGAGTCTTGGTTTCACCACGGGCTTGATTCTTGAACACCACATCATCATCCCACCTAAAGAGAACATGAAAACACTGTCAAGACAACAAGCCAACAGAAACTAATAGAACTGTATCAATTTGGTTTAGAAGGAAACAGCAAGCTAAATCTGTCAGATTCAAACCTTCTTTTCACATTGAACGATGTCGGATTATTTAGCAATGGGTTCCCACGGAGAAGCTCAGCCTCCTTAGCTTTAAGCTCTTCATCGCGCTGTTGTAGTTCCTGCACTAAGACAATACATATTTGTTACAACTAACACTGGCAGAACCAATTGGCAAACCAAGGTACAAGCTGCAAAATCAAAATAAAGTCATTTCATGGGCCAATGGAAAGGGGCTCAAAAAAATGAAAAAGTAATACTGAGAATAATAATATGAAGAAAAGGTTGAACAAAATCACCAATAACAAAGCACAACCATAACTAAAGAGGTTTAATAGCATTGTATCCGAGAAGCTCTGAAAATTATAAGAAAGAATAACTTCACCTTGTGTCGCTTTTCCTCTGCTCTTTCCTTCTTTATTTGTTCAAGCTCTGCCAATAGAGCTTCAGTGTCATCCTCATCATCGTCGTCATCATCATC